>CAMRHE010000143.1:1200000-1800000 GCA_947044405.1 Leptodactylus fallax
TTGATTCGGTCATCACTAATAATAAACTCTTTATAAACACATGCATTTTCTGCTGTGTTTTATTTTGCAATGTAGGGAAGAGATTAAATTTTTTGTCCCATTAAGGACAATTATCCCCAATCCATCGGTACTCCATTCACAAAATGGAGGCATGAGGGACTTTTGGTCCCCTATCCTCCTGATTGCAAAGAGACCTTGTGGTCAGACTCCCCAGCCTATCCTGAATAGGAGATAAATGTCTATAATTGGACAACCCCTTTATGTAAAATATCATTCACTTTGCTGGGACTGTAAAATGCAGCATACAGGCCAAAAATGGTGTTTCCACAACATGGAACCTTAGCCCAGCCCCATAGACAGATAATTGGTCCCCTTAATCAGTGTTTTGTTTTGTTTTTGTAAATTGGTGTCTCCATTGCTGAGATATGGCCGGTTTTGTGAATATGCATATGAGCAGTACTGCTGTGATGCCTGCCTGGTCCGAGTCACATGTACTTTGCATGCACCAAGAGAATGAGACTTATCACTTTGGATCAACAGCAACATCCTCGTTCATTTGCGTATTGTCAAAAATGCCAAAACTTCGACAGAAGAGGCACTAATTTGCAAGAGTAAAACACTGTTCAGAAGACAGACTCCCTGTGAAGAGATTCCAGAAAAATTAAAGGGGAGGTGTAGCACTATTGCTTTCAACTCTTGAACCTGTATACACAGTATATGATTTCTTTACTTAATATTTCTGCACTGCTGGGATAGGCCAGTGTTGGACACAGAATGTGCAGGGACCTGTACACACCTGGCCATTATAACTTCCACATGACTTAAATTAATTATTGTTACTATTAAAATATATTTTATTATGCAGCACATTTCACTCCCCTGACAGATGGTAACACCAGTAATTCTCTGCAGGTGTTCGGTTTCGTAAAGTACTTGAACACATTATGTAATTAAAGCGACACTCTCTTTTGTGCAGAAATGCAGCATATAATGTCATATGCAAGATACCGCCTTATATATCTTCATTAGGACAGCTCTCAACACAAAGGTGCAGTGAAGCGGCCAAAGGTGGAGTTTTCTTGTCAGCAGAGATGTCTACATCACCTCTTTATCTAGACAGTTGTGTGTCCAATTCTAAACAAAACTTTTACAATCGAACCTCAATATTACTAGTGCATTGGATAGAAGTATTAAAAAAAAAAACATCCCTTTTAATTCCTTTAGTCAATCTATTTTATTCAGTTTTTTAAGGGAGTATGTAAACAGGTCCCAGCATCAACCCAGCCCTGTAGATAGATAGGCTATGGTCACCTGAATCAAATGCTGTTTTTCCCAAGTGAATCGGTGCCTCTGTTGCTGAGATATCACTGTATTTGACAATAAACAAATTAACTCTTTGGAGCAATTAGCACATTGCCATTGCTTCAAAAAGGTAAGCAAGAATGCCCTGATTCACAAGGGGAAAACATTGTTAAATTCAGATGGCATTAACCCAGTGTTGGACTGGATCCTCCGATCCTCCAGTGGGCTCCGGCAGTGCCGGAGCCCAGCCCCATCACTAAGTGAAAGGGGCCCAGTGTCATTTGTCATGTGGGGCTGCTGTGGAGCATTTGTGGGGAGGAAGGGAGCCCAAAAATTTTACCAAAAATTCCTGATGGCAGCAGCCCTGTATGCTATGCCTGCATCACAGCTCACTCACTGAAATCTTGCACATACGTGGAGTGCTCCATTGCCGTGTCATTCACCATACAGTATTGTGCATGGACTGGTCTTGAAGCTATTGGAGCAATGCGCAGTGCTCGTTGCTGGATAGTCAGCACATATGCAGGATTTCAGTAAATATACCATGGTGTAGGCTGTTAGCAGGAATCCCCAGAACAAATTCCTCTGGTGGGTCCTAGGCCCTTCAGTCCAACACTGGACTAACCTATCTATCTGTGGGGCTGGGTTCTAGTGACAGACAACCTTTAAAGCTTATGGCCAACCTTGGACACCATTTTATAATTTACATCTATATGAACAGTGGAGATACTTTGTAAATGCATTACATTATTTATCCTGCACTAAACCTGAGTTACAGCCTGAATTATGGTCCAAAGATGCACTCACTATTCTACTGGTGAAATTGCTGTGTACATGCGTTAGATTACTTATCCTGTACTAATCTCTAGTTACATCCTTTATTATACTCAGAGCAGCACTCATTATTCTGCTCACGGATTCACTGGGGGAGTTTAATAACTCACCTACGTCAGTTTTCTGGCTGTCTTGCACTAAAGATGAGCCACATTCTGTGCCCTGCTTGCCACTTTTTGTGAAACCAGGTAGAGTGGGCCTGATGGTCATAAATTTCAATTCTGACGTCTGGGTTTTGTCCCTATATTATTAAGAGTGGATTTCCCCTGAAAATAAACATGGCCAAAATTATGCAGACTAATGTATCAATATCTTCAGAATGGTTATTATTAAAAACACAACAGAATAAAGATACAGTGGGGAAAAAAAAGTATTTAGTCAGCCACCAATTGTGCAAGTTCTCCTACTTAAAAAGATGAGAGAGGCCTGTAATTGACATCATAGGTAGACCTCAACTATAAGAGACAAAATGAGAAAACAAATCCAGAAAATCACATTGTCTTATTTTTAAAGAATTTATTTGCAAATTATGGTGGAAAATAAGTATTTGGTCAATAACAAAAGTTCATCTCAATACACTCAAAACTGGTTAGGCCACTCCAGGACCTTGAAATGCTTCTTACGAAACCACTCCTTCATTGCCCTGGCAGTGTGCTTGGGATCATTGTCATGCTGAAAGACCCAGCCACGTTTCATCTTCAATGCCCTTGCTTATGGAAGGAGGTTTGCACTCAAAATCTTACGATTCATGGCCCCATTCATTCTTTCATGTACACGGATCAGTCGTCCTGGTTCCTTTGCAGAGAAACATCCCCAAAGCATAATGCTGCCACCCTCATGCTTCACAGTAGGTATGGTGTTCTTTGGATGCAACTCAACATTCACTCTCCTCCAAACATGACGAGTTATGTTTCTATCAAACAGTTCTACTTTGGTTTCATCTGACCATATGTCATTCTCCCAATACTCTTCTGGAACATCCAAATGCTCTCTAGCAAACTTCAGACTGGCTTAAGCAGGGGGACACGTCTGGCACTGCAGGATCTGAGTCCCTGGCGGCGTAGTGTGTTACTGACGGTAGCCTTTGTTACGTTAGTCCCAGCTTTCTGCAGGTCATTCACTAGGTCCCCCCGTGTGGTTCTGGGATTTTTGCTCACCGTTCTTGTGATCATTTTGACCCCACGGGGTGAGATCTTGCATGGAGCCCCTGATCGAGGGAGATTATCAGTGGTCTTGTATGTCTTCCATTTTCTAATTATTGCTCCCACAGTTGATTTCTTCACACCAAGCTGCTTGCCTATTGCAGATTCAGTCTTCCCAGCCTGGTGCAGGTCTACAATTTTGTTTCTGGTGTTCTTCCACAGCTCTTTGGTCTTCACCATAGTGGAGTTTGGAGTGTGACTGTTTGAGGTTGTGGACAGGTGTCTTTTATACTGATAACAATGTCAAACAGGTGCCATTACTACAGGTAATGAGTGGAGAAAAGAGGAGCCTCTTAGAGAAGAAGTTACAGATCTGTGAGAGCCAGAAATCTTGTTTGTTTGTAGGTGACCAAATACTTATTTTCCACCATAATTTGCAAATAAATTCTTAAAAAATCAGACAATGTGATTTTCTGGATTTGTTTTCTCATTTTGTCTCTTATATTTGAGGTCTACCTATGATGTCAATTACAGGCCTCTCTCATCTTTTTAAGTGGGAGAACTTGCACAATTGGTGGCTGACTAAATACTTTTTTTCCCCACTGTATATGCTCACCCATGCTGAGATGTATTATGCCTGCTTGGTTAACACTACTTGTTCACCTAACTGCTGACTTCTCTGTTGCCAGGACACTGCAGCGCAGGTACACAGTGTAAATGTACTACTATAATCACGTCATCGCACAAAGGTCAACACAGTTGTGTGGGTTAGCAACAGCATGCAGAGATTAAAAAAAAGTAAAAGAAGTTAAAAAAAAAATAATTCAAAAGTGTTAAAAAAATAAATTAATAAAAAGAAGCCCCCAAAAATGCCTTTTTCCCCATATAAAATGCTCGATTATGATAACAAAGGTAAAATAAAAAACACAATATGTATGTGATATCGCCGTGTCCATTACGACTAATAATAAAACTAAAATATTATTTAACCTGTAAAAAAATAAATAAACTTAAAGACATGCTGTAAATAATGATTTTTTTTTTGTCATCTTGCTTCACAAAATATGTAATAAAAAATTATCAAAAGGTTATATGAACTCAGAATGGTACCAATAAAAAGCACAGATTGTTCCACAAAAAATAACCATTCAACCAACTCTGTCAACAGAAAAATAAAAATGTTGCACCTCTCAGAAGATGATGATGAAAAAAAAAATTATTCCCTAAATTGAATTTTATTCTTCAAAATTAGTAACGCATAAATAAACAACATGGATTAGGTATCACCTTAATCGTACCAACCCATACAATATATATAACATGTTACTTATGCTGTACGGTGAACGGCAAAAAATTTAAATGTTAATAAGCAAAGTCAGATTTAATTTATTTTTTTTTTTTAAATGCCCACACATAAAGAGTTAATAAAATTTAGGCAAAAAACTTATAAGGACCCCAGAGTGGTGTAATTAAAAAGTACATCTCATCCCACAAAAAAACAAGCCCTCGTATAGCTATTTACCAGTAAATTTTAAAAAAATACAGATTGTACAATGTGACAACAAAACAAACAAAAATTGCCACATTTTTAGGACAAAACTGGCTGCAGCTGGAAGGGAAATGCATTCTACCAGCTCTTTTAACAGAAAAATAAAAATGTTTCACTTCACAGTAGATGGCAAGGGCCTTTTCAGGCCTGGCCCTGGGTCGCTCAATAGCACCCTCTGGTTTCACACACTCACAGTATTAATACATCTACCATGAATATTATACCATACAGACAAGAATAAAATGATTGTAATATTCCCCCGTCTATATAACGGAGAAACAAATATGGAGTGGCCCTTTAAATTTAGGATACTATAATCCTTTTGCTGGTAGAGTGGTTCCCAACACAGGGATGACACCCTTGTATGAATAGTTTTGATCAGAGTATACAAATTGTATACTAGCTTATTTCACTGGGTTATTCTCAATCACCTGTCTAGGTCACCTCTTAGCTGATAAGCAATGTCTTGGTGATAGCTGGTCTCACTTCTCACTATCCCTTGCAGCAATCTAAGCTAGTTTGGTCTGCTTTGGGTTTCTCCTTACAATGTTGTACTCTTCATGGCCTACTTCGGTCACTGTGGTACTCATCTTCACAATTAGGCATCGACTTAGGTGAGCTCTGCTTGCTTTGTAGTGGATATACTCTCTCATGCGATAGATAGGTAGGCTTTGAAGCATCTGAAATATCGACTACAGTGCCATTTGATCTATGGCTCCTATCTAAGCCCTATGTTGGCAGACCTTAAAATAAAAATCATTAAAATTCCAATAATAGACTGACACTACCTGTTTTCTGGAAATCACTTTTCAGCAGTCATCTCATTATCAGCACATTACAATAAAGGTAACACCAATAACTACGGTACATAACACAGGGCCACACCATAGGTGATCTCACAGTTCATTTACTCCCTCTCTCCATCAGCATGACCTCTATACAAGTCACAGAGTATTTCTCGAAAGTATCTAATCTGTGTTTGCGTGGGCTTCTTCCAGGTACTCTGGCTTCCTCCCATACTCCAAAGACATACTGATAGGGAATATAGATTGTGAGCCCTATATGGGACAGTGACCACAATGTTTGTAAAAGTGCTGCGGAATATGATGGCGCTATATAAGTAAGCAAAATAAATTAATAAATAAATAATAATAATTAATGTCAATGAACAGCTCTAGGTTATTGCTTCTAGAGATGAGCGAATTTCTCAAAAGTTCGATTCGAAGTTCCAAAAAAAATTTGCTTCAATCCGAATTACTTCGTGGCAAATAAACAGCTATTTCTGGGCTGCAGAGAGCCTGAGTGGGCGGCAAAATGGCGGATGTCGCGGTCATGCTCTCTCTCTCTCTCTCTCCAGAACGGACAACTTTTATTCATGTGGAAGGATCTGCTAACAAGCAAAGACACGCCTACCCAATCACATCACTAGAGAACATCATGTGACTGTCTGATGTCACAAAGGACCTTACTAAATATTCGTTACTGCGAAGCATCAGGAAATCCGGAATCATGGCGAATCGAAGATTTCCTGAAATTAGGATCGAATTCCACTTCTGCAGAATCGATTAGTTCATCTCTAATTGCTGCCTATGGTCCATGTTCCTGCTTTAAAGCATATCTCTAACTGCTGTACATAGCAGCTCAGGCAGGGTGGCCGCCTACATAATCTTGTATAGAAAATAGAATAAAAAAAAAAAATAAGAGAATAGGAAACAAAGTAGAAAAAAAATAAAATATAATAATATCTCTGCTATCTGCGCTGAAACTTAGCGGTGCCAAAACACTTCTTTTATGTTCTCAGTAATACCCATGGGGAGGCCAGGATGTTATATTATCCATCTCTACATTGCCTCATTCCCCTGCCATTGTCTCTCTGCGGCCCCAAAGCAGTATAAAGACTAAGTGCAAAATTGTCGCTTCCTAAGAATAGTACCTCAGATCCAACATCAGATATGTACCCACTGAGTTTGTATTTGTAACCCTCTATGTACAAAGTATATAATACTACTATAATAGTGCAGTTTACAGGAATATAACTACTATAATACAGCCCTCTAAGTACATAATACTATAATACCATCCTCTATGTACAACATAACTACAATAATACTATTCCCTATGTATAACTACGATGATACTGCCCCCAAAGTACAAGAATAAAACTACACTAATATTGCCCTCTATGTAAAAGAATAAAACTATCATAATACTTCCCCCTATGCACAAACAAATAGAACATTTTATCTGAGTGGTCTTTATACATAATGTATGATTTTTCTTACTGAGACTCTGAACTGATAAAAAATAACATTTACAGTATTTCACCTTTTCAATCCCACATGATATTATGTAGCATCACATTATTTTTCGGGTGAACAGTCTATTTGTGAAAAAATGCAAGTATGAAAACTAATATGTGCATTGAGGTCAGGTCTGACACCAGGAGAGAACAGGTTTTGGCACCTCATATCTCAGCTACGTCCACCTGCTTACAGTGTGGCCAATGGTTCTATGTCAAGGCCTGGAAAAGTCATCAAGCATGAAATGTAATTAGGCTTTTAATGACTCATCAGCTCTACCATTAAGATTTTAGTCATTCAGATTATATGCTTCACTGCAAGGAACATAAACTGGGGAACTTGAGTGCTGAAGTGGGCACAATATGTGAACCTAATGGACTAGACGAGCATGGGGTTTGGAACACCATGAAATTTTAGGGGTTGCTGAATCTTTGTGTTGACAAACATCATCCATATGGTAAATTACTTGACTGGTCATAGTTCTTCTATATTATTATATATATTTATTATATAACCACTAAGCCTTGTTTGGCTTTTTGATATTTTACAATTTTTATAAGCTATTGTTAAATCTTTTTTAATTTAGAAAATTACTAAAATGCTGTAACCAAAAAAAAATATTTAAAGTACTAGTAGTAGTTGACTTTTCAAGAGAAGCTGTTATGTATGTGTACATGAGGGGTAACACTATTTCTGGTCATTATATGACTTATATTCTGCAGTTTTTGCAGTTTCCACTGCTGATTGTAGTTCTCTCTGAGCTCGTGGGTAGAGACTATCTGCCACACACTGCACATAATACGGGAGAATCTGCTCCATAACTGTTTGTCTCCCAGTCAGAAACAGCCCCCCGGAATAGACAAGAAAAGCTCCTATTCAGCATTTTTGCCTTTTACCTCCTGTACTTCAACTCAATCCTCTTAACTATCTTACCCACTCCATAGACTTCTAGAGATATAAGTAACCTGAGTCAGGTGATGTGAGTTCCGTCTCAAGACAGATATGAAAGTCAATTTACCAAAGGGAGGGGATCAGGGAAACAGCCTGACAAGAGAATAAAGAGGCATTTCCCTTGATAACATGTTGCAAAATTTCTTATAATAACCTGTACTATACATTTATTCAAAATTTCTTGAAACAACAGTGTAGTGCAATGGAAGTGGTACTCACTGGAGTGCTGCTGATTTAAGCAGATGATCTGTGGGGTCTGGGTGTAGGACCACATATTGATAACGCCTCTAATGGATAGATCATTACTATTTTAGTCCCAAATAAACCCTTTAACCACTTCAGTACCAGGCCAATTTCTGGTCCAGGACCAGACACATTTTCGGGTTTTTTTGTATGTGCAGTTTTGAGGGCTGTAACATTTTTTATCATATGCGTTATTCAACTAATTTCTGCGACTTTTTTCAGTGACACATAGGGCTTTATTTTTATATTGTTTTTATTTTTGCATATGCTTTAATTTTTTTTTATACCCAGGAAAATATAAACAAAAGAGTGTCTGTTTTTCACTTTTCATTTTTTTAATTTAATAACATAAAGTACTACTAAAAAACTTTTTAAAATACTGTAGTGTTTACTCTCCGTTATGGTAATTTTTATTTTGTATGGTTTCATTGGGGGTGGGGCTATAACTTTTTATAAGGGTGTGTTATTGGCGTATTATTTTATTTATTTTTTTAATTATTTTATTTGCTTTTGCTTTTTTTTTTTACTTTTCTATTATTTTTTTTTCTTAGATTGTGTCCCCATAAGGTCATAATAGACCTTTGGGGACATCTGATCACTTTTTGTTTTTGGGGGGGGGATGCTGATTTCCCCTGTAACTGGGGCTGCCACATATAGCCCAGTTGCGGGAAGAATACAGCCTCCTGCACGTTACGATAGAGCCAATCTGGGTCCTGTAGGACCCAGCAGCTGTTACACACGCTGATACTGGCGGAACACGTGACCGCCGGTTCAGAGGGGAGCCACAACATGGCGGCGCCCATAGCAGTGTATATATCGTTCATTGAGCATTGTATACACAGTGATCGGGAAGGTAATAAACCTTCCCTGCCTTCTCTCTGGGAGCTCCGGCTGAAGTTACAGCTGGCTCCCGTTTCAGCAACTGCACGATTTCATGCAGCTGCTGAATTCTGCTTGGACGTACTGGTACGTCCTTGCAGAACTAGACAACCACCTTCCGGACATATATAGACTATGGGCGGTCTGGAAGTGGTTAAATTAACAGCAAAAAAGCTGGATTCAGAAACAAAAAACATCTATAAATATATAAAGGGTTACATCATTGGAAAGCATTAAGCTGGTACTTACTTCATTTACATCAATACATTTAATAAAGTATATTTATGTCAAATAATTACATTAACCCCTTAACGACCCAGGGCGTAATAGTACGTCTTGAGTCGCATGACGATGTATGGAGAGCGCTCAGGAGCTGAGCGCTCTCCATATACCACGGGTGCCGGCTGTATAATACAGCCAGGACCCGCAGCTAACAGCAGCGATCGGTGCCTGCACCGATCGCGGCTGTTAACCCTTTAGATGCCGCGGTCAAACGCGACCGCGTCGTCTAAATTGCGGAGCCGCCATGGGCGCCGCCATTTTTACCTCATCGCCACCCTCCGGAACGTCATCGGAGGGCGGCGCTTGGTTGCCATGACAGCCGGGAGCCTATTGAAGGCTCCCAGGCCTATCATTACAGTATAGCTATTAGACGATGGCAGAGGCATATTAGTAGTATCGCAGTGAATAGTATGATCGATCAGACTCCCTAGGTTTCAAGGTCCCTAGGGAGTCTGATCATACAAGTAAAAGTAGAAAAAAAAAAGTTTTTAAAAGTATGTAAAAATAAAAAAAAAACACAAAAGTTCAAATCACCCCCATTTCCCTAGATCAGATATAAAAGTAAATAAACAAAAGTAAGCATAAACACTTTAGGTATCCCCGCGCTCCAAAATGCCCGAACTATTAAAATATTAAAATATTTATCCCATACGGTGAACGGCATAGCAGGGAAAAAAAATCAAAATGGTCAAATAGCGTTTTTTTTCAACACTTTGTCTCCTATAAAAAATTGAATAAAAAGTGATCAAACCATCAGATCTTTCCCCAAGTGGTATCAATAAAAACGTCATGTTGTCTCGCATAAAAGGACGCCTTACCCAGCTCCATACATGTAAATATGAAAAAGTTACAGGTGACAAAATATGGCCACGCAAAATTTCTTTTCTATTTAGCAAAGTTTTTAATTTTTTAAAAGGTATCAAAACATTACAAATACTATATAAATTTGGTATCGCCATGTTCGTACTGACCCGCAGAATACAGGTAACATGTCATTTTTACCACACAGTGAATGGTGTAAAAATTAAACCCATATGAATTTGGCGCAAATGCAGTTTTTCTCCAATTGCACCTCATTCTGAATTTTTTTTCAGCTTCCCAGTACATTGCACAGCATATTGCATAGTGACATTACAAAGTACAATTTGTTTCACAAACAATAAGCCATCATGTGACTCTGTGAACTGAAAAATGAAAACGTTATGGCTCTTGGAATGTGGGGAGGGAAAAACGAAAATGCAAAAACGAAAAATGGCCGGGTCCTTAAGGGGTTAAAGTAAGTATTTAAAGTGTAATTTCACACTTCTGAATTTTTTTTACAATTATGTATTTATCCTAAATAAAGCAGATAAAAGAAGAATCAATGGTATACCTGTAAAGATTCCAAGCTCCATTCTGGACTCTCCATATGCACCATGTAGTATATTGATAGGTCCTCATAAAATAGAAAAACTATTGTTAAAAGCGCATTCAGAGAGTTATCAGGGCTATTAGAATTACATGAAGTGGTGACAGAGAGATGTTGGGTTTTTCATGTTCCTATTTCAGGCTAAGGCCCCACATTGCGGAAACACAGCTTTTTTTGTTGCAGATTTTGTTGCGGTTTTTTGAGCCAAAGCCAGGAATGGATTGAGCAAAAGGTAGAAGCATAAGTATTTCCTAGATATTTCCCATTCCTTTTGTAGCCATTCTTGGCTTTGGCTCAAAAAACCACAATAAAATCTGCAACAAAAAAAGCTGCATTTCCGCAACGTGGGGCCTTAGCCTCAGTTCCTCAGGAATTTTTTTTAATACTGTTTTAGGCCAAGGCCACACGTTGTGTAAATGCAGCTTTTTTTGTTGCAGATTGTGTTGGGGTTTTTTGGGCCAAAGCCAAGAGTGGATGGAAAAGGAATGGGAAATTTATAGGAAGTACTTATACTTCTACTTTTTGTTCAATTCTACTGGATTTGGCTCAAAAAACTGCAACAAAATCTGCAACAAAAAAAAGCTGCGTTTCCACAATGTGGGGCCTCAGCCTTAGGCTAATGCCCCATGTTGCAGAAATGCAGCATTTTTTGTTGCAAATTTGCTGTGTTTTTTGAGCCAAAGTCAGGAGTGGCTTGAAAAGGAATGGAAAATTTAAAAGGCCGCTCTTAGGTGTTTCCCTTCTGTTTATTCCACTCCTGACTTTGGTTCAAAAAAACTGCAGAAAAATCTTCAACAAAAAAATTATGTTTTTCCACAACGTGGGGCCTTAGCCTTAACCCCTTCCCGCCAGAGGAATTTTTCGATTTTCGTTTTTTAACTCCCCATATTCCAAACCCCATAACTTTTTTATTTTTCCATTCACAGAGCTATATGGAGACTTACTGTTTGTGGGACAAATTGTTCTTCATGATGCTACAATTTATTATTCTGTACAATGTACTGGGAAGCTGGAAAAAAATTCAGAAAGAGGTGGAATTGGAGAAAAAGTGTATTTGTGCGCTTTTACAGCATTCACTCTGCAGCCTAAATAGGGCAGCTATTGTCCAAGCAGGATAGTCAGTTCATAGCTACAGTTGCAGTATTGACACAATTATTGCCTTTTCTGGGGAACCTGTGGTCTTCTGAGTCCTGTTGGTGTGGCATTAGGCCAGTATCCTCAGGATATAGGAGTACACAGTATTCCTTAAGTCATTATAGTAAATGTATTTTGGGCAATTGTTTCAATCTGCATACTGTTCTGTGTATGGAGGCAGTTTAGTTAGACTCTCATTACTATCAGCATAGGACTATTTGTTATATGATTGAATGCATGGTCTCATGTGTATTGAAGCATGGATCTGCACCATACAATTGTTAGTATATTTATCCAGTCGCTCTGAGAGAGTGGTGTGAGTGGATTTTTCTCTTTTTTATCTAAATCCCAATTGGGTATATAGAGTCCTTTTGATATTTCATTTTTAAAAAAATATTAATAAAAGTGAAGTTTTATGGATTAGTTGTCTCTGATATATGTTTCTGTGAATTGCTAAATGTATGTATGTCACATGTATTCTATGTTTTAGGACGATTCCTGGGATACCAAATATATATACAGTAGTTTTATTTTAACCCCTTAACACAAATCTAAACCCTTGCAAAAAAATTTTTTTCTAAAAGTCGCCATAGTCTGACACCCATAACTTTTTTATATTTCCGTGTACGGGCATGCATAGGTCATCTTTTTTGTGGGGCCAGGTGTACTTTTTAATTATACCATTTTGGGGAATGTCTATTGCTTTGATCACTTTTTATTCAAATTTTTATCAGAGACAAAACAGCGAAAAAAATGGCAATTTGACACTTTTGATTTTTTTTCCAGCTATGGTGTTCACCGTACGGGAAAAATATTTATATAAGTTTGTAGACCAGGCTTTTTTGGACACAGGGATACCTAATGTGTATGTTTTTCACAGTATTTTTTTTTTTACTTTTATATGTATTCTAGGGAAAGGAGTGTGATTTGAACTTTTAGGTTTTTTTGTTTTTTTTATATTTTTTAATTTTTTTTTACATTTTTTTTAACTATTTTATTAGCCCCCCCCCCCCCCCCCGCCTAGGAGAGTCTATGGATGATTCACTACATAGCTATTGAGGCTGGTCATAGACATACATCATGTGACCTCAGATGTGGGAGTGATTTATTACCTGTGATTTAATTGGAGGGGAGAGCAGACAGATGCATCATGGGAAATGTAGTTTCTTCACAGATTCACTGCATGTAAATAACAATGATACAAGTAGTCTCAAGTAAAATAAAGCCAAGAAAAGGCTGCACAAGGGAGCAGTGAGTATTTAGCACTGCTGTAGATGTATTTGCACATAATTTTTGGAAGCTGGATAACCCCTTTAAGGTGGAAGTAGAGAAGATATTTTATTATATCTCTATGTTTTTGTTTTTTTTAATTCCAGTTACTTTTTTCAATCTTCCTTACACTGACAAAGATAAGAATTATTTAATTGTTACCTAGAAATCAAGACTACTACTTGCACTGGCTACGATCTTTCTTACTCACGGGGTCCAGAAGTGAGTACTATGGTGCTATACAATTGCTTTGGAGAATAGGATTCCTGCCAGTGTCTCTTGCATACAACAGAGATTGTTGCTATGCAATGACTGGAAGAGGTTGCTATGACAACTGCTTTGCAACCAAAATAATAAAAAAATAATATGGACTACTTAAAGGATTTGTCTTATGATAATATGGCCACACATCTACGCCTAAAACTATTCAATTGACCATTAGTATTATTTACCTTTTCAAATGAGACTTTAAAACACAAAAATATTCACACTGAGTATCATTTGTGTAAAGACTTGTTGTAGTTGTTGAGTCCAATAGTTTGGGACAATCTTAGAAGGAGTTCAAGGAAGAACAATTATATGATTAATTCAGTAATAAAATGAAGAAAAAGACTTCCTAAAAAATGTATTAAATTATATTATGCATTGGAGTCAATTGGCCCACGGATTTAACTTCACATGTTAATTGGTTGCTGTGGACAACTCTTTTTCACCCAAATCCATTTCATAATATATTTTTCTCTATTTCTTAGGACTCTCATATAAGTATGGGTTTAGAGCAGGGTTGAGGGCCACATTGTGAAACTGTCTCAAGGACTAAAATAAACTCATTGTACATATAGGGTATAAATGTGCAACCCCTCCCCCCTCCATAAATATGCCAGCTGCAAACTCCACTTTTACCTTTCCTCTTCTCTCTGAAATGTGAACAGACACTAGAGGGCACTCACAGAAATCCTGTGTTGTTATTTATGATCAGTGCAGATAAGAAAGAACAGAGCTCCATTCTAATGACAGCACCCCTTTCTCTGCATGAGAAAGAATATGTCTATGTCTAATGATTGGGGTCTACACAGAATGGCTTTGGGTCTGCATTGATCCCAGAGCTGCAGGTGGTGCACCCCTGATAATATCCCAATTTGTATAGAAATGTAAGAAAATATATTTAAACATAGTCAAATCAAATAAAAACATAAGTTTAAGAAGTGGCTATAAACTGAGACACAACATTGTATTTTTCTGATCCAGTCTTGGAAAGCAATTGCAATTTTGTAAAATAAAATTGTATGCCCCTGGATAGTATTAAAAGTGTACATTGTATTGCTGGTTCATATTAAACAAATATTACTGACTACATCTTGCTGGAGAAGCCTGGCTGCAGAAACCTGATCTTTTCATAATTAGTACCCATAGACCGTCTGACATCCCGGGTTAATCCATCTAACCCCCTTAGACTCAAACTAAAAGGGAAAACATAACTGTCTCTGGTGATTTTCCTTTTCACTCACTTACAGAGATTATCCAGAAAGAAAATGAAAATCTATGTATTTACTTAGAAAATAATATAAGTAGTGACCTGATCACCGTGTCAAGGCCTGTTTTTTATTATTACCGTTAAAAAAATTAAACATTTTTATTTTTTATTTTGGACTTGAGAAAAAATATTTGTAAATAAATAAATAGAGAAATGGGAAAAAGTAAGTGAGCACAAGGATTGAGACATATTTGCTTTATATGACTTTAAGAATATTTAAAGGAACAAATATTTAATAAAATGAGCCTATAAAAAATAAAAACATAACATTTAATTAAACAGATCTTCTGCAGAAATTACATTTTTCTTTTACTTTTAATTTTGAACACATTATTTTGCATAGATGATGTAACGTTTTATTTCTGTGTATATTTTTACATTTTTTAATCCTTTTTTTTGTAGAAAAATTATTTTAACATGAACTCCCATCAAATATCAAAAGTTATATAAATATGTATCTCAGTTCTCACCCCATCCTGCACCCCATCCATCACTAAGAGAAGAGGAGAAAGCAAATAAGACAAACACCCTGATTTCCTTTTTTATTCTTCATTTATTGAAGTGTTACTTATGTAGAAAACATTTTTTCACTAAGATACTAAAGTGCCAAGATTTTCACAACATTTTTAAAAAGTAAGTATTTAAATTTTTTATTCTTTGATTTTTACTATTAATATTCCACAAAGGTTAAATGCATAATTTTGTGACTTAAAAAAACAAACTGGAATAATCCTTGAGACTGTCTTTGAATTCTTTGGTGCTCTTAGTAACGTCAGCATTGTCCGACTGATGGTGTCATGTTTTGTTATCCTAATGCGTGGTATTTAACCCTTCAATGCCCATAGCTTTCAGGTGGATGTTAAGCTCAGTGTGTATATTTTGTACATCAATGGGTATGAATATTTTTTTTTCTCCTATTGATGCCAGCAGTAAAGTGCAGCAGCTGGGCCACATTAATAAAGAGACAAGTATTTGATTTATGGATCTGAAAATGTGTCTTTTTACTACCAGTAAATGTGAATGGCCCTTTAATACATTCCAAGTACAACAGACAGCTTCTTATTAAATAGAGAAGTCCCAGAAGATTGATCCGAGACTCGATTTGCAGCAAAAGTTAAAGAGCATTTTAAACACACTTCACTTAGAGGCCGGGACTGTCTGCCAAATTCAAGGCTGCCGGCCCATTTAAAGGCTTCCTGCTCTACATGTTAATTAACGGTCTGTAGGGCTTTACAAAAGTCAGCCATGGCGGCTTCATTATTGTACGCCACAGTCTGCATTTGTCATTGAAAGAATATTGAATTTTTTTTCTGGTAAAGTATCTGTAAAGACACAGGGATTTTCCAATATGAGGAACAAGTTCTCTGGTGACTGCAAAATTTCAGAGCGATTTTAATTACCATTGCATCATGTCTGCAAATGAACACAGGAGGTTTAGGTAGGAATCCAAAGTGCTTATCGCTGCACTACAATCCTGGGTGTGTATATATTTGTTATCTATATGTCTGTCGTTTTGGTACATTATGTGTAGAAGTTGATAGAGGGAACTGTTAATTTTTGTAGGATTCCACAATGATGAGATGGCTACAGGAAGTCCTGATACTGGGATCCAAACAATCTATTATAATCTATTAAGAAACCTGCAGCAAGTGTTCAATTTCTCTGCAACGCAACCATAGAAGAAATGAAGTATTACACAGTTCCTAGCCCAAATTAATGAACTGTTCATGTAATGCCAGGTCCTCCGAAGCGAGAGCTGTCCTTCTTTGCATAATTGATAAATGTCTTGAATGAGTCCCCCTTTCATAATATTAATACCAATAAGAGATTTAAAAATGGGTGTTCTAAACTAGACTGCTACTTTAAGTGGATCTATGGTCTTCCACACTTATGATATAGACCAGATTACTTCACCAAAAGATATTACTTCAAAAAATTTACATCAGCTGCAAGATCTTCAGCACCCAGTTCTTCCTCAATGCTGAAGTGTGGAGTAGGTGGTCCAATTGGAGTCCTAGAAATATTCTCCAGCAGGATCAACTGGGGGTGCCATTGATCAGCACTTTGTGGGTCTGTTAAAAATTTGGGGCAAAAAAGGCCTTATGGGCACTGTACTTTAATGATTGTTGCCATTATTGATTGTCACAAAGCATATGTTACCCATATACCAAAATAACTCAGTATCAGGAAATTAAGCCATTAAAGGGGTTTTAAAAAATGTACCTAAAGCAAGGAATTGTGAAAAAAAATAACTAAAAACCCACACTCATACCCATACAGTCCCCTGTCACTCCAGGTCCACTGCTCTGATCCTCCCTGCAAGTGTTTACTTTGCTGGAGTGATTACATGCCTGTATACCCCATACAATGTCTACAGCCAATCATTGGCCTCCGTAGACCTTTGCAATATACCACTGTAGCCAGTGATTGACTGCAGCAATGACACAGATATATGGGCATGTCTTCCCTGTAACCAAGTAAACACTGGCATTGGAATGAAGGGGTAAGCATACCATAGGTTCTTTTTACTCTGTCAGTATTCCTCGCTACAGGCTTATTTTTATTATTTTGGAAAAATAAGGACTTCTTCCTATTCATCAAGCAAGAGGAAAAGGCTGAACAGAGCTTTGGGTCATGTCCTCTGAGTTTAGACTCTTGTTATATTGCTTTGCTTTATCTCTACTATGTCATTTTATTGTATTTTAAGCATCCAGATATTTTTGGCTCCTTCTAGAATCACTTTTAGGAAATTGAAAATCAAATGAAATTTATATTCAGTAGGAAATCCAGTATGGCGTCATCCATAGTAATATCTGAGACTATGGGCAAGATTTATTAAAATAGTCCAAAAGCAAAACTGTCTTAGTTGCCCTTAGCAATCCATCATGGCACAGACTGGTTGATATGGGCAACTGCTTTGAGACAATTTTTAATAAACGTGCCCCTTTGAGTGCTGCATTAGCACTTACAGTTTATTTCAATATTTATGTGTATTGTAGGCAAATGTTCACAGATTTTTATATATATATATATATATATATATATATACTGGCGAGAATACCTTTTCCCGCATGACAGCCTGATGATATACACACATGTAATGTCTCTGGCACGTTATATACATATGTGTTTTTTCAATCAAATCTTGCCATTTTTTTTTCCAGTGGTTTGATCCACATTGCATTTTTGCTTTCGTGAAATAATAATAATTTACGGATTATTCTGTCAGTACAGACTTACACATCACTAATCTCTGCAGCCAACACACTGCCCAGCCCAGTAACTGTCAGATGGGCAAAATGGGGTCTTTGAAGATCTGATTTGCTTTGCATTGCAATGAACATGAACACTTTAAGACCACCATAGCTGGCATATGTCTGATGGGGGCGGTTATATGTAATTTTTTTGGAATAATGGTTGGTACTGTAATTTGCAGTCCTGGGGAAAACTGAGCAAACACAACATCTGCATGGAGTTGTATCAGAGGGCCCCAATGCAAAATCTCTAATGGGGCCCAAATCTACCTTGTACCATTTAGAATCGTGGTATATTTTATTTCATAGAGGAACCTTTGGGGTCCCCTTAAGGCCCACTGCTAACACTGCAACATACCTATGCCCCTGAGTTGTATGTTCTCGCTGTGGTCACTGGCTGATGATATCTGTAAAGCACTGCTGAAGATGCTGATGCTATATAAGCAAGATAAATAAATTAATAATGACTTTAAGCAGGGGATGACTTAGGCTAAATTCACGGAAGCAGAATTCACCGCAAAAAAATCTGCCTCCCATTGATTTCAATGGGAGGCAGAAGCTTCTTTTTCAACTACTGGAAAAAAGAAGCATCCTGTATAATCTTTGCTCAAACCTCCCATTAAAATATATTAGAGTAGGAAATCTTTCTGCTGGAGACAGGAACATTTTCACAGCGGGTTTTGCATGGATGTTCCCATGGGAAAAAGTCCAGGTATGTTCCACCTCTAAATTGGTGCCAAATTCTGGCCTCAATTTGCCTCCCAATGTTTTCAATGGGAGGCAGAGACTGAAACAGTATAATACGAGCCACTCCTCTGATTATCCCCATTCATCTGGAGGGGCAGACCTGGAAGAGGAATTTGAGGTAAAAGTCTGACTCAACGTCTTAATTCATTTCTGCAGTATGATCATACTTGGCCTCCCTCTGCATTAAAGGTCATGGGCCCCTTACTTACCATGAGGGCCACAATATGTTTGAATTCAGGTAATAAATTGCATTCTCACTCCCACCATAAACCATCTTTCTTAGAAATATCTTTTTCTGGGATTTAGATCCATACTGGACATTTGATAATAATAATAAAAAATTAATATTCATCTAGTGATTATTTATAAGGGAAAAACAATTACAGTAGTTTGATAAACTCATCATGAAGTGACCAACACAAATATTTCACCATTGGACGGATATTAGAATTTGCAAGGTGAATACAGAGATAGTAGTCACCTCACATGTTGTGATGCTAAAAGTTATGTAAGGGAAAATGTACCAAATATTATCAAACAAATCTACCTACTACATTACAAATTAATAAATAAATAAATAAATAAATAAATAAATATACTAAAGCTGAGAAAACGTAAATCATGTGATAAATAAAATAAAAAATGTGCAGCAATAAACATAATCTAATACTGTCATAAAATAAAAATGAATGCTACAGTAAAAACATATATCATTCTACAGTATAAATATGCAGGCTACAGTGGAACAAAAAATATTACCCCCCAAAAAAAAGATAAATTTTTTTTAATTAAAAAAAAAAAATCTGAGGTTGATTTTTATCTAGATGTCTGCAGTTTCACATATAAAATGACTAAAGGACCCTAAAATGTTTTGGACTAAGGATTCCCTGGTTAAATGTATCTGCCAGTGCTCCATATGAAAGATTTGTGGCCTGGACTCTACTCTTCCTTCAACTGCTGCATGTGACTCCTCCATATGTTGGGGTACATGACATCATAGCTTGGCTAGAGTGGGTCTCTGTTGTGTATGGGTAATTATTGAGGAGATTTTGGCACTTGCAGTGCTGGTCATTGTAATGCAGACTGATACTTGATCAGAAATGACTGCACCATGTTACTGTGTCCGGCCCTCTGCTATGTATAATTGCTCAAGAGAGTTGGACTCTTCTGATTGTCACTGGCAAGTCCTCACATCCTGGGCTATAATTACAGGGGCTAGGGGAGGGGGCGTGCATGTTTCTTTTCTGCCCTATTAACATTTGCTAGGTCCCCCCATCTTTCTCTTGCAGCATATTATCAGATTTCCACTGGTGACAATTTAGTTAATCTATCGCAGTTCTGAGATGTACACAGCAGGTCACAGAAGATTAACCTCTTTACTACAAGAGTAAGTCTTCACCAAAATGACATGGGATTTACTGCTGACAGAAACAGGGAAATGTGAACAGCAGCTATATATAATAAATATATACCCACTTTAAGTAAATCAAAAGTCAGGAACCAAGATATTTGTGTTACCATTAGGTAATAGTCTACTAGTTCTACGTTTTCCGCTTTGAGTCCGTCCAGCACAGTGTCTGTCGGATGAAAAAGTCCTGCAAGCCTGACTTTCACCCACCAATGTCAGTGAGACTCAATGAGAAAATAAAGGATACCCAATGGAGCCCATTATAGTCAATGGGGTCCCTTGGGATCCATTGTTATATGTCATTAGACTGATCTGTTTTATTATATAATCTGTTCTCCTTGACCTGTGAGTGGATGAAAGACGAATGACCCCCTTACAAGTAAACATCCTTAAAGGGGTTGTCCAGGATTAGTATAAAGTGTATTGCCTTTTTCTAGAAACAGCATAATTTTTGTCCATAACCTTTTGTTTTCATTGCACCTCATTGGATGAATGGGGATGAGCTGCAATACTAGAGACAGTTTACAAACAAGAGTGCTGTTGTTTCTGGAAAAAAAAAGTTCTTTAATTTCAGATCTAGCTAACTCCTTTAACCTGAACAGGTCTGAAATTCTCGGCTGATCTATTCTACTCCCTCTAGTGGCAGTTTATCACTTCACTCTGTGTTTATGCAGGGAAATTGGAGCTCTGTATAAGCAAAACTGAGCAGCCTTTCCTATAAATACATTGGCTGATAATGTTGAACCTTAAATAATATGATGGTAAAAGGTGGAGAGTCAATTTAACCATTCACATGATCTTTATTGTATTTCTGGTTACTGATAAATCACCCTTAAGAACCTCCTACAGGAGTCTCACCACCCGCTGTACATTGATACTCATCAAACCTTCACCCTGCTCACAAATTCCATAGGAAAAAAACATTGGCAGAGTCGGCATGTATTCATTGAAATATCCCCCAGCTAGAAGTGTTGTGTTCTGCTTCCATGTACTACAGCGTCCTCGCTTTCTGTATACCTTGGACCAGAGAACACGCTTTAAATATATTTTCTTTATTTTATTACAGAGCGTTCAAATGAAGCTGACACAAGGCCAGTGATTCAGATGTAACAGCGGATTCCACTCCTGCGAGGGCTTTATTTTCCTATTAAACTGTACACTGTGATATTTTATTACTAAAGCGCTTTACAACCATTTTATACATTTCCTAGCCTTGCTTACCAGAGAACCATTCCATCATTATGGTGCCTATATGCATATATGTATTGTGTTACCCAGTAAGGGCTTACAATAGTTTTAAAACATCAAGAGGATAGATGTCCTATTATTTGTAGCCCAGTGATGGCATTTGCTTGCTGTTGTCCTGAAATAATCTGTGCTGCTGGGGAGAGGATGGGTTGTGTTCCTTTCATTGATTAACAATTGGTATGTTTCATCCTTACATCATGACATTGCATTTGGCATGTGACGTGGCCTGTTTGCAGTTCAGTCCCATTCAAGTGAATGGAACGGAGCTGCAGTGCCAAGCACAGTCACTATACAATATACGCGGTGTGCTTGGTAAGTAGTGAAGTGGCAGCACTTATCTAAAGGCTGCTGTCTCTTCAAGCAGCTGATCGGATTGGGGGTCCAACACCCCTATCAATTTGATATTGATAACCTATTTTAGGAATATTTTAATCCTGTAAAACCCCTTTAGGCTAAGAAACCACACAGCGATTTTCTGAAAAAAAAAAAATGCTGCGGAAAAGACTGCAGTGGAAACTCATTATGTTTTTTTCCACAGTGTTTTTCACAGGAACTTTTCCTCTGCAGACTTTCTGCCTCTATTTTACGTATACGGAAAATGCCAGCATTTCCATAAGTATAATTGACTTGCTGCATTTCCGCTGTGGATTTTTGCCTTCAATGTGTGGATGCGATTAGCCAGAATCCCATCCACTTTGCAAGTAATGTAAAACGCAGCATTTTTTGCCACAGCCGAAACGCCGCGTTTTCGCCTTACAAGTACAAGTGACTGCCCCCCACAAGAGCAGCACACTTCTCTCATGAAATACTCCCAGAATGCATCACATATAGCCCTGTCCTCACTAAAGCAATTACATTGGTGGAAGCATCCCTGTGCGCTACTAGGTCAGCATACTAAAAAACTTTGTGTTGCTGGGAATCCTGAACCTTCCATTTTGTGACTAGTTTTAACATGTGATCTCCCATTTCTCTTGATATTCCTTATGACATAATTATTTGCACCCAATTAACTTTATTTGCACCCATTAACTTCACTATGGGTAAACAGACCACACCCACCAGATGAGCCCATTACTTTTCTAAAATCATTGGTGCTGCTGGAAACCCTGCACCTTTTACTATATACAGTAACTAGTCCGAACATGTGATCTCCCATTAGTCTTCATATTCCTTATGATGAAATTATTTGTATGCAATTCTCATTAACATCATGACGTGTAGATAGATTACCACAACCACCAGATGAGCCCATTGCTTTTCTGAAATAATCTGTACTGCTAGGATTCTGCTCCTTCCAGTCAATTTGCAACCTCCTTCTTGTCTCTAGTTCTCTTTTTACATCATGACACTGCCTGTCACTTGGAACCCCAGCTCCAATAACACCATGAGTGGGAAGTTATTGTTTTCCACAAAATACTGCTCTCCTGAAATACTCTGTATAGCTGTAAGATTTTGTTTATTCCTCGGTACAGACAGGTTTGGAGAGGAATTGTGCTATGTACACAATGTACTTTACTTTCAACTTCATTATCCCTCTTTCATTTGCTTACAAGAGTTATCAGTTATAGGAACAGTAATGAGAAACAGAGTCTGTGATCACCATGGACCATACCAAGTGTGAAATCACCTTAAATAGAGCTAATAATTGTTTAAGACTCCAGAACTCTGCACAGAGAAAGCAGAAACCTGAGAGTCTCAAGTAGAGAAAGAGTCAGTTCTGTGTAGGACCCAGTGCTGTTCCTCTTCTATTGTTTTCTCGGAACGTGTCCCTGTGGACATTTGCCAGAATATGGTGGATGAGTTAATATTTGGCACAATCTCTTTGTCCTCATTATTTGGATTTGTGTTTGCTCCACCAATCCCTCCATTTTGGGGTGTCACTCTTTACAGTGTGTCTGTTAACCAGCATCTGTTTAATGTTGCCTTGTCCTCTGACATTACTCTGATGATTCAATCCTGAGTGACAGGAACATCCATTACATGGAAAAGCAAAAACACAATACAATCAGTGAGAATCAGCAGGAGGAATTCACTGCCAGAGCCAAACACATTCCACCATTAGAACGCCCCACAGATGGCAACACCCCCAGAAACCTCCAGAATATCTCCACCTTCTCCATCCCAGCAAGGAGACAAACAAACCACGGGCGTATTGTCATCCAGAATGTACAGAGATGTGTGCTGAACCTCTTTTCTGCCAATTGTGGCTGAAAAGAGTTAGTATATGGAGTGACAAACATATTCTTGTAGATTGGACACTTTATTCTCATACATAGGGAGCAGCATTATAGTAGCTATATTCTTGTACAAAGGGTTATTATCATATCAGCTATATTCTTTATATACTGGTAGTATAATAGTATAATTTTATTTCATTCTTTTACATGGGGCAATATTATAGTAGTTTTTGTATAAAGAGGTTGTATCACAAAAGTTGTAGTCTTGTATATAGAGGCAGGTTTTATTCTTGTACGTATGGACAGTATTAAAATAATTATATTGTTTTATTTCTTGGAATTATTCTTTGGGAATGCATAGAAGAATTATGGAAAATGTTATTCAAAAGAAATGTATTTCTTCCTTCCCCTCTTGTTCCTGTTAGTGAATTGAACATACCCAGAATATTACATCATTGCTACAGATATTTTCATGTGTGATTATCAAATAACAACTCAACAAGACTGCATAAAAAGTGATAGTTATATTGCAGAATATTGGAGATAGTTGAACGTCAGATTAGACACAAATAGGAGAGATTCTAGAACATTAACAGGATATTAGACGCCATAATTCACACATTAACTTGTAATCATTTTAAAACCTCTAATTTCTGCTGAACATGAATTCAACAAATGAAAAAAAAATCAAGAAATGTGGAAACAGAAAGAACTAGGAGGAAACATCTGGGAGACAGTCCAACCCAACGTATTATAATGGAATGAGTCAGGGACGTAGATTTGATATTTTTATTACAAAATGAATAATGTCTGGAGAACTCGCTCTGCATTTTCCATAGAAGCTTCTGAAACAATTAAGCTTCGGGGCTTGGTATTAACCAAACATTTCTGCTCCACTAACCAATAATGTCTATAGTTTTGTTGGTGGATCAGATGTCCTTCTTAGGATAACTGTGGGTTTTGGTTTTGTTCTGTCTCCATTATTAAAAATAATGTTGGTTCATGTAATACTTAAAGGGAAATTCTACAGAAGCATCTATGGCTTGGGAGTCCTACAGAGCACTTAGACCCTTCCAGTTGAAGACAAGATGAAGGTCCCAGTTTGTGATTTCATATGTATGTATGTTAGAACCTGATTGAGGTTGTATCCCTTTATTGAGGAAGAATACCTAACTATAATAGAATATTTATCTTAATAAAGCTTAGGGACTTAATGATAATTGGACATAACTTGGTTAGTAGATTATGATAGTGATGTTGGTTCATGTACTATGTAAAGAGAAACCATAAAGAAGCATGTAAACCCTATAGTGGGCATAGACTAGGTGAGTTTGCAGCAGGTTTGCCATGGTCACTACCCCACTGTGTACTGTAGTAGTGTAGCGGAAGGGATTTATACAAATCCGACCCATACATTGGAGAAAAAACCCACATTAGAAAATATTTTGTGCTGCAGGATTTGAACATGCAGCATATCAATTATTGCTGTGGGTTTGGCTTCAGTTTACAACCCCGGCTAAAAGTTGCAACGAAGACCAACCAATTTAGGGTGATTTTTGCTACGGACAGGTCTGCTGCTGGATGTACACTATGGATTTCCCACAGCAAACCCATCCCATATGCCTCTAGCCTTGATTTATTATACACCAGTCTTAATGAATGATTGTGTTGGAGTGAGACCTGACAAAATTATTAAAAGGTGTACGCATTTGCTGGATGCACCTATAATGAGGTGAATTGAGGCAGCCGCCTCAAGCAGCGCTATCTGTGGCAACCTAGGGGGGCAGCATTTTGACAATTGATTTAACCCGAACCAGCGCAAGACAGGCCACTTTAAAAAACATGTTGAGTGGGACCTGTTTTGGGTTGGCTTAGAAGTGTAGGCAGGGCAAGAAAGAGGTTGGCCAGAAGGGAGTTCAGGGCGTCTGCAGCTGCAGATAAAGTTTACTCACCTGTCCACGTGAAGAAAGCTGGGTCGCTGTATTTTTTTGTATGGGGGGGGGGGGGAGCGCTTATCTATATTTCGCCTCAGGCAGTAGAAAGGCTAGGTTCACCCCTGCTGATATTTATTCATTAATTTATATTAATTACACATATTCTACAGGTGCATCTCAATAAATTAGAAAATCTTTGAAACGTTTATGTATTTCAGTAATTAAATTAAAAAAGTGACCTATATTTTCTAGATTCTTTATACACAGAGTGTTCTATTTCAAGTGTTACTATATACTGATCCTACCCCTCCATACAAATCTACATCTACTGCTGTGTTAAATCTATCTATCTATCTATCTATCTATCTATCTGCTGGTACGTGTCTTCCACTTTGTTAATGCATTAACTTTGATATCACTGTCTGTCTCCCCCCCCCCCCCTGCTGTTTCTCACCCATGCCTTTTTGACGTCTGATTCTATCTGCTGTATCCACACCCCCTATTCACACCTGACACACATGAAACAAATGTATTACCAGTTAGTATAAATCTGCAGCCGGTGGTCAGCTATGACCTGGCCAGCGCATTTTCCAAGTGCAGTTTCTAAGTGTATAGACCAGACTTAGGCCAGACTTGGACCAGAAGGGAACAGAAGGTAACAAGCCACTAATAGGACACTTAGTTTTAAAGTATAGAAATGCTTCTCACTATAATCACTGTTGTTCTTCCCATACTTGTAAAAACCGCTCTACCACCCCAAACCAGCCATGTCACTAAGAATATCTTTATATCTCCATCTATCCTACCCCACCATCTGACCTTCTCTGCGCAGCTACTCACACACCTACAAGCTTTCCGCCCCAGACACACACAACCACCCCACAGCCTCTCCTATTTACACCTGCTATCCCTCTCCCTGCTACTCCTCACTTCTGGCGACATATCCGCTAATCCTGGACCACCCCAGCACTCCCCTGCTGTCAGATCTTTCCGCACAACCGCCACCAGCGCACGGAACCCCCTAAATCCTACCCCTATCTCACCTGCTCCTGCCCCTCCCCACACACTTCACAGCGCACTATGGAATGCTCGCTCTGTATGCAACAAACTTGACTACATCCATGACCTCTTCATTTCCCATAAATTATCATTTCTAGGTCTCACAGAAACGTGGATAACAACCTCAGACACCACCTCCCCTGCTGCCCTCTCCTATGGAGGTCTGCAATTCTCCCACACTCCCCGTCCCAACAATAAACCCAGTGGAGGCGTAGGTGTACTCTTGTCTGACAATTGCTCCTTTGCCCCAATCCACCCGCCATCTGCTCTCACCCTCCCCACCGTTGAGGTGCACTCTGTCCGTATTTACTCACCCTCCAACCTTCAACTGGCCATCATACATCAACCGCCAGGACCTACTACTGCCTTTATCGACCACTTCACCACCTGGCTAATGCATTTCCTATCCACAGACACTCCCACCATCATCATGGGTGATTTCAACATCCCCAGTAACACATCCCACCCCGCCGCTTCCAGTCTCTTGTCACTCACTACCTCCTTTAACCTCTCTCAATGGTCCTCCGCTGCCACCCACACAAAGGGGCACACGCTGGACCTCATATTCACCCGCCTCTGCCCTCTAGTCAACCTCTCTAACTCTCCGTCCACGCTTTCCGATCACAACCTGCTGACATTCTCTGCCCTCTCCTCTGTAATTGAACCCCAAACCCCTAAACCAGCACGTCCCCGCAGGAACCTTAATCGCCTTGACATCCGCACGCTCTCAGACTCTCTCCAACCGCTCGCTGACATATCCTCACTCCAGGACGCAGATACCGCTGCTGACTTCTACAACACCACCATTACTTCAGCCCTTGACTCTGTGGTCCCTCTCACTAACACCAGAGCCCGACCGATCAATAGGCAGTCCTGGCACACTGATCTGACTAAAAAACTGAGACGTGCCTCATGAGTTGCAGAACGCCTCTGGAAGAAAAGCCACTCCCAGGAGGACTTCCTTACGTATAAAGAAGCAGTTCTCACATTCAAGAACGCACTCACCTCCGCAAAGCAGGTTTACTTCACCACACTAATATCTGCCCTATCCCGCAATCCCAAACAGCTATTCACTACCTTCAACTCCCTCCTCCGTCCTCCTGCTCCCCCTCCAACATCACTTATCACAGCTGATGACTTTGCCTCTTATTTCAAAAGCAAAATCGACACCATCAGAGACAGTCTAACCTACACCCCCAACAACCACTCTATCCAACTGCTTGGTGCTCATCACCTTTAACCTGTTTCTCCACCGTCACTGATGAAAAGCTCTCTACCCTAATCTCTAAATCACACCTCACCTCCTGTGCACTCGACCCAATCCAGTCACATCTCATCCCAAAACTCTCAGAAGACATTACTCCTGCCTTAACCCATCTCTTCAACCTATCCCTAACCAATGGATCCTTCCCTTCCGCCTTCAAACATGCTACCGTCACACCTATACTTAAGAAACCCTCCCTGGACCCGTCCTCTCCAGCCAACTATCGCCCCATCTCACTGCTCCTGTATGCCTCAAAACTACTAGAGCAACACGTCCATTCCGAACTATCCTCCTACCTCTCGTCCAATATGCTTCTTGACAGACTACAGTCAGGCTTCAGACCCCATCACTCCACAGAAACTGCCCTAACCAAGGTCACTAACGACCTTCTAACCGCCAAAGCCAAGCGTCATTATTCTGTCCTCCTCCTCCTTGACCTCTCCTCTGCCTTTGATACAATCAACCATTCCCTCCTGCTAGAAACTATCTCATCCCTTGGCATCTCAGACCTGGCCCTTTCCTGGATCTCCTCATATCTCACCAACCGCACATTCAGCGTCTCCCACTCACTCACCACCTCCCCGCAATGCCCTCTGTGAAAGATCCTCAGTGCGCCAACACCGCGTTGGCCCACACCTGAGACTACTTTACTAAAAACCACACTCACCGCCAGTGAGTGCTGGGTCCACAAGATAAATACAAGACAAGCTTTCTAAATTTTGTATATTTATTAACCCCTAGATGGGTCGGCATTAACATCTAACACATGCAATTCAGAACAGATATGCAGATGTATACAAGCATTAACAGTTACTAGTTACAATATACAGCACATAAAATAAAAAGGGAATAAAAGTGAAATAATTACTTTACCACACATATCCTTGATGTGGCTCTATAGTCCAACACTCACACATGCTCTGGCATGTGTGAATAACCAGTGGAGGCTTCTAGCAGCAGCATCACAGCATTCCAGCCTGCATGCTCATCACAGTCTTCTTCCTCTCACTGACCCCTTACCTCATCTTATATACCCTTGATTACACCACCCAGACTGAGGTCACCGGCAACGGCAAGTCTGATTGATTAACGCACTCAAGTCAAGATTCTTTGTAAGGAGATGGGATTAAGTGGAATGACACAATGCCATCTATATACTTCCTACAAGCCCCATCTAAAAGGGGGAGGTGTGATGATTCCACTTAAATATGGCTATAACTCAAAGATGTATTTTGATCTCTGGGTATCGTATCTCCCTCTTAGTTCCATTTACTCATAATGTGCGCAGCCCTAATCCTAGGCGTATATTGTCAATAGTGGCAACACTGTAACAATAGGGCTTTGTATCCATCCCAGAATGGCTCAATTGAATTCCTACACAGCTCTGGGTGATCAAATAAATATGCATTGTTCAACCTGGGCCGTTGATCAGATATGGTTGATAACATATAGAAGGCATTGTGTCATTCCACTTGGTCTCATCTCCTTACAAAGAATCTTGACTTGAGTGCGTTAATCAATCAGACTTGTCGCCGATGACCTCATTCTGGGTGGTGTAATCAAGGGTATAAAAGATGAGGTAAGAGGTCAGTGAGACAGACTACCACTGAGAGAATACTGTGCACAGACTACCACTGTATACCAGAGTATACCATGATGAGACTACATGAGACTATTACTGAGAGACTGTGATGAGCATGTAGGCTGGAATGCTGTGATGCTACTAGGAGCCTCCACTGGTTAACTCCACATGCTATGTGTGAGTGTTGGATTATAGAGCCACATCCAGGATATGTGTGGTAAAGTAATTATTTCACTTTTATTCCCTTTTATTTTATTGTACTGTATATTGTAACTAGTAACTGTTAATGCTTGTATACATCTGCATATCTGTTCTGAACTGCATGTGTTAGATGTTAATGCCGACCCATCTAGGGGTTAATAAATTTACAAAATTTAGAAACCTTGTCTTGTATTTATCTTGTGAATCCAGCACTCACTGGCGGTGAGTGTGGTTTTTATGAAAGAAGTCTCAGGTGTGGGCCAAAGCGGTGTTGGCGCACTGAGGATCTTTCACACATGGGTACAGTGAAGCGTTCCTGTCCAATTCCCCTCAGGGTTAAAGTTTTCCCAGGGATAATACTGTCCGGGGGGACCAAATCAGGTTGCACCAGCGTAACATCTGCCCCAGTGTCCCGGAATCCCATCACCACTTTGTCCCCCACAGTGACCTGTTGATGGTTAGCATTAGGTTGGGGCCCCTCCCTCGCAACCAGATACACAGATGGGCTGGCCGCTGTAGTTTGGGGAGCAGGGAGGTTCCTAGGGCGGTTGGGGCAGTCTCGTTGTAAATGTCCCGTTTGATTACAGGCGTGGCACCGCCTGATCTCTCCCTGGGGTATGAGAGAGGTCGCCGGGGAGCTCAGAGCTCGAGGGGCAGGGGACGTATAGGAACCACCCGGGACAGAGTTTGTCCTACCATACCTGGAAGCAGGGGGCTGTGGTAACCTCCAGCTTGGTTCAGGATTCCCCGGGTCAGATTGTGTCTTACCCCTCCTCCAGCCGTCGCTGGCAGGTTTCCACGGCAACTGGTTGGCAACATAACGATCCGCCATTGCTGCGGCTGTTTCAAGGTCCTTGGGCTCTCGGTCCAGGAGGTATTTTTGCACTTCCTCGGTACAAATGGTCAAGAACTGCTCTTGAAGCATGAGGTCTGCAAGGCTTTCTTGCGAGGTGACGGACTTGCCCTCCGTCCACTCCCGGAACCACACGCGCAGCTGGGCCGCTGTATCCTCATGGCTCTCTGAAGGCTTTTTCTGCAGGCCACAGAACCTTCGACGGTACAGCTCCGGCGTGAGTTGGTATCTCGGGATCAGCGCTGCTTTAACGGACTCATAGTCCTGGTCAACTGGCAAATTGGCATAAGTGTCCAGGGCTTTTCCCCTCAACCGGGGAGCCAGGTAACGGACCCAATCCGTCTGTGGTAGCTGATACTGCTTACACACTTTCTCAAAGGCCCGCAAGAACGAGTCCAAATCCCTGTTTGTTTCAAGGATTGGAAAGTCCTCGGATCGGAGCCTTGGTACTTGAGCTTCTGGAGTGCGTGCAGTGACAGACGGTGCCTGCTGGGAGAGCTCCAACCTTTTGAGCTCAAGCTGATACTGCCGCTCAGCCTGCCGTTCTCGTTCTGCAGCTTCACGATCGGCCTGCCGTTCGTGTTCTGCAGCTTCCTGAAAGCGGCACATCACCTGCAGGTATATGTTAGGGTCACTGGTGGCTACTTGCTGTAGGGCCATTTGCCAGTATGAAGCCATTCCCCCGACAAGGCTGGGGCTACTGGTCCCTCCTGGTAAAGTAATCCTTGGGACCGGGCTGCTTGCCGCACTTCCGGGCCTAGCCCCAAAATCAGGACTCTGCTCGATTCTCTGCATGGCTGTGGCTGCCTCCATTTCAGCCATATGCTCAGGATCTCCAAAAGCCTGGTTCTGCAGTTCTGGAGATCTGCTTCTGAGCCCACTAGCCATCCACTGGTATTTGCCAAATAAAAGATAGGATAGAATACAAAGAGTAAGGGAGGGGAACAGCACTGTATCAAACTTTCACTGTATCTTAATGCTTACTTTAATACCAAGCTTGTCTCATAGGATTACCACAATACCCAGCGTCTGAGTGATAAAGGTCACCAACACACGCTGTTTATCCTAAGATCCCACTACGCTGCCACCAATGTGAAAGATCCTCAGTGCGCCAACACCGCGTTGGCCCACACCTGAGACTTCTTTACTAAAAACCACACTCACCGCCAGTGAGTGCTGGGTCCACAAGATAAATACAAGACAAGCTTTCTAAATTTTGTATATTTATTAACCCCTAGATGGGTCGGCATTAACATCTAACATATGCAGTTCAGAACAGATATGCAGATGTATACAAGCATTAACAGTTACTAGTTACAATATACAGCACATAAAATAAAAAGGGAATAAAAGTGAAATAATTACTTTACCACACATATCCTTGATGTGGCTCTATAGTCCAACACTCACACATGCTCTGGCATGTGTGAATAACCAGTGGAGGCTTCTAGCAGCAGCATCACAGCATTCCAGCCTGCATGCTCATCACAGTCTTCTTCCTCTCACTGACCCCTTACCTCATCTTATATACCCTTGATTACACCACCCAGAAGGAGGTCACCGGCAACGGCAAGTCTGATTGATTAACGCACTCAAGTCAAGATTCTTTGTAAGGAGATGGGATTAAGTGGAATGACACAATGCCGTCTATATGTTATCAACCAGGTCTGATCAATAGCCTAGTCTAAACAATACATGTGTATTTGATCACCCAGGCTATGTAGGAATTCAATGGAGCCATTCTGGGATGAATATAAAACCCTATTGTTACATTGTTGCCACTACTGACAACATACACCTAGGATTAGAGCTACGCACAGTTTGAGTAAATGGAATTAAGAGAGAGAAACGCTACCCAGAGATCAGAATACATCTTTGAGTTATAGCCATATTTAAGTGGAATCATCACACCCTATTTCTGTAGGTGTCCCCCAAGGCTCCGTCCTAGGACCCCTCCTGTTCTCAATCTACACCCTAGGCCTTGGCCAACTCATAGAATCCCATGGCTTCCATTACCATTGCTATGCTGACGACACCCAAATATATCTCTCTGGTCCAGACATTACCTCCCTGTTGTCCAGAGTCCCAGAATGTCTAGCAGCCGTAGCCTCCTTTCTCTCCTCCCGCTTCCTCAAACTCAACATGGAGAAAACAGAATTCATAATCTTCACCCCTCCTCGCACGGCCCCCCTACCTGACCCATCTATCAAAATTAATGGAACCACTCTCACCCCAGTCCCACAGGCCCGCTGCCTTGGGATAACCCTAGACTCTGACCTATCCTTCAAGTCGTATATTCAAACCCTCAACACCTCCTGCCGCCTCCAACTCAAGAAAATCCACCGAATCCGCTCTTTCCTCACCCCTGAGTCTACAAAAATGCTAGTCCATGCCCTCATAATCTCCCACCTAGACTACTGTAACACCCTTCTCTATGGCCTCCCAGCTAACATCCTCGCCCCCCTCCAGTTAACTTTAAACTGTGCTGCTCGCCTAATACACCTCTCCCCCCGTTCTTCATCGGCCGCTCCCCTCTGCCAATCCCTTCACTGGCTCCCCGTTGCCCAGCGAATAGAGTTCAAATTACTAATGCTGACATACAAAGCCATCCACAACCTGTTCCCTCCATATATCTCCGACCTAATCTCCCGCTACCTGCCCACACGTAACCTCCGATCCTCCAAAGACCTCCTACTCCGCTCTGCTCTCATCCGCTCTTCACACAATCGTCTCCAAGACTTCTCCCGTGCATCCCCCATACTCTGGAACTCATTACCAAGACACATAAGACTGTCCCCCACAGTCACAAGCTTCAAGAAGGCCCTAAAGACTCACCTATTCAAGAAAGCCTACAACCTCCAATAACGCTACTGTCACCACACCACCACCTGAGCAGCCTCTACCCCCACCTTCTGTCTCTATCCCTCTTCCCTCATAGATTGTAAGCCCTTGCGGGCAGGGCCCTCTATCCCACTGTACCAGTTAGTCTCTGTCAGCATTATCTGTTTTGTATATCTGGTGTACCGTATGTAAATCCGCAAATGTAAAGCACCATGGAATTAATGGTGCTATATAAATAAACAATAATAATAATAAAAAAAAAAGTGTTTTATTTCTGTAAATGTTGATTATGGATTACAGCTAATGAAAACCCAAATCTAAGAAAATTAGAATATTGTGAAAAAGTTCAGTATTGTAAATTCAGTGTGTCACCTGCCAAGGTTTCCTAATCCTTTAAATGGTCCCTCAGTCTGGTTCAGTAGGATACGCAATCATGGAAGACGCTGATTATGAATTGAATTACTGAAATGAATGAACTTTTCAAAGATATTCTAATTTATTGAGATGCACCTGTACATGTGACCTCGGTGATCCCAGGTGTGTGATGTCACCAGGGAAACTGAGAGAGAGTGCTGGACACTGTGAGTAGGCCCAAAAGAGGTGAGGGAAGGTGAGTATAAATGTTTTCTGATTTATTACACCTCCCCTTGGGCCTCCACCTATTATACTCTGGGATCTGAAGAGACATGCACTTATTTACATCAGTCAGTATAGTAATACTCACATCTGGTCAGATCTACTGGGATTGTACCAGAGTCTATAATGTTTCTCCTTGACATTAACTACAGAAAAAGGAAAAACAATAACAGAACAAATGACAGCAATTGATGTTCTGTCAATACAGACTGATACAGGGAAAGCTATCATTCAGTCAGAGTGTGGGCAGGGTAATCTGGAATCTCACTGTCTTTCCTGGGAGTTTTAGCAGAGTAAATTCTTCTGCAATCATATAAACCTACATATCAAAGAGCTCTTCCTTGAGCTCTTACTATGCATGAATTGATCATCCCCATTGATCAATGATTTTGTTTTATTTCTATCATATTTTAATATATTGCCGATTATTAGAGATAGGTGAACTGACTCATACAAAGTTTGGTTAGACTCAAATATTCCAAATTGTTCATATTTTTATGAAACTGAACAAATGGAGATTCGTCTCAGGCGAAATAAAATTTCCGATGCATTATACTACACAGTATAATAGGTAGAGACCCAGGGGAGGTTACAAAAATAAAAAAAACATTCATACTCATCTTCTGTTACCTCTTTTGGGCCTCCTCACAGCGTCTGGCACTCTCCTGGTGATGTCATGCATCCGGGGTCACCACTGAGTCCTGTGATTGGGTCACTAGCGGTCACATGGAGGTTGAGAGAAAGTGCCGGAAGCCACAAGGCCCAAAAGGGGTAAAGGAAGGTGATAATGAAATTTTTTTTTTAGTTTTTGTTGCCTCTACTGGGTCTTCATTATCCTCTGGGATCTGAAGAGACCCCAAACTTGTTCGACTGGAAATGAAGCAGGGACCCGAGCCACCTGAAACCAAAACTAAATGAATCTTGGGAAATTTGCCCATTTCTAGTTGCCTTCTATGAAAGCATCCTCATGCTTTACGTATTGTAGGTCTATAAAACTGATAAAGGGGTTTTACAGGCAAAAAGGAATTTTCAAAAAAGGTCTCTTAGTGCTATTAATAAGTTAATAAGTGCACCCAAATACCTTTAGCAGTGTTTTGAGTGATTTCTGGGTTCTCTGGGAGCCCCTGGCATCCTCTGCATTTGTTTACATTTTAGCATCTTCCTGTTCTGTGCCTTTCCTACAGCTCCCATGATTCCTTAGTCTGTACTCAGAGCTGACTCACTGCCCCTCCCTTTCTCACTCACTCACTCCCCCCTCACTCACTCCCCCTTCCTGTTTCACCCACTACACCCTCAGCAGCCATCTTTAGTCTCCTAGGTCTCACTCAATAACCTTCTCCTTTGGCTGTAATATTGTAATCACCTCCGTATATCATCATTACAGTCACACAGAGAAAGCTTCAGGACAACAATTAATTCTTGATGCGTTTTTGGCATTTGGTAAATATGTATGTATGTGTGCATTTTATATATATTGTGAAGCATGGGATTTTCCAAAAAACAATCAGACCTTTCAGGCTGCTGTAGTCTCACAGATTTTCCATTGTGTCAATTCCACCAACAACAACCCAGCTTGCTGTCTAATGGAATCCTTTTATATCATAGACATTTCCCATAATCCTATGCAGTTTTCTCTATAAAACACTGGAGTTACTGCAGACTAGCCTATTATAAGGTCAGGGCAGACACACCCTACTACAGCTACATTACTGCAGGTAAGTAAAAAAAAAACACTTCTTTATTAAACATAAATTGTGAGCATTTCCTTAGTTTTGGTACATTGTTCTCATATGGCAAGACCAGAAAGAGTAGAAAAATAGAGCATTAGGTGGCCAGCCTAATAAGGAAAGAAAGAAATAAGAAGTAATAGAATATTCACACAGAGGATTTATCAGATCTGGGGAACTCATGTACCACAACTAGGGTTACAAAACAGGAAATCAGTTATAAACATAAAACAAAACATTTTACCTCTTCACATACAGTGGGGAAAAAAGTATTTAGTCAGCCACCAATTGTGCAAGTTCTCCCACTTAAAAAGACGAGAGAGGCGCCTGTAATTGTCATCATAGGTAGACCTCAACTATGAGAGACAAAATGAGAAAACATAGCTAGAAAATCACATTGTCTGATTTTTTAAGAATTTATTGGCAAATTATGGTGGAAAATAAGTATTTGGTCACCTACAAACAAGCAAGATTTCTGGCTCTCACAGACCTGTAACTTCTTCTTTAAGATGCTCCTCTGTCCTCCACTCATTACCTGTAGTAATGGCTCCTGTTTGACATTGTTATCAGTATAAAAGACACCTGTCCACAACCTCAAACAGTCACACTCCAAACTCCACTCAGATCCTGCAGTGCCAGACGTATCCCCCTGCTTAAGCCAGTACATATCCGGGTCTGTCTGAAGTTTGCTAGAGAGCATTTGGATGTTCCAGAAGAGTAGTGGGAGAATGTCATATGGTCAGATGAAACCAAAGTAGAACTGTTTGGTAGAAACACAACTCGTCGTGTTTGGAGGAGAGTGAATGCTTAGTTGCATCCAAAGAACACCATACCTACTGTGAAGCATGGGGGTGGCAACATCATGCTTTGGGGCTGTTTCTCTGCAAAGGGACCAGGATGACATGAAAGAACATGAATGGAGCTGTGTATCGTGAGATTTTGTGTGCAAACCTTCTTTCATCAGCAAGGGCATTGAAGATGAAACGTGGCTGGGTGTTTCAGCATGACAATGATCCCAAGCACACCGCCAGGGCAACGAAGGAGTGGCTTCGTAAGAAGCATTTCAAGGTCCTGGAGTGGCCTAGCCAGTCTCCAGATCCCAACCCCAAAGAAAACCTTGGGGGGGGGGGGAAGGCGGGGGGCGCCGGGGGGCGGCCCAAAAAAAACACCTCTCGGGGGGGGGGGGGGGGGGGGGGGGGGGCAAAAAACCGGAACAGGGTGGGGCCACCTTGGGGAGGATTAAAAAAAAATGTTTGGCCTCTGTTTTTGCCAAAAAAAGAAAAAAAAAAAAATATAGAGAAAAATTTTTTTTTTTATATAAAAAATTTTTTTTTTATAAAATTTTTTAAAAAAATTTTAAAAAAAAATGATGTTTTTTTTTTTTTTTTTTTTTTTTTTTTTTTTTTTTTTTTTTTTTTTTTTTTTCTTCCCTTTTTTTTTTTTTTTTGTGAGAAGGCTTGCACAATTGGTGGCTGACTAAATACCTTTTTTCCCCCCCTTTATAAAAAAAACTATTTACTGTGTGTAAATATATATATATATATATATTGTAAGCTGATGGCTGGGAAAGTGTTGGAAGGGATGTACATCTTGCCCAGGTTGCTCAGATGGGTGAGATGAGGAAATCCAGAAAAGGTTGCTTCTCAGCAAACAACTTTGTTTGCTGGGCATTATTCAAGTGCCGTACACCGGGCTGGATTTTTATGGAATGGTGGGTAGGTTGGTAGTGGGACCTGCCATTCCCATCCTCTCCAGTCCACACCTTGTGGACTCTTCTGAGAAAACCCAGCTGACTGGAATTTGTCCTCATCAAGGGGATATAAGAAGTTTGCTGGGAGAGCAGACTTTGGTTCAGAACTTGGCTGGAAGGCCATAAGGAAGGTTGTACTACTGGAGGCAAACCTGACTAACCAAACCTGTCTTATTGTAGCTGAGGTAACCACTTTCTGTCAGTTATAGCCCAGACGGGCAGGTGTTTATTTTGTGTTTTTTTATGTTACCTGTACCAAGGAGTGGTTTTGAGTGAATAAACTCAACACTTGGACCAACCGCTTGGAGTCTGTGTTTATGTCAGCCCACCCAGCACCCCAGATCCTTGACAATTGGTGGAGAACGCGGGCAGTCAGGGGTTGCTAGGGGCAACAACACGACAACTCCTTGCTGAAGAAAAAAAAAAAAAAAATTTTTTGTATGTCCTGGGTGAAGGCTGCCTCTGCCAGACAAGACCAGACCCGGAATATGGAAGAGCTACTGAAGCATCTGGTGCAGTCTAATGTACAGCAGCAGGAAACCAACCGTTTGTTGATGGAGCAGCTGGCCATCATCAAAGAGACTGGTGTCACTAGTCCGCAGAGACCTGTGGAGCTCAGAGATATAAAGCAGGCTGTGCAAAGAGCTTTGCAGAAAATGACCCCAGATGATGTAGAGGCCTACCTTACCGTTTTTGAAAGGGTAGCTGAACGAGAGAGGCTGCCAGCTGCTGACTGGGCAGATGTCATCGCACCTTACCTGACAGGTGAGCCCCAGAAGGCGTATTATGACCTCTGCCAATAGGATGCCCGGGACTACAATAAGCTGAAAGAAGAAGTTCTTGCTCGGCTGGGTGTGACCACGGCTGTCCGTGCCCGGCGGGTGCATACCTGGAGTTACCATTTGGACAAACCTGCCAGGTCCCAGATGTACGACCTTATTCACCTGGTAAAGAAATAGCTGGAACCAGACACCTGTACCCCTGCACAGATTGTGGAGAAGGTGGTCCTAGACCGGTTCGTTAGATCTCTCCCTCCCGGGTTGCAGCGCTGGGTCGGACATGGAGACCCCAAAGATGCCAACCAGCTTATTAGCCTCGTAGAAAGGTTCCTTGCGACTGAGGCTGAACTCCGCGAGGTCCCTACAGCGCATACACCTCCTAGGAACACCAGGTGGAGGGCACCTCCCGGTAAGACTATTCCATTTATTGAAGGCGGAGGGAAAACAGTTGTAGAGGGGTCTCATGGGCGACCGACTGAAATGTCTCCCAAACAGTCCACTAGGCCCAAACGGGACTCTCTGCAATAGAAACCAGGCCTAGTACAGTGCTGGAGATGTCATGAGCGGGGACATGTTGCTGCCCATCGCCCTCTCACCTCTGAACCAATGGAGTGTGACGCGGGTTGGCGTCCGTCCTTGTTCGCAGAACCTGTCTGTGCTGCGGCACCAGGTCTAGAGACTGAGCCTCAGGTCTGCCATATTGTGGTGAATGGCTATCCTGTCCAGGCGTTGCTTGATTCTGGAAGCCTGGTAACCTTAGTACATGCCAGCCTGATAGCTGGGGACTGTATGCCGGACAAGCACCTGAGTGTACTTTGCATCCATGGGGATACTAAGGACTACCCCATGGCCAATATCAGAATAGAGACTATATTAGGACTTGTCTGTTATGAAGTGGGTGTGGTAAAAAATCTCATGCATAGTGTGATTTTGGGACGTGATTTCCCTTTGTTCTGGGATTTGTGGGGAAAAGGTGAAACTTGCAAGCCAAAGATAGAAACCTCGCCTACGCCCATAGTGCATGATGAGTGTGACCCTTTTCCATTAGAGGTCCTAGCTGGAGAGGAGGATGATACCCCTTCCCCAGGTCCTGAGCATGAAATACCTGAATTACAAGTCTCCCGGGCTAATTTTGGTACTTCACAGTTGAGAGATCCCACTCTTGTTAATGCTCATGCAAATGTGGAAGTCGTAAATAGTGTGCCTCAGGAACCTGGTGCTGACCACCGATTTCCCCATTTTGCCATAAATAATGACCTCTTGTATCAAGTTACAAAAACTAATGGGGAAGTTGTGGAGCAGCTTCTCGTACCTAAGCCATACCGCCGTATGGTACTTGATATGGCCCATAATCATGTACTTGGGGGACACTTAGGGTCTAAGAAAACACAGGAGAGAAATCTCCAAAGGTTTTTTTGGCCGGGCATGTATAAGGAAGTGAAGGACTACTGTGCATCCTGTTCTACATGTCAGGTACATGCCCCAACCCCACACTTCCGTAGTCCCTTGGTTCCACTGCCCATCATTGAAGTACCTTTTGAAAGGATTGCTATGGACTTGGTGGGTCCAATAGACAAGTCAGCTAGAGGTCACCAATATATCCTGGTTGTTTTAGATTATGCTGCTCGCTATCCTGAGGCAGTTCCTTTACGTAATACTACATCAAAGAGTATTGCCCGTGAGTTATTCTATATGTTTTCAAGAACAGGCATACCTAAAGAAATACTGACTGACCAGGGCACACCATTCATGTCAAAGATGATGAAAGAGTTGTGCAAGCTATTTAAGATTACCCACATACGGACCTCTGTGTATCATCCCCAGACAGATGGGTTGGTAGAACGTTTCAACAAAACTCTTAAAACACATGCTTAAAAAGGTGGTAGAAAAAGATGGTCGTGACTGGGACTGCCTTTTGCCATATCTGATGTTCTCTATTAGAGAAGTTCCACAAGCCTCTACAGGTTTTTCCCCTTTTGAATTAGTCTATGGTAGACACCCCAGAGGCTTACTAGATATAGCCAAGGAAACATGGGAAACTGAGGCTTCCCCATACAAAAGTGTCATAGAGCATGTAGCCCAAATGCAAGACCGTATTGCAACAGTCATGCCAGTGGTAAAAGAACATCTGCAAAAAGAACTAGAGGCCCAAAGCCGAATTTACAACCGTTCTGCCAGAATACGAGAATTTAACCCAGGGGATAGAGTACTTATATTGGTGCCAACGGTCGAAAGTAAATTCTTAGCGAAGTGGCAAGGCCCATATGAAATCGTGGAAAAAGTAGGGCCAGTGAACTATAAGGTGCACCAACCAGGGAAAAGGAAGCCATTTCAAATTTACCATGTGAATTTGATCAAACCCTGGAACCAGAGGGAAACCTTGGTGGCCTCAAATGCAGAAGTGGATGATTCGTTGCCACCAATCCCTCCAGTCCATATAAATGAGACTCTGTCAGTGCCCCAACAACAAGAGGCAAAAGAGTTCCTGCAGAGAAATAAACGTAAGTTCTCTGATCTACCAGGGCGTACACACCTAATAGAGCACTGTGTGGAGACGGAACCAGGGCGGAAAGTTAAACTCAAACCCTATAGAATACCAGAGGCACGTAGGGAGGTACTGTCAGCCGAGGTTAAACGCATGCTGGAGTTAGGTGTGATTGAGGAGTCTAAAAGTGACTGGTCTAACCCAATTGTCTTGATACCAAAACCCAATGGTACCTGGCGGTTCTGCAACGATTTCAGAAAATTAAATGAAGTTTCAAAGTTTGATGCTTATCCAATGCCCAGAGTAGATGAGCTTATTGAGAAGATGGGTAATGCGAGATACATAACCACACTGGATCTCACAAAAGGTTACTGGCAAATACCTTTGTCTGAGGAAGACAAGGAGAAAACTGCCTTTGTTGTACCAGAAGGATTGTTCCAGTACAAGGTTATGCCATTTGGGTTGCATGGAGCTCCTGCTACCTTTCAGAGGTTGATGGACCAAATCTTGCGCCCACATCGTAACTATGCAGCGGCTTACCTGGACGATGTGGTCATTCATAGCCCAGACTTGGGAAGTCACCTCTGTAAGGTACAAGCAGTACTAGACTCCATAAACGAGGCAGGCCTTACTATTAACCCTGAGAGGTATGCTTTAGGGCTAGAAGAAGCCAAGTACCTGGGCTATGTAATTGGCAAAGGAGTAATAAAGCCCCAAATCAATAAGGTGGAGGCAATACAGAGCTGGCCAAGGCCGCTAACCAAAAAACAAGTTAGGGCGTTTCTTGGAATTGCTGGCTACTATCGTAGGTTTGTGCCAAATTTTGCCTCTATTGCAGCTCCTCTCACTGACCTGACGAAAGGTGGGAAGTCAGTGATGATCCACTGGACACCAGAAGCTGAGGAGGCATTCCAGAGGCTAAAGTTAGCTCTATGCCAACAGCCAGTACTGATAACCCCTGATTTTAGGAAGGAGTTCCTGGTGCAGACAGATGCCTCTGATGCAGGTCTGGGAGCGGTGCTGTCCCAGGTTATAAATGGAGAGGAGCATCCGGTGATGTACCTGAGCAGGAAGCTGTCCCCTGCTGAGAAAAACTATGCCATTGTAGAAAGGGAGTGCTTAGCTATTAAGTGGGCACTGGATGCCCTAAAATATTACCTCCTAGGTAGAAAATTTAAATTGATAACTGACCATGCCCCTCTCACGTGGATGAAAATGAATAAGGATAGAAATGCTAGGGTTACCAGATGGTTTCTGTCCTTGCAAAATTTTGTTTTCAGTGTAGAGCACAGACCAGGGAAGTTGTTGGGAAATGCTCATGCCCTGTCAAGGGTACACTGTATGATGGCCACTAATGCCCAGCCCTCCGGTCTGGAAAAGAGGGGGGGGATATGTAAGCTGATGGCTGGGAAAGTGTTGGAAGGGATGTACATCTCGCCCAGGTTGCTCAGATGGGTGAGATGAGGAAATCCAGAAAAAGATGCTTCTCAGCAAACAACTTTGTTTGCTGGGCATTATTCAAGTGCCGTACACCGGGCTGGATTTTTATGGAATGGTGGGTAGGTTGGTAGTGGGACCTGCCATTCCCATCCTCTCCAGTCCACACCTTGTGGACTCTTCTGAGAAAACCCAGCTGACTGGAATTTGTCTTCATCAAGGGGATATAAGAAGTTTGCTGGGAGAGCAGACTTTGGTTCAGAACTTGGCTGGAAGGCCATAAGGAAGGTTGTACTACTGGAGGCAAACCTGACTAACCAAACCTGTTTTATTGTAGCTGAGGTAACCACTTTCTGTCAGTTATAGCCCAGACGGGCAGGTGTTTATTTTGTGTTTTTTTATGTTACCTGTACCAAGGAGTGGTTTTGAGTGAATAAACTCAACACTTGGACCAACCGCTTGGAGTCTGTGTTTATGTCAGCCCACCCAGCACCCCAGATCCTTGACAATATATATATATATATATATATATATATATATATTGTGAGTGTGAGCGGGGAGGGGGGGGGGGGGGGGCCCAAAAAAAAAATATAGTGGGGGTCCCCCCCCTCTTTTTGGGGGGGGGGGGCCGGGGGGGGGGGGGGGGGGGGGGGGGGGGGGGGGGGGGGGGGGGGGGGGGGGGGGGGGGGGGGGGGGGGGGGGGGGGGGGGGGGGGGGGGGGGGGGGGGGGGGGGGGGGGGGTTGGTGGTGGTTTTGTTTTTGTTTGTGGTGGGGGGGGGGGGAAAAAAAATAATTAGGTTTTGCGTTTGGGGTGGGTTAGTAGTGAGACAGGGTTCAAGTAATGAGGTATTGCCCTGTGTGTGGGCTAAGCTGTTTGTTTTGTTCCTGTTTTCACTCACAAGCTGAATAAAGCCATTTATTTTGGATTACTACTACCTGATATGCTGCTTATTTGGCACCCAGTGCCACCAACACCTCTGTGAAGTCCAGGAAGCTGCCACCTTTGAGGCTAAATTACCCCCAATTGTCACATATGGTGCTTCGGATGCGGGCAAAAAGAGATCCACGCAAGTCCTGGAAGACAAGTGTCTGGTAACTGCAGTATCGCTGAATGTGCATTGTGGACTACAGCTGGAAAAAGAAGTCTGTGATTTCAACTGAGAAACCCAGGAGGGGTGAGTGGAACTACAAAATAGCAGATTGTGTGCAAAACTGGTGAAAGTAAAACTCTGGAAGAGGAATCCATGGAATGGAATTTGTGTATACTGCGGCACAGAAGTCTGTAAAGTGCTTGCTGATGGCAAGAAAGTAAGCAATGTGTGTAGAAACTGGATATCGCAAACAGTCTATGTGAAAGGCTATGGTGCCATGTTTGTTTTCTGTGGAAGACAGAAGAAAATGCTGGTTGTTGTAGTTCCACATAAGTTAACTGTTTGGTGAATACATGTGACTGCAGAAGATAGTAAAAATTTGTTGCCGGTTGAACCCAAGGTTTCTGTGGAATATTGTGTAATCTTGTTATTAAACCATGGGCAAGAAAAATAAAATTTCAGTTAGTAAGAAAAGAGAAAAGCTGTGCACAGGTTTGTTACTGCAGCAGTCTCAAGGCAGAGAGACACAAAACCCGGAACAGAGCATGTGGAGTGCAAGTAAAGAGAATGGGTTGCATGAGAGTGACTTAGTTTTTCTGAAGCACCTCTGTTCTATGAATGAATATGTCCCTGCTAACTGTGTGTCTCATACTGGAGTGCATAAAAGCGCCAAAGAAGAAAATATTAAGGTGCAGCAGCTTCAAGATGAAATTAAGACCATCAGGTTCATGTATGAGGATGAAATATCTGATTGGAAATGACAACTTGAGGTATCAGAAAAAGAGAACCTTAAGTTAAAGAAAGAGCTTGACTCTATGAAGAGTTCCGATCCTAGTCATTGTGAAAATGTGGTGCTGGGTTGGCCTGGAATGGACTGTGTCACTAAGAAGGAGTTTGCAGAAATGAAATGCGCTCTATCTAATAAAGTTCTACAGAATGTGGAACAAAAGCAAGTGTTTGAGAATAATTGCAGGATTTAAAGGAGCAGCATGTCCAAGACTCCAGTGCCAAAGAGAGTGTCATTGAAAAATTAAGAGATGACCTTGAAACTGCTAAATGTGAGAGAAGTGAATTTTTGCAGTGTCAGTCAGAATGTTTGGATGACCAAGTCAGGAAGTGTGAAAAACTTTTGGCTGCATTAATTGATAAAGGAAATGAATTTGCAGAGCTGAGGAAGCATGTGTCTGACCGAGAGAGTGATTTAGAATCTGTGGTGCAGACATTGCAGTCAGAGCAAAACTTGCATGCACTAAAGCAGGTTCAACTACACAAAGAAGTGAAGGAATGGCGGAGCAGAACTGGAGTTCTGGAACAAAGAGAAATGGAACTCCAAGCTAGAATATGTAGCCTGGAGAGGGCGCTGTCAGGATCTTGTGAAGATAATGAGAAATTGTTTTGGTGCAAAATAAAGACAAAGAATTGATGGAGATGTCGTCTGTCCATGCTCAGAATTTACAAACCTTACAGGAGATTCACAAAGAAGTTGAGAAAAACCTGGAATCTGTGCAGATATTGTATGAGGACAAAGCCAATGCTTATGACAAGCTGGAAAAGGCCAAGAGAGAATTGGACCTCCAGATAGAAGACATGAGGATTCAGTTTGAGGAAAAAATGTCTGATTTATCTGCTCAGATTATAGATCTAAAAATGCTTATTGCTAAACTAAAGGTGCAAGTGGACAAACAGGAGGAAGACCTGCAAGGTGCAGTAGTAAAAACTGAGATGGAGGCTGCTCAGAAAAATGTGGCAATGAAGAAAGTTCTGGAGCTGGAATCAGAGATTTGTGTGCTACAGAAGGCGTTAGAATTGGTGAAAGCTGCCGGCATAGAGGCAGAGAAAGGAGAGCCATTAAGTCAGACAGACATGAGTGACCTGTCTAGTGATGGTGATGGCAAAGATCAAAAGGATAAGAAACGTAGTGTGAAAAGACCACGTGAAGATCATGACCGTGGCTACTTCGAATGTATTGAAGAAAATAAATACAACAGGTTTAAGTCCCCACAGTCACCAGTGGAAGAGGAAGATGAAAAACTGGATGAAACTAATGTTCTTCTTGACACTTATAATTGTGATCTTCACTTCAAAATTTCACGGGATCGTCTGAGTGCCACTTCTCTCACCATGGAGAGTTTTGCCTTCCTGTGGGCAGGTGGAAGAGCCTCATATGGTGTCTCGAATGGCAAAGTTTGCTTGGAGATGAAGGTTACAGAAAAGGTACCCGTGAAACATTTATACTCTAAAGTCATTGATGTGCATGAAGTACGTGTTAGTTGGTCTCTGAGCTCCTGTGGATTCATGCTAGGTGAAGATGAAAATTCTTAGGGCTATTCACTAAAGGGATCAAAGTCATGCAATGGGATGGCTGAAGACTATGGCGAGAAATATGATGAAAATGATGTGATCCCCTGTATGGCAAATTTTGAAGGTGATGAAGTAGAACTTGCCTTTGCACAGAATGGCCAGGATCTTGGCGTAGCATTTAAAGTGCTGAGAAACCGGAAATCTCGACTGACCGGAACTTGGAGGTTGAGACCGCCAGATGGGGATATCTGGAGAGACACTGGACAAGCGTACATGATTGAAGAGGGATGTTGACATTGTATGTCTTGTCCCATTGTTGCTCACCCCATGGGTGGTGAGCTGAGGGGGAGGGAATGTGAGAGTGTGAACCTAGAGGGCGCTGGTGAGCAACCCAAAAATAGGATTTAAAAGGTCCTCAACCACACCCATAGGTGGGGGCCCAACTCCAGAGAGAATGTACACAGCAGGAGAGAGCTTCTGGAGACCTGCAGGGAGCAGGTAGATGGTGGAACCAGTTGGAGACAGACAAGGCGGTCTGTCCCAAGAGGACTGGATTCCACGACGGACTTAGTTAAGCTCTAGTGTGAGCCAGACCACTAAGAAGAATCCTCAGTAAAGCTTGCCCTCAGTAGTGAGACAGGGTTCAAGTAATGAGGTATTGCCCTGTGTGTGGGCTAAGCTGTTTGTTTTGTTCCTATTTTCACTCACAAGCTGAATAAAGCCATTTATTTTGGATTACTACTACCTGATATGCTGCTTATTTGGCACCCAGTACCACCAACACCTCTGTGAAGTCCAGGAAGCTGCCACCTTTGAGGCTAAATTACCCCCAATTGTCACAATAGATATACTGTATATATATATATATATATATATATATATATATATATATATATATACACATTATAATGCTTTACAGTGGCCCCTTCATAGTAAAATATGCTCCACAGTGCCTTATATACAGATGTAGCAGTGCAAATATGGTGAAAGATAAATTTACAAGGAAACCATAAATACAATATCTTGACATTATCTTGAATCAATTGTAGCACTTCCATGTCTCCAAACTCAACACTTACAGTTATATACAATAGTTCAGTACACACTACAGGTACACTATAGGCGGAGGGCGGCCAGGACAGGAGCGTGGACAGATAAGTGAAAATTATTAGCCGATACTCTGTGTGGGGGTGGGGGAAAAAAAAAGGGGTCAGATACCGTGTGGGTATTATACAATGTGGGGGCCAAATAAGGGGATTTTTTTTGATCTGCCAATGGGGGGGGGGGGGGTGCATGTACTAATTAGTAGGCCCCATCACGCAACCAAAGATAGCCGGGTGGGTATTTTTTGGGGGAGGGGAACGCTATTGTATAGTTCACCTCAGAGTTTAGGTTCACCCCTGGGTTTGCCGGGTGTCCATCGTTTGCAACTTTTGGTGATTTCTAATGTGAACGCAGCGCAGATATGAACCCAACCTTATACATTTGTTCACTGTTCTGTCAGATCTGGCATATGTATAGCACGCCAAACCATGTGACATAATCGGCATTCGTGTGATACGTCTGCCCACCCTGTGAGCACACATACAGCTTGGGCAATTTGCTGTTGTCTGGTGTGAGATGAGTGGCGATTTTGACCATTACCTTGGATTGACATCCCCCAGATGAAGCAGTTGGCGAAACAGCTGTCATCCTGCGTGGTTGTGTAACACGCCAGAGTGGTGTTACCACTCCTACATCCTGCTGCTATCTTTATCTGCTAACCTAATGTCATCTTATGTACTTTCTTTCCAGGTCCTCCACCAATGTGCATTCACTATTATGAAACTGTATTACATGTAGTGTTCCTGGTTCACCAGCAGGTGGCAGCAAACTGGCAGTTATCTTAGATAGAATGGAACCTTCCATTCCATTAAAAAAACCCTATAGAAAGAAGTATAGGAGTCCTTTTCCCTGCAGGTAAGGTGGGGGGGGACCAGTTAGAACCAGTCTAGTTCTAGTTCGAGTGTGGTTTGAGACTCCATCTTGGAGCTGCCAGGAGTCAAGTTCCCTGTCACAACCGAGAGTCAGACTACAGAGAGAAGTGCAGCTCACCAGTTACAGTCATATGAAAAAGTTTGGGCACCCCTATTAATCTTAATCATTTTTAGTTATAAATATTTGGGTGTTTGCAACAGCCATTTCAATTTGATATATCTAATAACTGATGGACACAGTAATATTTCAGGATTGAAATGAGGTTTATTGTACTAACAGAAAATGTGCAATATGCATTAAACCAAAATTTGACCGGTGCAAAAATTTGGGTACCCTTATCATTTTATTGATTTGAATACTAACAACTACTTTTTACTGACACACAAAATTGGTTTTGTAACCTCACTGAGCTTTGAACTTCATAGCCAGGTGTATCCAATCATGAGAAAAGGTATTTAAGGTGGCCAATTGCAAGTTGTTCTCCTATTTGAATCTCCTCTGAAGAGTGGCATCATGGGCTCCTCAAAGCAACTCTCAAATGATCTGAAAACAAAGATTGTTCAACATAGTTGTTCAGGGGAAGGATACAAAAAGTTGTCTCAGAGATTTAACCTGTCAGTTTCCACTGTGAGGAACATAGTAAGGAAATGGAAGACCACAGGGACAGTTCTTGTTAAGCCCAGAAGTGGCAGGCCAAGAAAAATATCAGAAAGGCAGAGAAGAAGAATGGTGAGAACAGTCAAGGACAATCCACAGACCACCTCCAAAGAGCTGCAGCATCATCTTGCTGCAGATGGTGTCACTGTGCATCGGTCAACAATACAGCACACTTTGCACAAGGAGAAGCTGTATGGGAGAGTGATGCGAAAGAAGCCGTTTCTGAAAGCACGCCACAAACAGAGTCGCCTGAGGTATGCAAAAGCACATTTGGACAAGCCAGCTTCATTTTGGAAGAAGGTCCTGTGGACTGATGAAACAAAGATTGAGTTGTTTGGTCATACAAAAAGGCGTTATGCATGGCTTCCAAAAAACACAGCATTCCAAGAAAAACACTTGCTACCCACTGTAAAATTTGGTGGAGGTTCCATCATGCTTTGGGGCTGTGTGGCCAATGCCGGCATCGGGAATCTTGTTAAAGTTGAGGGTCGCATGGATTCAACTCAGTATCAGCAGATTCTTGAGAATAATGTACAAGAATCAGTGACGAATTTGAAGTTACGCCGGGGATGGATATTTCAGCAAGACAATGATCCAAAACACAGCTCCAAATCTACTCAGGCATTCATGCAGAGGAACAATTACAATGTTCTGGAATGGCCATCCCAGTCCCCAGACCTGAATATCATTGAACATCTGTGGGATAATTTGAAGCGGGCTGTCCATGCTCGGCGACCATCAAACTTAACTGAACTGGAATTGTTTTGTAAAGAGGAATGGTCAAAAATACCTTCATCCAGGATCCAGGAACTGATTAAAAGCTACAGGAAGCGACTAGAGGCTGTTATTTTTGCAAAAGGAGGATCTTCTAAATATTAATGTCACTTTTCTGTTGAGGTGCCCATACTTTTGCACCGGTCAAATTTTGGTTTAATGCATATTGCACATTTTCTGTTAGTACAATAAACCTCTTTTCAATCCTGAAATATTACTGTGTCCATCAGTTATTAGATATATCAGATTGAAATGGCTGTTGCAAACACCCAAATATTTAGAACTAAAAATGATTAAGATTAATAGGGGTGCCCAAACTTTTTCATATGACTGTATATGCTAATGCCTGCTGCAGCCAAGACCAAGCCTGAATCTGTTTGAAAAACTGTTTATTCAAGTAAAGCTGCCGTTCAACTCCATCTCAAGGTCTGTACTCAAGTTATTCCTCAACTATTTATTGCATCGGAGCCAAAGCCTGGGGTCTAGGCCGCAACATACCACTCGACATTCCTACACCTGGGATGAGCATCATAGAAGGCCCTAGGGGGGAGGTGTCACCGTTACAGTTGGTGCAGATTCAGATTTCATGCTCTGCCTTCCTACATTCTGCTTATATCTAATTAAGATTAGGTCTTTATTATCGTACATTTTGTGATTGTGTGGCCATGGCTGCTGGACCATATAGCCCAGTTTGATATATATGATATTATATCCACTTGGTGTTAGATTTTATTTGGGTGTTCTTGTCTTGTGTGATTTGTATGTTTATGTATTTTATGAATTGCAATAAAGTTCTGTAATTCTTTCTGTATGTTGTAATATTGCTAGTGTCGAGATTTCATGTTAGGATAGGTTTATACTTGTTGCATTTAGCCCTTATATTTGGTTTTTAGATCTGTTTCTTAAGTCCAATTGATATAAATCGGTCCATGGTTATGTGCAGGGCCGGTTTTAGACAAAGTGGGGCCCTGCGCAAAAGTAAAAGCGGGGCCCCAAATGCTAATATGCAAACAACACAATCGTCTTCCAGTGGCAACCCCTATCTGCTTGAAATGGTAACTATTGTGCCTGCAGACAATTCTTTTGTCTACTCCAGGGAGAAGCTTTTGCAGCTTAGAGACACAGCAGGGCTGCTTACCTTTTGCCCACACATCCCCCAAGAGCTCTGGAGAAGGAAAAAGAGGGGGAGGGGGTGCAGAGCTGGAATTCTTCAGAGGATTAAAAAGAGACGTTACAGACCAACTCTCCCCTCCATCATTATGGGCAATGTGAGATCTCTTGCAAACAAGATGGACGAACTAACAGCGCTCACCAGGCATAATCAGGAGTTTCGGGTGTGCAGCATGATGCTACTTACAGAGACTTGGCTCACTGAAGTTACTCCTGACCCTCTGGTCTCCTTGGATGGTTTTAAACTCCTTCGGGAGAGCGGTAAGAGGAAAGGAGGAGGGCTGGCAATGTTTGTGAATAATAGATGGTGTAATCCTAGGCACATTGTGATTAAGGAGCATACTTGCTGTAAGGACATTGAACTATTAGCTGTGAGCATGAGACCTTTCTATCTACCAAGGGAACTATCGCATGTCATCGTAATAGCTGCATATGTCCCCCCCTCTGCGAAAGCTGATGACGCCTGCGAGGTCCTACAAGCCACGGTGAGCCATTTGCAGTTGAAACACCCCCAGGCTCTCTTTCTTGTGTCTGGAGACTTCAACCATGCCTCTCCATCATCCACACTGCCCAGTTTCACACAGTATGTAACCTGCCACACAAGAGACAACAAAACACTGGACTTGTTCTTTGCCAACACGAGGGAGGCATATAACGCATCAGCCCTACCGCCCCTGGGAAGATCAGATCACAACCTAGTGCATCTCCGACCTGTGTACAAGCCACTTGTACGTAGAGAACCAGCTGTCACCCGCACAGTGAGGATATGGTCCGAGGAGAGTGATGAGGCTCTGAGGGATTGTTTTGACACAACCGCATGGGAAGTTCTGCAGGATTCTTATGGAGAAGATATAGAAGGACTCACACACTGCATAACGGACTACATTAATTTTTGTGTGGACAACACAGTACCCACAAAAGTGGTGAGGTGCTTCTCCAACAACAAACCATGTATTAACTCTGATATAAAAACACTACTTAAGGAGAAAAAGATGGCATTCAGGACAAGAGATAAGGAGGGGTTGAGGGAAGTACAAAAGGAGCTGAGGCATCAAATCAGGCAAGGAAAAGCCAGTTATAAGGAAAAGATGGAAAAGCAAATGGAAAGAAAAGACATAAGGGGGTCTGGGAGGGGCTTAAGTCAATTTCGGGTCATAAACAGTCTGCCTGCCAGATTGAGGCAGATGTTAATTGGCTTAATGAACTAAACCTATTCTTCAGCAGATTTGATCACACACCAGCTCCTCCCACCCCAGCATGTCCTTCAGTTCCCCCCACCACAATGACTTCACCCCATGCGGCTACTTCCCAACAGACCAGTAAATTCAGAAATCCGTCTTTACCTGACCACAGTCTGACCTTCACACCGGCCCAGGTGAGGAAGGAAATGAAAAAGATCAAGGCAAGGAAAGCCGCAGGGCCAGATGACATCAGTGCAAGGCTAATTAAGACTTGTGGGGACCAGCTGTGTGGTATAATTACATATATGTATAATATGAGCCTGAGGCAGGAAATAGTCCCTGAATTATGGAAATCTTCTTGTGTGGTTCTAGTTCCAAAGAAACCGCACCCTATGGACCTCAACGACTACAGACCTGTAGCACTGACATCCCACCTGATGAAGATCTTAGAGAGATTGGTTCTCACACATCTCCGCCCTCTAGTGAGCCCCGCTATGGACCCTCTCCAGTTTGCTTATCGGCCAGGCATTGGGGTAGATGATGCCATCATCCACCTTCTGCACAGAGCTCTTTCTCACCTGGAGAAACCAGTGAACACGGTGAGAATAATATTCTTTGATTTCTCCAGTGCTTTTAACACCATACAGCCCAGGTTACTGAGAGACAAGCTGGGCCTTGCTGGAGTGGACCACCATCTCTCCAACTGGATCCTAGACTACCTCACAAATCGACCTCAATACGTGAGAGCCCGAGACTGTGTGTCAGATACCGTGATCTGTAATACGGGGGCACCTCAGGGTACGGTTCTCTCCCCTTTCCTCGTCACACTGTACACTGCAGATTTTAGGTGCAACTCATCTAGCTGCTAGCTACAAAAGTATTCTGACGACTCTGCAATAGTAGGTCTCATCACAGACGATGATGACAGGAGTACAGAGAACTGAACCGGGATTTTGTGGACTGGTGCCAGCGGAACCACCTGAAGATCAACGCGGGGAAGACCAAAGAGATGGTGGTGGACTTCCGTAAAGGCAGATGCCCTCCTAAACCAGTGGACATCCTGGGGACGGGCATCGAGATTGTGAACACCTATAAGTACCTGGGTTTGCTCCTTAATAATTAGCTGGACTGGGCAGATCATATGGAGGTCCTGTACAGGAAGCTCCATAGCAGGCTCTACCTGCTTCTGAAGCTGAGAGCCTTTGGAATCCGGGGGGCACTTCTTAGGACTTTCTTCAACTCGGTAGTGGCATCAGCCATCTTCTTTGGAGTGGCCTGCTGGGGGAGCAGTATATCAACCAGGGACAGAAATAAACTTGACAAGCTGATTATAAGGGCCAGCTCTGTCCTGGGGAGCCCCCTGGACCCAGTGCAGGTGGTGGGTGACAAAAGGATACTGTCCGTGGTGAGCTCCATGCAGAAGAAGAAGTCCCATCCCATGCATGAGACTTTGATCGCGCTGGGCAGTACTGTCAGTGACCGACTGCTCCACCCTAAGTGTGAGAAGGAGCGCTATCGGAAGTCTTTCCTCCCCACCGCGGTTAGGCTGTACAACCAACACCGACCTAAGCGGTGATCAATACACACAGAGAACTGAAATATCTTTCTGCCTGTTAAATCCCCCTCCTCCTCTGCTACGTCCTATCTGTCAGTCTACTATCAATGTAATGCCTCTTACCTTGGAACATTCCTGTACATGTTGTATTTGTATTTGAATCTGTTTATCTTTGCTGCTGTAACACACTGAATTTCCCCATTGTGGGACTATTAAAGGACTATTATTATTATTATTATTATTATAATAACACCTCCTTTCTGCCAACAAAAAAGTAATAACAAGACCCATTTTACCACACACAATTCAAATGAGCACCTTTGTACCACCTAATAGATTTTTGCACGCAGCCATCAGTTATAGCACCTCCCTATAAATAATAATCCCTGCTTATAAATAATATTACACCTTTATCAGTAATAGCGTCCTTATAAATGATAAATGGTGCCCTGTATCAGTAATATCCCCCCTTATCAGTAACAGTCAACCCGTAAAAATAATACTGCTCCCTTATTAATAATAGCCCTCTCATAAATAATAGTTACCCTTATAAATAATAGTCCTCATTATCACTAATCGCCCCCTTTATAAATAAGCCCACTTAAGAATTATACCCCCTTATAAATAGTTGCCCTCTTAAAAATAATAAATTCCCCTTTTAATGGATGCCTTATATATAATAGTTCCCCACTTATAAATAATAGCCCGTCTTATAAATAAAAGCTCCTCCTTATAATAGCCCCCTAATATTTAGGTTTCCCAATTATATATAGTAACCCACCCTTATATACAATAGTTCCTCCCTTATAAATAAGAGTCCCCTTATATATAATAGTTCTCCATTATACAGTGTCGGACTGAAGGGACTTAGGCCCACCAGAGGAACTTGTTCTGGGGCCCCACCCAACAGCTTCCTGCTAATAGCCTACACCACGGCTCCTTCACTGAAGTCTTACATATGTGCTGGCTATCTGGTGTTACTGAGTATGTTCCCAGTACAGTCATGGCCAAAAGTTTTGAGAATGATACAAATATTAATTTTTACAAAGTCTACTGCTTCAGTTTTTCTAATGGCAATTTGCATATACTCCAGAATGTTATAAAGAGTGATCAGCTTAACAGCAATTACTTGCAAAGTCAATATTTGCCTAGAAAATGAACTTTATCCCCCAAAACACATTTCAACATCATTGCAGCCCTGCCTTAAAAGGACCACCTAACATCGTTTCAGTGATTGCTCCATTAACACAGGTGTGGGTGTTGATGAGGACAGGGCTGGAGATCAATCTGTCATGATTAAGTAAGAATGACACCACTGGACACTTTAAAAGGAGGCTGGTGCTTGCCATCATTCTTTCTCTTCTGTTAACCATGGTTATCTCTAAAGAAACACGTGCAGTCATCATTGCACTGCACAAAAATGGCCTAACTGGGAAGAGTATTGCAGCTAGAAAGATTGCACCTCAGTCAACAATCTATCGCATCATCAAGAACTTCAAGGAGAGAGGTTCCATTGGTGCCAAAAAGGCTCCAGGGCGCCCAAGAAAGACCAGCAAGCGGCAGGACCGTCTCTTAAAAGTGTTTCAGCTGCGGGATCGGGCTACCAGCAGTGCAGAGCTTGCTGAGGAATGGCAGCAGGCAGGTGTGAGTGCATCTGCACGCACTGTGAGGTGGAGACTCTTGGAGCAAGGCCTGGTCTCAAGGAGGGCAGCAAAGAAGCCACTTCTCTCCAGAAAAAACATCAGGGACAGACTGATATTCTGCAAAAGGTACAGGGAGTGGACTGCTGAGGACTGGGGTAAAGTCATTTTCTCTGATGAATCCCCTTTTCAATTGTTTGGAACATATGGAAAACAGCTTATTCGGAGAAGAAGAGGTGAGCGCTACCACCAGTCTTGTCTCATGCCAACTGTAAAGCATCCTGAAACCATTCATGTGTGGGGTTGCTTCTCAGCCAAGGGAATCGGCTCTCTCACAGTCTTGCCTAAAAACACAGCCATGAATAAAGAATGGTACCAGAATGTCCTCCAAGAGCAACTTCTCCCAACCGTCCAAGAGCAGTTTGGCGCTCAACAATGCCTTTTCCAGCATGATGGAGCACCTTGCCATAAAGCAAAGGTGATAACTAAATGGCTCAGAGAACAAAACATAGAGATTTTGGGTCCATGGCCTGGAAACTCCCCAGATCTTAATCCCATTGAGAACTTGTGGTCAATCATCAAGAGACGAGTGGACAAACAAAAACCAACAAATTCAGACAAAATTAAAGCATTGATTCTGCAAGAATGGACTGCTATCAGTCAGGATTTGGTCCAGAAGTTGATTGAGAGCATGCCAGGGAGAATTGCAGAGGTCCTGAAGAAGAAGGGTCAACACTGCAAATATTGACTTGCTGCATTAACTCATTCTAACTGTCAATATAAGCTTCTGTTACTCATAATATGAATGCAATTCTATTTCTGTATGTGATAAAAACATCTGACAAACACACATAAAAACCAGAGGGCAGCAGATCATGTGAAAATATAATATTTGTGTCATTCTCAAAACTTTTGGCCATGACTGTATAGTCAGCCCCTATAGTACTGTGAAGGCCCCAATATCTCCATGGCCAGTTCATGCACAGTACTGTATGGGGAATGACATGGCCATGGAGTACTACACATATGTGCAAGATTATAGTGAGGGAGCTGTGATGCAGACATAGCACACAGAGCTGCCAGCAGGAATTTTGAGCCCACCCCCCCCCCACAGTATAATGCTCCACATGGTATATAATGCTCCATGGTATAAAATGCTCCCCTAAGCCCTCCAGTTTCCCCACATGGTATATAATGCTCCACAGTGGCCCCACACAGTATAAAACGCTCCCCTGAGCCCCCCATAGTAGTCCCACAAGGTAAATAAGGCTCCACACAGTATAATACTCCACAGTGGCCCACACAGTATACTACCCCTTAGTGGCCCCAGACAGTACAATATGCTCCCCAGCAGCCCCACACAATATAATATGCTCCATACAGTATAATATGCACCCCATAGTGCCCCCCCAGTATAATGTTCCAGAGTGGCCTAACACAGTACAACATGCTCCACAATGGCCTCCACACAGTATAATATACTCCCCAGAGGGGTTCCCCCAGTATAATGCTCCACAGTGGTCCCCCACAGAATAATATGCTCCCCACATTCCCCCCCAGTATAATGCTCTACAATGGCCCCACAGAGTATAATATGCTCCCGAGAAGCCCCACACAATATAATACACTCCACAGTGGCCCCACACAGCATAACAGGCTCCCCACACTGGCCCTTCCCCCCAGTATAAAGCTCCATAGTGGCCCATAGTATAATGCTCCACAGTGCCCCCCCTGCAATATATTATGCTCTCCAGAGCGTCCCCCAGTATAATGCTCCACAGTAGGCCCCATGCAGTATAATATGCTCCCCAGAGGGCCCCCTAGTTTCCCCCCCCCCCGAATAATGCCCCACAGTGGCGCCACGCAATGTAATATGCTCTGCATATGGCCCCACCCAGAATAATGCTCCACAGTGAACCCACACAGTATAACATGCTCCAGAATGGCCTCCACACAGTATAATATACTGCCCAGAGAGGTTCCCCCACTATAATGCTCCATAGTGGGCCAAAACAGTATACTATGCTCTCGAGAGGGCCCCCCAGTATAATACTCCAAAGTGGTCTCACAGAATATAACATGCTCTCCAGAGTCCCCCCCCCCACATTATAATGCTCCACAGAGACCCCATAGAATATAACATGCTCTCCAGAGGGCCTCCTCCCCCAATATAATGCTCTATAGTGGCCCCACACAGTATAATATACTGGGAAGGCCCCTCTGGATAGCATATTATACTGTATGGGGCCACTGTGGAGCATTATATTGGGGGAGGAGGCCCTCTGATGAGCATGTTATATTCTGTGGGGCCTCTGTGGAGCATTATAATGTGGGGGTCTCTGGAGAGCATGTTATATTCTGTGAGGCCACTTTGAAGCATTATACTGGGGGTCCCTCTGAAGAGCATATTATACTGTGTGGGGCCACCGTGGAGCATTATACTAGGGGGGCCTCTGGAGAGCATATTATACTGTTTTGGGCCACTGTGGAGCATTTTACTGGGGAAGGGGCCCTCTGGATAGCATATTATACTGTGTGGGGCCCCTCTGGATAGCATAATGCTCCACAGTGGCCCCACACAGTATAATATGCTATCTAGAGGGCCTCTTCCCCCAGTATAATGCTCCACAGTGGCCCCATACAGTATAATATGTTATCCAGAGGGCCCCCTCCCCAGTATAATGCTCCACAGTGGCTCCACACAGTATAATATGGTATCCAGAGGGGCCCTCCCCAGTATAATACTCCCCAGTGGCCCTACAGACTCCCTTTATTATTATATTATACTCTGGGGTCCCTTCAGACCCCAGAGTATAATAATCGAAGGCCTGAGGGAGGTAAGGGAAAATGACAAACAGTTATACTTACCTTGCCTTACCTCTAATGGACCTCTTCGTGCTGCTCCGCTATACCCGTCGGCACTGGCTTTCTCTTGTTTGCGGCTGACGTCACGCGTTGTGGACGTCACCGCTGAAGCCCAATCACAGGACTCAGTGGTGACGTGAGGCACGCTGTTAGCACGCCCCACGTGACGGCCAGCCTTCAGCGGTGACGTCCGGAACGCCAGAAGATGACGTCGGACACCTAGGACAGGTGAGTAAATATGTTTGTTATTTTTACTCATCTCAGAAAGGGGCCCTGCGGTCCCTTTCTGTTATCGATATGGCCGGGCCTTACGCCGGGATCCGGAGTCATCAGGCTCCGGATCCCGGGGACCCCTTTGGGGACGGGGCCCTGGGCAATTGCCCAGTTTGCCCCCCCCTAACGCCGGCCCTAGTCATGTGATGGACACAGGTACACAGCTCCTTACAAGACTGTTCTTACTGTGATGCGACAAGCTGTACACCTGCGTCATCACATGACCAAGGACTGATCATCAACTGGAAGTGGTTTGGATAGATACTTTAAAGTATCATCAGTCAATTGTCAGTTCTCCTAATTAACCCCTTCACAAATTCTCACGTACATGTACGTGGGAGAATGTGGTTAGTTACCGCATCCCCACGTACAGGTACGTGACGGTGATCGAGCGGGCTCAGAAGCAGAGCCCGTGCGATCACCGTGGGAGCTTGGCTATATTTGACCCACTAGTGATAACACCGATCCCCTCTGTTTAACCCTTAAGATGCCGCGGCCAATTTTAAGTGTTTGCTAGCGGCACTGAGTGCCGCGGGCAGCATCGGGAGAGGGTGTTAGCTGTAACTGACAGCTAACACCCTGCTCCTTAACCTCTTTTTAACCCCACCATGTTGCCGCCCCCTCCACCCGCGCGGCGAGATCGGGGGGGGGTGCCGATATCTATAATATGCAGCCTGTGGTCTGGCCAGTACCTGGTTGATCCTGCTGGGACCTCTGGAAATCAGCCTATGTCTACATAGGCTGAATTCCTGTATAGACTGCAATACACGTGTATTGTAGTCTATAGTGCTGAATCAGCGATCAGACTATCGTTGGTTCAGGTGTCCTAGTGGGACATATAAAAAAAAGTAAAAAAAAAAAAGTAGTAAAGTGTATGAAAACAATTAATGACTTAATAAAGCAAGGAAATAATGATTTTTCGCTATCTCGCCTTAAAAAAATGCTATAAAAAGTGATCAAAAAGTCATATGTACCCCAAAAAAGTACCAATAAAAAGCACAGATCGTCCCGCAAAAAAAAAAAAAACAAGCCCTCAACCAACTCTGTCAACTGAAAAAAAAAAATGCTACACCTCTCAGAAGATGGTGATGCAAGAATAATTGATTTCTTTCCCCAAATGGGTTTTTGTTCTGCAAAACTAGTAACGCATAAAAAAACCAATATAAATGAGGTATCGTCGTAATCGTACTGACCCGCAGAATAAAGGTAACATGTTACTTATGCTGTACACTGCGTGGAAAAAAATTTAAAAGGTAAAAAGCATTACCAGAATTGATGTTTTTTTTTTTTAATCCACCAAGAAAGAGTTAATAAAATTTATTCTATAAGTTATAGGCACCCAAAAATGGTGTCATTACAAAATGCATCTCATACCGCAAACAACAAGCCCTCATACGGCTACATCACCAGAAAAATAAAGAAAATATAGCTCGTACAATGTGAAGACAAAAACCCCAAAAATTGCCAAATCATTAAAACAAAACTGGCTGCGGCAGGAAGGAAATGTATAAGCTGTGCGAGCATAAATCAGGGGACACCCCAGATTTAGAGCTTACAAGGGAAAATATACCAGAAGTGACCCCCCAATCATAGGAGCTGCTGGGGAAATAGTAGGGAATTTGGTGTTCCCAGGGGCGTAACTACCGGGGTAGCAGTGGTAGCAGCTGCCACAGGGCCCGGGACATTACAGGGCCCCGCGGGCCCCCATTGCGTTTTTTTTTTTTTTTATAGTCCGTTATCTGCTGGAGTAACCCCAGCAGGTAACGGGCCCTATATACTTACCGTTCCCCGAGGTCCCGCTCATGGCCGCCTGCGCTTCCGATTCTGCGGAGACGGCTGTGAGCAGGAGCGGGGATCGGTATGTGAGGCCGCGGCCCGAACACCTGCTATCATTATACTTCGGGGTCTTTTCAGACCCTGGAGTATAATAATCGGAGGCCCAGAGTTGGTGAGGGAACATAAAAAACAATGTACTTACCGCTCCTGCGCTTCAGGCCTGTTTGGTGACGTCCCAGACGTCAGCCGACGTCATTTTGCATCGCGACGCCGGTCCCGCAACACGTGACGCCGGCCTGGTCCGCACAAGAAGAAGGCCGGAGTAGCGCACGGGCATGCACCGGAGCGAGGAACAGGTAAGCAACGTTGTTTTTTATGTTTGTATCCTCCCCTAGGTCTCCGATTATTATACTCTGGGGTCTGAAAAGACCCCACAGTATAATAATTGTTCATGGGTGGTCCACAATGGGACATATAATAGTGTGTGCAGGGGCCACTATGGGGCAAAATACTGTGTGCAGGGGCCACTATGGGGAATAATACTGTGTGCAGGGGCCCCTATGGGACATGATACTGTGTGCAGGGGCCCCTATGGAACATGATACTGTGTGCAGAGGCCCCTATGGAACATGATACTGTGTGCAGAGGCCACTATGGGACATGATACTGTGTGCAGGGGCCCCTATGGGACATGATACTGTGTGCAGGGGCCCCTATGGGACATGATACTGTGTGCAGGGGCCCCTATGGGACATGATACTGTGTGCAGGGGCCCCTATGGGACATGATACTGTGTGCAGGGGCCCCTATGGGACATGATACTGTGTGCAGGGGCCCCTATGGGACATGATACTGTGTGCAGGGGCCACTATGGGACATGATACTGTGTGCAGGGGCCACTATGGGACATAATACTGTGTGCAGGGGCCACTATGGGACATGATACTGTGTGCAGGGGCCACTATGACACATAATAGTGTGCGCAGGAATGCGTTTTTTTTTTTTTTTGGAGGGGGGGTTGGAGGGGGCGGTCCGGGGGGGGCCCCATGTCAAATGTTCGCCTTGGGGCCCAGCCATTCCTAGTTACGCCACTGGGTGTTCCCAATGTACTCCACACAGCTTATGAATTCACTTTTCACCATCCGCTGTGCATTCACGTCTGGGATACTAATGCTCACTACACCCCTTGATAAATTCTTTGAGGGGTGCAGTTTTCAAAATGGGGTCACTCCCTAGGGGATTCCACTTTTCTGGTACTTTAGAGGTTCTGCAAACATGGACATGGCGTCCAGATACCAAACATCTAAATATATACTTCAAAAGCCACATAGCGCTCTTTCACATTTGTGCCCTGCTGTGTGACCAAACTGCAGTTTATACCCACATGTATGACACTGGTGTACCCAGGATAACATACTTAATGCCATATGTGGGTATAAACTGCTGTTTGGACACAGACGAGAAGGAGCGCTATTTTGGTTTTTGGAGCACAGATTTAGACGGTTTGCTTTTTGGACGCCATGACACTTTTGCAGAATTGCTGCAACACCAGTAAAGTGAAATCCCCTGACATGTGACCCCATTTTGGAAACTACACCCCTGAAGAAATTTTTCCAGGGGTACAGTGAGCATTTTTAACCCCCAAGTGTTGCATTAATTAAGTTTCCAGAAATGAATACGCAGATGATAATGATAGAAGAAAATGACAATTTTTCCAGGAATATGTCATTTCAGTGTGTAATATGTTGTGTGCGGCTTGTATCAGAGATGAACGCTCCAAAAGCTGTTTTGCCCGGGATACCCGCTTAACAGTCTTAGGAGTGCATGTCTCTGATGACACAAACTGGGCGCAACGTATTGGGCACCGAAATGGCATGTTTATTTAAAAATGTCAATTTTTACTTTGTACATTAATTTTCGAGAGGCACTCTTGGGCTCAAAATGATAATACCCCTTGATAAATTCTTTGAGGGGTGTAGTTTCTAAAATGGGGTCACTTTTTTGGGGTTTCCATTGTACTGGTACTTTAGGGGCTCTGCAAATGCAACATGGCACCCTAAAACTATTCCAGCAAAATCTGCCCTCCAAAAGCTAAATAGCGCTCTTTCCTTTCCAAGCTCCCCATGTACACATACAGCAGTTTACAATCACATATGAGGTATTGCCGTGTTCAAGAGAAATTGTGTAACAAACTTTGGGGAGCTTTTTCTCCGTTATCCTGTTGTGAAAATAAAAAAAAATTGGGACTAAATTGAGGGTTTATTAGAAAAAAAGTAATTTTTCATTTTCAAGTCCCATTGTTAATAAAATCTGTGAAACAGCTGTAGGGCCAAACTGCTCACTATATCCCTTGATATGTTCTGTGAGGGGTGTAGTTTCCAAAACGGGGTCACTTTCTGGGGTTTCCATTGTATTGTTACTTTAGGGGCTCTGTAAATGTGACATGGCACCCGAAAACTATTCCAGCAAAATCTGCCCTCCATAAGCCAAATAGCACTCTTTCCATTCCGAGCCCCACCATGTACCTATACAGCAGATTATGACCACATATGAGGTATTGCCGTGTTCAGGAGAAATTGTTTAACAGCCTTTGAGGAGCTTTTTCTCTTTTAACCCTTTGTGAAAATGAAAATTTTAAGGATAAAGTGACATTTTAGTAATTTTTTATTTACACATCCCAATGTTAATAAAATCTGTGAAAAGGCTTTTGGGTCAAAATGCTCGCTATACCTCTTGATAAATTCTGAGAGTGGTGTAGTTTCCAAAATGGGGTCACTTTTAGGGGTTTTCCATTGTATTGGTACTCTAGGGGCTCTGCAAATGAGACATGGCACCTGAAAACTATTCCAGTAAAATCTGCTTTTCAGATGCCCAGTGTAGCTTCTTACCTTCTGTGCGCTGCCGTGTGCCCAAAGATCAGTTTACACCCACATGTGGGGTATTTGTGTGCTCGGGAGAAATTGCATAACAAACTGAGAAATTTTTATTAATTTGAGAAATTAGTTTGAGAAATTTTCTTGTAAATCTGGAAAATCGCTCTTACACTTGTAAGCTTTATAATGTCCAAAATACATTAAAGGACGATTAAAAGATGATGTCAATATATAGCAGAGATATGGTAGATAATATTTATTAACTTATTTGGGTGGTATGACTATCTGTTTGAAAAGCAGAGCATTTCACATTTTGAAAATTGCGATTTTTTTTTTCCAAATTTCCATCAAATTTCCTATTTTTTTTTATAAATAAATACAAAAATATTGATCAATGTTTACCACTAACATGAAGTACAATGTCTCATGAAAAAACAATCTCAAAATCACTTGTGCAAGTTAAAGCGTCTTAAAGTTATTGCCATATAAAGTGACATATGTCAGTTTTGAAAAATGAGGCCTGGTCCTTAACGCACTTTTGGGCTCAGACCTGAAGGGGTTAATGAACATTGTGAGTGCGCTCCAGAATAAACACTCTGTGTACACAGTCAGGGTGATTAAACTTAATCTCATATAGCATAGTATGGAGGGGTTGGCTTGCATACATATGTGTCGACTTGTCATTGGTTGAAGCATCAAACTGTCCTTTTTCTCTCATCCGGATCTTACACATTTCCTCAGGTGTAGTCCAAGATGTAGGCGCCATCTTGCTAAGATGATATTTAGTTATGCGTCACAAAAATATAATGAGAAAGTTTGCAATGATAAACATAATCAAGGAAAGCAGACATTTGGTTAATAGTGGTAGCAAATAGATCTGTTAATATCAAAAATAGACATTTTATCCATAACAGTGGAGATCTATGGAAGAGTAAATTGGGGACATCGCCTTTAACCACTTCAGGACTGGGTTGTTTTACCTTGTTCAGGACCAGATACTTTGTACATGGGTGTTGTTTCACCAGTGGTAGGGTTAGAACCTGTTATGTGTGCATAGCATTTACTTACTTTGGTTCATTTTTTTTTCTACATTGTACCCCACCAGGTCAGGGGGGAACTGCATAATGGCAGCTCCCATAGCTGCCTTTTTATAGGTGTTCTGGCTATAGTTACAGCCAGCTTTACAGTTCAACCCCTGCATGGAGATCTGGAATAAACTATGGGGATACTAGCAGGCCGCTACCTCTCAGAATGGCCTAAGTATAAGTAGTAGTCCAAAGGTCTGTGGCAGGTGGCAAGTGTTCAAGGAGGGCCAGCTCAGGTTCACCTGTAAGGGAAAACTTCAGAATTTTATTGGGTGTGTCAGTCCAGTAAACCAATGGAAGTAAAGAAAAAGTCATGGTCATCTGCCAGAAAACCAGCCATGTTTTACTTATTGTGGCCGGATTACCTTCCTGTGCAGAGTCCCTGTCTGATATGAGTAAGTCACAGCTGGGTTTCTGACAAGTCCCAGGCCATTAAAAGTCCTTGTTTTGATTGGCAAATCAGAAAACAGACTGTCACCACCAAGATGGTTCAAGAATCTTGAACTATGCAGAATTTTTATCTACTTATGTTCATGGGAAACTCTTTACAGCAAAAGACAAATCTGAAACATTTCAAGGAACTAATAAGTCTTTCCAATTGACACATAAGATTAAGGTGCAGCAGGGTGTCCATGTCACATGTTCTTCAATCCTGAAGCAAGCAGAAGTTTGGATTTTGAAAGCTATTAAAAAAAAGAAAAAAAAAGACAACCGACCAACAAAAACACTCCACTACATAATGGAATGTGCTGCTAGATCCTACACGTTACAGAAGTCAACACCATTGTCCTCAGGGAGTTCCACAAGTTGGACTCCAGCTCTTATCTCCACTGAATCTCCACTTGGGGGGTTCACTTCAGTACCTACACTGCTCAGATCCTACAGCATCACAGTGGGGGAGTGTAGTGACACTAACCACCGTCTGATACCAGTTACCAGAAAACTACTCAGACCTTAGGTGGATACATGAGACCCATGCAGCTTGTCCCCCAAAACCCTCAGTGTTAGATAGATCTGGTGACCATGGGGGATTGGGCAAGCCATGACAGCCATCCACACCTAGTCTACATCTGCTTGTCCCTTCATCACTCTGCAACACATTATCTTTCTAACAACTAACTCTACTGTACTACACAGACCGTATAAAGATATATTAAGGACAGTTCTCGAGGATGCAAGCAAAAACTAATGAGCACATGGACAGGCACCGCACCATGATAGGGAGGATGCCATAGACTGCATGTGGTGGTATTATGGAGGACATTACGGTCTTGTTCCCCCTTTCCGTTACCTGACATCCGTTGGTCTGTGGTTCATTCCCCCCTCCCTTTCAGAAGGCGGCGGGACTGCTGGTGGTACGATCCGGTGCTTTATAATAGTGTGGGAGGAGGCAGTCGTCCTCTTCACTGTGTTTGCATCGCTGAGGTATGGCTGATGAGAGCGTTTAATTGCGGCCCTCTGGGCCCGAGCTCCTCTCTCCCCCTCCCTGTTAGGAGGCGTGGTGGGGGAGTCTCCAGGAGCGCTTGCAGCCGCGTCTGCGGGGTAGGCGGCACCTATCCTCCCACCGCACCGTAGCTCCTCCCACTTTTCTCCAACGGCAGCGGGGGCCATTTTGACTCCAGTTTTTAGTGGGGACAGTGTGTCTGACATGGGGAATAGAGCTACCACAGTTGTTCCCCCTTTTGGATTGGTGGACGCCCCGAATCCCCCCGTGACTTCAGCACTGGTGCCAGTTGCAATGTCGGCAGCCAGGTTTGCAGTGGGTGATCTTTCGTCCTCCCTCTCCATGTCACCCATCCCCCCCATCCCAGGCTGTAGTTAGGCCTCATGGGTTCCACTTCTCTGTGGGAAGCAGGGGCTAGCGTTCGACTGGCAAACGGGACAGGGATGTGTCGTCCTCATCCTCTTCTACATCTTCTGGCCATCCTAGGTGTAGGCGCCACAAGGCCCCTAAGGAGCAGAAAGGCCGTGGCCACCGTCGGTCCCGGTCCTCCAGGAGGAGCCGGAGGTCCGGTAGGTCACGGTCTCATCATCATCATCGCTCTTCATCATCTTCGAGTGAATCGTTCTGCAGCTCCCCACGCTCTGGCAGGCCGCATTATTGCAGTCGTAAGAGGCAGGAGCCTGAATAGCAGCCGATGCAGTCTTCTCGCGCAGCCAGTCTGGCCGGTGCGGCTGCAGTAGCAGTTTCTAGTTCTCCTGTGGTTACTCCTGTGATGACATCTCCTGGTGAGTTTGACTTTGCGGGTGCTTGGGGGTCGGGGGGTAAAAAAGAACTGCTTCCGACCCTTAAGGCCTTGATGGTGCAGTTGTAAAAATCTAATAATGAAAAGAGTCTGGGGTGTCCCAAGGGGGCTGGCCTTCATAAGGAAGCCTTTTTCTGTGGAGTCAGTCCGTTGAGAGCTCATTTGGATGAGGATACTAGATCTAAGATTGTAAATAATCAGTGTGTTGATATTTGGTTGCTAGTGTCAGTGGATCAACATACTTTTGACAAGGAGCGCAGTATTATCACAGAATGGACGGTAAATAGACGCTCCCGGGTGGCCAAGACGTTTGGAAATTGGTGCCAGGCTTTCGCTGTCCTGGGCTGCGTCTTGGGTAAAAAGCACCCGGAGCAGTGCTCTGAATTGTTTGTCTATTTTGATACAATTTTCTGTGCTTATAAATCTCATGGGGGCAGTGCCTGGTGGCGGTATGACGAGGAGTTTCGCCATCGCCTGGCTTTGCAGCCTGACATAGGTTGAGCTGTTAAGGCCACGGACGTCTGGATTCGTCTCATGTTATCGCAGAAAGCGTTGCCATTTCCTGGGGGGGCCACCAGGACGCGAGTTTCTGGCTCCGGTCCGGTGGCCGTGCGTCGTCCCGGAACCTGCTGGCTCTTCAATGAAGGGCACTGCAGATTCTATGGGCTCTGTAAATTTAAGCATGAATGTTCCTCATGTGGAGGAAATCATGCTGCAGCAAAGGGTTCTAAATCTGTTAAACCAGACAGCAAGCTACCAGGCGATGGGAAGAACGCCAGTGAGCGCTCAGGCTATGGCGCCAAGGCTATATAAGTACCCGGATAAGGTGTTGGCTTCCCAGTTGCGTTTTGGGTTTAGTTTGGGGTTTTTTATTCCGTTCATGTTTTCCAGGGAGGCGGCGTTGTCGGATAATCTGAAGTCGGCGCGGGAACATCTGGGGGAGTTGCGGGAAAAAATCAGGAAGGAAGTGGCTCTGGGTAGAATGCCGGGCCCTTTTCCGAGGCCGCCGTTTCGTAACCTTCGGGTTTCCCCCTTGGGGTTGTTCTGAAGAAGGAACCTGGAAAATTCCGTTTGATTCACCACTTATCCTATTCCAAGGGTGGGTCAATGAATGACGAAATTCCAAAAGATGATGCGTCCGTGTCTTATGTTTTGTTCGACCGAGCGGTGGAGTTGGTCCGGCGCGCGGGACAGGGAGCGTTATTGGCAAAGTTCGATATAGAATCGGCTTTCCGCCTTCTGCCGAATCATCCCGATTGTCATCATTTATTGGGCTGTATGGTGGATGGCTGTTTTTACTATGACATATGTCTGCCTATGGGTTGTTCCATATCGTGCCACTTCTTTGAGATGTTTATCTCTTTCTTGGAGTGGGTGGTGTGGTATGTTAAAGTTGGGGGACTTAATTCGGGCTTTTTTGTCGGTTTCCAAAGTGACAGATGTCGTCCTTGCTGGGTCTTCTAGTATTTGCGTACCGAGTTATGCTGATGGAAAGAATTTTTTTCCCGGAGGCTGTTGTTGGCGACTAGAGGGGTTAAACTCCCTCATCATCAGATTCGCATAACGAATTCCTTGCGGGCAGATTTGTGGGTTTGGGAGGAATTTTTGGGGACCTATAACGGCTGGACTTGTTGGCATTTGGGCAAAGTTAACAACGCGGGTTTGGCTTTGTTCACTGATGCTGCGGGAAGCATGGGCTTTAGGGCAGTTTTTGGCAATCAATGGTGCGCGGGAGTTTGGCTGGACATTTGGCAGTAAGCGGGATGGTGTCGCAACCTTATGCTTCTGGAACTGTTCGCCATAGTGGTGGCGGTTTGGGGTGAGCAGTTTCGGAATCGGCGGGTTACTTTTTGGATGGATAATTTGAGTGTGGTCCATTGCATAAATAATCTTCTTCCTTTCCAGTGTTAGTGTTGCTGAGACATTTGGTTCTTAGGTGCCTGGAGTACAACATTTGGTTGAGGGCACTGTATGTTCCTGGCACAGAGAAACGTGGCTGATGCTTTGTCCCGTTTTCGTTGGCAGGACTTCAGGGCTCTTTTGCCGGGGGCTGCCAAGGAGGGTGTATCTTGCCCATCCCTCATGCGGGAGCTGGTGATGACAGAATGATGCCGTTGATCCAATCGTCAGTTTCGCCTGCCACATGGCAGGCAGTAAGGCTTGGAGAGAGTGGCTGGCGGTGGTTGGTGACAGGGTCTGTTGGAGTGTACCCAGTTCGCTGCTAAAGGTTACTCTGACTTACCTGGGTGATTTACAGAGTGCTTGGGTGTCAGCAGTCGTGGTTCAGCGACGTTTAGCAGGGGTGGGTTTTCATTTGCGTTTTGGAGGATTAGAGGTTGTAACTCGCCATTTTATAGTACGGCAGGCATTGAAAGGGTGGCGGAAAGAGTATGTTTGGCGGGAATGCCGACGGCCAGTCACTCATGCCTTGCTCACGCGGTTGTTGGAAGTTTTGCCGTTGGTGGTTTCTTCTGAGACGGAATTGGCGTTGTTCTCTGCGGCGTTTTGTCTGGCGTTTTTTGGGGCCTGTGAAAGATCCTCAGTGCGCCAACACCGCGTTGGCCCACACCTGAGACTTCTTTACTAAAAACCACACTCACCGCCAGTGAGTGCTGGGTCCACAAGATAAATACAAGACAAGCTTTCTAAATTTTGTATATTTATTAACCCATAGATGGGTCGGCATTAACATCTAACACATGCAGTTCAGAACAGATATGCAGATGTATACAAGCATTAAAAGTTACTAGTTACAATATACAGCACATAAAATAAAAAGGGAATAAAAGTGAAATGATTACTTTACCACACATATCCTTGATGTGGCTCTATAGTCCAACACTCACACATGCTCTGGCATGTGTGAATAACCAGTGGAGGCTTCTAGCAGCAGCATCACAGCATTCCAGCCTGCATGCTCATCACAGTCTTCTTCAGCATCTCAGCAACTCATCACAGTAGCAACTCTTCCACTGATCCCTACCTCATCTTATATACCCTTTATGCCACCACCCAGAATGAGGTCACCGGCGACAGCAAGTCTGATTGACTAACGCACTCAAGTCAAGATTCTTGTAAGAAGATGGGATTAAGTGGAATGACACAATGCCTTCTGTATGTTATCAACCATGTCTGATCCAATAGCCTAGGCTTAAACAATACATGTGTATTTGATTACCCAGGGGCTAGGTAGGAATTCAATGGAGCCATACTGGGATGAGTACAAAGCCTTATTGTTACATTGTTGCCACTACTGACAACATACACCTAGGATTAGAGCTACGCACAGTTATAGTAAATGGAATTAAAAGGGAGATACGATACCCAGAGATCAAAATACATCTTTGAGTTATAGCCATATTTAAGTGGAATCATCACACCTCCCCCTTTTAGATGGGGCTTGTAGGAAGTAGGGGCCTGTGCCCCTCTTCTGAGAGCACCTCTGCCACTTCACCGTGCCGGGATAGGCCGTCTGCATTGCCATGGGCCCGGCCGGGCTTGTGCCGAATGTCGAAATTGTATTGCTGGAGCACCAGGCTCCAGCGCAACAATCGCCCATTCTGACCTGCGATACGCTTTATCCAGATCAGAGGGTTGTGGTTCATCACCACGGTGAAGTGGCACCCATACAAGTAAGGCTGCAGATGCTGCAGGGCCCAAACAATTGCCAGGCATTCCTTCTCCACTGTGGCGTAGGCCACCTCCCGCAGCAGAAGCTTTCTACTGAGGTACTGCACTGGGTGCTCTTGCCCCGCTGAGTCAATCTGGCTCAGCACGGCACCGAGACCGTAGGTGCTGGCGTCGGTCTGTAATACAAGTGGACGAGATTCATCGTAAACTTGACGTACAGGGCCACTTGCCAGGGCTGCCTTCAGGGCCTCGAAGGAGTGCTCACAGGTATCCGTCCATTGGACGGTTTGCGGCAACTTCTTCTTGGTGAGGTCTGTCAGGGGAGCAGCAAGGGCACTATAGTTCGGGACGAACTTCCTGTAGTACCCTGCTGTGCCCAGGAAAGACATCACCTGTCGCTTGGTCCGGGGGGTTGGCCATGTGGTGATTGCCTCCAGCTTCTCAGGCACTGGCCTCAAGATTCCCCCACCCACCCGGTGTCCCAGGTACTGGACCTCACGCATGCCCAGCTGACACTTCTCTTGAAGCATGAGGTCTGCAAGGCTTTCTTGCGAGGTGACGGACTTGCCCTCCGTCCACTCCCGGAACCACACACGCAGCTGGGCCGCTGTATCCTCATGGATCTCTGAAGGCTTTTTCTGCAGGCCTCAGAACCTTCGACGGTACAGCTCCGGCGTGAGTTGGTATCTCCGGATCAGCGCTGCTTTAACGGACTCATAGTCCTGGTAAACTGGCAAATTGGTGTAAGTGTCCAGGGCTTTTCCCCTCAACCAGGGAGTCAGGTAACAGACCCAATCCGTCTGTGGTAGCTGATACTGCTTACACACTTTCTCAAAGGCCCGCAAGAACGAGTCCAAATCCCTGTTTGTTTCAAGGATTGGAAAGTCCTCGGATCGGAGCCTTGGTACTTGAGCTTCTGGAGTGCGTGCAGTGACAGACGGTGACTGCTGGGAGAGCTCCAACCTTTTGAGCTCAAGCTGATACTGCCGCTCAGCCTGCCGTTCTCGTTCTGCAGCTTCACGATCGGCCTGCCGTTCTGCGGCCTGCCGTTCGTGTTCTGCATCTTCCTGAAAGCGGCACATCACCTGCAGGTATATGTTAGGGTCACTGGTGCCTACTTGCTGTAGGGCCGTTCGCCAGTATGAAGCCATTCCCCCGACAAGGCTGGGGCTACTGGTCCCTCCTGGTGAAGTAATCCTTGGGACCGGGCTGCTTGCCGCACTTCCTGGCCTAGCCCCAAAATCAGGACTCTGCTTGATTCTCTGCATGGCTGTGGCTGCCTCCCTTTCAGTCATACGCTCAGGATCTCCAAAAGCCTGGTTCTGCAGTTCTGGAGATCTGCTTCTGAGCCCACTAGCCATCCACTGGTATTTGCCAAATAAAAGATAGGATAGAATACAAAGAGTAAGGGAGGGGAACAGCACTGTATCAAACTTTCACTGTATCTTAATGATTGCTTTAATACCGAGCTTGTCTCATAGGATTAGTACCAAATCCAAGACCTTACAGGTCGTATACAACAATAGATTATCCGAAAAAAAAATTATATAATCCAAAATGATAATCACAATAATACAGAAATTAATATATAACTTTTAATTAATTAAAGTTAAAAATCACAACAACATATAACCACCCTAAAAGCAGCACAATTAAATAGTCCTCAAAATATCAACAAAAAATATATATATATAATTTGGAGACAAAAAAAAGCAAACAAAACAGGCACGCAGCCTGAAATAGGAAAAACCAACCAGACACTTACCGTGATTCAGATGGTGCCTGTGTTGCTGAAGCAAATACCAGAAGGGGAGAGGGGTGACTTAGTCCACGGTTCAAAAGTAACACCAGTAACAACGGGGTAAATAAGGAAACACCTGTATCTAAACTATCCCTATAACACCCTATATAAAACACTAAATGGACCCTAAAGTCCTAACTCGGGGCCACCGCCCTAAATAGCAAGTGCCCCCGACTGGAACCTGGCCCTAGAATAAACTATCCCTATCAAATCCCTTCAAAACAAATAGATATAAAGAGAACAAAAAACACAAAAAACAAAACTAGGTACGCCTAACACACATATATATAGTAACCAAACATGCAATCCCGACATGCATGTTTCGCTAAACTCATCAGGGGATAGAGTTGGTTAAAAAATTTCAAATATACTAAATGCAGGAATGGAGCCACAGTAAAGATACCACCCTGTGCCAAGTATGGAAGAAACAAGCACTAAGGTCAAGTGTTAACCATCAAAAAACATAGCACAAATATAAGTAGTACATAAAACTTCTAATGGTATTGCAGATACCAGATAACTAATCACAGATACAAAACAACACCATGGTATATCAATGAGTGGCCATAAGTGTTGGAAGATAGCACAGTTCAAACGCTAAGTATTCCTACACCAGGTATATGGAGTGCCAAACATACCTGGGCATGTCTCATAGGATTACCACAATCCCCAGCGTCTGAGTGATAAAGGTCACCAACACACGCTGTTTATCCTAAGATCCCACTACGCTGCCACCAATGTGAAAGATCCTCAGTGCGCCAACACCGCGTTGGCCCACACCTGATACTTCTTTACTAAAAACCACACTCACCGCCAGTGAGTGCTGGGTCCACAAGATAAATACAAGACCCGCCCCTTTTTGGCGGTGGTGCAGAGAAGATGAGGGGTGAATGGGGAGTTGGACGGGCCTTCTCTCTGTCCCTTAAAAGGAATTTTGTTTCGTGTCGTTATTAAGGTAAAGGTGGAGATAGAGGGTAAAAGTGTTTATAAACATACAGACAGTCTAGTAATCTACCACTAGTACCCTCCACCACCCCCTCCATCACCACACGGAGGCTTGAATTTATAATGAGGGACTTATGATCCATATGCCTTCTGACGTAACAATGAAAAGGGCAGCTTTTTTAGGAACTAGATCCTTGCTCACAACAGCTGCAAAATACCCAAAAATACAAACAAGAAAAAATGGAACTTACTTATGATCTTGTGGCTGGATGTTAATTAAATGACAGTAAGGTTCGGGTTATTTGACATTCTTCTGATTGTAGATGTCAATGCTGAATCTACCAAGACGAAATCACGACACTTAAACATTTTAGTGTCGTTTCAGGAACTGCACGTGATTGAGGTAGAATTTAAGAAAACCAACATCTTCAGACGCAAGGTAGATTTATATGAGTTGTATAGTGAGCAGACCATTCACTACAGTGACATACTCTTCTATTCTAGTGCTAGTAATGCTAAGCCAAGTCATTACCCTGATACTGTCAACACAACAAGACATGCTGAATGTAGCCACTACCTACCCTGAAGAATTATCGATAAACCAACATGTTTGCCATAGAGTTGGATAGGATATCATTAAACTATAAATGCTAGGAAGGGGGGTGGAGCAAGTCATTCTCATGGTATTAAAGTGATAACGCCTCAATTATCACAATAATGCAGTGACAAAAACAACTAAGATTTTTAGTAGAACTAGGGCAAAAAAATAGCCAAACCAGAACATTGCTCTGATGGCATAGTGTTTTAGAGTAGGGATCAGAATAGCCAGTTACCCACTGAGACAGTAATAAGGGTAGTATATATACACAGTTACATAGAGGAAGTTGGATGAAGACAGGGCCATCAAATACAACAGTGTTGATCCAGAGGAAGGCGAAAAACCCCATGAGGCATATGCCAATAGCCCCATGTCAGAGGAAAAAATTCCCCCCCTCCGACAAAAAATTGACAAACAGTACAAGACCCTGAATCAACTATTCTAACAAATCTAAAACCACATTTACAGTAAAGAACAGTATTGAGTGCGTGCTCCAGCAGCCTGTACATATCCGGTTTGGACTAGGGATGGGCTCACATACTCACCATGCAGTTGTAGCCATTTCTCTACAGCTTGTCATATTATAAAGTTCAGGTATTTTTGTATACTTACATAGTAGATGAGGTTGGATTTAAAAAAAAAAAAGCAAAAACAAAAAAAAACACATCCATAAAGTACAGCCTATAACCCTAGAGAGTTCATCCAGGGAAAGGCAAAAAACCCAATCAGGCTGATGCCAATATCCCTAAGTTATTGGAAAAAATTCCCGACTCCAAAACTGACAGTCAGTACAAGACCCTGGACCAACTATTTAACAAATCTAAAACCCCTCTTACAGTAAAGAACAGTACTGAGTGCGTGCTCCAGCAGCCTGTACATATACGGCTTGGACTAGGGGTGGGCTGACAGTTCAACTGTCAGTAGTCATTTCTCTACAGTTTATTATAAAGTGAATTTGCCATGAGTTATAGTGACCTAGTAGATGAGTTGGCTAAATACTACCTATAACTCCAGTGTTGATTCAGAGGAAGGCAAAAAAAAAACCATGAGGCTAATGCCAATGGGAAAAAATTTCGAGCTTGTCTAGATTCAACATTAGGACTAGCCAACACAACAACAAAAAATGGCCAAACCAGAACATTGCTGGCATGGGCTGGGGATCAGAATAACTGGTTATCTAAAAGTTACCACCTATGAGGCAGTAATAAATGCATTCTCTATAGTAGTGGACTATATTAGGTTTAACTAGGGATAGGCCGACATTCTTACCATGCAGTTGTATAGTGAGCTGCCATTTGTCTACAGTTTATCTTAAACTAGGCATACTAATGCCATTAGGACTAAACAGATATTTCTATCAAGGCATTATAGTGACAAAAACTACCACAATTTTTAGGGGATCTAGGGCAAAGACTAGCCAAAGCAGAACATTAATCTGATGGTATGGCGGGCACCAAAAGATTAACCAGTTACCCCCACTGAAGCAATAAATACAGGGCATCAATTGCAAAGTTTTTTTTTAATTATTTGATTAATACTAGCCTTCACATGGTGTTACATCTATATCCCCTCCAATATCAATGCTACGGGTCATGCTCCAGCAGCCTATACATATCTTGTTTGGATTAGGGATGGGCCAATGGCCTCACCATACAGTTATATGGTGAGCTGCCAGGTTATATTATTAATCTAGGCATACTAATGCCATTACGACTAGGCGGAGGCATTCTCAGAGCATTAAAGCAATAACCCACCAAATTATCACAGTAACACATTGACAAAAACAGCCAAGACCACCTGACTACGGTTTTTATTAGTCTAGACATATTAATGACATTAGGGCTACAGGAAATCCATTTCCATCAGAGCATTAAAGCAATAACCCACCAAAATATCACTGTAACACAAAGACAGAGACAACCAAACCCATCAGGCACTGCTCTCTATAAAAACCACCTTCAGGGCTCCCACAGTGTCCCACAGACAATGCAAATTGTATTAAAGAGGACCTTTCATGTCCTCATCAATGTGTGGTTTTATATACTGCTATAAAGTCGTCAGTGCACTGAATTCAGCACACTGTTGGCTTTCCCACTATGTGCCCCGGTGGTGGAGATTTCAGTGCCGTCAATTTCGGCACCGATATCTCCCCACTGTCAGAATGGCGTTCCTCATAGCTCAGCGTCATCGCTGGGCTGTGAGGATCGCTTTCACACCCTCTGACAGTACTCGTCCATAGACTTGTACTGGGGGTGGCGTTCCTCACAACTCAGTGCCATCGCTGGGCGGTAAGGAATGCCACCTCTGACAGTACAAGGGTAGATGCTGAGCTATGTGGAACACTCTTCCAACAGTGGGGAGATATCAGTGCTGAAATTAATGGAACTGATATCATACCTCCCAACTTTTAGAGGACAGAAAGAGGGATAAATTTAGCCCCACCCACTTTTAAATTGACTCTGCCCATTTCCATCCATTTTTCTTTGTGCTCCCCACACAGTATAATTCTCTTACAGTCACCCTAATATTATATACCCCCACATTAATCTCCCCCTCCAGTTGCTCCCAGTTTAAAGGGAGTCTATCATTCGCAAAAACACTTTTAAGCTAATGGCACGTTGGAATGGCCTTTAAAAGGGCCATTCTTCTCCTACATTTCCTTGTTTTCTTCTCCCAGCCGATTCCAAGATAATTTGTTTCTTCATGTATATAAATGAGTACCACGGAGCACCCGGGGCGTTCCTTCTCTTCTGTGAGCATCCATCACGTCATCACTTCTCACCGCCCCTTCGTCCGTTGCGGTGACTCCCCTCTTGGTCTTCTTTCTTCTCAGTTCTCGCTGGCAGCGAATTCTCACGACTGCGCATGCGCAATCGGGCCACCATTTTCCGGTGGTCTGTAGTGATGACGTGATGGGTGCTCGCAGAAGGGAAGGAACGCCCCGTGTGCTCCGTGGTGCTCATTTACATACATGAAGAAACAAATTATCTTGGAATCGGCTTGGAGAAGAATGGCCTTTTTAAAGGCCATTCCAACGTGCCATTAGCTTAAAAGTGTTTTTGCGAATGATAGACTCCCTTTAATGTCCCCCTCCAGTTCTCCCCATTTTAATGTCCTCATCCAGCTACCCCCCGGTTTAATGCCCCCTCTAGTTTCCCCCCAGTTTAATGCCCCCTCCATCTGACCCCATAGTTTAATGCCCCTTCTATCTGCCCCAAAGTTTAATGTCCACCTCATATGCCCCCCCCAGTTTTTTGTCCCCCCTCCATCTGCCCCCACAGTTTAATGTCCCTCTTCATCTGTCAAAGTTTAACATAAAAAACACTGATACTCACCTCTCCTCGCTCCCCTGTTGCGCAGTCTGCAGTCTCTTGTCCCAGAGTGTTAAGGGAGCTGCAGGCACGATGTGAATAACGTCATCACATCACGCCTACAGCTCCTGGAGCCGGAGCACACAGGGGGCATAGTGGTGAGGCAGGAGCTCTCCTCTCTTGCTTCACCACTGTATTCAACTCATCTGCGTTCTCTCCGTATGGCAATATTAAAGAGGTTTATCCACCCTTCTAATATTGATGGCCTATCCTTAGAATAGGTCATCAATATTATTTCCCATTGAAGTCTATGGGACAGAGCTGCAGGACCTAAACCCACCACTACACATTATGTGTCAGGTGAGCAGCGAAGCTCTTGGCATCTTTACCTGGAATATGTAGTGCATCTTGCTGTTACACCCCCCCAAGATGGAATACAGATGGACTATCCTATATAGTGGGCCCCACCTTGCAGAAATGCAGTGTTTTTTGTTGCAGATTTTGCTGCGGTTTCTTGAGCCAAAGCCAAAAGTGGATTGAGCAGAAGGGAAGTATAAATACTTCCTATATATTTCCCATTCCTTTTACAGCCATTCTTGGCTTTGGCTCAAAAAACTGCAGCAAAATCTGCAACAAAAAAAAAGCTGCATATCCGCAATGTGGGGCCTCAACCTTGCCTCCAAGCCCAAGGCATAACAAAATTCATTGAGATACACCTAGCCAAATATTATCAGCTTGAGTTCCTGATAGACACTTGTCCTTCCACAGATGACACTGACATAAAGCTGTCAGCTTAGTTCTGTAGAAATTGTGCTGTTCGGGAGCTCACTGCTTCATAACTGACTATGACATCCATACACGCAGCTGTGGTCACTGCAGGTAATATGGCCCACACATGGGATGGAATACAAATGAGTAAATCAGCCCTTATGGTATGTTCACACAACTCAGTCTGGAGATGATTTTTAGGCAGATTCCTCCTTAAAATCAAAATCAGCTCGAACTTCATTCCGTTAATTGCATCCCATTGTTTTCAATGGGAGGCAGTGGTAGACACTTCTTTTTTCAGGACACTGAGCATCCTGCTTGATCTTGCCATGGATTCTGCAGCATATACAACTGCTGAAAACATGGTCCAAGATTACTCCTTGTATGTAATCATTGTGCTTGGGGCTAATCAGCCAAAATTTGGAGATGAATCTGAGGTGGAAGACTCAAATTCCTCTTCACTTTCTGTGATGTGAACAGGCCCTTACAGAGAACTTTGTGCCTTATATTCTGAAAATGCTTTAAGGTTATACAGTGCTGGCCAAAAGTATTGGCACCCCTGCAATTCTGTCAGATAATACTCAATTTCTTCCAGAAAATGATTGCAATCACAAATGCTTTAGTAATAATATCTTCATTTAATTTGTCTTCAATGGAAAACCACAAAAAGAATTGTCAAAAAGCCAAATTGGATATAATTCCACACCAAATATAAAAAAGGGGGTGGACAAAAGTATTGGCACCCTTTGAAAAATCAGGTGATGCTTCTCTAATTTGTGTAATTAACAGCACCTGTTACTTACCTTTGGCACATAACAGGTGGTGGCAATAACTAAATCACACTTGCAGCCAGTTGAAATGGATTAAAGTTGACTCAACCTCTGTCCTTGTGTGTACCACATTGAGCATGGAGAAAAGAAAGAAGACCAAAGAACTGTCTAAGGACTTGAGAAGCAAAATTGTGAGGAAGCATGAGCAATCTCAAGGCTACAAGTCCATCTCCAAAGACCTGAATGTTCCTGTGTCTACCGTGCGCAGTGTCATCAAGAAATTTAAACCCCATGGCACTGTGGCTAACCTCCCTAGATGTGGACGGAAAAGAAAAATTGACGAGAGATTTCAAAGATTGTACGGATGGTGGCTAAAGAACCTCGACTAACATCCAAACAAGTTCTAGCTGCCCTGCAGTCCGAGGGTACAACAGTGTCAACCCGTACTATCCGTCGGCGTCTGAATGAAAAAGGACTCTATGGTAGGATACCCATGAAGACCCCACTTCTGACCCAGAGACATAAAAAAGCCAGGCTGGAGTTTGCCAAAACTTACCTGAGAAAGCCAAAAACTTTTTGGAAGAATGTTCTCTGGTCAGATGAGACAAAAGTAGAGCTTTTTGGGAAAAGGCATCAACATAGAGTTTACAGGAAAAAAAAAAGAGGCCTTCAAAGAAAAGAACACGATTCCTACAGTCAAACATGGCGGAGGTTCCCTGATGTTTTGGGGTTGCTTTGCTGCCTCTGGCACTGGACTGCTTGACCGTGTGCATGGCATTATGAAGTGTGAAGACTACCAACAAATTTTGCAGCATAATGTAGGGCCCAGTGTGAGAAAGCTGGGTCTCCCTCAGAGGTCATGGGTCTTCCAGCAGGACAATGACCCAAAACACACTTCAAAAAGCACTAGAAAATGGTTTGAGAGAAAGCACTGGAGACTTCTAAAGTGGCCAGCAATGAGTCCAGACCTGAATCCCATAGAACACCTGTGGAGAGATCTGAAAATGGCAGTTTGGAGAAGTCACCCTTCAAATCTCAGGGACCTGGAGAAATTTGCCAAAGAAGAATGGTCTAAAATTCCAGCAGAGCATTGTAAGAAACTCATTGATGGTTACCGGAAGCGGTTGTTCGCAGTTATTTTGTCTAAAGGTTGTGCTACCAAGTATTAGGCTGAGGGTGCCAATACTTTTGTCCGGCCCATTTTTGGAGTTTTGTGTAAAATGAACAATGATTTGACTTTTTTTTTCATTCTCTTTTGTGTTTTTTCATTGCAAGCAAAATAAATGAAGATATTATTACCAAAGCATTTGTGATTGCAATCATTTTCTGGAAGAAATTGAGTATTATCTGACAGAATTGCAGGGGTGCCAATACTTTTGGCCAGCACTGTATCTCATGGTCTGACATGTTTATTACTCTTAAAGGTGAGTTTTGTCCTGTTTTGCTCACTGGAGTATGTCTTTCTGTCCTTTCCTTAGACAACAATGGCACTGGAGCATTTGAACACATTAGTTTGAGCACCAGCATTGTATTCATCTGTAATTTTCTTGACAATGGACCTCCTCTTTGTCAGAACAATTCTTCACATCCTCTTATAACTCCTTTCATCAATGAGTTGCATATGTGAACAGTCGTCATTATTTCTGTACCATTTCTCTCAGCAGACACAGCCACTAGCTTACCTCTGCTACACACAGTGCGGTTCCTGCTTCTCCATGTTGTTTTGCACTTCCTTCTGCTGCTGATGCAGCTGGGCCTGTCTATAAGGATCGGCACATCCTTCCTTCCTGCAACTTGAAGGCCTAATATATACACTTTTTCCCATTCAATCCCAAGCAGCTCTTGCCTTAGTCACTTATTAGTATCTGCTCAACCCTTAGCCCAGTGCCTGAGCAATGAAGGTTCATAGCTTAGCTTGTTCCTGCAATGGTTTCTCATACCTCCCAACTTTTCAAGGATGCAAAGAGGGATAATAGTTGAATTTTCTGAAATGATGCCACGCCCCTAGACACACACCCTTCACGCCCCTAGAAACGCCCCAACTTTTCCTATAAATATGAGCATTTCCTTCAGCATCATTTTAGTAAGCCTATAGTTTTACCAACATAAAAAATAATATAGATATAGATATATATATGTGTATGTATATCTCAAACATTGTGGATCAGGTTGCATATTATTTGCGTTACTTTTCCTAACTTGGATATAACACTTGCTTTTGCTCTTTCCAGATATTTTCATTAATAGAGACATAATTAAGGAGAAAAATAAAAATATTTATTTCCAACAAGTAAAGTGCATGAAACTATCAAAGCAGCCTTGGTAGTCTTAAGTATTTCAAATCAGTATCTCCCTTCAGCCACCTTCAGCATGGGACTGCATGTAGACAGCATAATGCTCTCTCCCTGCTTCAGCTCCATCCAACATGCAGTCCCATACAGATATCACCCTCTCTTTATTCAGCCCCCTCCAATTTATGCAGTCCCATGCATAAAAAAAAGCACCACCCTCTCCCCCTTCAGAACACTACAACCCTCAGTTTGATGTCCCCCCCTCCATCTGTTCCCAGTTTAATATCCCCCTTCATGATCTGCCACCAATTTAATGCCCCCTTCATCTGCCACCAGTCCCCCCCTCTTGTAATCGTTCCTTCCCAGCAACTTCCTCTACTGTGTAAGACCACACTGTCCTGTACGATCCAGACTAGCTTCGCCCACCTGAGTCTTATCACATGGTATGGTACGGTTTCTGCTGGTTTGTCCTTTGCACTGATAGTTTTCCTGTGTATTGACCTTTGGTCTGTTTTCTTAAACAATATTTGTCTGCTCATTCTATTCTGCCTGATTCCTGCTACTGATCCTAGCTTGCCTTTGGCTACTAAACCTGTGCTTTCCACTATGACCATCAGTCTGTCTACAACTCTGAACAGTTTCCACCTGCCCACAAACTTGGCCCATAATATACTTCTCTCTTTCTGACTCCTGCTGCTACACACTCCAACTACACACTCCACACTACATTCCAAAAGGTTGCAACCTGGTCTCCGCACACCAAAGTCCAGATCCCCATTTGGGTGTTAAAGGAAGTCTACCACCTACCCCAAGCATAATAATCAACTGTCACCACTGTGTTACAGAGCACATTACAGTAATAAATAATATACATTTGTTATGTAAATCACTATTGTAGATTTTGAGAAAGTCAACTTTGAAGTCTTATGTAAATGAGGGGGATATCACTTCAAAGTTGTTTTTCTCCAAATCTACAAAGTGACATACATAACAAAGGTATGTTATTTATCACTGTAATGTGCCCTATAATGAGGTGATAGCAGTTGAATATTCTTGGGAACTCACTTTCAAGAGTGAATACTGTGGAGGCTACTTAGACAATGCCCTTAGAAGTGGCCTAGTAGTATAATGTTGTACCGTGTTAGCCATTGAAAGTAGTGAAAGAGTGAAGAAATCAGGCGATACCTTTTAGAGGCTAACTGAGTATATTTATAAGTAAGCTTTCAGGAGTACTAGCTAGCTCCCTTCATCAGACATGATGTGATACAAGAACTGAAAAATCACAGATTTTTATACACATGGTTTTCAAAGAATTTTAGAGTCCTTAAAAAAACCCAAAACAAAATGCAATCTAAGTAGAGAAGTTATTTACAACAGGTCAAAAAAAGCAATCTGGAAAGTTGTGGTGCGTGACGGAGGGATCAGTAATTCTTGCTGTCATCTGTTTGCTATCAGGAGGTGATTTGTGACCCTCACAGTTCATACATAGTGTGACATGAAGCTGGCATGAATATTGAGTTCAGTTCATGGTTCATACATAGTGTGACATGAAGCTGGCATGAATATTAAGTCCAAATTGCAGAGTTTGAAATTTTTGCATAAATTTGTACTCCCATTGTTTCCTCGCCTCATGCGTCTTAAAATGTCCCATTAAAACCACAACCCGCAAATCTTCAATAGAGTGGTTTTCTCCGGAGAAATGTGCAGGCACTGGGAGATCGGTTCTGCTGTTATTAATATTGGATCTATGTGAGTTCATTCGTTGACTGAGTCTCTGCCCTGTTTCCCCCACATAGAGGCCTGTGGTGGGACATTGCGTACACATTATGAGGTACACCACATTGGAAGACCTGCAGGAGAATGTCCCCCTAATTCTGTGCATCTGTTGTGACTGTGGGATAGGTACACTGTCAGCGGTGTGGATGTGCTTGCAGGTCATGCACCTTTTATGTAGGCAAGGTGAGGTGCCATTTTCAGTTGGGGCCTTCAGGGCACTCCGGACGATAATACGCCTCAGGTTTGGTGGTTGTCGAAAGGAAAGGAGAGAGGGGACTGGAAATATGTCCTTGAGTCTGTTGTCCCTATGTAGCACAGGTTGGAGCTCCTTGGCAATCCTTCGTAGAATCTCCAGCTGTGGGTTGTAGGTGACGACTAGGGGCACTCGGGCTTCTTTCTGGGTCTTTTTATATGTGAGCAGACTGTCTCTGTTAATGGCTGCTGCTTTGTTTAATTGGTTGTCTGTTACTTTTGGTTTGTATCCCAGTCTGAGAAATTTCATCCTCAGATCCAGGAGGTGCTTGTCCAGGTCTGTTTTGGTTCCAACAGAACCAGTAACGCAGCTCATACAATTCATCCTTAGCCACAACCATTTTACCTTTGGAGAGGATCTATATCTACAGCGAATGGGAACTTCAATGAGGACCAGATGTGCACCCCAATATGCAAATCTCTTTATGGCAGAACTGGAAGGAGCATATTTATCAACATGCACCACCAAACCTATGATTTACCTTCGTTATATCGATGATATCCTTGTCATCTGGACTGCAGGTGAGGAGGCCCTACTTCAATTCCATAATGACTTCAATGACTTTCACCCTACCATCAACCTTAAACTTAGCTATTCAGGGAGTGAAATTCACTTTCTGGACACCACAATATACATCAAAGACCACCGGCTACTCACATCGATATACCACAAACCCACAGACAGAACGGCCTACCTGAGAAACGACAGCTTCCACCCCAAGCACACAAGACAATCTATTATCTACAGCCAGGCTATACGATACAATCGTATTTGCTCCGACAAAACAGACCTGGACAAGCACCTCCTGGATCTGAGGATGAAATTTCTCAGACTAGGATACAAACCAAAAGTAACAGACAACCAATTAAACAAAGCAGCAGCCATTAACAGAGACAGTCTGCTCACATATAAAAAGACCCAGAAAGAAGCCCGAGTGCCCCTAGTCGTCACCTACAACCCACAGCTGGAGATCCTACGAAGGATTGCCAAGGAGCTCCAACCTGTGCTACATAGGGACAACAGACTCAAGGACATATTTCCAGTCCCCCCTCTCCTTTCCTTTCGACAACCACCAAACCTGAGGCGTATTATCGTCCGGAGTGCCCTGAAGGCCCCAACTGAAAATGGCACCTCACCTTGCCTACATAAAAGGTGCATGACCTGCAAGCACATCCACACCGCTGACAGTGTACCTATCCCACAGTCACAACAGATGCACAGAATTAGGGGGACATTCTCCTGCAAGTCTTCCAATGTGGTGTACCTCATAATGTGTACGCAATGTCCCACCACAGGCCTCTATGTGGGGGAAACAGGGCAGAGACTCAGTCAACGAATGAACTCACATAGATCCAATATTAATAACAGCAGAACCGATCTCCCAGTGCCTGCACATTTCTCTGGAGAAAACCACTCTATTGAAGATTTGCGGGTTGTGGTTTTAATGGGACATTTTAAGACGCAGGAGGCGAGGAAACAATGGGAGTACAAATTTATGCAAAAATTTCAAACTCTGCAATTTGGACTTAATATTCATGCCAGCTTCATGTCACACTATGTATGAACTGTGAGGGTCACAAATCACCTCCTGATAGCAAACAGATAACAGCAAGAATTACTGATCCCTCCGTCACGCACCACAACTTTCCAGATTGCTTTTTTTTGACCTGTTGTAAATAACTTCTCTACTTAGATTGCATTTTGTTTTGGTTTTTTTTAAGGACTCTAAAATTCTTTGAAAACCATGTGTATAAAAATCTGTGAATTTTCAGTTCTTGTATCACACCATGTCTGATGAAGGGAGCTAGCTAGTACTCCTGAAAGCTTACTTATAAATATACTCAGTTAGCCTCTAAAAGGTATCGCCTGATTTCTTCACTCTTCCACTTAGAAGTGGCCTAAATTCAAACTGTTTATTATAACAGGAACCTCTGTTGCCTTGTTCAAAGTTGCTCTGCTCCCTCAATTTCCAATTGTAATGTGGACGTACCCTGAAACTGATCCATGGCAGACTTGCTCAGTTGATTTAAAGTTGCACTCTGGGGTCGTTTGTCAATAAACATGGAGGCTCCAATCATGAGAGGGCAGATGTCTCTAGTAAAGTAGCCATTTAGTCTACATTCTCATGACAGTGAAAACTGGCCGTTTGATGGCTGCATTAAATTCAGTGTATGTGAATGGGGGCTATTCACATGACTGATTTTTTTTTTTATGTGTTCTATTTTTGTCGTTTTGAAATGTATGACAGATCCATGAAAATGGGTGACTCATGGGTACAAAATGGCCGTGAAAAATGTATGTTTTGTGCCATGTCCATCTGAATGTAGGCTTAGTGTGTATATACCCGTGTGCTGAAAGTTAGTGGGAAAGATGGACATAAATACTGTATAAGAATAAACATGACATTTCAATGTATACTGTAGCTGTAAATGTAAGCTGCTGTGCTCAGACTGTATCACATGGAACATGCTGCTTGTGGCCTCATTTCTCTGTGGTTCTCCTGATAGGCCTAGAAAAACATAGCCTAGACAGAGAGAACAATGATAGGTGGAAAACATGAAAGAGAAAAAGTATAGGATGTACCAATGTTGGGCAGTGATGGTAAATATTTCTAACTATCCTTTTTCCTTATTGATTGCGTTTTTGATCAGATCAGTAAAACGTCGATTCATTATGTGCAACCAGACACCGATTGATGTTTCATATGATTTTACTTTCTTTAAAGAGCACCTTTCATGTCCTCATGCACATGTGGTTTTATATACCGCTAGAAAGCTGACAGTGCGCTGAATTGAGCACTCTGTCGGCTTTCCCATTGTGTGCTCTGGGGCTAGTGTGAACCTAGCATAATTTGACAAGGAATTTGCTCTATAAGTATCTCTCTCACTCAGAAACAGCCCCAGGATAATGTAAGACTTACAAAAATACTGACCTTTAGTGCTTAAGTTGTGATAGAAATCTTCATATTCAGCTCCAGCATCAAACTTTACCTGTCTTTATTCTCTTTATCATCTGCATTTTCTTCTCACTCCCCCTCTCTATAGACTTCTATAAAGATGAGTCATTTGAGTCATTATTATTATTATTATTATCATCATTATTGTTTATTTATATAGCATCATTAATTCCATGGTGCTTTACATTTGAGGATTTACATACAGTACACAAAATATACAAAACAAATAATACTAACAGTGATGTCATGTGATCTTCAGTCCATCTTGAGATGGCTATACCAAGGATTTTCATTCCGCTGTAATGTAATGTGTAATGTATCCAGTCCACTCTGATCGCAGGTATTGCCACCTCCCAGGGCCCTCTTTCCCATTGCAGGCTGACTCCCATGCAGCGAGATCGCGGGAGCCAACCTGTTACTATGACAGCCGAGAACTTTATGAAGGCTCCCAAGATTGTGATAGGTATATTATTACCAGCCCCAATAGTAACATAGCTAACGTCCTGTAGACTGCAATAAAGTTATATTGAAGTCTATGAGGGGGGGGCTAATAAAATAGTAAAAAAAAAAAAAAAAAAAAAAAACCTAAAATTTCAAATCACCCCCCTTTCCCTAGAATACATATAAAACTAAAAAATTACTGTGAAACACATAAACATTAGGTAACCCTGTGTCTAAAAATGCCCAGTCTACAAATGTATAAAAATATTTTTCCAGTACGGTGAACGCTGTAACGGGAAAAAAAAAAAAATCAAATGTGCCGAACCACCATTTTTTGGCTGTTTCACCTCTGATAAAAATTTTTATGAAAAGTGATCAAAGCAACACACATTCCCCAAAGTTGTATAACTAAAAAGTACATGTCCCATGCATCCCTGTACATGGAAATTTTAAAAAGTTACAGGTGTTTTTAAGAAAAAAAAAATTTGATTTTTGTTAAGGGGTTAAAATGTAAATAAAACTATAGAAATTAGGTATCCCTGGAATTATACTGAAACATAGAATACAGATGACATGTCATGTTGGCTGCACAGTGAACGCCGTAAAAACAAAGCCCATAAGAAAGTCGCACAAATGTACTTTTTCTCCAGTTCCACCCCATTCTGAATTTTTTCTCCAACTTCCCAGTACATTGTACAGAATAATAAATGGTACTATTATGAAGAACCATTTTTTCCACAAACATTAAGCCCTTTTAAGTTATGGGGCTTGGAAGGCGGGGAGTCAAAAACGAAAAATGTCACCAGAGGGAAGGGGTTAAAATAATCAAAAATTCCCAAAAAATGTTAATCCAGTTTAAAAATAGGCCATTTTTCTGGTTACACATTCACTTTAATTTTCCAATTATCCAACTTCCCCACATTCTTAAGTACAGAGCTTAGCAGTATCTCCATAATTTCTTCAGACTTGTACTTGTACTCTTTCCTTTCCTAATTGCTACTAAAATTTTTTTTAAAAAAAGTTTTCTAGGATATAACATCAGGTCCCTGTCTCCATCTACATCACATCGGTGTTCCTCCAGCACTTCTATTGTAAGTGTAGAATGGAGAATCAGTCTATTGCCAGTAAAAAGAAGTTCCAGTGACTACTAATATAGCTATGTTCAAATGGAGGTCACCTACAGAGGCATAACATGAAGCTCATGGGCAAACAATGCAGAATCTGTAATGTGGCCCCTACGTACTTTGTGCCATTTAGAATTGTGTTATATTTTGTGTATATTTTATATTTTACTGCTATCTCTGCACCAGTGGCGTAACTAAAGTCTTGTGGGCCCCAGTGCAAACTTTTGTCCTGGGCCCCCTACCCCCTCCCTACAGCAAATTCTTAATAGTGACGGTTACGGGTGCAGCAGCAGCATCTCGGATACTTGAAAGGGATACAGCTGTAGTACCCACAACTGCAGTTATCAAGAATATGATGAGTGAGCAGCGCAGCGTCCAGCATGTAAACAATACTGGGAGCTGCGTGCTGTGGGAAACAGATGATCTGCAGGGTCCTAACAGTCTAAGATATATAAGAGATCAGTGGGGGTTCAACACCTGGGGCCCCTGCTGATCAATTATTTGAAGTTACTGTGGTGCTTTTGTGAGCACAGCGACTCCTTCACTATTTACATTACATAGCATCAGTTTTATAATCACCAAACAATGTTATTACAGCCTGTAATAATAGTGCACGGCTGCTATAAAACAGATGGCGTGTGATGTGAATAGTTAAGGGGCCCCCACACAGTATAATACACTCCACAGTGGCCCCCACACAGTATTATATACTCCGCAGAGGCCCCCACACAGTATTATATGCTCCACAGTGGCCCCCGCACAGTATTATATGCTCCACAGTGCCTCCCACACAGTATTATATGTTCCACAGTGGGCCCCCACACAGTATTAAATGCTTCACAGTGGCCCACACACAGTATTATATGATCCACAGTGGCTCCCACACAGTATTATATGCCCACAGTAGCCCCCACACAGTATTATATGATCCACAGTGGTCCCCACACAATATTATATGCTCCACAGTGGCCCCCACACAGTATTATATGCTCCCAACAGCCCCCCTCCGCTCCTGTGATATTATTATACTATGGAGTCTCCTCAGATCCCAGAGTAATCGGAGGCCCAGGGAAGGTGATTAAAAATAGCAAACACTCATACTCACCTTGCCTCACCTCTCCTGGGAATCCTCGCTCCAGTTATCTTTAGCATCTTCTGCCCTCTTTAGATGTCACTGCTGAGGACTGTGACTGGTCCTCAGCGGTCATGTGGGGCGCACTGACATCATTATGCTGCCACGCTCCATGTGACCGCTGGGGCCTAATCACAGGCCTCAGCGTGGCCTCAGTCATATGACGGAAGAGCCCTGGAAAGGATACTGAGCCTAGGAGAGGTGAGTATAAGTATTTATTATTTTAAGTCACCTTTCCTGGGCTGGCATCTACTGGAAAGGGTCCCGGCGATATGCCGGGGCCCCTTTCCATTAACAATATGTATAGCGGTCGGGGAACCAGGATTTCCCCAACCGGTATCATAGTCACTGCTCTGCATACCCTGGTCATCTAAAAAACAAATATACTTGGTACCTGGAACCTCAAGTACAATGATACCATTTCAAAAACACAGTTATAGTTTTGGATCTGAGCCTTAAATGACATCATCATGCCTAGCTGGTTGATGTCACTGCCCTAGTCACTAGTCTAAGTCTTCTTGTGCGTTATATTAAAGGCATCCAAGACAATTTAACATACTCCATAACCAGATATTATAATGAGGTCTGTGTCAGATTAGTAACATATTCCATTTACTGAAACACATTTTAACAAATCATCTAAATTAGAAGACGACTGAACAGAGAGAAAATTCAATAGCACCACATTCATACATGACATCATAATTCTTCAAGAAAAAAAAAAAAAAATCAGTGTTAAGATTTGAGCAGCTTTGAGTGCCATCTACTGTTCATTATATATATTGTCTCTGCTGCATTTCAGCATTCCTGAATTTACATAAAATACATTATAGTCCATGGTCACTGACTGTTGTACTCTAGTTGTGGTGATGCTACAATTTCTTGCATGCCTTAAAATCCATTGGTTACTAGGGCATAATGAGAGCTGTAGTTTATTAACCTCTAGAAAGCCAAAGCAGAGGCTTAACTTGAAGCACTTGGGTGCCAGTACAAAATCTGTGCCCTCCAACCCCACACCCATGTGTCAATTATAATACTGGTGTCGACTTAGGGTTTATTAACATACAGGTGCATCTCAATAAATTAGAATATCTTTGAAACATTTATTTCTTTCAGTAATTAAATAAAAAAGTGACCTCCTATATTTTCTAGATTCTTTACACACAGAGTGTTCTATTTCAAGTGTTTTATTTCTGTAAATGTTGATTATGGATTACAGGTAATGAAAACCAAAATCTAAGAAAATTAGAATATTGTAAAAAAAAAGTTCAGTATTGTAAATTCAGTGTGTCACTTGCCAAGGTTTCCTAAGCCTTTAAAAGGTCCCTCAGTCTGGTTCAGTAGGACACACAGTCATGGAAGACGCTGATTATGAATTGTATTACTGAGTTACTGAAATGAATGAACGTTTCAAAGATATTCTAATTTATTGAGATGCATCTGTATCTGTTTTCTGGGGCATGTGCTGTCCGTGTCCTTCATGGACCAATGGTTCAGATGTCTACAAACAACCATTTAAAATGAACAGGATCATTTGCTGTCCACGAAGAAGACAGAAAGCACACACCAGGAGACCATTGATGTAACTGCCAAAAGTGCTATCTAAAAGTTAGTACAGGGACAGTTTTCCATGAAGATCTGCACTCCATAGATCAGGGGTAGGCAGCCTTTTTTGTTCGGCGTGCCGATTTCGATTAAAAAAATCAAAGTTGAGGTACTCGGAGTGCCAGTCAATAATTGTAAGTCTGACGACCCCTGCACACGGTATTATGTCCAATAGCAGCCCCTGCACACGGTATTATGTCACATAGCGGCCCCTGTAGATTGTATTATGCCCCATAGCGGCCCCTGCACATGGTATTATGGCCCATAGCGGCCCCTGCACACAGTATTATGCCTCATAGCGGCCCCTGCACACAGTATTATCCTCCATAGCGGCCCCTGCACACAGTATTATCCTCCATAGCGGCTCATGCACACAGTATTATCCTCCATAGCGGCCCCTGCACACAGTATTATCCTCCATAGTGGCCCCTTCACACAGTATTATCCTCCATAGTGGCCCCTGCACACAGTATTATCCTTCATAGTGGCCCCTGCACACAGTATTATCCTCCATAGCGGCCCCTGCACACAGTATTATCCTCCATAGTGGCTCCTGTACACAGTTTTATCCTTCATAGCGGCCCCTGCACACAGTATTATCCTCTATAGTGGCCCCTGCACACAGTATTATCCTCTATAGTGGCCCCTGCACACAGTATTATCCTCCATAGTGGCCCCTGCACACGGTATAATATTCTAACTTTTATAATATTCCAATTGTCACCACTCACTAGCTATTATTATCCTGTGGGGTCTCTTCAGACCCCAGAGTATAATAAGCGGAGGGCCAAGAGAGGTGACAAACATAAAAAACAATGTTAGGGTAGGTTGACATATGTCAGTTGCATCAGCATCAGTTTTTTTGTCCCTTAGTCATTACAACTGATGCCAAAACTGATGCGAAAATGCATCAGTTGTCATCAGGCTTTTTTATAAATTTCTACTCCAAAACCATCAGTTGTCATCAGTTTTTACTATCAGTTTTTACCAAGATGATCCACAAGACATGATGGGCTGCCGAGACCAATAGAGTAGGGGTACTCAACTACTTTTACCGGGATCCGCCATCAAGTAAAGGTCCAAGCTGAACACATCCACTATTTATGGTATTTTCTGGACAAAAAGACATGTGTCATGTCCCAGGACTTGGTTTAATTCACTGACATGTATCTGTGATACTGTTTGTCTTTGTAGTTTGTCCCCTCTCTCTCTCTGTATCCTTAGCTGTGATGCTGTAGTTCCTCCTCTCTCTCCCTCAGTTTAGTTTCACTTCTTTGTAAGCAACATGTCTGCTCAGCTCCTGGTATTTCATCATTTTTCACCTACTGCTGTATGAGGTTCTACAAGATTTACTTGGATTAAAGCATCTGGAATCTTATCTACGCCTCCTCAGTTGAGTTGAACACTATCTGATAGATATCTTGGTGTAAATTGCTGGTTAGCATAGAGACTACAGGACACTCTCACAACCTCACACTTGCAGCCAAGCTATTGAGTCAGAACAGTGAAAAATGATGCAAAAAGACTGCCAGATACGGCTGTAAGACAGTTCACCAACTTCTGACATACAGTCAGTCACAGCAAGTTACCTGAAGCCAGAAGGAATCAGCATTGCGTAAGTTGCATCTGCAGCTCAGACTCCCTCAGCATAAGAAGATTCTAGCAAGCAGCCATCTTACTCCAGCAAAGTTATATTTATCCTGTTTGTGTTGCATCATGGCTGAAGGGCACCCTGAAGCACAAGGTAGCATGGACCTCAGTCTGCAGCCCAGTGAGAAGGCTAGACGCTCAATTAAACAGGTTAGAGACAATCTAGAAGGTTTAAAGCATGAACTTTCCTGTGAACTCTCAAAATGGTGGCGGAAAATACAGACTAAGATGTCTGCCATGTGCTTGCCTGCATACCATGTATCACCACTAGAGGGAGCTCTGCGACAGCTTTGTGCTATGCATGGACATTATAAAATGAAAGCTGAGGACTATGAAAGCATATTGAGGAAATTTCATACAGACCATTCTTTAGCTGAATTGCAAAGCTTCCAGCATCTCAATTCAGAACGAGACAGCTTAGTACATGGAACTAAGTTAAGGACAGAGGCAAGAATTGCGCAACTGCAGGAAATGGCATCCCACGTTTCTGAGTCTACCAAGCGTTCAAAGCGTACATCTAAGTCACGTTCCTCAAAATCTTCCACACTCAGTGAGCAACTTATAAAAAGCACGTGCAGAGGCGGAAGCTACTAAGATACAGGCAGCCTTTGCACAACAGAAAGCAGAGATGGAAGCTAATGCAGCAGCGATGGAAGCTAAGGCAGCTCAACAGAAAGCAGCGATGGAAGCTAAGGCAGCTCAACAGAAAGCAGAAATGGAAGCTAATGCAGCAGCAATGGAAGCTAATGCAGCTCAAAAAAGGGCAGAACTAGAGGCTCTAGAGAAACAGAATGAGCACGCTGCAGCCATGGCAAGGTTAAGCATTTTAGAACAGGCCATCAGCGGAAGTGAAAGCGACAGCACCAGTTTGTGTGATGTGGAAGCAGAGGATCCCCTCAAGCGCACAAGAGACTATGTACTAAGCCAAAGCAGTGAATCCCTATTTGCCACAAATGTTCCTGTCAGGGACGACATTTCTCCTGAGCAACAGGGCACAGTATCTTCTGCAGCACACCGCATTCAAGGTCAGTACAATGCCCTGCCTGTCCAGCATCCAGTTTCTTCTTCCTTCATGGATTCCCAAAGCCTTGCACCTCAGCAAATGCAATATACTGATACTCAGGTAAACACCAATGTGACACCATACCACCAGACTGCAAACAACCGTCCAGTCTCACATCCATATGTGGCTAAACCTATGGACTTTAAGCTAGCTCCTAGGCTGAATGCCTACGCAGCCCCTACGCTACCTACCTCTGTTAACCAGAACCCCACTAACAACGTAATCACCGCTACTCAGCCAGCAACTCAATATTTAAAGTCAGAGAGAACAGACATGTCAGAGTTTGCAAGGTACATGGTTCGCCGTGAGCTTACTAAGACTGGACTCACAAGGTTCGATGACCAACCTGAGAACTACAGAGGCTGGAAATGTGCCTTCAAAACTGCAATTAGTGACCTTGGCATTACTGCAGCTGAAGAATTAGATTTGCTTATCCGGTGGCTTGGCCCACAGTCCACAGAACGTGCTAAAAGACTCAGATCCGTCCACATTTACAACCCCATAGCAGGCCTTACCGCTGCTTGGGAAAGACTGGAGAAAACCTATGGCAGTCCTGAAGCAATAGAGAATGCTCTGTTCAAACGGTTGCAAGGGTTTCCAAAGATATCTGGTAAGGATCATCAGAAATTTCAAGAACTTAGTGACCTACTCATGGAGCTCCTACTGGCTAAGACGGACACTCTCCTACCGGGCCTCAGTTACCTGGACACTGCTCGTGGGGTAAACCCGATAGTCACCAAGTTGCCATATAATATTCAAGAAAGGTGGACCACAGTTGGGTCAAGATACAAAAATGAGAATCAAGTCTCCTTTCCTCCATTTTCCTACTTCTGTGAGTTTATCAAGAACATTGCAGAATCCAAGAATGACCCAAGCTTTTCCTATGGGGATCCCAGTGTTCCTGGTTCACCTCCTATTAAGTATGACAGCTCACATTCTAACTACAGAAACCGCAGAGGCCCAGTTTCGGTGAAAAAGACTGATATTCTTCCTATACCTACATCAGCACCAGAAGAAAGCAGTTGCAACAGCAACCAAGACGAAAAGGTAGAAAATCCTAACCGTCTGTGTCCTATTCACAAGAAGCCTCATCCCCTCAAGAAGTGTATTGGCTTCAGGAGGAAACCAATCCAGGAACGTAGAGAGCTTCTTAAGAAACTAGGGATATGTTTCAAATGTTGTTCCTCTACTGAACATGTTGCTAGAGACTGTAAAATTGCTATTAAGTGTATAGAGTGTGGCAGTGAGGACCATGTACAAGCTCTTCATCCAGCCCAGCCTAGTGCCACACCACCTAGAGGTTCCCCTTCCCCAACTAAGCATGGCGGGGAGAACACAGATCAAGCAGCAAATACTACCACAGTATCTTCCTCATGTACAGAAGTCTGCGGAGAAGACCTTTGTGACAAGTCCTGTGCAAGGATATGCCTAGTCAATATATACCCCAAGGGCCAACCAGAAAGGGCTCTGAGGGTGTACGCCATCTTGGACGACCAGAGCAACCACTCACTTGCAAGGTCAGAACTCTTTGATCTGTTTAACTTAAAGGGTGATACTTATCCGTATACCTTGGGTACTTGTAGTGGCATATCAGAGGTTTCTGGAAGAAGGGCCAGTGGTCTCGTAATAGCTTCTCTCAAGGGCAATTTGGAGATACCTTTGCCCACACTTGTTGAGTGCAACCAGATACCATCAAACCAAGAAGAGATACCCACACCAGAGGCGGCTTTCCAGCACCCTCATCTAAGGGCTATAGCCAGTGAAATACCATCCCTTGACAAAAATGCAGACATTCTACTTCTGCTAGGTAGAGACATTCTCAGACTGCACAAAATACGCCAGCAAATTAATGGACCACATGATGCACCATTTGCCCAGCGCCTCGATCTAGGATGGGTAATCATTGGCAACGTCTGCATAGGTAGGATGAAAAGGTCCACCAATATTTCTTCATTTAAGACACATATGTTACCAAATGGTCGCAGCACTTGTTTTCAGCCATGTCCACATCACTTCCAAGTGAAAGAGAAGATAAGCAACAGTAAGTGCTTGTGAACAGCATTTATGATCCTCTTGGTTTCATTGCTCCCATCACCATTCAAGGCAAGCTACTACTAAGACAGCTTACCACTGAGAACATGGACTGGAACACTCCACTGCCTGCTGAGAAACAACTGAGGTCTGACTGTGGCACTAACTTCGTTGGAGCCTGCAAAGAACTGCAGTTAGACAACTTCTTATCCAACAATGGGTGCACTTGGACGTTTAACCCTCCACATTCATCCCATATGGGAGGTTCCTGGGAACGTATGATTGGGATCACACGCAGAATCCTTGACTCTATGTTGATGGACCACAAGTCGACACTGCTTACCCATGAGACATTAATAACCTTTCTTGCTGAAGTGTCTGCGATAATCAATGCAAGGCCACTTGTCCCAGTATCTTCAGACCCTGAATCTCCAATTATCTTAACCCCAGCAACGCTTCTTACTCAGAAAATTGGTACTGCTGCTACCTCTCCACGTACCTTAGATCACAGTGACATTTACAGACGCCGATGGAAACAAGTTCAACACCTGTCCAATGTGTTCTGGCACCGCTGGAAAACAGAGTACCTCCACATGCTACAGAGCCGTCACAAATGGCAGACCTCAAAACCTAATCTCCAGGTGGGTGACCTCGTCCTTCTAAGGGATAAAGAAGTCCATCGGAATGAATGGCCTATGGGTCTCATCACTAAAGTTGTCCCTAGTGATGATGGGAAGACTCGGAAAGTGGAGGTCAAGGTAACCAAGGGAGGCTCAGTGCGAGTTTTCTTCCGCCCAATTAATGAACTGGTGCTTCTTCTTCCAAGAGGAGACGTCACATAAAAGTAGATAAGGACACCATTCACAGCTCATGGCGGGGAGCTTCCTTCCATGAACTAAAAACGTGTTCTTGTGGATTACAGTGTGGGTCGGTGGAGGTGTTGGCAAATTGCGGCTTCCCGACCTGAAGATTGGTTTATTTGGACTAACTGTTGATTATTGTTTGTTGTGCATGTTTCTTTTTTGTTTTTCAGGTTTGAAGAGGACCTTATGGACATCTCAGGACATTTAATGTTTGTTTTCAGTGAAATCTAAAGATTTCAGGCGGGGAGTGTCATGTCCCAGGACTTGGTTTAATTCACTGACATGTATCTGTGATACTGTTTGACTTTGTAGTTTGTCCCCTCTCTCTCTCTGTATCCTTAGCTGTGATGCTGTAGTTCCTCCTCTCTCTCCCTCAGTTTAGTTTCACTTCTTTGTAAGCAACATGTCTGCTCAGCTCCTGGTATTTCATCATTTTTCACCTACTGCTGTATGAGGTTCTACAAGATTTACTTGGATTAAAGCATCTGGAATCTTATCTACGCCTCCTCAGTTGAGTTGAACACTATCTGATAGATATCTTGGTGTAAATTGCTGGTTAGCATAGAGACTACAGGACACTCTCACAACCTCACACTTGCAGCCAAGCTATTGAGTCAGAACAACATGTCTGACTATAAGACGCACCCCAGGTTTAAACAAGAAAAATAAGGATTAGATCGGGGGCGACTAACGTGGCATTACACTGTGTGGGGTGACTAACATAGCATTATACTGTGCAGGGGGCACTAACATGGCATTATACTGTGTAGGGGGCACTAACATGACATTACATGGTGTGGGGGGCAAGTATTGTGGCATTATACTGTAGGGGGGCATTAAGGAACATTATATTGTGGGTACTGACATTAGTGCTCCCGCACAGTAAAATACCCCATTAATGTTCCTCCTCAGTATGCCCTTAGCAGGGCTGTTTTAACACATTGGTGGGTTCAGTGCTTTGGTTTCATAGGTGGGCCCCCCATCGCCACCACTTAGGAATACCCGACTTGCACAAATTATAATGTCCCATTAGAGGCCCTAATGCCTCCCTAGTGGTGCCTTACACTATAATGTCCCCCTGCACCTATCCCCACAGTTAATGTCCCCATCCACCTATCCCCAGTTTAACCCTGTGCATGCAAATTAAATAGGAGCTTACATAAGAATAGAATTTTCTATTCCCCTATAAAAATTGTAACTCTAATGAATAATTATAATCCCTACACCCGACTAATGTGATAACTAGGGCCGTGTTCAGATAGGTGTAACACGACTACTTTATTGCTCACGTATTATGGACACAACCTCTGAAGTTCCTGCGGTTCATCATTACTGGTGATAGAGAGTCTGATGACCTACTGTTAGTGCAGGGGTTTCGTTTGTACTGTTGGTGCAAAAAAAAAAAAAAAAGTACCCATCTGAAAACTGCCAAAAACTGGGATTTTATATGGTGACATTTAATGGGTAAAAATTTATTATCTGACTGATGGAACTTTTGTTTGTCAGAATTGTTTAATACGTTCATCGTTAGTGATAATCGCTATTGCTATTATTTTAGCGTGTAACAGATATCACTAGAGAGGCGGGCGGCGTATTTTACTCTATAAAGATCAGGTATGGACAGGACAGGGACAGTGAAAAAAATTTAAACTTTATTGGTGACTTTGTGTATGTGTTGAGTAAGTGTTTGGTGCAACACTTTTGGCGCTGCGACCTTGAGGATGGTAAACATCTGGGACACAGTGCCAATAAGTTCCTGGTTAGGTTCAGAGGGGTATTACAGAAGAATACCCCTGGGATTAGGCTCAGAGGGGTATTACATTATCCGTCTATGTGACAATCAGAGAGCAAAAGTAGAGTCTGCCCTCTGATTGATAGGAGAGGGGATAACATGGACAGAAGTCCCTGCTATCCCCCTGGGATCACATACAGCTTATGCACAGACAATGATGAGCTAACATTGTCTCTGCAGCTCCTCCTCCCGTTCCTTCCTTAGCTCTAAGATGCTGCCTGAGGCAGGAGGGGGGGGGGCACTTTTAGAGCCCCATTTCTAAGGATCTGTTAGGGCCACAAAGATGCAACTGGATTCATTTTAAAGATGAGAATCGAAACGATGTCGGGAATTGAGATCTGCATTGGGATTTCAATGCCGAACATCGTTTTCACCAGCTAATCGCTCAGGATGTGTAAGGACGATCATGGTGATTTTGGTATCATTTTAAAGATGAAATTATCATCTTTAAAATGAATCCAAGTGTTTCTTTATAGCTTTAACCAATCCTCAGCAATTCACTCAGGTACAGTAGTGAAGCCCGCAATTACCGGCTTCACTACTGTACATAGACTGTGCAGATGCCAGGTGCTGTCGCATCCATCTTCAGGCAGCACTCGGCGCTAATGAAATTTTAAGGAAGCCGGATGGAAAAACGCTGCAGGTAGTTTGCTGGCGTAAGTTATAATAAATTTATCAGGTCAAGCTTCCCAGCCCTGACCTGCCTTACTTTCGGCCCCCACTCCACTCACTTTAACAAAGAGTAGCAAGCGAGGTGCAGAATGAATGATGTGGTGCATCTTTGGTGCAAGAAAGGGCCTGCACTAAAGACGCGCCACATGTACACCCATCTATTCCAGAAAACTGGCGTAGCTGGGTTAATACATGCTCTCTGTTGTCCCTGGCGGTGTACATAACTGAAAGCATTCCCTGTTGGTCTAAGGAAATTAAGGGGTCATTTTAAATTTTTTTGGTAGTCTAGGAGACAATGGCAAATTGAGGTTGCTCTAGGGCAGGGGTCGGCAACCCCCCGCACACGTGGCTTATTTCCCTGGTACGGCTAGAAACTGAATAGACAGTTTTCTAGGAGCCCTGACAGTGTTATACATTATGTTTTACCCAATTTAAACTGTGGTTCATATTGAACTTGTTCGACCTGCAACAAATCTTGGTCCTGAACCACCCGAGCCCAAAATGAAATGAATCTTGAGAGGTTCGCTCATCTCTAACTTTGCCATTAAATTCTGGCTTGAGGTGAACCAACAAAAAGGTGGTATAAACATATACTAACTAGACAGTCTAAAGATATGCCAGATTTATCATCCAGTATCAGCCGCTGTGATAAAACTGGCGTATTTTCAGACTTTGTGCTTAAATTTACATAATCTATTAGCACATTTGGGCCAGTGTTTGAACTATTCAAGTAGACATATTCTGTATGCAACATAGTAACTTTTATTATCTATTATAAACATCTTCCATGCTCTCTTTTGCCAATAACTGTTATTTTCCATAAATATATATAAACACTGAATGATTCTTGCCATTTCTATCTTGTCTAATCCATAGGAAATTCTTGATCTTGCCGTACTCAGTACAACTTGTTCTGTTTGTAAATTCAGATTTTTTTATTTTATTTTGCTCTGAGAACAGCAACCAACTTCTTAATGCTGCTCTTGGAATTTACTGGAGATGCAGCCAGGGGGGAAAAACTTTGATCTAGTGGCTGTGGATACCAGGTTGCTTGTAGACTTTGGCCTGGAGGTCTGCATGTTATTAACCCCTTCATGTGAAATTCTGGTTTTTAGCCTATTTAGTGTCGCGATGAGGCTGGTTTCACACAAGCATTTTTTTCTGAGTTTATGGTTGTTTTTAGGCTAAGGTCCCACATAGAAAAACGCAACAAAAAACCCTGCAGAAAAAAATGTGGCGGAAATACATCACTTTTTTTCCGCATTGTTTTTCATTGCATTTTTGCAGTTTTTCTCTGCGGACTTTCTGCCCTTATTATACCGATATGAAAAATGCCAGTGTTTCCGTAGGTATAATTCACATGCTGCGATTTTCTGCTATGGGTTTTTTCCTGCACTGTGTGGATGGGATTAGCCAGAATCCCATGCATTTTGCAGGTACTGTAAAATGCAACGTTTTTTGCCGCTGTGTTTACGCCGTGGCCAAAACGCTGTGTCTCACAATGTGGGGCTTCAGCCTAAAGAGGTTTTTCCATGAAGATAACCATATTTAAACTTGTAGACATTGGTAAATATTTTTTCATACATAAGTAATTAAACATTTTACAGTTTGAGGCTTAGGCTCCACGTAGCGAACTGCAGCTAAAAAACGCAGTGAAAAAATGCAGCAGAAACACATTGCTGTGTTATTGCAGCATTTTCTCCCTTATTAAATCTATAGGGAAAACACAAGCGTTTCCTCTGGTAAAATTGATATGCTGCGTTTTTCAAAAACGCAGATTTTCTGCAGCGTTTTTTTCCCTGCAATGTCTGGATGGGATTAGTCAGAATCTCATTCACCTTGTTGGTACTGGAAAACGCAGCATTTTTTTCTGCGTGGGGGCCTAAACCTTAAGCTAATTTGTCAATGAGTTTTTGCTGCGTTTTCCTCTGTGCTTTTTCTTCCCCTATTAAATCTATAGGGAAAATGTTTGTGATTCCACACCTAAAATTAATATGCTGTGATTTTCAAAACTGCATTTTTGAAAACACAGTTTTTCGGTAGCTTTTTTTCCCCAGTGTGTAAATGAGATTGTGGTCGGGGCCCCACGTGGCATAAATGATGCAATTTGCCTGCGGCGGAAACGCTGTGGAAAAAAACGCGGCATTTTACAGTTCCTACAAAGTGGTTGCGGGAAATACGGGAAAATATGCATAGTGAACATTATAACTAGAGCAACGCCAGTAGTTTTCCTATAGATATAATTGAAGCAGATGTCCGCAGAGGAAACCGCTGCAGCCCGCTATGTGGAGCCTTAGCCTAAATGTACCTTGCTGATAAAATGTACTTTGCGGATTTACCCGCTTGAACTTCATGCTGGGAGCGAGACTTGTAGCATCATAGTTATGTATGCTGCTAGGAGTCCCTGCCTCTCCACAACATACTGTCCCTTACCAATTACAGATATAATAGATAATTATAATGCTAGGAGCCCCAGTCCTGAAATGATGTTCAGGCCAGTAAATCCGGCAGCAATGCATCGCGGTTTTTCCTGAAACGCTTTGCAAAAAAAGTTCGCAGAGGTTTCCTCTGCGGACTTTCTGCTTTGATTATATCTACAGTATAGGGAAACTGCCGATGTTTCCATAGCTATAATTTACATGCTGTGATTTCCAAAACCAAAACGGTTTTGGAAATCGCTGCGTGTCCGCACCAAGTATTTTACCGCAAAGTGGGCATGGGATTCGCTAGAATCCCATCCACTTTGCTGTGACTGTAAAATGCCACGTTTTTTTTTTTTAGGCTGGTTTACACCACGTGGGGCCCCGGCCTAACAAGATTTTGGGCACTTGGATTGAGAAAATGGGACATGGGGATACGTTTTATTTCTGGTTAATCCCATCCACACTATGCAGAAGTGTTCGCAAATCGCAGCATGTCAATGCAAATCGCAGCATGTCAATTATACCTGGGAAACACTGGCTTTTTCTGTATAGGTATAATATAAGCAGAAAGTCCACAGAGGAAAACTCTGTGGACTTTAAGTGAAAAACTGTAACGTCTCTGCCGTTTTGGGTCTCGGCGCCGCCCTCCGCTCGCACGCTGTGGTGAAGGAGGCATCTTCAGTTTGGTTCTTTAGGTTTCTTGATGCTCAGTCTGAATATGGTCCTAGTTCCCTTGCTGTGTAAAGCCACACCCGTGTAATTAGGAACATTTCTCTCTGGACTGCATAGAGTTAATTTCTTCCTGGCCTGTGTGATTGACAGCCTGTGTACCTATCAGCTCTGGGGCTGGTCCCAGACTTTCTATAAACAGGTTGTCAGTCCTCACATGGTCGCCGGTTATTGCACTTGTGTTTGCCAGCTCTCTTTACTATATTCCTTGATACTTTGTTACTTGATTCTCTGACCCTTTGGCTTGCCCCTGACTATTCTCTTGGATTTTGACTTTGTACTTCTTTGCTCGTTTGTTACTGACCCCTTGGCTTGCTCACCTTGCTTCTGTGTTCGTTTTGTCTTGTCCTGTCCTCTGTGTCACTTACTCAGTATAGGGCTTGTCTTCTGGTTGTCCTTTTACTGTTTAGGGTAACTGAGGCAATAGGAAGGGACAGTGGCTGGGGTGAGATTAGGGCTCACTTGTCTCTGTCCTTCCTCCCAGACCGCTGCAGTAGTGTCAGGGTATTGCTTCATTTGGCAAGACCCTTACAAAAACGCTGCAGAAAAAAAAGCGATGCATTTCTGCCGTGGTCTTTTCCGCAGTGTTTTTTTTAACAGCGATTCACTCTATGGAGCCTTAGCCTCATAGTGTTTTCACCAACCCCATTAAAAAAACACCATTAAAAACATAGCAGCAAGATGTTATTCATTAGTAAGTTATAAAAACTTATATATTATACATACTGTATATTATACATATATTGCATTTTTTTTTCCTTGACATGTTTTTGTTGCCTCTTTGGTGATTATTTTTTATTTTTTTTAAATGCAGCATGCTCTTGGTCTGTTTTTTTTTTCAGGCTTTCTTCTATTAATTCCATTACAGGGAAAAATGTAAAAATACTGTGTGAACAAAAAAGTAAAAAAGAAAATACATACCATTAAAATGGGTTTAATATAAGGTTTCTTTATCTTTAAAGATGACCTTTCACCACTTCCACCAACTCCAGTTCTTAGCATTTGTTATTAGGGGCCATTCCAGTGACTCCACTCCAGTTGGAATTTTCTCTCTAGCCCCCACCGTTCTTGACCAATCAGTTCAGTAAGCTTTGGCATCTGATATGATGCTTAGGTTCTGTACTGTCAGGAGGGCAGTGCCAGGCAGGAGCAGGAAATGGGGGTGTGACTCAAAGCTCCAATCAGTGGTGGATAGTGTCAGAGCTCAGAATCACACCCCTTGCCTGCTCCTGCCTGACGCTAGGTTCACATTAGCATTCGGGTGTCCATTGTTCGGGTCCGCATGGGGACCCGAAAGACATAGACCCTGTCCGTTTAAAAAGCGTTCATCTAACAGTAGAGCTCCTAAGGCCTCCCCGCACACAACCATACTTTTGATCCACATTTGTAGATCAAAGTACGGAAGCATGCATTTTTATGAGCCCAGACATGACCGCACTTTTTGTGGCTGTGTGTCCGTGTCATATACAAGGTCCGCCAATTATGAAGCATGTCCTGCTTTTGTCTGCATTTGCAGCACAGACCAGTGTATGGAATCATACGAGATCCATGATTGCGGATGACATACTGATGCGGATCAATATTTACAGACATTAAATCCACTGCAGTGGTATGCAGGAGGCCTAAACAGCAAATGAGGCACCAAAAGTAACTAGCACTTATTGTTCAGGAACGATGGGGGCTAGAGAAAAAATACCATCTGTGCCAGAATCATTGGAGCAGTGTCTTTTAAATTATGCAAAGAGTTGGACTTGGCGGAGGTGGTGAAAGATCTTCTTTAACATAGCAATAGTATGGTGCAGTCCCAAGGAGTGTCCTGGCCACACCATAGCCACATTTAGGAGTGGAGCCCCGTCCCATTACTTTCACTTATAAGTGAGTGAAACACTGCTTAAGTATTGCTGTTACTGTAAATATACTGTAATTGAAGAGAGAAAAATAATGCCGGGCTACAACTGATTCACTGGATGATGCATACCTCCAAACTTTCAAAGGACAGAAAGAGGGACACAATGCGCGGCGTGCATAGCATGCTGCTGAAAATTTAGCCCCACCCACTTCTACATTGACTCTGCTAATTCCCATCCAATGCTCCTACAGTCCCTAATGTTCCCTTCCAATTGCCTCTACAATATAAAGTCCCCCTCTTGGTGCCCCAGTTTAAACTATGGGGCAGATGGAGGATGACATTAAACTGGGGGCAATTGGAGCGGGATATTAAACTGTGGGAATAGCTGGAGGGTGACATTAAACTGGGGGCAACTAGAGGTGGATATTGCCCCCAGTTTAATGTCCCCCTCCAGTTGCTCCCAGTTTAATGTCCCCCTTCATCTGCCCATAGTTTAACATGAAAAACACTAATATTCACCTATCCTCACTCCCCTGCTGCTCTGTCTGCCTGGACACTCTGCTCCTGGAGTGCTCAGGGAGCAATAGGCGCGATGTGCGTGCTTGACGTCATCACATCCTCGCCTACAACTCCCAGAGCCGGTCACATAGGGGCACAGTGGTAAAGTAGGGAGTAGACGGCTCCTGATTTACCATTGTATTCAACTCATCTGTGTCCGGAAGACGCAGGTGAGTTGAAGCCAGGACATACCTCCCACCGACTGGGACAGGACCAGGTATCTGGGACTGTCCCACTGAATCTGGTACAGTTGTGAATGATGCATTACAAAGCATCTGTATCTTGGGGTATTACATAACAGGACCATAAAGAGGCTTTGTCATTGGAAGGGACTGATTTTGCTTGTGAAAAGATCCATCTGGTATGGAGAATTAAGCAGATACACCTTAGCCACCATAACCGCATATTAGATTCGTGCCAAATGGTGGGCTGCAGCTGTATTTACTATTTTAAACAGTAACAAGTACAGATGCAGCCTACCAAATAGTGGCTCAGGTGTGCCATGTTCGTACACCCTAAGGGGGATCTTCTGATTTCTAGTAGTATCACTTCTGGTCACTTCACCTGTCGAGGTTGCACAAGAAGCGGAATGAGGATAGAGGGCCAAGGTTCATGTGTGTGGGCGTAATATTTAACTTTTCTATAATGTAACAGCAACGGTCAAGGCTTCGTCCGCACAAAACAAATTTGATCTGTAAAACTTTTTTTTTTGTTGAATAGGTTGTATAACATCTGACCATTTACTTATTTTTTATACATCTCAAAGTCATCCATTACTAACAATTCATAGGAATTAGATAAAATGCTGCCATCTAAGCTGGTAAAAGTATGTAAAATTAATGCAATTCAGCATAGATGGAACAAATACTGTAGGTCCCACATAATCAGATATTGTAAGATAGGGTACTGGATAAGGGTAGGGATACTAAGAGACTTTTGTCATTACTGTGATGCAAGCTACAACAATTGTTTCTGTAATATCCCTTGCGAGCAGAGCCCTCTATCCCACTGTTCTAGGTGGTCACTGTTAGTATTGTATTTGTTTTGTGTATTTTATGTATTGTATGTAAACCCTCAAATGTACAGCACCATGAAATTAATGGTGCTCTAAAAATTATAAATAATAATAATAATAATAATAATAATAATAATAATAAATAGAGAAATAATCTTGTGGACTATCTTGGACCTTTGTAAATAATAATTTTTTCCTCATTGACTCCAAAAAAAACTAAAATGACCCTGGGCAGACTAACTGTAAATGTATCCTGTCATTGCAAGAGTTTGAGGTTGGGTTCTCTTTCTCTATGTACTGTTTTTATATCCCTTTATTTTTTGGAAACTCAACAATTAATACTTTATTAAAAAAAAAAAGTTTGCGTTCACTTGTCATGGCCACATACTGTGTTTTACTGTAATTTTGGGGAAAAAATGTGCAAATACAGAAAGGTCATGTGAATAATTCATATGGCCAGCGTTCATAGCTATAGACTCAATCAAGAGCAACACAACAATAGTAATGCCACCATACACAAACAAAACAAAAAAAACTATAGTGTGTATTATTGTGGTCCCAATTTTCCAATCAAAATAGTGGAGAATAAGCATAAAGAAATTGATGCAGATCTAAGTAAGCTCAGTGTGGAGTACAAGGAAATCACAGGCCCAGATTTACTATTCGGGTTACAACTAGACACTGGCATAAACGTGGCACACCTTTGGCTGGGCTAAAGTTCTTCGATTTGCTAGACATGTGGGTGTGGATTCTCAGAAAAAGATGGTGTGACTTTAATGATCCATGATACTAAATATGCACGAAGATTGATGAATAAAATTCTGGCTCAAAAGCCAACTTATACTTCTGCCTTTTGCTGAATCCAGTCCTGGCTTTGGCTCAAAAAAACAAAACAAAATCTGCAACAAAAAAAGCTGCGTTTCCACAACGTGGGGCCTTAGCCTAAAAAAGGCGGAATAAACTTAGACTAGGCAATGTAAAAATACATCATACCTAGAATAGGTTCACATTTGTTCACATCAACATGTTGTTTTTCTGTAGTAGCACTTCCAGCATTTTCTCCATTCACTTTTATTGGAGGACAGAACAAAGTATGCCAGTCCCTGTTATATATTCTATGCATAAGTAGGGGAAGGATCTGCAGCTCAATGTGCAGAATAATATCCATGTGCTGAATGGATATTTACAGAAAAACACATTAGCAGAAAGCACTGCTCATTACAAGCCCATATATTCCCTGTAATAGGGAGAGTTAGTGCAATGGATATTTCAGAGACCCCAGTTGCTTCAGCAGACCCCCTTGTGTACGTCTCTCTCTGTTTCCAGGCCCATTTGCTTCTCTTTTTCTGAAATAAGATTCTGCTTGCAATATGGTTAATGAAAACCTGCTGCGACATTAGAGCGGTATTAGTGCCACCTGCTTCCTATTAACACAAGAACAGCTGAGCAACAAAACTTTATGAAGCTCAACAGAGACTCCTGAAACTGTGTAACCTGTTGGTATATTCCTCCCTAGACGCCATTTGTAGAGTGCGTGAGATTGGAAACGGTCGTGTAAGCGCAGAGGAGGGGGGAGGGGCACTTTGTTTACAGACCAAGTTGTAAGGTGTTATCAGTGGTAGAATTAGATTGTTATAGAGTGACAGACAGACATTGCTGCAGTTTATGAGCCTGAATCATCTATCCTGTGATTGGAAATGTCAGGTCCTTTTAAAACTGTCTGTTCACCTCCCAACCCCATTTTACATAAACAGCGGAGTCACTGTGCACATACATTACACTACTTATACTATACTAATCCCTAGCTACAGCCAGGGGTGAACCTAGCCTCTTTGCGGCCTGAGGCAGACTATAGAAAGGTGCCCCCCCCAAAAAAAAAAAAAAAAAAAATTGAGTTTACATTCTACTAGCCTCACACGCTGTTATCGTCGCACAATATACACAAAGTTATAAAACAGTTTTTAAGAATTCTTCTTCCTGTATTACTTCAGTATCAGATCAACAACACAGCATTAACAATGACAGCAGACAGACCCCCATCAATCAGGTATTTATCCTCTATCATTTAGGTGAATACAAGGCAGTAACATTTAGTGACTTACAGGTGACGTCTCTGACTAATCCTTCACATTTCCCTTCTCTTCCCTTTGGACCGCCATGACCACTTCTTCCAGTTGTGACTTGTCTCTGTAAAGTTTGCAACACAGACATCTTTGGCTCCTCTGTTTTCCAGGCATCCAACCCACATTGTCCTCACCTGCACATCCATCCTGCTGCTACCCCAATTATAAAATATATGATACTAGAGGAAGGACCCGGCTTCGCACGGGTATATTTCATTTTTTATTTGTGTAGTGACCCCATAAGAATTGGCCAGTTTTACACTTGACATCCAGTATGGCAGTCCAGTATAGGTATAGTCTATTTATGGCTGTGTTGCTATGGAAACCTGGTAAATGAAATGTGAACTTATATTGGCTGATGCACGTCATATGACTGAATATTTAAGGACCTGCGAACTGCTATTGACTCATGCAGGACATAAATAGCTTGGTTGCTATGGAAACCTGGTGTAAAGCTGTGTGTATGTCAAGACTGAACCTGCGATTTTCCATTGGTCCATAAGTGTCATGTGATCATGTGCATCTCAATTTGGATATCAGTGAAAAACCTGCGATTGGTTGTTATGGAAAACCTGGAGTAAAGCTGTGTGTATGTGACCTTGTGTAACAGTGTCATCCACAGCGCCCTGCCCCTTTAAAGCTGACCTACAGCAGTGAAGAAAAATGGCTGGGTTGTTATTGAAACCTGGAGTGCAGCTGTGTGCATGTGGCTGACAATGCTTTGTCAGATTGGAGACGGGCTTGGGTCTGCTGGGGAGTTTCAGCAGCTCGCTGTTGTCTGTAACATACCTTATCAGATTGGAGACAGGCTTAGGTCTGCTGAGAGTTTTCATTAGCTCGAGCAGCAGCCATGCGTTTTGCTGCAGGGGACATGAGTAGTTTAAAAAACGTTTCAATTTATAAGAATGCTGAAATCCAGTATGGCAGTCCAGTCAGTGGCGTAAATACCGGTTTAGCAGTGGTAGAAGCTGCCACAGGCCCCGGGACATTAGGGGACCCGGCGGACCTCTGATGTTTTTTTTTTTTTTAACACCAGCAGGTAACGGGCCCTATTTACTTACTGATCCCCGCTCCTGCTCACGGCCGCCTGCACTTCACCTTCTGCAGAGGCGGCTGTGAGCAGGAGCAGGGATTGGTAAGTAAGGCCTGTGGGCCGTGAACCCCACAAACACTGCTATCATTATACTCTGGGGTCTTTTCAGCAGGCTTCGGGCCTCCTTGGTGGCGTCCCAGATGTTGGTGGGCCAGTCCGACGTCTTTATGCATTGCGATACATGCCTGGCTCACGTGACATCTGGTCCAACATTGAAGAAGTAGCGGGAAGTGAGCATAATACTATATGAAGGAGCCGCTATGATACTGTGTGCAGGGGCCACTATGGGGCAGAATACTGTGTGCAAGGGCCACTATGGGGCCTAATAGTGTATGCAGGGGCCACTATGGGGCATAATAGTGTGTGCAGGAATGCAGTTTGTGCTGGGGGGGGGTTGCCGGGGGGGGGGTCCCATGTCAAATGTTCGCCTTGGGGCCCTGCCATTGCTAGTTACACCACTGAGTCCAGTATAGGTACAGTCTATTTATGGCTGTGTTGTTATGGAAACCTGGTAAATTAAATGTGAACTTATATTGGCTGATACACGTGATATGACTGAATATTTAAGGTCCTGTGAACTGCTATTGACTAATACAGGTCATACATAGCTTGGTTGCTATGGAAACCTGTGTGCCTGAGGAGAGTAAGCACCTGCAAGCTCTTATTGGCTGATAAGGGACATGTGACCGTGTGTATGGCAGTTGGAATATGAGTGAAAGACTTGCAGGCTTGTATAGACTAATGCTGGTCATTTTTTGGGAATACTGTATCTCAGGAATGGTACGTCCAAGAGAGCTGAGACCCAGTCTATAATATTCCCAAACACCTGATGTACATGTGTGCCAAATTTGGTGAGGATCGGTCCAGTCGTTTGGTCGCGCATAAAGAACAGACAGACAGACAGATAGACAGACAGACAGGAACTCATTTTTATATATATAAGAGATAACCTCCATAATGAATAATACCCCCAAGTGCATCTTTATATTAATAATGTCCGTGTGTACCCTGTATAAATAGTGCTCTTTATCAATGCCCCAGGTGTTAACTAATTAAAAGGTTTTCCAGGTCATTAATAAAATAATTGGGGCCTGAGTTAGTGGCCCGCATGAAGGACTTTCGTAGCCTAGAATTTTTAACTGCTATCCTTAACCACACCGTTGATGCCTTTAATGCTGTTTGGTTGCACTGGGACTCCTATTGCATTGTACATGTTTTTTGACTTTGACCAACCCCCCTCCCCCTTCTCCTTTCCCACCGCCCCTCTGTTTGGTCTGGTGTCTGTTGTTGTCTGTCCTACTACTGGTTTTTTGTTTTCTTTGGTTGTGATATATTTGGCTAGACTGTTATGCCGCATGTTGCGGCTACTCCTTACCTCTTCTTGTTGATATATATTTTATTACGTAAAACCTTAATAAAAACTACAGTTAAAAAAAAAAAAAAAAAAATCAGTGGGGCTCAAAAACCCAGTACCCCCACTGATCAGCAGTTTGAATGAACCTTGGTACCTGTGTAACCGCTTCTCTGTTTACATAGTGTCATTCATCTCATAGTGACCATGTAATGTAACTACAGCCCCATCCTATACACATCTATGTGACAAGGCTGGAATTACATCACACGGTTACTATAAACAGACAGCGTGTGATATAAACTGGCGCCATAGCCCCTTCAAACTGCTGATCAGAGGGGGGTCCCCTGATCTCTTATTGATAATCTGTCCTAAGGATAGATCATCAATAAAAATGAGCTGAAAAGTCCCTTTATTAAAGGCCAATTTCCACCTTAAAGGGGCTGTCCAGGATAACAACTTTTTAAATATGAGGCTGGGAAAGGTTCTCCAGTGTCTTCAGTGCATTCCAGTCCTGCTGCTACGGTGTTTTCTTCCCCACAGCACTGTGACGTCCCATGTCAGCGACCTCAGTGGTCACGTGCGGTGGCGACTTCCACCAGAAGAAAACACCGGAGCAGCAGAACCAGACTGCGGTGGGAGACATCGGAGCACAAGGGACAGGTGAGTAGGTTTTTTTTTTTTTAAATCACTTTCCCCAGTATCATATTAAAAAAGTGGTTATCCTGGACAAGCCCTTTAATTAATTGCCGCCTTATATTATGCCCCTGATTTCCCGACATAAATACTGCTCCCCCTCATGACCCTTTATATAAATGATGCCCCTTTCTATTCATACTGTCCCCTAATGCCCCCTTATATAATTGATGTCCCCTAATGAACGCTTATATATAATATAACATATATAATGCTCCCTAATGGCCCCTTATATAACTAACGCCCCTTGTATTAATAATGCCCTTATATAAATAACACCTCTTAAGTTCATAAAGCCTACTTATATAATATGCCCCTTACTAACAACCCCTTATCAGGGACGTAACTAGCAAAGACTGGGCCCCCCAGCAAACTTTTGACATGGCCCCCCCCGACAGCATAGCATCTCCTATCCTGGCCCCCACCTGGTATCACGCCCCATTTACACACACTATACTGTTCCACAGTGGCCCCTGCACACGGTATTATGGCCCACTGCGGCCCCTGCACACGGTATTATGCCCCACTTTGGCCCCTGCACATGGTATTATGCCCCACTGCGGCCCCTGCGCATGGTATTATGCCCCACTGCGGCCCCTGCACACGGTATTATGCCCCACTGCGGCCCCTGCACTCGGTATTATGCCCCATAGTGTCCCCTGTATTCGGCATTATGCCCCATAGTGGCCCACCCATGAACTATTATTATACTCTGGGGTCTTTTCAGACCCCAGAGTATAATGATCGGAGATCTGGGGAGGTACCAAACATAAAAACCACTGTTACTTACCTATCCTGGGCTTGGGTGCACTCCCTGCAGCTTTCGGCTCTCTTCAATGTCGGCACAGACGTCACTTGGGCCAGGCCGGCGTTGCGACGCATAATGACGTCAGCCTGGCCCACGTGACGTCTGGTACATCACCAAGGAGGCCCGAAGCCTGCTGGGAGTAACACTGGATCGCAGGAGAGGTGAGTAACACTGGTTTTTATGTTTATCACCTCCCCTGAGTCTCCGATTATTATACTCCGGGGTCTGAAAAGTATGCGTCCTATGCGCCTCCTCTTCTTCACCTGCGCATAGGACATCTGCGTCTCAGCGCAGGAGGTGCGATGACGTCATAGCACCGCCGCCTGCGCCGAAATGCAGAGGTCTCCTAAGCCAGCCCAGGACAGGTACTACACAGCTTTTTTTTTTTTTTTTTTTTCAAAGCGGCCTGTCTTAGGCTGGTTTAGGTAAAAAAAAAAAATTGTAAAAATGCCGCCCCTCCAAGCAGGCACTGAGAGTGCCGCCTGAGGAGGCGACCTTACTTCGCCATATCAGAGTTAAAAATAACCCCAGGTAGATTAGGTAAATAAGTCAGGTAAAACCCGGTACCGGCAAAAAGACAGAGACGACACAGGCTTGTCAGTAACTGCCAGAGATCTCCTGTGGGAGGATCACTGGTCGTTTATTTTATAGAGTATTGAGCAAAAGTAACAATCAATCATATTACGTAAATTGGGGATGGTTTATTGGCATACAAATATGGGACTTTTTAGAATTTCTGGGAATTCATCTCAAATTATATGTAACCAATGTCACACAATAGTTGTAATGTTACATAACAATGATGGATGAAGTAATCTTGACTCCCTCACATCCTTCACCCATATCTTGCGACATATCTGATCAGACTGTCTACACTAAATTTGGCAGTACAAGTTGTTTACGGTATAAAAATGAGAATATCTTCAAAAATGGTAGAAACAAAGAAATGTCATGTGATACAGAATACAAAGTCTTTTTGAAACATTGGTTCTCAATACATGAGTGATACATGAATATATATGTTTGGTTATATAAGGTTATAATGGAGAATATATATAAGATTGACTATAAGATGATTACTCTAACAGCCTCATTAGAGGTGCGCCCCTGGCTACAGCCTGTATTTCATGCCAAGCTGCACTCACTATTCTGTTCTTGGATTCACTGGGGGGATTTCATCATTCCCTCTATGCCAGACAACTATGCTGGTAATGCTGGGGCGCACGTTTGGCGCCTGTATTGATCCTGACTTACATTTTGTATTATACACCAGAGCTGCAATCACCGTTCTACTAGTGGATTCACAACATACATGCATTACATTACTTATCCTGTACTGACACTGAGATACATCCTGTATTATGCTCCAGAGCTGCACTCACTATTCTGTAGGTGGAGTCACAATATACATGTTGATCCTGGCAGTTTCTTCCTTCCAAGCAGCTGAGATTAAGCTGTGCTGTGCTGAACATGATCTATGGTGGTAGCAATGTGCCTTAGTGAGTACACTGTTTTACTTGGCTGCCGCATCACTATTTTCTATGAATAAGAAGTCCTCTCCTGTCCTTAGGAAGGTTGGAGTAGGGGGATGTGAGTCCATCCTGGAGTATCCCTTAGTTTGGCATAGTTGGAGTGGGCCACAGCAGAGGCACAGCTAGGGGCTCAGCACAGAGGTGCAAACACATCCAAGTGCTGGCTCTGCATAGGTGATGTCTCTGAGCGTAATCGTTCACATTTCCCATCTCTGCCATCTAGATCGCCATGACCACTTCTTCCTGCAGTACTTGTCCTTGTAAAGTTTGTAACACAGACATCTTTGGCTACTCACTTTTTCAGGCACCCGACCAACATTGTCCCCACCTACACAAAGTCCCCATCCTGCTGCTACCCCCAATTATAAAATATATAGTATGAATAATACCTCTGTATGAATCTTTAAATTAATGCCCCTGTGTGTCCCCTCAATTAATAATACCTCCTGTTTGCCCTCTTACAGGTTGTTCAGGATCAGACATTTTAATGCATGCAGCAGGGGAGGCTTATAAAATAAAAATGCACTGACACTTATCTGCATCCTCGAGCAGCTACAGCAGTGATGTCAATAGGACCACTACAGCCAATCACTGTGCTCAGCAGTACAGCAGTATACAGTGTTTGGCTGCCCATGGTCTTGTCGATATCACCGCTGCAGCTGCTCTGTATACATACAAGGTGACAGCTGACAGCAGAGGTAAGGAGGAGAGGATACATTATAACTAGAGATGAGCGAATTTCTCAGAAGTTCGATTCGAAGTTCAAAAAAAAATTTGCTTCAACCTGAATTACTCGCGGCGAATAAACAGCTATTTCTGGGCTACAGAGAGCCTGGATGGGCGACAAAATGGCGGAAGCCCTTGGATGCCGCAGTCATGTCTCTCTCTCTCTCTCTCTCTCTCTCTCTCTCCAGCACGGGCAACTTTTATTCATGTGGCAGGATCTGCTAACAAGCAAAGACACACTTACCCAATCACATCATCAGAGAATATCATGTGGCCGTCTGATGTCACAAAGGTCCTTACTAAATATTCGTTAACTGCGAAGCATCAGGAAATCCGGAATCGAGGCGAATTGAAGATTTCCTGAATTTCGGATCGAATTCCACTTCTGCAGAATCGATTCGCTCATCTCTAATTATAACCCTCCCCTGTTGCCTGCATTAAAAGTTATGATCTGGGAAGACCCCTTTAAATTAAGAGTGCCCATCAATTAATAATGCACCCTAATTATTAATAATGCCCCCTAATTAATAATACTCCTGCATATCCCCTTAAAGGGGTTGTCCAGGAATTTCAGAAGTCAGTGAGGATGCCGAGGTAGGTGAAACATTAAAAAAAAAAAAGAAATCATACTCACCTGTCCCCAGTGCTCCGTTGTTCACCAGTGTGCGCTGAGCTGCTAGAAGACCCAGACCCAGCTCTGCAGTCATGGGCAGGAGGCATACCTCCCAACTTTCAAAGAACAGAAAGCGGCAAATTTAGCTCCACCCACTTCTATATTGACTCCGCCCATTCTTGTCCATTTTTCTTTGTGCCCCCACACAGTATAATGCTCCTACAGTCACCCGAACATTACATGCCCCCACATTATAATGTTCCCCTCCAATCACCTCACATTATTAAGTCCCTCTCCTGATGCCCCAGTTTAAACTGGTGGAAACTAGAGGGGGACATGAAACTGGGGCAGATGGTGCATGACATTAAACTGTGGGGGTAGTTGAAGGGGGACAATAAATTAATGGCAGATGAAGGGGGGGACATGAATCTGGGGGCAACTAGAGGGAGACATTAAACTGGGGCAACTGGAGGGGGACATTAAACCGTAGGGGTAGCTAGTGGGTGACATTAAACTGGGGGCAACTAGAGGCCTACATATCCCCCTCCAGCTACTCCCACAGTTTAATGTCCTCCTCCAGTTGCCCCCAGTTTAATGTCCCTTTCCAGTTGCTCGCAGCTTAATGTCTGCATCCAGTGACCCCTATTGCTTAATGTCTCCCTCCAGCTGTCCCCAGTTTAATGTCCCCCCTTCATCTGCCCCCAGTTTCATGTCCCCCCTTCATCTGCCCCAGTTTCATGTCCTCCTTCATCTACCCCAAGTTGAAGTTGTCCAAAGAAGAAAAGGTGAGTCCCACCATGAACCTGCACTAAGCCAACACTAAAGCATCTTGAGACCATTCATGTGTGGAGGTGATTTTCATCCAACAGAGTGGACTCACTCACAATTTTACATAAGAACATTGCCCTGAATAAATAATGGTATCTAAACATCCCGAAAGAGTAATTTCCCTCAACCATCCAGGAGCAATTTGGTGATGAACAAATTCTTTCTTCAGCACGATAGGGCACCATGTCACAAGGCAAAAGTGATAACTAAGTGGCTAAGTGAACAAAACATTGAAATTTTGGGTCCATGGCCAGGAATATGCCATTGAGAAAATGTAGTTAAGCCTAAAAAAATGGGTGGACAAAGAAAAACACAGAAATTGATTAGGCAAAACACAGATTAGACAAGAATGAATTGTCATCACTCATTGAGGATATGGCTTAGAAGCTGATATCCAGCATGCCAAGGCAAATGCAGAATTCTTGAAAAATAAGTGTTAATAAAATTTTAAAAACCTATAAAATGCTTATAATTGTATTTCAGTATACCATAGAAACATCTGACTAAAAGATCTAAAAACACCAAAGCAGCAAACTTTGTGAAAATTAAAATGTGTTCTACTTTCAAAACTTTTGGCCACAACTGCAGACTTTCGTCAGCTGAAATGGCTGATTTAGGCCAATCTGGCTGATCATGTTCATTGGTGACAGATGGCATTAGACTTTAGATGGTACATTTAATATGCTTCACCCTGGTGACACACTCCCTTTAAGGGTTAATCTCTATGCACACAAACGATATTAACAGGGGTAGAATTCATGACTCAGTTTTGGCCCCCCTGCACAACTTCTCTTCACATACCATCCTTACATTTTAGCAGCATATACATTTCCCTTTTGTTCTCTGAGTGTAGACTGTCATAAGTACTTGTTTACACAAGCTTCTAATCATTCCCATTCCATCAGTGACCCTGCCACACGCAGTAATCATGACTCTTTCATGGCACAGCCTCCCTCTACGTAATCCCTGCTATATGCTGGCCAACAGCTCTTTTGCATTAAAAGGTTATTTTTCTTCTTTCTGACAGTGAAAGTCTGTGTATCGTGAATCTTTTTCACCTGTCTCATTGTAGTACACCAGAGAGCAGGGGTAATGCTAGGTTCACACTAGCGTTCGGGTTTCCGTCCTTCGGGTCTGCTTAGGGACCCGAAAAATGGAAACCCTATCTTCTTAAAAAGCGGTTACACGCGGAAACCATATAAACTATATTACTATAATGGCGTCTGTTGGGTATCCACTGATTTTATAAGGAGACTGGCGGAGAGAAAAGTCCTCCTTGCAGGATTCAGCAGCTGCATCAAACGCTAGTGTTAACCTAGGGCCGTGATGGCAAACCTAGGGCACGCAGTGCCCTCTGAGTTGGCACACGCGCCGTCGCCATGATCGCTCACTAACCTGGAATCCGGTCTAGGATTCCCGGTTAGTGAGTGATCACTTCTTTCAGCTGTATGTGAAAATGTACATACAGCTGAAAGCTGTCATTGTAGGCTGCGGTCCGCGGAGCCACAGCCTACACTGACTGCAGAGTGTGACCTCTGCCCCGACGCAGGCGCGATGACGTCATTCACCAGCATCTAATACTGTGTTGGGGGGGACACTGAAGCATCTAATACTGTATGGGGGACACTGAAGCATCTAATACTGTGTGTGGGGGGGGGACACTGAAGCATCTAATACTGTGTGTGGGGGGGACACTGAAGCATCTAATACTGTGTGTGGGGGGGACACAGAAGCATCTAATACTGTGTGTGGGGGGGACACTGAAGCATCTAATACTGTGTGTGTGGGGGACACTGAAGCATCTAATACTGTATGGGGGACACTGAAGCATCTAATACTGTATGGGGGACACTGAAGCATCTAATACTGTGTGGGGGACACTGAAGCATATACTACTGTATGGGGGACACTGAAGCATCTAATACTGTGTGGGGGACACTGAAGCATCTAATACTGTGTGGGGGGGGGGGACACTGAAGCATCTAATACCGTGTGGGGGACACTGAAGCATGTAATACTGTGTGGGGGGCACTGAAGCATCTAATACTGTATGGGGGACACTGAAGCATCTAATACCGTGTGGGGGACACTGAAGCATCTAATACTGTGTGGGGGACACTGAAGCATCTAATACTGTATGGGGGACAGTGAAGCATCTAATACTGTATGGGGGACACTGAAGCATCTAATACTGTATGGGGGACACTGAAGCATCTAATACTGTGTGGGGGACACTGAAGCATCTAATACTGTATGGGGGACACTGAAGCTTCTAATACTGTATGGGGGGACACTGTGAAGCATCTAATACTGTGTGGGGGACACTGAAGCATCTAATACTGTGTGGGGGGGGGGGGACACTGAAGCATGTAATACTGTGTGGGGGACACTGAAGCATGTAATACTGTGTGGGGGACACTGAAGCATCTAATACTGTATGGGGGGGACAATGAAGCATCTAATACTGTGTGTGGGGAGGACACTGAAGCATCTAATACTGTGTGGGGCCCCACTGTGATCATATACTACTGTGTGGGGGGGGGGCTTATTGTGAAGCATATAATGTGGGTGGGGGCCCAAAGTGGAGCGTATAATACTGTGCGGGGGGCCTCTGTGGAGCATATAATACTGAGTGGGGGCCACTCTGAAGCATATAATACTGTGTGGGGGCCATTCTGGAGCATATAATATTGTCTGGAGGCCACTTCAGAGCACATTGTACTGTCTGGGGCCCTTCACTATTTATATCACATGGTATCTGTTTTATAGCAGACATGTGATATTATTACAGGCTGTAATAACATTGCACGGTCACTATAAAATAGATTCTGGTTAATTTAAGGTTAAATTGCTGTTTTGGCACTTTGCGATAATTTAGTGGGTTTTGGGTTGCAGTTTGGGCACTCGGTCTCTAAAAGGTTCGCCATCACTGACCTAGGGTGATATACAGACTGCCAGCCATCAAAGGAAAGGAGATCAAAGATGTGTAATCAGCTTTAGTTCAGGACCCCACTTGGCGGAAATGTCGCGGTTTGGTCCTGTGGCCTCCTTTGGAGCCCAGGGCTTCACGTGGCAGAAACACCCCAGAAAAAAATGTGGAGTTTTACAGTCCCTGCATAGTGGATGGGATCCCAGCGAATCCCATCAACACACTGCGGAAAAATACGAGCAGCAGAAACACTGCGATTTCTAAAACCGTTGCGGTTTTGGAAATCGCAACATGTCAATTATACCTACGGAAATGCCGTCAGTTTCCCTATACGTATAAATGAAGCAGAGGGTCCGCAGAGGTTTCCTTCCTTTTGGTGAAAAACACTGCAGGAAAAGCCGCGATGTGTTGCTGCCGTGGTTTATCCCGCAGCGCTTTTTTTCTGCGGCCCGCTACGTGGGTCTACAGTGTGGCAAAGGAGACCTGTGGGCCCCCTGGCTTATGGGTCTGAAACCACTGCAAGCCCTACAGTTATGCCATTTCTTATGGGCCCTCTAAGGCTCTGGGCCCAGGTGCGACTATTTTATTTATTATTTTTATTTATTTATTTATTATGCTTACTTATATAGCGCCATCATATTCCACAGCGCTTTACATACATTGACAGTCATTGTCCCATATAGGGCTCACAATCTACATTCCCTATCAGTATGTCTTTGGAGTGTGGGAGGAAAGCGAAGTACCCGGAGGAAACCCACGCAAAAACGGGGAGAACATACAAACTCCTTGCAGATGTTGTCCTTGGCAGGATTTGAACCCAGGACTCCAGCTCTGCAGTGCTAACCACTGAGCCACTGTGCTGCCTACACCCTCTGCACCCCTATGATGTTAAACTCCTGGATTTTAACATTAAAATAAATTCATTTTGATTGGGCTATTCACATGTCAGTACTATTACGTTGTCCTGAGCGTATAGTTAAATCTCAGCACTGTTGTAGCAGTCAGTAGTGCATTAAACTAAGGATCAAGGGATCCCCAGGTTCAAGCCTTCTTGAGGAGCATAAGTATCAGTATTTACCCCCCCCCAAAAAAAACCTTTAGAATTTAAAAATAATGTCAACAAATAAAATAAACAAACATAATCGGTAGCACTGTGTGCTAAAAATGTTATTTACCCTGTACAGTACAGAGAATGCTGTAAGAAAATACCACAATATAAGGCTCATCTGAATAGAGCCTAATAATAATTAGGACACACACTCAGTTTTTGTTGATGCAGTTTCTGAAAACAAAAAACAGGTATGGTTCATAGAAGGTTATAACTAAGGCTACAGCTACATGGTGACATTTATCACGCAACATATAAATTTTTATGGTGCTGTGCGACAGTCGCATAACAATCCATCCTTACTTGACTTAATGTTGCATGTCAATTTCGCATGCAACATCGATCCCATAGACATCAATTGTGTCACATGCAACAGCGAGTTGTGTGTGACTACAATTGTTGTCTTTATAATCTTTGCTGAAATTTTTCATGCTGTTCAAATTTTTTTTTTGTCCAGATGTGTATTTGAGATTGCTAACTTGCTAACTATCTACACCTGCTCAAACTATTTTTTTTTTTTAAATACAAGCAATTGTAGGCATATTGATATCAAAGCAACATTGCCGCAAATCACATTGTGCAATAGTGTTGCATTAAAGTTGGCTGATTTTTGTCATTGTGTAAGTCATTGTGTAACCCTAGCCTAAAGCATAGAAGGTATTTCTCTTTTTTTAAATCCATTTCTGCTGATTTTTTAAAAATGTAATCCAAAACGTGACCATCTATCCCACACATACCCATGCCATCACAAATCTTATGATCACTTATGAAGAAAGTTGATTTGTTAACTTATTTTATTTATTTATTTATTTATTTATTTTTGTATGTAGGGTGCAACCACATGTTCAGGTTTTTCCATACTGTTTTTGAAACTAGAAGCAGCATTGGATGACCAATTGTGTAGTATATGATGATTGTTCCTGAAAAACAATTTTAGTTCAAACACAAAAGAACTAAATGTGAAGGGTCAAGGTGCCCACAAACTCCATCCTCATCATTGCAAATACATGGAGTAGTTGAAAAGTTACACATTGGCTTGCATAAATGACCCTCTGATGTAACCTGTTCATCATGTGAATAAAGATTACTGAGGTTATGGAGAGTACTGTGCATCAACTAAATGCCCTGGTATAAACCATTATTACATACAGTAGGTTGAGTTAGCAAATCCAGTTTCAGGCTGGGGCCCCAACATGGCGAAATTGCTGTGGAAAAAAATGCAGCGTTTTACAGTCACAGCAAAGTGGATGGGATTCTAGTGAATCCCATGCCCATTTTGTGTTAAAATACACAGTGCTGACATGCGGCGATTTCCAAAACCGTTGCGTTTTGGAAATTGCAGCATGTCAATTATATCTACGGAAATGCTGGTGGTTTCCCTATAGATATAATTGAAGCAGAAAGTCCACAGAGGAAACCTCTGCGAACTTTCTTTGCAAAGCGCTGCGGGAAGAACCGCGATACGTTGCTGCCGCGACTTTTCCCGCGGCTCTTTTTCGCTGCAGGACGCCACATGGGACCTTGGCCTCAAAAACCTTATTAGAGTATTCCAAATTGTTCTGCTTTTCATGAAACCAAATAAATGGTAATTCATTTCAGACCAACTAAATTGCCACCACCATATGTATTGCACAGTAGAAATACAGAATGGACACGTGTCTTATGAGTTATTGTGATGTTGGGACATAGATGGACACCTTACAATGCTGATGTCATATACAGTTTATAAGGTTGTGTTGACTGGAACACGAGGCATTTCAGTTATGGTGGAAGAAGGGGATGAATGTGTTATTCATCAGCGGTCTCTCACCTTTCTTAGCCTACAGACCAGTTCTAAGCAAGACAATTTTTCCAAGGCCATGAAAGGGGGGCGGTAAAGAGGGGCTGCCTGTGGGAAAATTGCCTTGCTTGGCTATGGCTATTAGCTGGGTGTAGGGGTGCAGGGGATGGGGTGACTGGCAATGAGGAGTCCTTATCCCAGTATAATGTACAGGCGGGGAAATCCGGCATTCACACGGACTCACGTCTCACGTCCAAGACTTGGTAATGTGAAAGTGCAGCTTCCAGTAAGCAGTGTGTGCGGGGAGAGCCAACCAATGAGGGGTGCCCTGGCCAGGAACTAACTAGAATAGTTAGATCCTGTTCAGACTGCTCCTCATTGGCTGCTTCTCCCTGCACTTAAGCTGCCCAGAACTGAAAAAGCATCCTGTGGCCCAGTACAAGGTGTTCCATCGCCGGTAACTGGGACACAGCCTGGTGGTTTGGGACCTTTGTTATTACTGGATGATATAGTGCACTGGAAAAAACATATATTGTCTGTGATATGTGCTGTCTAAAGAGGGTGAGCAGTTCATAGATATGAAGTTCCAGGCCTTTCAATAGTGGTCTGTGTTCCGCTGTTTTCTAGGGCAGGTAATTTATTGCAGATGCTTCATCAAGGACTTTGCCAAAGTCACAGCTCTACTGTATGATCTAGTGACTAGGATGACTCCTGAGGAGATAAAAAAGAAGACTTTGGCCTGGACATAGGTCACAGGGAGCTGAAAGGACTGCTTACCGGAGCATCAATAATAGCTTATGTCTGAAACTTCAGAAAGCTTGAAAGGACTGGGGTCAGGGGCGTAACTACCGGGGTGGCAGCGGTAGCGGCTGCCACAGGGCCCGGGATGGCCCCCGATGCTTTTTTTAAAAATGTTTTAATAGGCTATTACCTACTCGTGTAACCCCAGCAGGTAATGGGCCCTATTTACTTCTTTTTTTTTGTTTCCAATTCAAATTTTTATTGCAGTTTTATAAAAATGCAACAAGGTCTAAAACAGACCAATAGTACAAAAAAAAAAAAAAAATATATATATATACAAACACTAACAAAGCAGGCCGGAGCCACCTGAGGAGACCCCCAGATGGACCCAGCCAACAAGGTTATAGAGATATTAAGAAAAAGAAAAGGAGGAAAGAGTGAAAGAAAGGAGAACTAGAAAAAGGCAAGAAGGCAGAGGAGAGAGAGAGAGAGAGAGAGAGAGAGAGAGAGAGAGAGAGAGAGAGAGAGAGAGAGAGAGGGAAAAAAAAAGGGTGGGGGGGAGTAGCTAAAGGTTGTGAGTAGGGGACGAGCAGAAAACAAACCATATAAGAGGCCCAACGAGGGTCCGGGGAACCAGCCGTGTCAGGTCCCCATCAGAAGGACCTATAATCATTAATATTAGGGCCCTATTTACTTAACAATTCCCGCTCCTGCTCATGGCTGCCTGCGCTTCCCATTCTGTGGAGGCGGAGGTGACTGTGAGCCGGAGCGGGGATCGGTAAGTGAGACCGCGGGCCGCAAACCCCACAAACACTGCTATCATTATACTTGAGGGTCTTTTCAGACCCCCGAGTATAATGATCGGAGGGCCAGGGGAGGTGAGGGAACATAAAAAACACTGTAACTTACCTCTCCTACGCTCCGCAGGCTTTGGGCCTGTTTGGTGACGTCATGTGGGCCGGGCCTGCATCATTATGCATTGTGACGCCGGCCCGGCTCATGCGAGATCTGGTCCAACATTGAAGATGGCCGAAGTAGCGGGGAGTGCGCCGGAGCCAGGGAGAGGTAGGTAACATTGTTTTGTTTTTTTTGTATCTTCCCCTGGTTCTCCGATCATTATACTCTGAAGTCTGAAAAAACCCCAGAGTATAATAATTGTTCATGCGTGGTCCACAATGGGGCATAATACTGTGTGCAGGGGTCACTATGGGGCATAAAACTGTGTGCAGGGGCCACTATGGGGCATAATACTGTGTGCAAGGGCCACTATGGGGCATAATACTGTATGCAGGGGCCACTATGGGGCATAATACTATGTGCAGGGGCCACTATGGGGCATAATACTATGTGCAGGGGTTACTATGGGGCATAATACTGTGTGCAGGGGCCACTATGGGACATAATAGTGTGTATAGGGGCCACTATAATAATGTGCGCAGGATTGCGGTTTGTGCGGGGGGGGTTGGAGGGGGGGGTTGGGGGGGCATGTCAAATGTTCGCCTTGGGCCCCATACTGGGGTGCTGACTCATATAGCGTATGCTGGCCAGAGTCCCCACAACAGAGAATCCCCAATAAATTGTTTGTTAAGTTTGGAGCTGCTGGGAGTGGCATGGGCAGTGACAAAGAAGTTTGCAGACATCTTGGCAGACACCCTGTTCACACTGGTGACCGACAATAGCTTTTAAAACACCATGAGGCTAAGGTCCCACATTGCGGAAACGCAGCTTTTTTTGTTGTAGATTTTGCTGCGGTTTTTGGAGCCAAAACCAGGAGTGGATTGAGCAGAAGGGAGAAGTATAAGTACTTCCTTTATATTTTGTAGCCATTCTTGGCTTTGGCTCAAAAAACCACTGCAAAATCTGCAACAAAAAAAGCTGCGTTTCCGCATTGTGGGGCCTTAGCCTGAAACCACCAAGCTGAGCGTGCTGGAGCAGCTTAAAAAGTATTTTAAAAGAGCAGCTTGAAAAGTACTTAAACACTCATTTAAACGCCACGGTTTGCCCACGGCGGAAAGTCACAGCAAAGTATGATAAGAGTATTTAGCTAGTAATTTGGTATAATTCCAGTGTATTAAAAATATGGTGTTCAGTAAATTTGTCCAAAATCTCACTGGAGGGGGCAATACCCTCTTTCACAAAGAGGAGCATTACAATTCTATGGATGCACAATAAGAGGCATTAATATAGTCTGGGAGCACAAACCAGACATTGCTAATATGTGGGTGCACAAAGAAGGCATTGCTACAATGTAAGGGCACAATGAGAGACATTGATGCATAGGGATTGATGCATTGTGGGGGATATAAAGGGGTTGGTAGATTTGGAAAGTGAGCACCTTGAAATGCAGTTTGCCTATATGTCCAGTTTGATACAAGACATTGCAGCACGGCTCTACATTAAAAAACGGAACCCCCCCAAACACACACAGAATAGTGTCTCATAGTGGTCCCTCCACAAGGTATAATGTCCCATATTGGCCACTCCACACAGTATAATATCCTAGAGTGGCCCCTATTGTGATGATGAGATCCTCAATTTATGTATCTTTCTTGGACATGTATCATTCTTTATTCGTATCAGTCTCACATATCTGTAGGAATGTAGAGCTGTGTTTACATTGGTGATCAATTCGCTCCAGTGGTTTTATGTGCATACCATGGAGAGAGGGCCTTTCTGACCCTCAGTGTGATATCCCAGATGTCCAAAGGGGGGAGGGTGGGCTCATGACCTGCAACTAACCCAGGCACCCATCTTTCCTTCTAACCGGCATAGATTCCTCTTTTCGTGAGGAGAGGGCTGGCTGGGGGGGGGGTGAAGGGTGGAGCTGGACAAGGGTCTTCACACTGGCTGGGGTGAAGTCTTTTGTCTTTGTGTGAAGCCTGGAAGAGAGACAGCTAAGAGACTTAGGTCTGGTATTACTCTATACTTTATTTCCATTTTTGTTTTATGTGCTGTATCATCGCTTTTTGCTCGTATATTTATGCTTGATCATATTAATATTGTATATTTCTGTATATGCTATTAATTAGTACCGACCCACTTGGGTTATTAAATATATAAAATTTATACAGCTCGTTTCATTCTATCCTACGAACTCGGTCTGCTCACGGGTTGTGAGTGGGAGGTTAAGAAGGGTGATCGCAGGTAGGCCAAGGGGCTTGGCAAGGCGATATTCTATACAGTGGTGGCAGCGTTGTGAGATCTTAGGATAACAGTGTGTGGGTGTGGTATCACTCAGATACTGAGGATTGTGGCAATCCTATGGCACGAGCTCGGTATGAGATCAAGCTTAAAATACGGTGAAAGTTTGGTACAGTACTGTTCCCTCCCTTCTTCTTTTTTCTGTCCTATCTTTTATTTGGCAACGACTTCCAGTGGATGTCTTGGTCTCTGAGAAGTGGAGCCAGGGGACGTCAGCAAGTGACTGATACAAACGCTGAGCAGATGGCTGATATGGAAGGTGCTGCAGCTGGGCAGGACGAGGAGCAAAGTCCTGAGAGGCTGGCACAAGAAAACATCACCATGCTAGACGGTTCAGCAGGTGCCCTTTCCCCACAGGTAACTTTGCCTGGAGGGACCAGTAGCCCCAGTTCTGTGGGGGTAACGGACTAATATTTGCAAATGGCCTTACAGCAGCTAGACGCCAGTGACTCTAACACCCGTCTGCAGGGGATTCTCCAGTACCAAGCTGCCGCTGCTGCAGAGCGCCAGGCGGAGAGAGAAGCTGCAGAGCGCCGGGCGGAGAGAGAGGCCGCTGCCGCTGCTGCAGAGCGTCGGGCTGAGAGAGAGGCTGAGCGAGAGGCCCGTGAACGCCAGGCGGAGAGGGAGCATCAGCTTGAGCTAAAAAAGCTGGAACTCCCTGTGAAGAGGTAAAATGTTTTGTTTTATGTTTATAATTGATTTCCTGTTTTGTAACCTTAGTTTTGGTACATGGGATGCCAGGTCTGATAAAGCCTCTGTGTGAATGTTCTTACTGCTTCTTATTTCTTTCTTTCCTCATTAGGCTGGCCACCTAATGCTCTATTTTCTACTCTTTCTGGTCTTGCCATCTGGAAACAATGTACCAAAACTAAGGAAATACTCACAATTTGTGTTTCATAAAGAAGTGTTTTCATTTACTTACTTGCAGTAAGGAGCTGTAGTAGGGTGTGTCTGCCCTGGCCTGATAAGAGGCAAGTCTGCATCAACTCCAGTGTTTTATAGAGAAAACTGCATAGGATTATGGGAAATGTCTATGCTATAAAAGGATTCCATTACCCAGCAAGCTTAGTAGTTGTTGGTGGAGTTGACACAAGGATTGCTTAGTACACGTTTTGGATATGTTCTGATGAAATAATTAGAATAAACTCCTTTGGATTTCTTTTCAGTCAAGGTCTGATTGTCTTTTGGAAAATCCCATGCTTCACATATGGTGTCAGAAGTGGGATGATTTTTGGAGTATCGCTCCAAGTACTCCAGCATAAAGAAACCAGGGAGTTATGGACAAGACACGTTCCTGGCGCATTACAAAAAAACCAACTGTATCTGCAAAGCAAACTGCTGCAAGCAAGCTGGTGAAAATGGAAAGTCAAAGTGCCAGACCCAGTGCACAGATAGAGGAGGAGGAGGCAGAAGTGCAAGGAGCCACGGCTGCTCCAATAACTCCAAGTGTTGCTGGACCTTCTGAAATGACTTTACCTGAGAGCATTGCTGACCTTATGAAATGGTTAACTGTGCAGCAGATTGAAGCAGAAAAAAGGCAAATAGAGGAAGCCAGGAGAAATCGCGAGGAATTGCAACGTCAGGATGAACGTTGGAGGGAACTATTCCAAACCCTGAGACCGCCTGTTGCTATGTCTCCTTGGAAAGACCCTCGCATGACAAAACTTTCTCCACAGGATGATATTGAGGCATATTTAACCACATTTGAAAGAATTGCACACACTTGTCAGTGGCCTGAGGAACACTGGGTGGTAAGACTGGCACCATATCTTACTGGACAAGCCCAACTGGCATATAGCCACATGAACATAAACGATGCAAATAACTATGACTTGGTTAAAGAGACTATTCTAAGGCGATATGACATCAGTGAGGAAACCTACAGGCAGAGGTTCAGAGAATTGAAGTACTGCTACACTGATGGTCCAAGAGAAGTCTTTACTCGCCTGCAAGACTTATATGTGAAATGGATGAAACCAGACACAAAGACAACTAAACAGATCAGTGAAATGATCATCCTTGAACAGTTTCTACAAATTCTTCCAGCTGATGTCCATGCCTGGGTTAAAAAACATCGGCCCAAAAATGCTGACAAAGCAATTTCTTTGGCGGAAAACTTTCTCCTAGCAAAAAGAGACCTAAGCAGGTCTGCAACAGGCCCATCCAAACCATTTAGAATTATCTCTGGAGGGAGAGGTCAAGAAGCCAGAAGTCCATTAAAAACCATGAACACAAGTGAAAAAAAGTGCTATATTTGTCAAGAAAAGGGACACATAGCTAAATTTTGCCCAAGGAAAAGCACTAAAGGCCCAACGTCTGGATCGTTTTGTGCTTGCAGTGACTTTGTGCGGCCAATCCAAATTAATGGACAGACTGTGGATGCTTTGCTGGATTCTGGCAGTAAACTAAGTTTGGTAAAGGGGGACCTAATAACTGAGAAGATGGACTTTCCCAAAGTGCCAATTACTTGTGTTCATGGAGATACAAAAAATTACTCCACATCAAATATTGAACTTCAGTTGGATGAGAAATGTTTTACCATGCCAGCAGTTGTTGTTCCGGAACTACAAGTACCAGTGATCCTTGGAAGAACTACTCCTGGATTCAAAGATTTGCTAATGGGGGAAAGCCAGTTGTCTGCTGTGACTACCCGAGCTAAAGCAAAGGCACACAAGAGAGATGAGACTTTGAAGGACATTTTCCCATTTCATGAGGACATCAGGGAGCCACCATCATCAAAGCCTCCGAGCGTTCCAGGACAGCAGGATGCCTTCAGGAAAAGACTTTCCCAGGATGGCAAGTATAAAAATGCTGAACTGTGGGACACTGATATTGCATTTGAACAAAAACAGGACATTGACTTATATCCATTGTATGAACAGGGTTTAACTAACTGTAAAGTGGTGGAAGAAAGTGGTAGGCAGCCTGTTACACCCTTTTATCTAGTTGAAAACAATATTTTATATAGAGTGTGTAGTCATCCAAAAACAAGAGAACAAGTGCAACAGTTAGTTGTGCCAAAAAGGTTTAGATCCGAAATTTTGAAATTAGCGCATGATGTTCCTATTGCTGGACAATTGGGTTATAAAAAAACTTTGGCCAGAGTACTTTATCGGTTCTATTGGCCTAGAGTTTATGATGAAATAACTACTTATTGTCGTAGTTGCCCAGTATGTCAGTACACAGCTTCTGTTCCTCCCAAAGCAGAACTTATACCCTTGCCAGTAATTGATGAACCATTTAATACTGTGGGTATGGATATTATTGGTCCACTAGAAAAAAAGTTCCAAAGGTAACCGTTTTATTCTTACAATTGTAGACTACTGTACCAAGTATCCTGAAGCCATACCTATGCGCACAGTTACTGCTAAAAGAGTTGCTGAGGAAATTTTGAATGTGTTTAGCAGGGTTGGATTACCTAAGCATATCCTTACTGATCAGGGGAGTAACTTTACATCTTCCTTTCTGTTAGAAGTTTATAAACTTCTTGGTATACAGCCCCTCAGAACTACCCCTTATCATCCACAAACTGATGGGTTGACTGAACGATATAACCAAACCTTGAAAAATATGCTTAGAAAATTTGCACATAATGATCCAAAACTGTGGGACAAATGGTTGCCCTTTTTGTTATTTGCTTATCGTGAGGTTCCACAAGAGTCTACAGGGTTTAGCCCTTTTGAATTGTTATATGGGAGACGACCCAGGGGACTCTTGGATGTTATTAAAGAGGTATGGGAAGGTAGAGCTGGTCATCAGAAAAATGTGGTGGAACATGTGTTGGAAATGAGAGAGAGATTAATGAAATTGATTAAGGTAGCCCATGATAATGTCCGTAAAGCAAAAGTTTACCAAAAGAAATGGTATGATCAGCATGCCAAAAATAAGTCAATTAAAGTTGGAGATAAGGTTCTTCTCTTGCTTCCTAGCAGTGAGAATAAGTTGTTGGCCAGATGGCAAGGGCCATATAAAGTGGTTAGACAAACAGGTCCTGTTGACTTTGAAATTGAAACCCCAGATAAAAAACAAAAAAATAAAGTTTACCATGTAAATTTATTAAAACGTTGGCTTGAACCAGAGGTTGATCCCACAAATAGCATTACCGGTACTATTGTCGCCGAGGCTTCACAGAATATGTCTGAAGAGATTTATGATTTGTTGAAAAATTGTGCACACTGGTCAGAGGTAACTTTGAATCCAAAGTTATCTAAAGGACAACATTGTGACATGAGGAAACTTATTGGGTCTAGTTCACATGCTTTTGGAAGTAAGCCTGGTCGTGTGTCTTTAATTTCTCATGCAATAAATACTGGAGAGCATGCGCCTATCAGGCAGAAACCTTATCGAATACCTGAAAAATTAAAGGGTGAGGCTGAAAATGAGGTGCAGGAAATGCTTAAATTGGGAGTTATTGAACCCTCCAAAAGTCCTTGGTCATCACCTGTAGTGATGGTTGGGAAAAAAGATGGGACAATACGATTTTGCATAGATTTTCGTAAAATTAATGCCATATCTAGTTTTGACAATTACCCAATGCCGCGTATAGATGAGCTCATAGATAGATTGGGGTGTGCAGAATATATTTCTACCCTAGATTTATGTAAGGGTTATTGGCAAATTCCACTTGATGAGAAATCAAAAGAAAAAACTGCCTTTGTGATGCCTAGTGGTCTGTATCAGTTCAGAAACATGCCATTTGGTCTTCATGGTGCTCCAGCCACATTTCAAAGAGCCATGGACTTACTCTTGAAGGATCATATGGAGTACAGTGCTGCTTATCTAGATGACGTTGTAATTTTTAGTAAATCATGGGAAGACCACTTGTATCACTTGGAAAAGGTCATAACTGAAATTGAGAGAGCTGGTTTCACAATTAATCCACGTAAATGTGCTTTGGGATTCCAAGAAACAAAGTACCTTGGGTTTATTGTGGGTAGTGGTAAAGTAAGGCCAGAAATATCAAAAGTACAAGCCATTCAATCTGCTACTATTCCAGCCACAAAAAAAGAAGTCAGATCATTTTTAGGTCTTGTTGGTTATTATAGACGTTTTATTCCAGAATTTGCTACCATAGTTGCTCCCTTAACCGACCTAACTAAAAAGAACAGAAGAGAGGAAGTGGTATGGACAAGAGAATGTAAGCTAGCTTTTGAACAGATAAAAGAAATTTTGTGTAAGGAACCAGTCCTGCAAAGCCCGAACTTTGACAAACCCTTTATTGTGCAGACTGATGCATCAGAGGTGGGACTTGGGGCAGTCCTAAGTCAAGAGGATAATGGTGAGGAACATCCTATTCTTTATTTGAGTAGGAAACTTTTCCCCCGTGAACAAAAGTATTCTACTATTGAGAAAGAAGGGCTGGCAATTAAGTGGGCTTTGGAGGCATTACGCTATTACTTACTAGGAAGAGAGTTTACTTTGGTAACCGATCATCATCCCCTCACTTGGATTCATACCATGAAAGACAAAAATGCCAGAATTACTAGGTGGTATTTAGCATTACAGCCATTTAAGTTTGAGATACAACATCGGTCAGGGACGAAGCACCAAAATGCCGATCATTTGTCTAGGTATGGTGCTGAAGTAAAAGTTGTCTGAAGAAGGACAAGCTTCCTCTTAAGGGGGGAGGAATGTGAAGAGGTAAAATGTTTTGTTTTATGTTTATAATTGATTTCCTGTTTTGTAACCTTAGTTTTGGTACATGGGATGCCAGGTCTGGTAAAGCCTCTGTGTGAATGTTCTTACTGCTTCTTATTTCTTTCTTTCCTCATTAGGCTGGCCACCTAATGCTCTATTTTCTACTCTTTCTGGTCTTGCCATCTGGAAACAATGTACCAAAACTAAGGAAATGCTCACAATTTGTGTTTCATAAAGAAGTGTTTTCATTTACTTACCTGCAGTAAGGAGCTGTAGTAGGGTGTGTCTGCCCTGGCCTGATAAGAGGCAAGTCTGCATCAACTCCAGTGTTTTATAGAGAAAACTGCATAGGATTATGGGAAATGTCTATGCTATAAAAGGATTCCATTACCCAGCAAGCTTAGTAGTTGTTGGTGGAGTTGACACAAGGATTGCTTAGTACACGTTTTGGATATGTTCTGATGAAATAATTAGAATAAACTCCTTTGGATTTCTTTTCAATCAAGGTCTGATTGTCTTTTGGAAAATCCCATGCTTCACACTCCCCCAGCAGGTGCAACCTTCCCCTGCACAAACTCCAGGAGCCCAAGCACTAAAGATCCGATCCGAGGACTTTCCAGTCTTGGAAGATAACGGGGACTTGGACTTGTTCTTGCGGGGATTTGAGAGGACGTGTAAGCAGCATCATATTCCCCAGGCCGAATGGGCCCATTACCTGTCTCCCCGGCTGAAGGGAAAAGGCCTGGATGTTTCCACAAGCTTACCAGAGGACGCGGACTATGAGACCATAAAAGCGGCGCTGATCCGTAGATACCGGCTCACGCCGGAGGTGTACCGCAAAAAGTTCCGGAATATACAGCGGTACAGAGAGCTATACGGATGTTCTGCACCACTTACAGGCTACCTTCTGGCAGTGGATCAAAGGACTTACTGTCACCACGTTTGAGGAACTTGGGGACCTTATGATAAAGGAACAATTTCTCCAGGTGTGCCCTCTGGAGGTCCGCCAGTTCATGTGTGATGGGAAACCCAAGACAGCAGACCAGGCTGCAGAGATTGCTGACGACTATGTGTCCACCAGAGAGCAAGGGACCAAGAGAGGAGCCACACTGCAGAGACCCTCAAGCTGGAAGGAGGGGCAAAGCTGGAGTTCACCACAGCCTGCGGTCTCCAAGTGGGGTAAGACAAACTCTGTCCCGGGTGACCCCTCTACTTCCCCTGTCCCAAGAACTCTGGGCACCCCGGCGACCACCTCCAAGTCCCAAGGAGTGGTCCGGCGGTGTCACGCCTGTAACCAGCCAGGACATTTCAAGGCGGAGTGCCTCAACCGCTCTAAGAACCCCCCTGTTTCCCCAGCCATGGCAGCTGGCTCATCTGTATACTTGGTGGGGAGGGAGAGGTTGCAATCCAATGCCAACCGTCAACAGGTCACTGTGGGGGATAAAGTGGTCATGGGATTTCGGGACACTGGGGCGGATGTTACTCTGGTGCAACCTGACTTGGTCCCTCCGGACAGTATTATCCCTGGAAAAACTCTGACCCTGAGGGGTATTGGACAAGAAGCGCTTAACTGTGCCCATGGCTTGCGTCCATTTGGACTGGGGTGCGGGAAAAGGAATGCGTGATATGGGGCTAATGTCTGATCTGCCTGCCAATGTACTATTGGGAACAGATTTGGGGCCCTTGGTGTCCCATTATGGGGTGGGAGTAGCCCCACCTCGCTGTGACAAAATGTCTGTACTGAAGGATGATTTTAATGTGGTGTTGAAGCCTGTCGCACAGGCAGAGGGAGGGGTCATCTGCCTGATTCCCCCTGCTGTGTGCCCAGCTAAAGGAATCAGTGAGCATGTGAATGAGGGGCTGTGGAATGTTAATCTGGCTGTAGCCCCGCCCACATCTGTGGGTGGTGATAGCCCCCTCAGTGAGACCCTGGCTGAGCCATTCACCCATGCAGTTCACTGTGAATCAATGAATGAATGCAATGTCAATGTAATTGCTAATTCTTGCCTTGCAGATTTCCAGGGTAGCTCCTCTGAGATGCTGGGGGCAACCTCAACTCCTTCACCCAGTACAAACGATCAGCACCCAACTGATGACAATGGGCCAGGTGGTCAGGTGGGTCACGGGGATCTCAGGGCCGAACCGGATGAGGAACGCAGCCAGACTGATAGAGGGGTGGAAGGCGCTCCGACCCCTGAGCCGTTCCCTCTGTCACCCGGAGATGGCACTGAGACCGCCATGACTAGCCTCCCCGCACTGGAGCCGGAGGAGTCTGGCGGGTATGTGACATGCACATCTCTTCTGTCTGGTTCCAGTCAGGAGTTCAGGGACGCTGTCCAAGCTGACCACAGTCTGGACGCATTGAAGGGGCGTGCTGCTCAACCTCCCTTGGGGTCGGACAAGGACCGCGTGTACTGGGAGCAAGGGAGGTTGTACCGGGAAACAATCCCCTCAAGGGAAAAGAAAGTCGGCTCAGGGAGAATTCTACTGGCCTAAAATTGGGACAGATGTAGCTAAATACTGCCGTTCATGTGACACTTGTCAGAGGATGGGCAAGGCGGGGTAAGGCTCAAAAGCCCCAATGATACCTATGCCCATCATAACCGAACCTTTCCAGCGGGTGGCTGTGGATCTCATTGGACCCCTGTCCATTCCCAGTCACACCGGGAAACGTTTCATATTAACGGTAGAAGACTACGCTACTAAGTACCCGGAATCTGTCGCTCTGTCTTCCACCCGGGCTGATGTTGTGGCCAAGGCTCTGGTAGGCATCTTCTCCCGTCTTGGATTTCCCAGAGAGATGCTCACAGACCAAGGTACCCAGTTCATGTCTGACTTGATGCAAGGCCTGTGTAAGGTAACAGAGGTGCAACATCTGGTGTCCAGCCCGTACCACCCACAGACCAATGGCCTGTGTGAACGGTTCAATGGCACCCTGAAGCAGATGCTCAGGATGTTAGTCGAGTCCCACGGGCACAACTGGGAGTCTTATCTCCCGCACCTGCTGTTCGCTTATCGGGAGGTGCCTCAAGCCTCAACGGGGTTCTCCCCCTTTGAGCTCTTGTACAGGAGACGTGTACGTGGGCCCCTAACTCTTGTGAAAGAGTACTGGGAAGGAGAAACGGCCATCCAAGGTGTACCAGTCATGGAGTATGTCCTGTGATTCCATGACCAAATGCAGGCTATGGCGCAGCTGGTGCATGACAACATGGTCCAGGCTCAGGCCGACCAGAAGCGCTGGTATGATCAGAGTGCCCGTGAGAGAACATATCAGCCGGGGCAGAAGGTATGGGTTCTAGTCCCTGAGCCCCAGGACAAGCTTCAGGCGAAATGGATCAGTCCATACGTCGTGCACCAGCAGGTCAACAGCGTCAGCTACCTGGTCACTGTTGATCCAGGCCGGAATAGGCATAAGGTCTTCCATGTCAACATGATGAAGGATCATCATGACTGGGAAGCTAGTGCCTTTCCAGTATGCAGTCTGCTAGAGGAGGGGGAAGAAGACCTTGTTGACTTGCTTGCTCATTTTCAGGAGGATGGGTCCAACAAGAAGGCACAGGTGAACCCCCTGCTGGCTGAGGCCCAGCTGTCCCAGCTGGATGAAGTTTTGCACTCTCTACCTGGTCTGTTCTCCGCGAAGCCCGGGAGAACTGACCAGGCCATTCACCATGTGGATACCGGGAATCATGCCCCTATCCGGCGGTCGCCATATCGCGTCTCCTCGGAGGTACAAGTCCAGATGCGCAAGGAGATTGACTAGATGCTGGAAATGGGGGTGATTCAGCCCTCTCACAGTGCATGGGCTTCACCTGTGGTTCTTGTGCCCAAAAAGGACCGGACCACCCGGTTCTGTGTAGACTACAGAGAACTTAATGCGGTTACAGTCGACGACGCGTACCCCATGCCGCGCATCGACGACCTGCTTGACCGGTTAGGTAAGGCCCAGTACTTGTCCATCATGGACTTGAGTCGGGGATACTGGCAGATCCCCCTGTCCCCTCAGGCACAGGAACGATCGGCCTTTATCACCCCTTTCGGACTGTAAGAGTCCACTGTCATGCCATTCGGCATGAAGAATGCCCCTGCCACTTTCCAGCGGATGGTCAACTCCCTGCTGACAGGATGCGAAGGGTTTGCCACTGCGTACCTGGATGACATTGCCGACCTCAGCTCCACTTGGGAGGAACACCTACAGCACCTGGCGCAGGTGCTGGGGCGGATCCACAGTGCGGGCTTGACCATCAAACCGGAAAAGTGTCAGCTGGGCATGCGCGAGGTCCAATACCTGGGACATCGGGTAGGTGGGGGAACCCTGAAACCAGAACCTGAAAAGCTGGATGTAATCACGTCCTGGCCAACCCCCCGGACCAAGCGACAGGTGATGTCTTTCCTGGGTACGGCAGGGTACTATAGGAAGTTTGTACCGAACTATAGTGCTCTGGCTGCCCCCTAGATGGACCTCACCAAGAAGAAGTTGCCGCAAACTGTCCAGTGGACGGATGATTGCGAGCGCTCCTTCCAGGCCCTGAAAGCGGCCCTGGCGAACGCGCCTGTACTTCAGCCGTACGATGAGTCACATCCGCTTGTGCTACAGACAGACGCCAGCACCTACGGACTGAGCCAGCTTAACTCAGAGGGGCAAGAGCACCCGGTGCAGTACCTCAGCCGAAAGCTTCTGCCACAGTGGAGAAGGAATGCCTAGCAATTGTTTGGGCCTTGCAGCATCTGTAGCCTTACTTGTATGGACGCCACTTCACCGTGGTGACGGATCACAACCCTCTGATCTGGATCAAACGTGTTGCAGGCCAGAATGGATGGTTGTTATGTTGGAGCCTGGTGCTGCAGCAATACAACTATGACATCCAGCACAAGCCTGGCCAGGCCCATGGCAACGCCGATGGCCTGTCCCGGCGGGGTGAGGCTGCGGAGGTGCGGGTGGAAGAGGAACGGAGGCTCCTTCCTCCCGACACGCTCTAAAAAGGGGAGGTGTGATGATGAGATCCTCAATTTATGTATCTTTCTTGGACATGTATCATTCTTTATTTGTATCAGTCTCACATATCTGTAGGAATGTAGAGCTGTGTTTACATTGGTGGTCAATTCGCTCCAGTGGTTTTATGTGCATACCATGGAGAGAGGGCCTTTCTGACCCTCAGTGTGATATCCCAGATGTCCAAAGGGGGGAGGGTGGGCTCATGACCTGCAACTAACCCAGGCACCCATCTTTCCTTCTAACCGACATAGATTCCTCTTTTCGTGAGGAGAGGGCTGGCTGGGGGGGGGGGGTGAAGGGTGGAGCTGGACAAGGGTCTTCACACTGGCTGGGGTGAAGTCTTTTGTCTTTGTGTGAAGCCTGGAAGAGAGACAGCTAAGAGACTTAGGTCTGGTATTACTCTATACTTTATTTCCACTTTTGTTTTATGTGCTGTATCATCGCCTTTTGCTCGTATATTTATGCTTGATTATATTAATATTGTATATTTCTGTATATGCTATTAATTAGTACCAACCCACTTGGGTTATTAAATATATAAAATTTATACAGCTCGTTTCATTCTATCCTACGAACTCGGTCCGCTCACGGGTTGTGTGTGGAAGGTTAAGAAGGGTGGTCGCAGGTAGGCCAAGGGGCTTGGCAAGGCGATATTCTTCACACCTATGTTAATAAAATTTTAAAAAATCCCACATACATAGGCATGACAATGACAACCTGTTCTCATTACAAATTTTCTAACAATTTCAGGTTCAGCTGAACCTGAATTTTGAGGTTCAACCAAACTCGAGAATTTGGGGGCCTATGATTGGACCTCAGTGGTCATGTGGTGCAATGACGCTATGCGTCATTACGTCACATGAGCCATCTGCCTTTGCGGTCCATGACATCAATCTGGATGCCAGAAGAATACCAAAGAAGCCCAGAGGAGGTGAATAACACTGTTTCTTATGTTTATTCACCTCCCCTGGGCCTCCGCTTATTATACTCAGAGGGTCTAAGCAGACCCCAGAGTATAATAGTAGTTTGTGGGTGACGGACCCCACAAATTACCATTATGAGGGAGGTGACTCTCTCTGTAGTGCGTACTCCTGGAAATAGCGGGGTGTATCCCCATGGGTACAAATACTGCAGGTCGAGAACCACTGGAAAAAAGTATACAAATAGCTCTCTTACAAGAAAAGATTTGCTTTCTTGCTAGTGCCACCTACTGGTAGGTAGGTAAATTTCTTTATAGAGGACCTTTCACCATCTCCACTGATTCCAGCACATTTGAAATGTTTTCTCTAGCCCAATTTGTTAGCCCCCTTCATTCCCAAGCAATCTGTGCAGTTAGTTTCAGTGGCTGATATCCTATTCTTGGACCAGAGCAGACTGGGCAGTTTCAGACATCACAATCACGCCCTCTTGCCTGATCCTTCCTAAGACAACCCATTTGACAGTAAAGAGCCCAATATGCATATAAGCCACTAAAAGTAATTCCATGGATTGCTTGGGAAAGGTGGATGGGTAGGGAAAAAAATTCCAACTCTGCTGGAATCAGTGAAGCGTCACCTATTAAGAAACTGGAGATAGTGAAAAGTCACATGAAGGTTTGATTTTCTAACAAGCTTTGGAATGTGACAAAAGTTTGCTCTGGGGCCCATAGAATTCTAGTTTATTGTTAAGCAGAGATTGTTTGAAGTGAACCCACCTAATATATCTGTGTAACAGCCTAAAATATTTGTGGTGGCCATGCAGTGATGGTTCCAAAGCTAAAGTATTCTCTGAAACTGTCAAATATCTCTGGTTCTTTTCAGGGACTATGTTTCAAAAACCCAAAAAAGTCCACAAATCAACAGTTCCACAGTGACCCCTTCACACAGTAAAAGTAAATTTAACTTGACTAATATTGATTTTGGGAAAGCAAACCTGCAGGTTACATGGTTAATAATTAGAGAAAATACATATTTCACAATAGGATAGGATAATGGATGCATCCTATTTAAAGTCATCCACAACTCTGTAGACATCTGGCAAAGTGGTGGGGATCCAGGAACATTGTGAGTACATAGATTCTTTATATAATGGATAATTTTCACAATTACAAAATTATTGGAGATTAGAATTTTTTTGTGTTTTTCTTTAGTTAGCATTCTCTATAGAAAGACTGAATGGTGGAAGTTTATAAAACTGTCTACAAGAAAGACAGACCAAACACAGTGCGAATTTCATTTCTGAAGAATAAGCGATAGAAAACATAGACTATTTATGGAAGAAAAAGAGCACATGATCCAATTGCTCTTAGTCTCATAGTATTACATGTTATCAGAGGATAGACATACATTTATCCCAGGAATGCTTAAATTCTCTTACAGTAGATCTCCCAGCTACATCTGCTGGAAGTTTGTTCCAAGCCTCAACTACTCTTTCAGTGGAATAATATTTCCTGACATTGCTTCAGATCTTCCACCAACTATTTTCAGATTGTGCCCCCTTGTTCTTAATATAGGGGATAAAGGCTGTGCTGTTTTTAATTCATATTAAACATTGTTAAAACAGAATAAACTATATTAATTTGGTATTGCTGTGATTGTACTGACTCACAGAATAAAAGTGATGCGTCGTATTTACTGCATTATGAAGGCTGTGAAAATAAAACCCCATACAGAATTTTTTTCAGCTTCCTAGTACTTTGTATGGAGTATTAAAAGGTGTTTTAAGAAGTACAATATGTCCCACAAGCAGGCTATATGAATGGAAAATAAATAAGTTATGGCTTTTGGAAGGCTGAAAGTTAAAACTGAAAATCAAAAATGTGCCACAGTGGGAAAGGGTTAAATGTAATGATGATGAAGTAATAAACTATCAAAGGGTTCAATGACACATTCGGCTCTGTTACATGTATACTACTTTTTGATGTTTAAAAGGGGCCCATGAAGTGAATTTGATACTCTAAATCACCATGTCCTTATGGTTTGTTGGTTTAGTGTTCCAAATATCTCCATAGAATGCCTGTCCGTCACAGGGTTGTTTAGTAAAAGAGTTCAATGTTCTCAATAGACTCATCTCTGGTGCTCCCAATGCATGCACTTTTTTTTCAATGAAGCCAGGGGAATACACCTTGAACAGTGAGCGCATGGATAGTGAAGTCGATGTATCATGCATCACTGGCGCCTTTTGTGAACCGTTTCATAGCTTATTACTTCATGATTAATGAAGTTAAAAGGACAGTTTCCTTTAAAGAGGACCTTTCATGTCCTCAGAGATGGGCAGTATTTTCTACAGCTAGAAAGCTGACAGATCTCTGAGGACATGAAAGATTCTCTTTAGGCCAGGGCCCCACGTTGGGAAAATGCAGAGTTTTGGCCATGGCGGAAACGCCTCGTCAAAAGATGCTGCGTTTTACTTTACCTGCAAAGTAGATGGGATTCTGGCTAATTCCATCTACACATTGCAGAAAAAAATCTGCAGTGGAAAAGCTGCGATTTCAAAAATACTCACATTTTTGCAAATCGCAACATGTCAATTATACAGTACCTTCAGAAATGCTGGCGTTTTTCGTATAGGTATAATAGGGGCAGAAAGTCCACAGAGGTCTTTTCCACAGCATTTTTTGGCTCGATAAGTAGGGCCTTAGCCTTAAACAACGTATTTTTGTTGGAAATGGTCTTATTATGCTAAAAGTCACCCCTGCATCCAATTGGAATCTGTTCAGCAACTTGGCAGCAGGTGTGCCACAGCAGGAGATATGAAGCATTGCATGGTGCCAATGGACTGTCCATAGAACACATATGTAGCGAGCCGCAGCCAAAAAACCCTGCAGAAAAGACCGCGGTGAAAACGCATCACGGTTTTTTCCACAGCATTTTTCACAAAGTCTGCAGTTTTCCTCTGCGGACTTTCTGCCCTATTATACCTATACGGAAAATGCCTGCATTTTTGAAATCACAGCATTTCTGCTGTGAATATTTTTCTGCAATGTGTGGATGGGATTAACCAGAATCCTATCCACTTTGCAGGTACTTTAACCCCTTCATACTACAGCCAATTTTCGTTTTTGAATTTCCATTTTTCTCTCCCCCCATACCAAGAGCCATAACTTTTTCATTTTTCAGTTCACAGAGTCATATAATGGCTTACTGTTTGCGGGACAAATTGTACTTTGTGATGGCACCGTTCAATATCCTGTATAATGTACTGGGAAGCTGGGAAAAAATTCAGAATGAGGTGGAATTGGAAAAAAAACGCATTTATGACAATTTCTTATGGGTTTAATTTTTACAGCATTCACTATGTGGTAAAAATGACATGTTTCCTGTATTCTGCAGTTCAGCAATACCAAATTTATATAGTATTTGTAATGTTTTGATACCTTTTAAAAACTTTATAAAATACAAAAAAATTTGTCACCATATTGTGATACCTGTAACTTTTTTATATTTATGTGTATGAAGCTGGGTATGGCATCTTTTTATGCGGGGCAAGATGGCATTTTTAGTGATACCATTTTGGGGAAGGTGTGATGGTTTGATCACTTTTTATTCCATTTTTTATAGAAGGCAAAAAGTTGAAAAAAACAGCCAAGTGGCCATTTTGATTTTTTTCCCTGCTACGCCATTCACCATATGAGAGAAATATTTTAATATTTTAATAGTTTGGAGTACGGGGATACCTAATGTGTTTATGTTTACTTTTGTTTATTTTTATATGTGATCTAGGGAAAGGGGGGTGATTTTAACTTTTATATTTCTTGTGGTTTATTTTATACTTTAAAAAACTTTTTTTTTTACTTTTATGATTAGACCCCTTAGGGACCTTGAACCCTATGGGGTTTGATCGCTCACGCTATACACTGCAATACTAATGTATTGCAGTGTATAGCGAAATTCATTCCCTTCTAGTACATGATGCCGATCACCGCCCTGCGATGACATTCAGGAGGGCGGAGATCGGTGAAAGATGGCGGCGCCAGCGGCAGCTGCGCGCTTTAGATGCCACGGTGTATAACACAGCCGGCACCCGCCGTGTATGGAGAGAGAGAGCTGTACATGTACGTGATTTTGTGTGAAAAGGTTAAAATGCCATGGTTGTTGCCGTGGTGTTTCCGCTGCGGCCAAATTTCAGCGTTTTCGCTACATGGGGGCCCTAGCCTAATACTTTCTTTCAAAAATAGTGCCACACATTGTCCACAGCTGATATGTGGTATTGCTTCAATACCAGCCTCAACCCATGGCCAAATATGGTGCATTTTCTGAAAGAAAAATTTTAATGTAATATCTATAATATCTATCTATCTATCTATCTATCTATCTATCTATCTATCTATCAATCTTATATCTAACTTTAAAAAGCCATTGTAAAAACATTTTCAAAGTTTTTAGTTGTTTTCTGTCATATATCATGCTACAGCAGTTTAGTTCAGGTTAACTCCGCTACATCTGTATTTTGCAATCCTGGACAACACCTTTAATATCATTTTGAAATGTAATCTATTAAGTAACCAACTTCTTCATGTAGACACTAGTGCATGGATGATGACATCCATATTCAACAACATCTAAATTGTGATTTTTTTTTTTTTTTCTTTTTTTCCCATTTAGAGACATGAGGGTCTTTCTGTTTTTGGGAGTAGCAGTGATCTTTGCATTGGCCTTTGCTGGTCATAATAAAGGCAAAGATAAACATGACAAAGATGATCACCATGATCACAAAGACCGTCATCACAAGAAAGGGGAACACCATGGCAAGAATAACCACCATCATCATAACGAGTCCTTGCCCTGTCACAAGATAGCGCAATACAATTCCAAATTTTCCTTTGACCTGTATCGGCAGGTAGCTCTAGATCATCCTACTGAAAACATTGTGTTCTCCCCTGTCAGTATCTCTACAGCACTTGCTTTCCTGTCCCTGGGTGCTAAGGCTCGGACCCACTCACAGATCATTGAAGGGCTCAGTTTTAACACTTCTGAGATCTCAGAACAAGAAATTCATGACAGTTTTCACCATCTTCTGGATCTCCTGAATGATACAGAGAGGGAGCTACAGCTTGATCATGGGAATGCTCTCTTCATTTCCAATAAGCACAAGATCCTCCAGACATTCTTAGATGAAGGCAAAAGGCTTTACCACTCAGAGGCGTTTTCTACTGATTTCCAAAACAAAGACAAAGCAAAAAATCAGATCAACAGTTACGTGGAGAAGAACACCCATGGCAAGATCACTCACTGCTGGACAGTGTAGACCAGGATGCCATTTTAGTCCTCATCAATTACATATACTTCAGAGGTAATCCAGGAATTTATAACACAGAGCCCACCCCACAGGGTTAATGCAAATTCTGCCACCTATCACACTTAGTAGAGTTTAGTTTTAAGGGCATACTAGTTCTTTACAAGATGAAAGAAATATAAAATCTGACCATAACATATATGACCATTAGGTATCACTTGGGGTGGGAAATGGTTTCTGCAGAGGTTTCTCAAGCTATATTTACCCCAGTCAGACTATTTGCTGAATTTAGGCTACCTGCACATTGTGGATTATGCATGGATTCTCTGCACAGATTTTTGTGTGGAAAATCATAAAGTGGTTGTGCGGGATTAGAAAACATGGCTGATTTCTGTTTCTCAGAAAGGGACATCACATCCACTGGTCATATGGTAATGCTCCAGTTCAATTTTATTCATTTTAATGGGACTGAACTGTAGCATTCCCATGTGACCAATGGACGTGAGGTCACGTGTGTTCTGTAATCCTAACCAATCCTTTTAATACAGTAGCATTTAATTCAGAGAGATTTTCTCATGTACACAATGTCAATGAGGGGGTGAAATTAGCAACATAATCCATGCCAAATCTGCAGTAAAACTCTACCGAGAACTTTGTTTTATGTGTGCATTTATCCTAAAAGTGTTTGTTACAGGCTTTTGCTATCAGAATCTGTACCAAAATCTGTACCAAATCCATATGTGATATTGCTAATTTCACCCCTCTCATTGAAATAGGTGGAATCCACAGTGAAAATCTGTACAAAGAATTAACATGATGAAGATTTTAAAAACCAGTCAATATGTCAATTTCCATGCTGAAAAATCTGCACTGTGTACATAAAAGGGATGTCCACTTTCAGACCAATATTGAGATAACAATGTTATTGTTTGCATAATAAAAAGTTGTACAATTTTCCAATATACTTTTTGTATCAATTCCTCATGGCTTTCTAGATCTCTGCTTGCTGTCATTCATTCTGCTTACCTCCACTGGATAAAAATCAGTTCATGGTCATGTGATGGACACACAGGTGCACAGCTCGTTACTAGGCAGATGTCTGATTACTGTGCATAACTATAACGAGCTGTGCACCTGTGTCCATCACATGACCATGGACTTTCCATCACATGGAAGTAAACAGAAGTAATGACAGCAAGCAGAGATCTAGAAAACCGTGATTAATTGATACAGAAAATATATTGAAAAATTGTATAACTTTTTATAATACAAACAATAACATTTATGTCTAAAATAAAACTGCACAACCCCTTTAAAGGATCACTAATCCCAGAAAATGTACAGAAATATTATAAAATATCACAGTCCTTCCTCCATTAATCTCCTTTCTCTTGGTTCTATGGTTTCCCTTGTTACATTTAAAATTGGGAAATATATAAAGAAATTTTCTATGTGTGTCCCAGGAATTGACCCATGTCTCCCCTATGCCTCCTCCTCCCTGTCTGCAATACAAATGGCTGCATTAAGACAAGGTTTATGATGCCCCACCCCCTTATTAAAACCCCACCCCCTTTGCCAGCCTGTGGCTGAAGATGGAGAATTCCAGCAGGAGATTAACACCTTTGCAAGATTTCTATAAAACTGTGTCCGCATCGTGAAGACCATTCTTCAGACTCTCAGTAGTGAGGGCTACAAAATTTCTTCTGTAGATTTAACTTTTAATTCTGGGTTTAGTGTTCCTTTAATAAGATCTCATAGATTTAAATACTACCATATTACACTTTGGATTTTTTGCATGAAAATTGTGTACAAAATCTGCAAGTGACAGCAACATGTGTATATAACCTAAAAACAAAACTGGCATGAGTACCGCTTGTGGGTTATAACTTCAGCCATATACCCACACGTTACAAATGGTAATGTAAAGAAAACGGGCATGTACATGGCTTTAACAGATTCGCATGCATAGAAAACTGCAAACAAATTTATTGAGGGGAAAAAGACATATAATTGTTAAACAATTAAAAAGGCCAAAGTGCACAAAATAAGAATACACAGACTGCCACCATGATACAGGGTTAGTCTGTCCCCCATCCCTTAAAGCATAAAAGACATGTTACCTCGATGATATCAAAATAGTACATGTAGCTAAAATCCACCATAACAAACATAACCATAAATCTGCAAACAGTGTGTATACCATACATCTTGGGAGGAGGTAGAGGAATGATGTGTACCTCCAAATGCTTCCTCTCCTCCAGGGTATGTGTTCAAATGGTCTCAAATCTTATCTATAAGCCATATACATACCCATTCTCGTGAATTTATCATGTGTGTATTGCCTAAATAATATCTCCTACAGACAGTCACTCTCATGCCACATAACAAACTCATCTTTTTCTTTTTTTTCCTCATAGGAAAATGGGAACATCCATTTGAGGAGAAAGACACAAAAGAGGGAGATTTCCACGTCAATGAGAACAAAAGCATGAAGGTGTCTTTTATGACCAGAATGGGAATGTATAATCTGGCCGAAACCGATGAGGCCACTATGGTCTCCATACCTTATAAAGGAGGTGCCAATGCTTTATTCATCCTGCCAAAGAATGGGAAGTTGTCAGAAATAGAACAGAATTTTAATAAAGAATCAATTCAAAAGTTGAAGAAATTAATGCACAGGCGGTAAGGGAGTATCTGTATATCTATCTGCTTACTGTAACTGGTAGAAGCTTGTGGCCACAGTTAGTGGTCACTTAGGGTTGAAACATACACATACTCTTGCATTCTGTCTCCTCTTTCTATGTGTTGTTCAGATTTGTAAGTGTATGTCTCATAATCACAATCCTATGCATTCTGTTATTGTTTGAAGAAATCAGGCGATACATTTTAAAGGCTAACTGAGTATATTTGATGGTAAGCTTTCGGGAGTACTAGCTCCCTTCATCAGACAAGAAACTGAAAATTCACAGATTTTTTATACCCTAAAGACATGGACCTTCAAAGGATCTTAGAATCCTTAAAAAAACAAAACAAAATGCAATATAAGTAGGGAAGTTATTTACAACAGGTCAAAAAATAAATACGGTAATCTGGAAACTTGTGGGTCATGACGGAGGGATCACTAATTCTTGCTATATGTTTGCTGTCATGTGGTGATTTGTGACCCTCACTGTTCATACATAATGTGACATGAAGCTGGCATGAATATTAAGTACAAATTGCAGAGTTTGAAATTTTTGCATTAACTTATATTCCCATTCTTTCCTCTCCCTCTGCATCTTAAAATGTCCCATTAAAACCATAACCCGCAAATGTCCCACCACAGGCCTCTATGTGGGGGAAACAGGGCAGAGACTTAGTCAACGCATGAACTCACACAGATTCACCATTAATAACAGCAGAACAGATCTCCCAGTGGCCGCACATTTCTTCAGAGAAGACCACTCTATTGAAGATTTGCAGGTTGTGGTTTTAATAAGACATTTTAAGACGCAGAGGGAGAGGAAAGAATGGGAATATAAGTTAATGCAAAAATTTCAAACTCTGCAACTTGGACTTAGTATTCATGCCAGTTTCATGTCACACTATGTATGAACTGTGAGGGTCACAAATCACCACGTGACAACAGATAGCAAGAATTAGTGATCCCTCTGTCACGCCCCACAAGTTTCCAGATTGTTTATTTTTTTACCTGTTGTACTGTAAATAACTTCCCTACGTATATTGCATTTTGTTTTGTTTTTTTAAGGATTCTAAGATCCTTTGAAGGTCCATGTCAAGATCTGTGAATTTTCAGTTTCTTGTATAACACCATGTCTGATGAAGAGAGCTAGTACTCCTGAAAGCTTACTATCAAATATACTCAGCCTCTAAAAGGTTTCGCCTGATTTCTTCACTCTTCCACTACTTTCAATGGCTAACACGGTACAACATTATACTTCTATTAATGCTTGGAATGGTACCCAGGAAGGGGTAAAGGTTAAAATGGGAGAAGAGAAAAAGGACATGGAATGGGCAAAGCTATAGGTAGCAGTCGCTACTGGGCCCTAGGACCTGAGGGGGCTCCAAAACTCCTTCTGCCACATAAAATAAACAACTATTCTAAATGAATCATAATACTTAGAGGACCTAATACACATTTTGCATTGGGGCCCTGAAGTTTCAGGTTACGCCTTTTGGGATGGATAGGGAGGCTCTTTTAGTGAGGTAGTGATGGCTATGTGTCTACCCAGGGGTGCACCTATAATGAGGAGAAGTGAGGCGGCTGCCTCAGGCGCCGATATCCTTGGCAACCTGGGGGGGTGGCATTTTGACAGTTTATTTAACTTAAACCAGCCCAAGACAGGCTGCTTTAAAAAACACGCCGAGCGGGACCTGTCCTGGGCTGGCTTAGAAGTGTAGGCAGGAGAGGAGAGAGGTTGGCAGAAGGAAGCTCGGGGTTCCTGCAGCTGCAGATAAAGTTTACTCATCTGTCCATGCTCCAGTCCAGGCCGCCCTCCGCTGCCACGGTTTACACTTACTTCACAATGCTGAAAAACGCCGGGATGCTGTACATGATATAAGTGTAGCAGTAGTGACTACAGCACAAGCACCCTGGAGTCAGCAGCGGAGGGCATTCAGAACAGTGGCGTGGACAGGTGAGTAAAGATTATTGGCTGCTACTCTGTGTGGGGCTGGGGGTAAAAAAAAAGAGGGTCATATACTGTGTGAGGGCCATAACAAAGGGTCATATACTATGGGGGGGGGCTAAAAAAGGGGGTCATTTATTGTGTGGGGGCAAAAAAAGGGGTCATATACCGTGTGGGAGGGGGCAGAAATAGGGGTTATGCTTCGTGTTGTGGGACAAAAAAAAGGGGGTGTGATACTATGTGATCTGCCCATTGGGGGTCGTGTCCTAATTAGGGGGGCTCTATCATGTAACCAAATATAGCTGGGTGGGTATCTTTTGAGGTGGGGGGCGCCTTTCTATAGTTCGCCTCAGACAGCAGAAAGGCTAGGTTCATCCCTCTGTCTACCCATATGCATCCAAGGATCATTCAATACAAACCCCTCCTCTTTGAGCATTTTGGATCCTTACTTGCTGCATCCACAATTACTTTTCTAATTTTTTGACATGCTTTGAGTTGAGTTTCTTGCCTCTAGTGACTATAGATGGTGTAGTGATATCTGCCAGAGTAAGGGGAATCTTGGTTTTATTACAGAACAGTCAATGTTTGGATATTTATGATGAGCTATGTAAGGTATGCACATTATCCTATGCTGTCTGCTGTTTACATATTGTTCATAAAGTTCTTGCTTTTCATTTTACACAGGTTGATAGAATTAGTCATCCCCAGATTCTCTATCTCAAGCACTATCAACCTTAAAGAAACATTAAGCAAATTTGGTATAGCAGATGTCTTCTCAAATAGTGCTGATCTTTCTGGTATCACTGGAGCAGCTAATGTACTGATTTCTAATGTGAGTTTTGTCTGTCTATATCTAGCTATATTATCTATTTATCTATCTGCCTATATTCTGTCCATCCAAGTAACAAAGTTTTTAGTAAGATTGTTTTTTGAACCTCCACAGGCTCTCCATAAAGCTGTACTCAATGTTGATGAGAAGGGGACAGAAGGAGCGGGCTCCACAGCATTTGAGGCAGTCCCCATGACGCTTCCATTTCATCTTGCATTTAACCGTCCTTTTATTGTCACAATATATGACAAGACTAAAAGTGTTCTCTTCACTGGAAGACTTTTGAATCCTCAGAAATGATCCTCTCTCTGATTTCTCTCCTCAATAAAATATAATAGTTTATCAATGTTATTTACTTTACATCACTCCAATATTTAAATACTATGCACATTAGCCAACCATTTGCCCCATAAAATTGCATATGTTCATTGCAAAGCTCAATGAAGGTAGCAGCTGTCCACTGACAGTCACTACTCTTTTCTCTGTTTATATTGACCTCTAATATACAGAAGGAAAGCAAAGGACAGCAAAGCAAACTACAGAAGAGCAGTATTTGTCCTTGTCCTGGTCATCCAACCAAGGGAAACTGGTCCAGCTTTACTCTGGGTTTCTACTTTCCTTGATAAGCAAGTCCCAGTTAAGTTCCTCCTCTCTATTATTGAGCCCTTATACATAACCCTTTTAAGGTGAATATAATAATACCAACCCCCATGTGCATCTTTAAAGACCTTTAGCAACACCAACAAGTCCAGCTCTTTTGCTCCACTTATTTTGGCACAGTTGGAATTTTTTCTTTAGCCACCACTGTTCCTGAGCAGTCAATGCTGTTAATTTTGGTCCCTGATAAGTTGTTTAGACTCTGTACTGTCAGAAGAGCAGTGTCAGACAGGATCAGCCAAGGGGTGTTATTCTGAGCTCTGACACTGGCTGACTCTGATTGGAGCTCTGAATCACACACCCCTGCCTGACACCGCCCTTCTGACATTGCAGAGCTTAAATAGCACTTCAGGCACCAAAACTAACTGTGCTTGTTGCTCGGAAATGGTGGGGGCTAGAGAGAAAATTTGCATTTTAAAGTGTAGCTTCTAAGTGTACAGACTAGAATTACGCCAGAATGTAATAGACTGTCATCCAGCATCACTAATTCTTATCAGACCCTTCATCTTCCATCCTCAGGTATGCCTCCCCCATTTGGACTCAGATATTGATACACTACTGCTTCATTCACACCAACATCTCGGCTTGCTGTCAATTTTCATTTTTAATAGTATGATGTTATCCACTCTGTTTTAACTATATGAGCTTTGAAGCCATTGTCTCCATTCCCTGCTGGTTCCTCCCCCCTTTTTTCTCACCTGATCCTTCTTTAGCAGTCTCTGATTCTATCTCCATATTCCCACACCCCTTTTCTCACCTTTTCACAAACCTACAAGCTTTCCACCCCAGAAACACACAACGTTCCCACACTCTCTCCTATTTACACCTGCTATCCCTCTCCCTGCTACTCCTTGCTTCTGGCGACATATCTCCTAATCCTGGACCACCCCAGAACTTCCCTGCTGTCGGATCTTTCCCCACAACCGCCATCAGCGGAACCCCCTAAACCTTACACCTATCTTACCCACTCCTGCCCCTCCTCACGCCCTCCCCGGTGCACTATGGAACGCTCGCTCTTTACATAACAAACTTGACTACATCCATGACCTCTTCATTTCTCATAAAATTTAATTTCTCGGTATCACAGAAACATGACTGGCAGCAGGGGAGGTGGTGTCTGAGGGTGTCTCAATTCTCGCACACTCCCCGCCCCAACAATAAACCTGGTGGATTGCTCCTTCGCCCCAATCCAACTGCTACCTGCTCTCACCCTCCCCTCCTATGAAGTGGACTCTGTTCGCATTTCCTCGCCCTCCAACCTCCAACTGGCTGTCATATAACGACCGCCAGGACCTACTTCTGCCTTTATCGACTACTTCACCACCTGGCTAATGCACTTCCTATCCACTGACACCCCCACCATCATCATGGGGGACTTCAACATCCCCATTAACACAAACCACACACCCTCGCTTCCAGTCTCTTGTCCCTCACTGCCTCCTTTGGTCTCTCTCAATGGTCCTCCTCTGCCACCTACACAGAGGCGCACGCTCGAACTCATATTCATCCGCCTCTGCTCTCTAGTCAAACTCTCTAATTCTGTGTCCACACTCTCTGGCCACAACCTGCTGACATTCTCTGCTCTCTCGTCTGTATTAGACCCCCAACTCCTAAACCAACATGCCCCCGCAGGAACCTTAATCGCCTTGCCATCAGCACGCTCTCAGACTCTCTCCGACCGCTCGCTGACATATCCTCACTCCAGGACGCAGATACCGCCACTGACTTCTACAATACCACCATTACTTCAGCCCTTGACTCCATGGCCCCCTTCATCAACACCAGAGCCCGACCGATCAATAGACAACCCTGGCACACTGACCTGACTAAAAAACTGAGATATGCCTCACGGGTCGCAGAACACCTCTGGAAGAAAAGCCACTCCCATGAGGACTTCCTTAGGTGCAAAGAGGTAGTTCTCACATTCAAGAATGCATTCACCTCTGCAAAGCAGGTCTACTTCTCCACACTAATATCTGCCCTATCCCGCAACCCCAAACAGCCATTCACAACCTTCAACTCCCTTCTCTGTCCTCCTCCGTTCCCATCGACATCACTTATCACAGCTGATGACTTTGCCTCCTATTTCAAAAGCAAAATTGATACCATCAGAGACAGTCTCACCCTACACCCCCAACAACCACCCCACCCAACTGTCCTGTGCTCTTCATCTTTAACCTATTTCTCCACTGTCACTGATGTAAAGCTCTCTACCCTAATTTCTAAATTCCACCTCACCTCCTGCGCGCTTGACCCTATCCAGTCACATCTTATCCTCAAACTCTCTGAAGTCATTACTCTTGCCCTAACCCATCTCTTCAACCTATCCCTAAGCAATGGATCCTTCCCTTCCGCCTTCAAACATGCTACCATCACACCTATACTTAAGAAACCCTCCCTCGACCCGTCCTCTCTAGCCAACTACCACCCCATCTCACTGCTCCCGTACGCCTTTAAACTGCTGGAGCAACATGTCCACTCCGAACTATCCTCCTATCTCTCTTCCAATGTGCTCTTTGACAGACAACAGTCAGGCTTCAGACCCCATCACTCCACAGAAACTGCCCTAACCAAGGTCCCTAATGACCGTCTAACTGCCAAAGCCAAGCGTCACTACTCAGTCCTCCTCCACCTCGACCACTCCTCTGTCTTTGACACAGTCGACCATTCCCTCCTTTTAGAAATGCTCTCATCCCTTAGCATCTCAGACCTGGCCTTTTCCTGGATCTCCTCATACCTCACCAACCGCACATTCTGCGTCTCCCACTCGCACTCTACCTCCCTGCCACGCCCCCTTTCTGTAGGTGTCCCTCAAGGCTCTGTCCTAGGACCTCTCCTGTTCTCCATCTACACCCTTGGCCTTGGCCAACTCATAGAATCCCATGGTTTTCATTACAATTGCTATGCTGACAACACTCAAAAATATCTGGACCAGACAGCTTTCTAAAACTCAACATGGAGAAAATGGAGTTCATAATCGTCACCCCTCCTCGCACAGCCCCCCTACCTGACCCATCTATCAAAGTTAATGGAACCACACTCACCCCAGTCCCACGGGTCCGCTGCCTTGGGATAACCTAAGACTGTGACCTATCCTTCAAGCTGCATATTCAAACCCTCAACACCTCCTGCCACCTCCAACTCAAGAACATCCATCAAATCTGCTCCTTCCTCACCCCTGAAACTACAAAGATGCTAGTCCACGCCCTCATAATCAGGGGCGCACCGCTAATGAGGCGAAGTGAGGCAGCCGCCTCAGGCGGCACTGTCCGTCACTGTCTGGGGGGCGGCATTTTTACTATTTATTTAATGTAAACCAGTCCAGGACAGGCCACTTTTGAAAAAAACAAAGCTGAGTGGGGCCTGTCGCAATTAAACAGGGCCAAAAGCTGCGGGGAGTGCACAGGTGTCCAGGATAGGTAAGTAACACTGGTTTTTATGTTTGTCACCTCCCCTGGGTCTCCGATCATTATACTCTGGGGTCTGCAAAGACCCCAGAGTCAGAGGCGTAGCTAGGGGTTCAGCACAGGGGGCGAACATGTCCAAGTGGGCCCCCAACTTGGACATGTTCCTATACCGATACTATCAGTATACGGTGAGCGTATAGTGGTATATAGTGGCTCTACACAGGGCTCTGCAGACGATTTAGGTGAATACAGTGCAGTAACATTTAGTGACTTACTGGTGACGTCTCTGACTAATCTTTCATATTCCTCGTCTCTTTTATCTGGACGGCCATGACCACTTCTTCCAGTCTCTGTAAAGTTTGCAGCACAGACATCTTTGGCTCCTCACTTTTCCAGGCACCTGACCCACATTGTCCTCACCTACACAAAGCCCCCATCCTGCTGCTACCCCCAATTATAAAATATATAATATACCCCCCATAATGAATAATACCCCCAAGTGCATCTTTAAATTAATAACTTCCCTGTGCACCCCTTTAAATAGTTCCCCTTATTAATAATGCCCCAGGTGTTTCCTAATTAAAAAGAAAAAAAAAAAAAAACAAGGGAAAAAAAACTATTGGGGTTCCAATACCCGGGACCCTGAGAATCAGCTGTTTGAATGAACTGTGGCACCTGTGTAAGCGCTGTGACACCTTCTCTGTTTACACAGTGTCATTCTTTTCATAGCGGCCATGTAATGTAACTACAGCCTCGTCCTATACACGTCTATGTGACAAGGCTGGAATGACATCACACGGTCACTATAAACAGACAGCGTATGATATAAACAGGCGCCATAGGTCCTTCATACAGCTGATCAGTGGGGAATCACTTATCTCTTATTGATGATTTATTCTGAGGATAGATCATCAATAAAAATGAGGTAGAAAATGCCTTAAGTCTAAGGCCCCACGTGGCGTCCCGCAGCAAAAAACAGATGTGGGAAAAACTGCGGCGGCGACGCATCGCGGTTCTTCCTGCAGCACTTTGCACAGAATGTTTGCAGAGGTTTCCTCTGCAGACTTTCTGCTTCAATTATATCTATAGGGAAACCGCTGGCGTTTCCATAGGTATAATTGACATGCTGCGATTTCCAAAACTGCAACGGTTTTGGAAATCGCAGCGTATCCGCTGCGTGTATTTTACTGCAAAGTGGGGATGGGATGGGGCCCCATGTGGCAAAAATCTACAGAAAAAAACTGTGGCATTCTAGCAAATCCCATCCACATATTGCGGAAAAATATGTGCAGCAGACGCACTGCGATTTCCAAAACCATTGCGGTTTTGGAAATTGCAGCGTGTCAATTATACCTATGGAAACACAGGCGGTTTCCATATAGGTGTATTGAAAACAGAAAGTCCACAGGGGAAACCTCTGCGGACCTTCTGTGAAAAGCGCTGCGGGAAAAACCACAATGTTACCGCCATGGTTTTTTCTGCAGCGCTTTTTTTGATGCAGCCCGCTACGTGGGGCCTTAGTCTTAATAAAGCCCAAGTCCCACTTTAATTAAATTAATTGACCCTCATATTATGCCCCAAATTCACCCTGACATAAATACTGCACCTCTAATGATCCCTTGTATCAATGACCACCCCCTTATGTTCATAATGCCTCCTAATATAAATGATGCCCCTTATATAAATAACCTCCCCCCTTGTATTCATAATACCCTGTAATAACCCTTATATAAATGACCCCCCCCCCCATTGTCATAATGCCCCCTAATGAATCCTCCCTTTATAGTTATAATTACCCCTCCTATCCACCCCTTATACTATTAATACACCCACAACTGTGCTAAAAAAAGAAAAAAAAAAGTCATACTCACCTACCTGCGATGCTGACGAATGTAGCTGCCGCCGCCGCTTCCTCCCTGTCCATGCACAGGACGTCTGTATCTGAATGCAGGCGGTGCGATGACGTGAGAAGACATCGGTCTGTGGTCTCGGGGACTTGTACAGTAAACCGCAAGCCTCATGTAGCTTGCAGTTTACAATACTGTGAAGTTGCAGGATACGTTTTAACTAGGTCGGTGTCTGCAGACCCCATCCAGTCACACCTCATCCCCAAACTCTCTGAAGTCATTACTCCTGCCCTAACCCATCTCTTCAACCTATCCCTAACCAATGGATCCTTCCCTTCCGCCTTCAAACATGCTACTGTCACACCTTTACTTAAGAAACCCTCCCTGGACCCATCCTCTCCAGCCAACTATTGCCCCATTTCACTGCTCCCGTACGCCTCTAAACTGCTGGAGCAACACGTCCACTCCGAACTGTACTCCTATCTCTTGTCCAATGTGCTCTTTGACAGACTACGGTCAGGTTTCAGACCCCATCACTCCACAGAAACTGCCCTAACCAAGGTCACTAACGACCTTCTAACTACCAAAGCCAAACTTCACTATTCTGTCCTCCTCCTCCTCGACCTCTCCTCTGCCTTTGACACAGTTGACCATTCCCTCCTGCTTGAAACGCTTTCATCCCTTGGCATCTCTGACCTGGCACTTTCCTGGATCTCCTCATACCTCACCAACCACACATTTAGTGTCTCCCACTTGCACACCACCTCCCTGCCTCGCCCTCTTTCTGTAGGTGTCCCCCAAGGCTCTGTCCTAGGACCCCTCTTGTTCTCCATCTACACCCTAGGCCATGGCCAACTCATAGAATCCCATGGTTTCCATTATCACTGCTATGCTGATGACACCCAAATATATCTCTCTGGTCCAGACATTACCTCCCTGTTGTCCAGAGTCCCAGAATGTCTAGCAGCTGTAGCCTCCTTTCTCTCCTCCCGCTTTCTCAAACGCAACATGGAAAAAACGCAGTCCATAATCTTCACCCCTCCGCGCATGACCCCCTTACCTGACCCATCTATCAAAATTAATGGAACCACTCTCTCCCCAGTCCCACAGGCCCGCTGCCTTGGGATAACCCTAGACTCTGACCTATCCTTCAAGCCTCATATTCAAACCCTCAACACCTCCTGCTGCCTCCAACTCAAGAACATCCACCGAATCCGCTTCTTCCTCACTCCTGAAACTACAAAGATGCTAGTCCACGCCCTCATAATCTCCCGCTTAGACTACTGTAACACCATCCTCCATGGCCTCCCAGCAAACACTCTCGCCCCCCTCCAGTCCACCTTAAACTGTGCTGCTCGCTTAATACACCTCTCCCCCCGTTCTTCATTGGCCGCCCCCCCTCTGCCAATCCCTCCACTGGCTACCCATCGCCCAGCGATTAGAGTTCAAACTACTAACGCTGACATACAAAGCCATCCACAACCTTTCCCCTCCATATATCTCCGACCTAATCTCCCGCTACCTGCCCGCACGTAACCTCCGATCCTCCAAAGACCACCTACTCCGCTCTCATCCGCTCCTCACACAATCGTCTCCAAGACTTCTCCCGTGCATCCCCTCTACTCTGGAACTCACTACCAAGACACATAAGACTGACCCCCCACAATCACGAGCTTCAAGAAGGCCCTGAAGACTCACCTATTCAGGAAGGCCTACAACCTCCAATAACGCTACTGTCACCACACCACCACCTGTACAGCCTCTACCCCCACCTTCTGTCTCTATCCCTCTTCCCTCATAGACTGTAAGCACTTGCGGGAAGGGCCCTCTGTTTTGTACATATTGTGTACTGTATGTAAATCCGCAAATGTAAAGCACCATGGAATTAATGATGCTATATAAATAAACAATAAATAAAATAAAAAAATAAACACCTGGAGCATTATTAATAAGGGGCACTATTTATACAGGGTACACACGGACATTATTAATATAAAGATGCACTTGGGAGTATTATTCATTATGGGGGGTTATATCATATATTTTACAATTGGGGTAGCAGCAGGATGGGTGTGCAGGTGAGGACAATGTGGGTCGGATGCCTGGAAAAGTGAGGAGCCAAAGATGTCTGTGTTGCAAACTTTCCAGAGACAAGTCACAACTGGAAGTGGTCATGGCAGTCCAAAGGGAAGAGAAGGGAAATGTGAAGGATTAGTCAGAGACATCACCTGTAAGTCACAAAATGTTACTGCCCTGTAGTCACCTAAATGATAGAGGATAAATGCCTGATTGATGGGGGTCTGTCTGCTGAGACCCCCACTGAGCCTGAGAATTGGGTTTTTTCCCCCCACTGAGTGGGAATTCAGCCTGACCGCAGCCATATATATAGATGTGTCGCTTGCTGGATGGACGAACCCACGTGGCTCTCATTCACTTCAATGGGAGCGCCAAAGATATCTGAAGTCCAGTACTCAGCTATCTGCGGCGCTACTATTATAGAGAATGGGGGCCACGTGGGCTCGTCCATCCACCAAGCAGAAGATGTGTGAAGTTACTTTCATTGTTAATGCCGTGTTGTTGATCTGATACTGAAGTAATACAGGAAGAAGAATTCTTAAAAACTGTTTTAGAACTTTGTGTATGTTGTGCGACGATAACAGCGTGTGAAGATAATAGCATGGAAACTCAATTTATTTTTTTTGGGGGGGGGGGGCGTCTTTCTATAGTCCGCCTCAGGCAGCAAAGAGGCTAGGTTCACCACTGCTCATAATCTCCCGCCTAGACTACTGTAACACCCTTCTCCATGGCCTCCCAGCTAACACTCTCTCCCCCCTCCAGTCCACCTTTGAGAAAAGGTGCATTTGTGCGACTTTCTTACGAGCTTTGTTTTTACGGTGCTCACTCTGTAGCCAAAATGACATGTCACCTGTATTCTATGTTTCAGTACGATTCCGGGGATACCAACTTTATATAGTTTTATTTCCATTTTAACCCCTTAACAAAAATCTAAAACTATGCAAAAAAATTTTTACGAAAAATTGCTATATTCTGACATCTGGCCCCGCAAAAAATAGATGCCCAGTGGATGCAAATCAATCCATGGTCATGTGATATATAGTCCATGGTCATGTGATGAGCACACAGGTGCACAGCTCATCACATGACCATGGACTGTATATCACATGACCATGGACTGATTTTTATCCACTGGAAGTAAGCAGAATGAATGACAGCAAGCAGAGATCTAGAAAACCATGAGAAATTGATACAGAAAGCATATTGGAAAATGCTATAACTTTTCATTACACAAACAATAACATTAGTCTCTCAAGACCAAGCAAAATTATGCTCGGAGGCTCCCCAATCAAAATTTTTAGGCCATGCTCCCTCTTTACGGAAATTATCCCCCATTTGCAGGTCAAAAAATCCTACCTTTTTGTCCCTCACACAGTATAACACCCCTTTTACTGGTCCCCGTACAGTATACTGTCCCCTTTTTTGGTCCCCACATTATTTTAACCCCTTTATTAGCCTCCATACAATATATTACCCCCTTTATTGGCTTAGAAAGTAAATTTTGCCCTTGTTTTGGCCCCAACACAGCATATAGCCCACTTTTTTTGCACCACTCCTACACAGTATACTATCCTGGTTATGATAGCATCTCTGGAACAAACATGAAAAATTGCAAGAACTTATACTAGAGTACTCAGAAAGCAGTAGAACAAGCTGTTTAAATCTCACACAGCTCTGAGAGATAGATCCTGGACACCCAGACATCTTCACCAGTGCCAGCCACAAAACCAGATGGACTTGTACTGAATTTGGGGCCCAAGTTATCACCATAGAAACTGGTATAAGAAATAAACTCTCCACAAACTGAAGTCTAACCAGAACCCACAATAAAGTCATAATAAATCAGAAGAGTGAAAGTATCCAAGCCAAAAGTCAGTTCAAGATGTAACGTCAGAGCCAAAATCAGAAGACAAGAGGATTTCCAATAACAGCATAAGTGTCAATATTAGAGCAGTCCAGCACAAAAAAAATCAGGTGATGGGAGCCTTGCTAAAGTACAACCAAATAGCAGGCACTTGGATGAGAAGGAACAGGATTTAAATATCCTTCCTCAGCTGCTGATTGCATCAACATAGCAGAGCCCTGAAAACTGCAGAAGCTTCACAGGTTGACACGATAGCCTTAAAGCAACAGCAGCTAAACTGAGATTCCTGACAGCCCCCTTTATTGGTTACCACAGTATATTATTCCCTTTATTAGCCTCCAAGTAGTATATTGCCTCCTTTTTTAGGGCCCCACCAGTATATTTCCACCTTTACTGACACCACACAGAAATATGGCAACCTTTTTGTTCCTCAGTGACAGGTTAGGCTGTTACCTATTGAATTATTCCAACAGGTAGCGGTTGTTATTTTACTCACTCATGCCTGCTCCTGTCCAGACCCACCACTGCTCCGGCCTCATGGAACATTACTTCCCAACGCGGAAGAATGTAAGGTCACATTTTTCAGTGTCAGAACATACTGTTCAATGACCACTGGAGGCTGAAGTTGAGGCGTACCTGGACAGAAACTGGGTTGGGTGATTAAAATAGTGGTTGCCACCTGTTGGAATAATCTGTACGGTTTGCATTATGGCCAAACTTGCCTGTGACTGCCCCACTGCAAGAAGCAAAGTAATTTTTAGTTCAGATGTTTTTAATTAGCAGGATACTTGCCGCATCCCAGATGGAGGGAACCGGAGTATGGGAATAGTAGTGATTATGGTGATGTCACAGAGTAGGCCGAGTGCACTCAACCGAACTCCACTAGCCCACCTCCCAGGCCAGACACTGACAAGGGGAACTTGCGCGGTACCTAATGGTGGTGGTAGTTGTTCCCCCGGGAATCTTCCAGTTGGAGTGGGGTCTTTTCTTACCCTGAGCCATGTGATGGTGTTCGATAGAACCCTCATGGTAAATGCAGGAATGACTCAGGAGGCAGTGGTGCAGTTGGAAAAGAGTGAATTTTACTGTAGTAACTGTGCAACCATGAACACATGTAGCTTCCTGATGGGGGTAGTAGTCTCCCAACTGTTGGGGTTACCCATGCTTTGGGGTGAATGATGCCCAGAGCATAACAGTAGATAGTGCCTTGTACTCCACTCCAACAAATCAGTCACTAACCTAGCCTCAGCCAGTAGATGGTTTTGAGGACTGACTATAAGTAAGTCCTCTGGGCCCAAATACCTTTTACTAGGTGGGTCCCTGAACACAGTTCCTGGATAGCAAGACTCCTTCTTGCCAAACTGTCAGGTCAGAAGACAGACTGCTATTCCTTGTTTCAGGGCTGTCTCTGTGCAGAATTGGGCAGGTAATCTTCTCCCTCTCCCTACTGCATAAGGGTAACCACCTACTAGCTCTCAGTCTGTTGTCTGGAAGAACATAGAAAAGTGAGCTCTTGAGATCTACTCACATAGTGTGGTACTGTATTATGACTGTGACTGCTGTGCTGTGATAGCAGTGATTGGCTTGCAGTGCTACACCCAATAGAGTAGGGACTAAGTAGAGGTCACTGTAAAGTGGCTAGTGGGCTTATACATTTGAACAGTGAGTGTGCAATCAATGTCATTAGGTCAATGCGTCACTGTGACCTCTGAGGCCCAATTACAGACCGACTTGGCCTCAGCGATGACCCTGGGACAGATGAAGCCAGCAAGAAGCCTGAAGGGAATTCCAAATGACCACAGGGCACTGCAGGACACAGCGAGGATGCTCTGGAGAGGTGAGGCAAGAAGCAGGGTAAGGCAAGCTGAGTGGAGACACTGTGGGAGGCACAGTGTGTATTTTTCCTAACCTCCCCTGGGCCTCCACTTATAATAATCTGTGGTTTAAGTAAACCCCAAAGTATAATAAGTCACCAAAATAAACTCGGGTTCTCCCATCTCTACTAATGAAAGCCACTGTGGAGCATTATACAATGGGGGCATTAGGGAGCATATTCTACTATCTGGGCCACTGTGGAGCATTATAATATGGGAGGAGCTTATTATATTGTGTGGGACCACTGTGGAGCATTGTAATATGAGGGGAGCATATTATACTGGTGGGACCACTGTGGACCATTTCACTTTGGGGCGGCTTGGGACCATTTTATACTGTGTTTGGCTGTTGTAGAGCATTATAATGTGGGAGGCACTGTGGAGCATTATACTGAGTGGAGACACTGTGGTACAATATAAGATATAGAGAGACTGTGAAGTATTATAATGTGTAGAGATACTGTGGAGTATTATACTGTGTGGAGACACTGAGGAGCACTATAATGTGCAGAGACATTGTGGAATATTATACTGTGTGGAGACACTGTGGAACATTATAATGTGTAGATACATTGTGAAGTATTATACTGTGTAGAGACACTGTGGAGCATTATACAGTTTACTATTTATTATCACCCATATATGTAGTTGTATTTAACACACTTACATATTGTTATACAAATAATAGTTTCTTTATATACACATCAAGCTTTATTTCAGCAGGAAGATTCCAACTTTTATTTGTACTTTTTATTTTGGCAATATTATTATCTAGTGGATTTAATAAAAGTTATATTTTATTGAGGTGTGGAAGTAGGGTATTAGGTGCAATATGTATAGCAGATATTACATGCCCATGGAATGTCCATCATATGACCATGGACTGATTTTTTTTTCCACTGGAAGTAAACAAAGAATGACAGCAAGCAGAGATCTAGAAAACGGTGAGAAACTGATAGAAATCATTATATTGGAAAACTATAACTTTTAATTATACAAATAGCACATTTTTTTCTGAAATGGACAACCCATTAAGGACCCCCCCCCCCCCATAGATGTAGCATGTGGCCATAGGATATAGCTAGGATGCATCAATCCGGGTGCTGGGTGACAAGGGAGTGCCAGCAACCCACTCACACCTGGCAGGGTATTCAAATACAAGGTTGAACAGAGAACTATATATTTGCCCCAGGTGACGTTTAGCATGTCTCTGACACTGAAATTATCTACCAGCTATGTAGTGGACTACTTTTACTACTGTGTAGTAGTCTATGTAGTAGACTACTTTGCTGCACGGTCTTTTTTGTCATTTCAACTAAAAGGTAAGGATCAAAAACAAGCAAGGCATAGTTACATGCTGCATGTGTAAAGATATAATGGAGATGTCTGACCTATAACTTCTATAGGGTATAGTATGATTCCAGATCTTTTAGTGGAAGAGTGAAGAAATCAGGCGTTACCTTTTAGAGGCTAACTGAGTATATTTAATAAGTAAGCTTTCAGAAGACTAGCTCCTTCATCAGACATGGTGTTATACAAGAACTGAAAATTCACAGATTTTTTTATACCCTATATACATGGTCTTCAAAGGATTTTGGAGTCCTTAAAAAGACCAAAACAAAATGCAATCTAAGTAGAGAAGTTATTTACAACCGGTCAAAAAACAATCTGGAAAGTTGTGGTGCGTGCATTTTGCTTTGCTTTTTTTAAGGACTCTAAAATCCTTTGAAGACCATGTGTATAGGGTATAAAAAAATCTGTGAATTTTCAGTTCTTGTATAACATCATGTCTGATGAAGGAAGCTAGTCTTCTGAAAGCTTACTTATCAAATATACTCAGTTAGCCTCTAAAAAGTATCGCCTGATTTCTTCACTCTTCCACTACTTTCAATGACTAACATGGTACAAAATTATACTACTATCCAGATCTTTTAGTGATTGTAACCTTATGAAGGAATGTTCTGATAAAGAGGATAGCTCCAGTTTCCTATGGTTAATTAGTCCCACTTACTGCTATTTGTGTCATTTTACTTTTTGCCAAAAGTAAAACATGGAGGGGAAAGAAAAAACATGGTGGAAGGAAATCTCTAATAAGAACGCCTGGACCTGTGTGTGAACCTCTAGTGCCTGACTGTATTGGTGTTGAGTATTGTAGACTCACCTACTCTCCCTCCACCAAAAAGATACTAATACTTAGACAGTGTAAACTTAGACAAGCAGTCTGAAACTGCTCCAGATTTATCACAGTGGCTGAAGCTGGATGATAAATCTGACTTATCTTTAGTCTGTGTAGTCTACGTTTATACCACCTCATAGTTGGTTTACTTTGAGCCAGAATTTTACTGCACTTTTTGGAGCATTATGGCGCATTGTGGTGCATTTAAGCTATGCCCTCTTTTCCTGAGAATCCACACTCACATGCCTAGAATGTAAAAAAAAATTGTAGCCCAAACTAGATGTGCCACACTGTGCTAAAGATGCGCCACATTTACCACAGTGTCTAGTCGTAACCACTGGTAATAGTAAATCTGGGTCACAGAATATTCACAAAACCAAAGCACTGATGCAAAGTATATCGGCTTTTGTTTAAAGATCAGCGAACATGTTCGGATTGGACCAGATTCAACCTGAATTTTACAAAACTCTGAAACTTTTGGGGATCATCACCCCATGACACACTATTATAATTGGGATCTCTTCAGACCCGAGAATATAATATAATATAATAGAATATAAGTGGAGTCCCACAGAAAGTAATTAAAGGGGTTGTCCGGGATAAATGTAAATCCCTACACTAATCTAAACACCCTCCCCCTTCCTACTTTCTAAATAACATAATTTATAAAAAATGTATAGTTACTCATATCCCTGGGGCGGTCATGTGACCGCCCCAGGGACATTTGCTGGTTATCCGATGACGATCCGTTTCCGGAAACAGAATGTCACTACTACCCCCCCCCCCCATCCACTCCATCATACTTACCTATTTTCTTCCTTCCAGGCTTCTTCCTGCGGGCCGGCTCCTCCCTGTTTTCTGACTGCCGTGCGTGCTATAGACCCAGTGCTGCTCTGTATAGCCGATAATCCACCTCTACTGCACAGGCGTGGGAGCAGCATCAGAGACCTGCGCAATAGAAGTGGATTGTTGGCTACAGAGCACCGCTGGGTCTATAGCACACACGGCAGTCAGAAAAGAAGGATGGGCGTCCCGCAGGAGAAATACTGGAAGGAAGAAAGGTAAGTATATAATGGGGTTGGGAGTTGAGCTGAGTAGGTAGGGAAGGACTAGTAGTTGTGAGCGGGATAGCTAGAAACTGGGAGGGGGGTGTATGGGAGGGAGATAGGGAGAGAGGAGGGAGGGAGTGAGGTGAGAGGTAGCTAGCGTGGAAGTTATATAGCAAGAAGCTGAACCATGTAAACAAATGCAGAAGATACCAGGAGCTCCCATAGACACCAGAAATCACTCAAAACACTGCTAAAGTTATTTGGGTGCATTTATTAACGCATTAATAGCACTAACAGACCTTTTTTAAAAAAAAAAAAAAAAAAAACATTTTTTGCCAGGAAAACCCCTTTAAACAGAACAAATATACTCACCTTGCCTCACCTCTCCTGAGCATCTTTGCGTTGCCGCATCTGGAGGTCTCCCAACACTCTCTTCCAACCTCTGGCTGATGTCACATGCCCGATGGCTATACCTGAGTCCTGTGATTGGCCCTCATCAATCACTGATGCACTGATGTCTTGACGCTGGTTCAAAGTGTGAATTCAGTCAGAGGCCAGAAGAGGACGTCCGGGCCCACCAGACACCATGAGGATTCCCAGTAGATGTGAGGCAAGGTGAGTATAACTGTTTGTTAAGTTAACTTACCTCCCTTGAGCCTCTGCTTATTACACTCTGGGGTTTGCAGAGTCACGCAGGTGTGACCGTAGCCTCAGTTTTGCTTACCTTAATCTTTGATTCTAGCAGTAAGCTGCTTTTTCCAATAACATCTAGCAGACTCTACTGGTGACTACAGAACTGAATCTGTCTAGTTTTGCATACAACTTTCCCCATCTTCCATAACAATGTATATCAATGAGTGACTGAACTTTTTGGCCATATTGCTTAAGGAAAATGACTGCAGGATTTATATTCACTGGGGATTTTTCCTATTTTGGAAGGGAATGTTCTGTGATATTTTCACTAATTTTCAGTTTGGACAGAGTTGATATAAAGTAATCTTAGTTTCTTGCATCACTTGACTCAAAGTATCATCCAAAAGGTTGCTGAAATCAAGTTTATAGAACTTCACCATTGCACAATTACTTGTGTAAATATACATACTGTATATATGCAGAGTGGCAGCCGTATGATCCCACACATCCCAAAGACCTCCACAAGCTACTGAATGTGAGTATCATATCTCACATCCCCTAATTTCTTACCAGTGGTTTGGCTGTTTGTAGTTTATAATTATTGTAAGTACAGCATAGCCTCATTCACTTTGACGCAACTCAGATGGAGAAGACCGGAGGATGGGAGTTGTAGTGGCGGATGATGTGCAACCGGCTAGGCCAAGTACACTCAACCAAACACTCCAGCCCCACTCCTGGGCCGGACACCGTCGAGGGGGGTCCTGCAGCACTACCGGATGGTGGTGGTAGTAGTTTCCCCTGGGGAGCTTCCTTTGGAGAGGGGACCTCTGCTCTCACAGCTGGTGTGATGGTAGACAGAAGGGCCCTGATGGTAATGCAGGCACGACTCAGAAGGCCAGAGATGCAGAGAACCAGGCAACAGTTTATTTTAGCAACTGGGACAGAAGTAACAACAGCTTCCACATGGGAGTAGCAATACAACACTGTCCAAACCACCAGCCTTGGGTATAGGAGGGTGCCCAGGGATATTAAAGGCTCTGTAGTAAAGTTCTCCAACTACTCCTCCTCTCGTGCCTCTCCCAGCTAAGGATACTGGGGATGATGATACAGGGAGTCCTGACAGGGATCCAGTTACCAGTAAGCTAGGCCTGAACACGTTCCTCCTGTCAGGGTCCTCTCCTGCTCCTCCTGGCATGGCACAGATAACATCCAATAGTCCAGACAGCAGCAACTCCCTTCTCAGGGCTGACTTTAGTTGAGACTGGGGCAGAAGACAATCCTCCTTGAGGCTGTAAGTCTAGCCTTTGGGCCTCCAACAACCCCACCCAGTGACCTGTGATTGGCCAGGGTGTAACCAAGGCTATGGTTTAAACAGTGAGGGGAAAAATAACAAGGAAAAGCTGCAAAACAGTGATATGTAACATAGAACACAGAGGACGGACATACCAACACAACCCAGAGGCACAAAAGACAAACAATTAAAGCAGTAGCACTCCGGGATGCTGCAACTTTAATAGAGCTGAGCTGCAGTATCAAAATTTAACCATAGATCATAAACCATAGGTGTGGCACTGTTTCTTTAAGAATATTGCTTTGAAAATAAGTTTTAAATGTATTATTTTGAGTATTTTCTGACTATAGACGCTTGTGCAAGGATGATGACAGCTTTTTGGATTCACAGTTTCTTGCCCACCCACAGGACAGAGCACTCAAAAATCCGAACTCAGTGTGGGTTCACACTTGTCCGCTGCGAATCCGTCGGACATGCAGGACTTTGTTCCCAGCAAAAAAAAATGGCTTTGCGGCGCAGAGGGTGTAAGCGCACACCCGTGCATTGCTTTAAAAACTCATTCAAATGAATGGATTTTTAAGCAATGCATCGCAAACTTTTCCCTATCCAGTCTCTATACAGTTTTCCGAGATTTTCAGTCGGATTTGCGGCGGACAGACTCCGGTGCAAGTGTGAACCCACCCTCAGAAGTAAAGGTATAGCTAAGCTTTTCTTCACCCGTGGCAAAGATTCAGTTTGCAGCACCTGAAAATTTTGCTGCATTTGGCATGTCGTAAATACAGATAAACCTCTCTAAAAAAGATGGCATACTGTCTACCTTTTTTGAAAAGAACCCTGCCCTTTAAAAGACTACTTTTCAATGCAATTTTTATCTCACAGAATTTGCACTGTAAATGTAAAAAGATATTTATTTTTTAAATTTGTTTTGGAACCTGTAAGGCCATTTTACCACCTTAAGCTGTCATTATATCTTATTACTATACATGACAATAATTCTAAACATGCTCCTGTATGTTATTAAAGATGCAGCAAAAGTCACTAAAATTTATTTATAAAATTGCGTGATTTATGTTAGCTACCAGTGAAGAGTCATCTTGGTGTTGATACAAAAGAGTCAGGTCTCCAATATAGCCCCCCAAGTTTGCCTGACATCACCTGAAGGTGCTATGATTGAGACAAGGGTGAACAGAGACAAGGGTGACACAGATGGGCCACTTGCAGGTCTTCGGGCCCTTGCTCTCCAATAGTTTATAGAGCACCCCATGTATGTCTCTCAAGTAATCAATCAGTAAGCTATGTAAACGATATAATTTGCTGGTTAATTCTTTAACTGTAATATAATACACAGCAGGAAGCTGCTTTTGGTGTTCAGTGCCCACCCCTGGATAAAGATCACATATAAATATATGGATAGGCAAAGTGGATGTTGATATAAATGGGTAAAAAAATCACAATATTATGGCCATGCACCAATACGTGCTACTTTTGGTATGTCTTGTATAAATCAGCCCCCATATTTTTCAATGTATTCTAAAAGACAACTGGTATAAATACATTGATAGATATTCTCTATACAGCTGAGTGATAAAAGTTGCTGCCTGTAGCAACCACTAGGGGGAGCTTGGTGCATAGGAAGTAACACTCAATGGAAGCTGTAAAAATCTCCTTATACTGTGCTTCCCCTCATGCAGTGAATGAGTGTCAGGAAGTAGAAAGAAAAAGATCAGCGCCAGGCCCCATTCTCCATGAGTCCTATAGCAGCTGTACATGGTAGGAATTGAATGTAATATCCACTCTGTGCTTCACAATTCAGCCCCCATCTCTACTCCTGGCAGCTTGGATGCAGGCAGAAGCAATGTAGTGATGCCACTATGTCGCACCTTCTACTTCCTGAAACTGCCAGAAGCAGAGACCAGAATGGACTGCAGGGAAACAGGCTGAGGTGAGTATTAGTTTTGTTTTTGTTTCTGCCACAAGGAGTGCGCATTATTTACAGTGTAGGGCCATCGCCACTATAGTGTAGGGTTGAAATGAGAGGGCCATTATAGTGTGGGGGCCTTTGTAGCAGGTAGGCCACAAAGAGCAGACCATTATAGTGTGGGGGCCACAATAGGGGGCCATTATAGTGTAGGGGTCAGAATGAGGGGCCATTATAGTGGGGGGACTACAATGAGGTAGATATATTGTGGGGGACATTATATCGTGGGGTCTACGATGAGACATTATATCGAGTGGGGCATCATACCATGGCAGGATCACTAAGGGGGACATTATACTGTGTTGGGAATGGCTGGGAAACGGCAGGTTTATGGGTAGGGTTGGAGGCATGTCTTATGATTCCTAAATTTGCCTTTGCTTTGTGTGTGCTACAGATTTTGTCTCTCTTTTGGTATTCTGATTGGGGGCATGGCAATATTGATAGAGTGGAGGAAGGAAGAAGAGAGCAGAAGATCCTGTACAAAGAAGCTGACATGCATGTCATTTTTTAGTGCACAAGAAGGAATTTACAAAGAAGAAGATTATGGAGGATGGACTCCATGTAATCTAAGTGATCAGTGGCGTAACTAGGAATGGCTGGGCCCCAAGGCGAACATTTGACATGGGCCCCCCCCCCCCCCCCGAACCGCTGCCCCCAATCACCTTCCCCCCGGACTGCCCCCTCCAACCACCCTCCCAAAAAAATGCATTCCTGCGCACACTATTATGTGCCATAGTGGCCCCTGCACACAGTATCATGCCCCATAGTGGCACCTGCACACAGTATCATGCCCCATAGTGGCCCCTGCACACAGTATCATGCCCCATAGTGGCCCCTGCACACAGTAGCATGCCCCATAGTGGCCCCTGCACACAGTATCATGCCCCATAGTGGCCCCTGCACACAGTATCATGCCCCATAGTGGCCCCTGCACACATTATCATGCCCCATAGTGGCCCCTGCACACAGTATCATGCCCCATAGTGGCACCTGCACACAGTATCATGCCCCATAGTGGCCCCTGCACACAGTATCATGCCCCATAGTGGCCCCTGCACACAGTATCATGCCCCATAGTGGCCCCTGCACACAGTATCATGCCCCATAGTGGCCCCTGCACACAGTATCATGCCCCATAGTGGCCCCTGCACACAGTATCATGCCCCATAGTGGCCCCTGCACACAGTATCATGCCCCATAGTGGCCCCTGCACACAGTATCATGCCCCATAGTGGCCCCTGCACACAGTATCATGCCCCATAGTGGCCCCTGCACACAGTATCATGCCCCATAGTGGCCCCTGCACACAGTATCATGCCCCATAGTGGCCCCTGCACACAGTATCATGCCCCATAGTGGCCCCTGCACACAGTATCATGCCCCATAGTGGCCCCTGCACACAGTATCATGCCCCATAGTGGCCCCTGCACACAGTATCATGCCCTACAGTGGCCCTTACACACAGTATCATGCCCTACAGTGGCCCCTACACACAGTATCATGCCCCACAGTGGCCCCTGCACACAGTATCATGCCCCACAGTGGCCCCTGCACACAGTATCATGCCCCACAGTGGCCCCTGCACACAGTATCATGCCCCACGGTGGCGCCTGCACACAGTATCATGCCCCACAGTGGCCCCTGCACACAGTATCATGCCCCACGGTGGCCCCTGCACACAGTATCATGCCCCACAGTGGCCCCTGCACACAGTATCATGCCCCATAGTGGCCCCTGCACTGAGTATGTTGCCTCATAGTGGCCACTGCACGGAGTATTTTGCCCCATAGTGGCCCCTGCACACAGTATAATTCCCCATAGTGGCCCCTGCACACAGTATCATTCCCCATAGTGGCCCCTGCACACAGTATTATATCCCATAGTGGCCCCTGCACACAGTATTATTCCCCATAGTGGCACCTGCACTGAGTATTTTGCCTCATAGTGGCCCATGCACTGAGTATTTTGCCCCATAGTGGTCCCTGCACTGAGTATTTTGCCCCATAGTGGCCCGTGCACACAGTATTATTCCCCATAGTGGCCCCTGCACTGAGTATTTTGCCCCATAGTGGCCCCTGCACACAGTATTATTCCCCATAGTGGCACCTGCACTGAGTATTTTGCCTCATAGTGGCCCATGCACTGAGTATTTTGCCCCATAGTGGTCCCTGCACTGAGTATTTTGCCCCATAGTGGCCCGTGCACACAGTATTATTCCCCATAGTGGCCCCTGCACTGAGTATTTTGCCCCATAGTGGCCCCTGCACTGAGTATTTTGCCCCATAGTGGCCCCTGCACACACTATTATTCCCCATAGTGGCCCCTGCACACACTATTATATGTCCCATTGTGGACCACCCATGAACAATTATTATACTCCGGGGTCTTTTCAGACCTCAGAGTATAATGATCGGAGACCCAGGGGAGGATAGAAACATAAAAAACATTGCTTACCTGTTCCTCGCTCCGGTCCACTCCCCGCTACTTCGGCCTTGTTCAGTGTTGGACCAGGCCGTCGTCACGTGATGCGGGCCGGCGTCGTGACGCAAAATGACGTCCGCTGACGTCTGCGACGTCACCAAACAGGCCCGAAGCCTGGATAAGCGTAGGAGAGATAAGTACATTGTTTTTTATGTTCTCTTACCAACTCTGGGCCTCTGATTATTATACTTCGGGGTCTTTTCAAAGACCCCGGAGTATAATGATAGCAGTGATTGTGGGGTTCAGCCCGCGGCCTTACCTACCGATCCCTGCTCCTGCTCACAGCCGCCTCTGCAGAATCGGAAGCGCAGGCGGCCGTGAGCGGGACGCCGGGGAACGGTAAGTATATAGGGCCCGTTACCTGCTGGGGTTACTCCAGCAGGTAACGGCCTATTAAAAAAAAAAAAAAAAAAAGCATCGGGGGCCCACGGGGCCCCGTAATGTCCCGGGCCCTGTGGCAGCTGCTACCGCTGCTACCCCGGTAGTTACGCCCCTGTAAGTGATGCTGCATATCCTATGTTTTTATATTTCTTTAAGTGGAAGTCTCTTTATTATACCTGCTACTCTTCCCCTGCACTTAGCACCCAGGGCACAGGACCCGCCTTCCATCTCCAAACTACACCCCTAACATATCTATCTCACATTTGAACTTTATCCTATGCTTGCGGAAGTAGATCCTTAGTCTCTCGACACTTGGACAGTGGTTATGAAATGGCCCCTACATGTAGTATGCAGTTGCCCCATACTCAGTACAGTTAGGACCAATTCTAGATTATTTGCTGCTTGAGGTGAAAATTAAAATGGTGACTGCCTGTTAGAATGTTCCCTCCACTAGGAAAATAATAAGTGTTCTGCTTACTGATTATCCGCAGAACTCACAGTATGAGCCTTTCCACTGATTAGTCTCACTCATCTGAAGCTATTTAGTGAGTGAAAGGAGGGTAGGTGGGGGGCCAGAAAATGGAGAGGAATCTGAGGCGGAAGTCTTCCTTAATTACTCTTCATATTCCATTTGAACAGGCCCTAATAGCTTCTCCACATTTACAGACGCCTTCATAGATGCCTAGTTTGAACACCATCAACTGCGTTAATTCATGCACTTGATAAAGGGATACATATCCTGAAACGCATTGCGCTTTTTAACAAATAAAAAGAAACCATTTTCACACGACTGTGTACCCTGCCTATTGAGGTGCGTGCCTTGTCCTTCCATTTCCTGGGTATCCAACTGTGACCACTTACAGTACGATCCGCATTTAATAGGTCCCCCGTATTGGATAGTAGTGCCCTCACAGGTAATAGGAGCACTATAACCTAGATGGGTGGACTGTAATAGTGCCTTAATAGCATCCCCCCATAGGTAATAGTTCCTCCAACATACAGTAAGTAATGCTATTACCTGTAGAGAGCACTATTACTGTAATAGTGCCCTTATAGCACCCCCCCACAGGTAATAGTCTCCCCCTCAGGTAAGTTTTATTAATTGTGGGGGAGCACTACTGCTACCGTAATGCTACAGTTCACTTATGCACCACTCGGGAGCTTTGGATGTGTGCCTCTTCCATTATTCTCCCAAAACCACGACTCTAGCATTGTGGTACCGCTGAGACCTGGGAGTAGAATAGAAGATGCACACATCCTGCACACTAAGGCACCACATAGGTGAACTTTAAGTAGGATATATAAAAAGTGTGTCGGGGAAAATGTGTCGGTAGCGGCTTAGGAACTCTTTCAGATGCAACCCCAAGTACAGTACCCCACATATAGTATAATGGCCATCACACTCAGTAGAATGACTCCTTCAGTGCCCCACATGTAAAATAATGGCCCCCACTATGCTTCCACCTAATAAAATGGCTCCCATAATGCCCCTCATATATAACAAAATAGCCCCCACAGTGCCCCCACATATAATATACCGGGATGGATTAGGAGTACCATGGTCCATATTCATAAAGCATAGTATAATGTCCCATAGTGGCCCCCACACAGTATAATGTTCCATAGTGGCCCCTCAAAACAGTATAATTTGCCAAAGTGGCTCCCACACAGTATAATGTCCCATAATGGCCCCCATGCAGTATAATGCCCCATAGTGATCCCCAGAATGGCCCCTACATTAATAACATTTTTTTAAAAATCCCGCATACATAGGGATGACGGTCAGTTCTCATTACATTATTTTTAACAATTTATTTAAATTTATAATTTATTTAAAAAATAATTTATTTAATTTACAATTTAAAAACATTATTTTTTTTTACAATTTCGGGTTTGGCTGAACCCGAAATTTTGGAAGTTTGTCACCCACAAACTACTATTATACACTGGGGTCTCTTCAGACCCTCAGAATATAATTAGTAGAAGCCTAGGGCAGGTGAGTAAACATAACAAACAATGTTACCTCCCCTGGGCTGTCAGGGACCGCTGAGGCCTGTGATTGCGACATGAGTCATGTGACCACGTGACTGCCAGTATTGCAACTTTTTGTATGTTTAGAATTAATAAAAATTATTGGAACAGAAAATTGGGCAGCATAAGTTGAGGAACAAGGTGATTTTACAGTTGAAGAAAAGAAAGCTGAATAAACTCATATTCACCCCCATAATAACAATGTGAGGCTCTTTGAGCCTGTCACTAATCAGTGATCAGTAATAGAAATTATCCATAGACGGATGGCAAGAAATACATACAGACTGAACAGTAAGACAATAACCCTGTCATATCACTTCAATAAGTCTGATTTTGTGGGAAAACATGTCCTATTACAAATGTACTACTCCAAGGTATATTGATGAAATGACTGTTAGTTACTTGTAGTCAACAATACGTGAATTGTAGTTCATTTTTATTCTTTGTTTTTTAGAGACATGAGGGTCTTTCTGTTTTTGGGTATAGCTCTACTTTCGTATTGCCCTTTGCTGATCATCACGAGGGCCATCAAAAACATGATAAGGATGACCACAATCATCAAAAAGACCACCATGATCACAAAGACAGCCATCATAAGAATGGGGAACAGCAGAGAAAAGAGCAACACCACCATCACAAGTCCTTGTCCTACCACAAGATAGCTCAATACAATTCCAAATTTTCCTTTGACCTGTATCGGCAGGTAGCTCTAGATCATCCATCTGAGAACATTGTCTTCTCCTCTGTCAGTATCTCTACTGCATTTGCTTTTCTATCCCTGGGTGCTGAGGGTCAGACCCACTCACAGATCATTGAAGGGCTCAATTTTAACACTTCTGAGATCTCATGATGGTTTTCACAATCTTCTGGATCTCATGAATAATGTGAACAGGGAGCTGCAGATCAGCATTGGAAATGCTCTCTTCATTTCCAAGGAGCACAAGATCTTCCAGACATTCTTAGATGAAGCCAAGAGACTTTATCACTCAGAGGCGTTTTCTACTGATTTCCAAAACAAAGACGAAGCAAAAAATCAGATCAACAGTTACGTGAAGAAGAACACCCATGGCAAGATCACTGAAATGCTGGATAGTGTAGACCAGGATGCCATTTTTGTCCTCATCAATTACATGTATTTCAGAGGTAATCTATTGCTTTATAACAAATAGCCCACCCCACAGGGTTAATGCAAATCTTGGCCTTCTCCACTGTAAGTAGTTTCCTTAGATCATTAGCAGATAAGTTAAGCATTATTTCTACCTGAGTCAGGCCACTTATTGCATTTAAAGGGAACCTATTACAGGGAAATGCAGTTCAATCTGTAGGCAGCATGTTTAAGATTCAGTAGAACTCATTTACTCATTTATATTGTTTCTCTTTCAGTGCTTATAAACAGTTATCTAGTCATGGGACCGTCCTATCAGTGATTGACAGCTATCTCTGTATGCAGCCATACATGGGTGAGCATTCAATCAATATGTACTGTAGGACCACCCCATGACTGTTTCTAAGCATAGAAAGAGCAAAGACATAAATTGATATAGTTTTGTAGAAGTTTCTGTATATCAATCTGCTCAACTCCCTCTGCTCTATGACATATTGCCTGCAGATTATTCTGTTTTTTCCATGTGAGACACTCCTTTAAATCGTATATTATGATAAGCCACTCTCATACAAAACAATTCTCATATTATTTTTCGATTCATTTCTTTACAGGGCAATGGAAAAGTCCATTTGATGAGCAAGACACAGAAGAGGGAGATTTTCATGTCAATCAGAACAAAACTGTGAAAATGTCTTTCATGTTCAAAACAGGAAGGTACAACGTAGCATTCACAAATGAGGCCACTGTGGTTTCTATTCCCTATAAAGGAGATGCCAGTGCCTTATTCATCCTGCCAGAAGAGGGGAAGTTGTCCGGAATAGAACATAATTTTAATAAAGAATGGATTCATAAGTGGAAGAAATCAATGAAATTGAGGTAAGGGAATATCTATCTATTTATCTATCTATCTATCTATCTATCTATCTATCTATCTATCTAATATAAGAAAAAGAAAGTCCACAGCTGCACCAACTTGAGCTGGGTGCATAACCCAGAGCTCTAGATTCAGTAAAACCTTAATTCATATCCAAGGAAAAGGCTGCACTACAAGAAATTAGTGAAAAAAACTGGGTGGTGTTTATTCCATGTTGCTACATTTCTTTTTTTTTTTATAACTCTCTTTTTTATTTATTTTCTTTTGTTTATACAGCAAAATACAGTTACAAAGTACAAAGAAAAGTAAAACAGGTTTTTCCTGTAAATTTTATAAACATTGTTCAATAATACTAAAACAGTATCTGAATAACTTACAACTCGTGATATAATCACAGAATACGAATAGTATTGGGACCCTTCCTAGTTCGATTATAGTCTATAAACGAATGCAGTGATCAGGGGTCCGTGTACAGCTACCCTAGCAACATCTATTAAGGAGAAAACTACTGTGTAATAATAGTGGAGATGTAGGGAAGGGGGGGGGGGGAAGGTTTTTTGCAAGCATTAGCTGGTGTTAGGTGTTAGATTCCCATGTAGACTTCTCACCCGTCAGCAATTTTCCTTATTCAACCTTATAAAGAGGACTCAGTTAGCGCTCCGTCCTTGTGCGGGGATGTGTGCCTCCGTCTCTCCTGAGATTCCTGCCATGGGTTCGCTAAGCAGACCAGATGCTAAGTCCAGACTAAGCCAGGCCGACCAGGTTTTCCTGAATGAATCGTGTTTTCTGTTTACCCAACTCAGCTGTTCTTCAAATCTCATCACCTCGTTTACAGTGTTAATCCATTCCTTGATGGATGGCGTCTCCTGTTGGAGCCAGTATCTCGGTATGAGGATTTTTGCTGCCTCAATCAGAAAAGTAGCTAAATTATGTTTTGTGGGTTGGAATTCCGGTGTTGGACAGGAGTGAGAACAATGCGACAGCCCATTATCTTTCTAATATGTTCCTGGATCAGTCTCCAGTACGGAAGTATTTTCTCACAGTACCACCATATGTGGGACAGTGAGCCTTTTTCTTTCTTGCATCTCCAGCACTCACTAGTGGGCACCAGGTTATGAGCATGTAGCCATTCCGGCGACCTATGCCATCTGGCCAGTATCTTGTAATGAGCCTCCTGAAGTCTGACACATGAGGAAAAGCCGTGAGAATATTTCAATATGGATTTATATTTGTCTTCCTCTAGTTTGATCTTTAAGTCTCCTTCCCAGGATCTCAAAAAGGTTGGGATGTGGCATTCCAGTGGTTGTTGAATGAATTGTTTACAACTTCTTATTTTCCTAAAGGAAGGGATACCACTCCGAACTCCCTTTTCAAATTCTGTGAGAGGCCTTTTGAGTGAGCCTAGTTTGCTTAGTTCTAGAATTATCTTTCGGTACTGTGCATAGTGTAGGAAAATAAGAGTTGTGTCTGGCACTAAGTCTTTAAACCGGCTTTCATCCAGTGGTAGACCTGCCTGAACAATGTCCCTTAAGGTAAATTTGCTCAGCTTATTCCACACGTCTGAGGGTGGGTGTGTTTTGGTTCTCAGGCCGTGAGGGGCCAGGTCCGCTGGGAGCAAGGGGGGAGGGCTTTGGGGAAAGCTTGTCTCCGACCTCTTTCCATGTCTCACAAGGACCCCTGAGCAGGGGGCACAGTTCGTTTTCTCGGATGTGCGAGGCAGGTGGAAACCACAATAGTTGGCGAAAAGATGGGCCCGCTCTTTGCTCTGCCATGGCGCTAATGATGTGACATTTGGTGGGACTAGTTAGCGATAACCAGTTTCTTAATTGTATGGCTCTGTAATAGGAGAATATATCTGGTTGCGATATTCCTCCCTCTTTTTTTCTTTTTGATCAATAAGCTATAGGGCAGCCTTGGTGGTTTAGATTTCCACGTATACGTGGTGAATATATTTCTGACCATTTAAAGAAGTTGGCAGGTAGATGGATAGGTAGCATCTGCATAATATATGTGATTTTAGGGACTACATAAGCTTGAATCAGGTTTTTGCGACCAAACCAGGATAAATATGGTAATTTGTATGATTTCAAAAGGTCTTTTATCTCTTGGAGGAGTGACTGATAGTTTAACGGATAGACCCTCTCCAAGTTGGTTGGCAGGTTTACTCCTAAATATTTGATGCTGTCTGTTTTCCAGATAAAAGGGAAACTTTTTCTGAGATTATTGGCAATATCCAGTGGAACCAAGATGTTTAAAATCTCTGATTTGGATGTGTTGATTTTATAATTTGATAGTTCGCCATATTTGGTTATTAGGGACATTAATGCAGGGAGACCCTCCTGCGGGTTCGTAATTAAGAATAAAACATCGTCCGCAAAAGCGACTGATTGTAGGGACTGCGTACCTATATGAAAGCCTCTGATCTGTGGGTTTAGTCGTACAGCTTGGAGTAGGGTCTCAAGTGAGAGAACAAAGAGGGTCGGAGAGAGTGGGCAGCCCTGCCTAGTGCCGTTTGTGATGTCAAACGTTCGTGACAAGGTGCCATTTACTTTTAAGCGAGCATTAGGCTGTGAGTATAGGGACATTATGGCCTTTATGAAGGTCTCCGGTATCCCATAAGCCACTAGTGATTCTCTCATGAAGACCCAGTCTACCCTGTCAAACGCCTTTTTCGGCGTCTACTCCCAGGAGTAGTAAAGGAGAGCGCTTTTGTCTGGCTAATGCGATAGTGTGAAGCAGTCTTACGGTGTTGTCCGAGCCCTCCCTGCCCTTCACAAAACCCGTCTGCTCCACATGTAACAGTTTAGGTACCAGGGGCTGTAGCCTCAGCGCCAAGAGTTTTGCCCAGATTTTTAAATCTAAGTTTAGTAGCAAGATGGGTCTGTAGCTACTGCACAGAAGCGGATCCTTCCCTTCTTTAGCTATTAAAGCGATATGTGCTTCTTGGGTCTGCTTGGTCATAGATTGGCCATCTAGAAGTGAGTTATATAGCGTGACCAGGTGCGGAGAGAGTGTTTTTTTAAACCTTTTGTAGTAAACTAACGGGAACCCATCTGGGCCAGGACTTTTTCCTATCGGCAAGCTGTTGATGACCCTACTTATTTCCTCTGTCGTGACTGGGGATAAGAGGTCCTCAGCTGCCCCTTCTTCCAGCTTGGGGAGACTAAGATCCCGCAAGAAGTCTTTCATGCGGGCTAGCCTATCAGTTCCATCCACCTCAGCTCTATGTTTAGCTAAGTTGTACAGTTTGGAATAAAACTCCCTGAAGTTGTCCGCCATCTGAGGAGTCTCATGTGTTACAGTACCTTCTTTTCCTTTGATGGCTGTAATATACGATTTGCCCCTTTCTTTTTTAATCATGGCTGATAAGAACTTGCCACCCCTGTCCCCGTGGGCCACCAATTTGACCTTGGAATATAAGAGCTGTTTTGCGGCCGCTCTATTTAGTAGTCTTTTTAGCTTTTCCCTGAGCGCGACAAGCTCCTCATGTGATCGTATAAAGCTTTGGAGTTTGTGAATTCTTTCTAATGCTGAAATTTGTGCTAGTAGTGAGTCTATTTCCCTTTGTTGCTGTTTTTTGATTGCCGAAGCTTTGGAGATCAAGAACCCCCTGATATATGCCTTATGGGCCTCCCAGACTTTTGCTGGGGCCACTTCCGTGGAAGCATTTAATTCAAAGAACATTTCTAAATGGCTATTAAGTTCTTCCTTTACTTCCTGTCTGTCTAGTAAAGACTCATTTAACCTCCATGACCACTGCCTGGGAGTTAGCGTCGTGACAATTAGGTCCGCGGAGACATGAGCATGATCCGAGATGCTTATGCAAGCTATCTCCGCACCTGAAATATATTCAACTAGGGATGCTGAACAAAGGAGATAGTCTAAGCGTTGGTAAGATCTATGGGGCACAGAGTAAAAAGAAAAGTCTTTCGAGTTGGGGTGTTGGAGTCTCCACATGTCAACTAGCTGTAGGTCTTGCAGGGACGAGTGGATTCTCCTCAAACCTCTCTGGGAAATTGGTGATTTTCCCGTTGAGGAATCCAAGAGCGGGTCTAGTGGAAGATTAAAGTCTCCCCCCCCAACACAATCTCCCCCTCTGCAAACATCCTCAGGTCTTGAATTTCTAGACACAACCAATCTACCTGTCCGTGGTTCGGGGCGTAAAAACTGGCCAGGGTCAGGGGTCTTGTGCCTAAGGTTCCTTTAACAAAAATTTACCTGCCGTCTGCATCGGCGTGTATCTGTTTGCATGTGAAAGGTATGGTCTTGCGTATTGCTATCGCTACTCCTTTTGAGGATGACTGGGAATGACAACTAAAGAACCATTGGTCGAACTGTTTCTTAGATATGGGCGGAAGTTTATCTGATTTGAAGTGTGTCTCCTGGAGGAAGAGAATATCTGCGGTGTCTTTTTTCATTAGCCGCAGGATGGAGTGTCTTTTATTTGGCGAATTGAGTCCCTTCACATTGAATGAGGTAAAGCGCACCGACGCCATTTCAATGCGTGCTGCCTATCTCTAACGTTATGCTTGCTGTGACTAGTTATATATGTGTAATGTATTGGGGGGGGGTGGGAGCGAGGGCAGGGGGAGTCTGAGTGTGGTCAATCTCAGTACTCTGGTGATCGGGTAGAAAAAGAAAAGGAATAAGAGATACTCTCACTCCAGTGTAGTTATCACCAGATCTCTGGGTTGCACCCTTTCAGTGCGGGGAAGTATTTAATAATTCTATCAAACAAGGAGAATGATAAGGAACTGAGTAAAACCTCTGAAGTTTCAGAAGATTAAACTGTGCGGTGTATGGCCTGCATCGAACCGCTTGTTTTAGTCTAAATTGACTATATAGTCATATTGCCTATGTTCTATTCTATAGCATAGATTAATAAAATAAAGAACAAAAAGATTGTGCTTAAGATTATCAGCATCAACAATACATTTACAAACTACTTGAAATGGTACTCACGGCTTACGCCTCTAAAACTATGTACTATATCGCCTTAGTACAATGTATCAAGCAATGTCCCTCTTAGATCTTGGCATCTGCTTCTTCATCCTTGGGGACCTTGATTTGGTTACCGACCTAAATGGCAATACAGGAGGATCTGGGGCCGGCAGTCCTGCAGAGGGCATCCAGGAAGGGATATCGATGGGCTCCATTTCCAGGATAGGCCACAGCTCTCTCAAGTCCTCAGGTGTGTGGACCGGATATCTTCTGCTCCCAAGTATTACTGACAAGCCGAAGGGGTAAAGCCATGCATACTGTACATTTCTGGCCCGCAACTCTGTTAGCAATGGTTTCAGCAAACGTCTTTTTGCCAATATAGAGGGAGCAACATCTTGGTATATTGCTATTTCTGCATTTTCAATATTGATTACTGATTTATTTCTGGCAGCCGTCAAGATAGCTTCTGCATCTAGGAAGGAGAGTAGCCCACATATGACGTCTCTGGGAGGCTCCCCTAGTTTGGGCTTGGGTCTCAGAGCTCTATGTATTCTTTCAATTATCACTTTGGTCGCTCTTTCCTTCCCCAGGAGATCTGAGAATATCTTATTTGCAGTGATTGGGAGGACTTCAGGGGTGTATGTTTCTGGTAGTCCTTTAAGGCGAATATTCTTTCTGCGGCTTCTATTTTCCTGGTCCTCAACTAGAAGTAACAATTTATCAATAAGCTCTCTGTGGTGTTTAAGATGGTCAGACACTGTATTAGAGTGTTCCTGCAGCGAGGAGTATGCTTCTTCTAAATTCGAGACTCTATGCCCCACTGACTGGATCTCTGATTTGATGGCAGCCAATTCTGACAAGACCGGGCTTACAGCCTTTGATAAGGCTTTCTGAAGAAAGGACTTTGAGATTATCGAGGAACTTAAGTCTCTGTGTGAGCTATCTCCCATGCTGTCAGCGTCTGAGTCCTCATCCATTTCTTGATCTTATCTAGTATCAGAGGCCATCGCCACTGAGCCTGTTGGAGAGGGCGGATGCTTTTTCGTAAGGAAGCGTTGCAAGTCTCCTTGCAGTTTAGGACCTTTAGGCGTGCTGGGGAGTTCACAGCTTTTGTCTCTCCCTATTTTAACCATAATGGTGCAGAAGGATAGGCAAGGATAAGTGAGATGCAGGCCTCACTCTACCGCACTTAGAATGAATGGCCCATACTTGCCCCTTGGGCAGTATGTAGTTGTAGTGAAAACTGCAGTGTGTTTACTGCTTAAAGAGGCCCTAACAGGCGTAAGATGGCGGGGAGACTGTTTTTCCCTGGACCTTGGGACTATTAAGGCGTCTCTGTCGGCTTCTTATCCGCTCACCTCCGTGGGCTCTTGCCCCTAGTATCAGGGCCTCTGATAGCTTCCTCAGCTCTGGAGCAGAGCACCTCCGCGTCCTCTGTGATCCACCCTCCACGTGTGGCTGAATGTGGCCCACTCTGTGACTGCTCCCGGAGCCTCGGGTCTCTCCTAAGAGCAACCAGCTCCACAGCTGCACTTGCTATCAGGACAGCTGACACCCGCTCCCAGAAGACCAGGTTCCGTAGATTTCCGCAGGATCTGCTTGATCAGCGCTAGCGTGTGCGGCCACCGCGTTTTCTCCGCTCCTCGGTCAAGGTAGGCCTTAAGATGGCGGTCGAGCACACCGCCCCGACGGCAGATTGCCTCGCCGTGTCTCCGATCCCGCCTCTCACCACTCCTCACCTGCTCTGCGAGACCAGAACGAGTCACAACTGGAGGATCGCTGGACTGGTAAGATGTATCTGTAGTCGGCGGGTTAATAGGTTCTTGAAGGCTCTCACCGGTTGTAGTCAAGATGGCGGGTTCAGGCAGGAAAACTCAAATAGGCCTCAGTCTGTTCTGGCCTTCGTAGGTGCCGACGGCCTCTAATAACACTCACCGCTGGTGCACTGGGGTTTGGGGATGAACCCCTGAGTGTTTTTTATTCGGTGTGAATCGAGATGGCTGAGATTTGTGCTGGATAATTTGTTATCTCGCGGAGGAGCTGAGGGATGTACGTCCGCTCCTTTCACCAGCTAGCTACGCCCCCCCCCATGTTGCTACATTTCAGCTCCGTTGAGCCTTTGTCAAGCAATGTGTCAGTGCATTCATTTCAAGTATATAAAGCATGTAGGCTTAATTAATACAATATAGTAATTAGTGAAAATTTCATATTAATAAAGTGCTTAATATGGTGTATCAACATACTAGGTAAAGTGCCAAAAGTGACTAAAATGTATATAAATAGGCGATCTTACAGTAAGTGTACATAATAAATAAACCTACATACATAATTGATAATGAAAGCTGACACAGACCTGTATATCCCATAACAAAACATGGCGTGAATTTATACATCGCACATGTGTTTATTTATTATCAATTATGTATAAGTTACTGACTGTAAGATCGTCTATGTATATAACTTTTGGCACTTGGCAATTTACCTAGTATGTTGATACAGCATATTATGCACTTTATTTAAATTTTCACTAATTACTATATTGTATTAATTAAGCCTACATGTTTTATACACTTGTAATGAATGCACTGACACATTGCTTGACAAAGGCTCAATGGAGCTGAAACACTGCAACATGAAATAAACATAATTTTTTCTCTAATTTCTTAGAGTGCAGCCTTTGCCTTGGATATCTATCTATCTATCTATCTACAAGTTACAAAAAAGACAACACTCCAAAATTTAGAAAAAAAATGATAATTACATACCTCCCAACTTTTCAAGGATGCAAAGAGGGACAATAGTTGAATTTTCTGAAATGAAGCCAAGCCCCTGGATACACCCCCTTTCACGCCCCTAGAAACGCCCCAACTTTTCCTATAAATATGAGCATTTCCTTCAGCATAATTTTAGTAAGCCTATAGTTTTACCAATATAAAAAAAAATATATATATAGATACGTGTATGTATATCTCAAACATTGTGGATCAGGTTGCATATTATTTGCGTTACTTTTCCTATCCTGGCTATAACACTTGCTTTTGCTCTTTCCAGGTATTTTCATTAATAGAGACATAATTAAGGAGAAAAATAAAAGTATTTATTTCCAACAAGTAAAGTGCATGAAACTATCAAAGCAGCCTTGGTAGTCTTAAGTATCTCAAAACAGTATCTCCCTTCAGCCACCTTCAGCATGGGACTGCATGTAGACAGCATCATCCTCTCTCCCTGCTTCAGCTCCATCCAACATGCAGTCCCATGTAGATATCACCCTCTCTTTATTCAGCCCCATCCAATTTATGCAGTCCCATGTAGATATCACCCTCTCTTTAGTCAGCCCCCTCCAATTTATGCAGTCCCATGCATAAAAAAAAAAGCTCCACCCTCTCCCCCTTCAGCCCAATACAACCCCCAGTTTGATGTCCCCCCTCCAGCTGTTCCCAGTTTAATATCCCCCTTCATGATAATAATAATAATAATAATAGTCCTTTAATAGTCCCACAATGGGGAAATTCAGTGTGTTACAGCAGCAAAGATAAGCAGATACAAATACAAATACAACATGTACAGGAATGTTCCAAGGTAAGAGGCATTACTTTGATAGCCGACAGACAGATAGGAAGTAGCGGGGGGGGGGGGGGATTTAACAGGCAGAGAGATATTTCAGTTCTCTGTGTGTAATGATCTCCGCTTAGGTCGGTGTTGGTTGTACAGCCTAACCGCCGTGGGGATGAAAGACTTCCGATAGTGCTCCTTCTCACACCTAGGGTGGAGCAGTCGGTCACTAACAGTACTACTCAGCGCAATCACAGTCTCATGCATGGAATGGGACTTCTTCTTCTGCATGGAGCTCACCACGGACAGTATCCTTTTGTCACCCACCACCTGCACTGGGTCCAGTGGGCTCCCCAGGACAGAGCTGGCCCTTCTAATCAGCTTGTCAAGTTTATTTCTGTCCCTGGTTGATATACTGCTCCCCCAGCAGGCCACTCCAAAGAAGATGGCTGATGCCACTACCGAGTTGAAGAAAGTTCTAAGAAGTGCCCCCCGGATTCCAAAGGCTCTCAGCTTCCGAAGCAGGTAGAGCCTGCTGTGGCCCTTCCTGTACAGGGCCTCCATATGATCTGCCCAGTCCAGCTTTTTATTAAGGAGCAAACCCAGGTACTTATAGGTGGTGACCATCTCTATGCCCGTCCCCAGGATGTCCACTGGTGTAGGAGGGCTTCTGCCTTTACGGAAGTCCACCACCATCTCCTTGGTCTTCCCCGCGTTAATCTTCAGGTGGTTCCGGTGGCACCAGTCCACAAAATCCTGGTTCAGTTCTCTTTACTCCCTGTCATCATCGTCTGTGATGAGGCCTACTATTGCAGAGTCGTCAGAATACTTCTGTAGGTAGCAGCTGGATGAGTTGCACCTAAAATCTGCAGTGTACAGTGTGAAGAGGAAAGGGGCAAGAACCGTACCCTGAGGTGCCTCCGTATTACAGATCACGGTACCTACCTTGGGCTCTCACGTATTGAGGTCGATTTGTGAGATAGTCTAGGATCCAGTTGGAGAGGTGGTGGTCCACTCCAGCAAGGCCCAGCTTGTCCCTCAATAACCTGGGCTGTATGGTGTTAAAAGCACTGGAGAAATCAAAGAACATTATTCTCACTGTGTTCCCTGGTTTCTCCAGGTGAGACAGAGCCCTGTGCAGAAGATAGATGATGGCATCATCTACCCCAATTCCCGGCCGATAAGCAAACTGGAGGGGGTCCATAGCAGGGCTCACTAGAGGGTGGAGATGTGTGAGAACCAATCTCTCTAAGATCTTCATCAGGTGGGATGTCAGTGCTGCAGGTCTGTAGTCGTTGAGGTCCATAGGGTGAGGTTTCTTTGGAACTGGTACCACACAAGAAGATTTCCATAATTTAGGGACTATTTCCTGCCTCAGGCTCATATTATACATATATGTAATTATACCACCGAGCTGGTCCCCACAAGTCTTAATTAGCCTTGCACTGATGTCATCTGGCCCTGCGGCTTTCCTCGCCTTGATCTTTTTCATCTCTTTCCTCACCTGGGCCCGTGTGAGGGTCAGACTGTGGTCAGATAAAGACGGATTTCTGGATTTACTGATCTGTTGGGAAGTAGCCGCATGGGGTGAAGTCATTGTGGTGGGGGGAGCTGAAGGACATACTGGGGTGGGAGGAGCTGGTGTGTGATCAAATCTGTTGAAGAATAGGTTTAGTTCATTAAGCCAATTAACATCTGCCTCAATCTGGCAGACAGACTGTTTATGACCTGAAATTGACTTAAGCCCCTTCCAGACCCCCCTTATGTCTTTTCTTTCCATTTGCTTTTCCATTTTTTCCTTATAACTGGCTTTTCCCTGCATGATTTGATGCCTCAGCTCCTTTTGTACTTCCCTCAACCCCTCCTTATCTCTTGTCCTAAATGCCATCTTTTTCTCCTTAAGGAGTGTTTTGATATCAGAGTTAATCCATGGTTTGTTATTGGAGAAGCACCTCACCACTTTTGTGGGTACTGTGTTGTCCACACAAAAATTAATGTAGTCTGTTATGCAGTGTGTGAGTCCTTCTATGTCTTCTCCATAAGAATCCTGCAGAACTTCCCATGCGGTTGTGTCAAAACAATCCCTCAGAGCCTCATCACTCTCCTCGGACCATATCCTCACTGTGCGGGTGACAGCTGGTTCTCTACGTACAAGTGGCTTGTACACAGGTCGGAGATGCACTAGGTTGTGATCCGATCTTCCCAGGGGCAGTAGGGCTGATGAGTTATATGCCTCCCTCGCGTTGGCAAAGAACAAGTCCAGTGTTTTGTTGTCTCTTGTGTGGCAGGTTACATACTGTGTGAAACTGGGCAGTGTGGATGATGGGGAGGCATGGTTGAAATCACCCGACACAAGAAAGAGAGCCTGGGGATGTTTTAACTGTAAATGGCTCAGCGTGGCTTGTAGGACCTCGCAGGCAGCGTCAGCTTTCGCAGAGGGGGGGACATATGCAGCTATCACGATGACATGCAATAGTTCCCTTGGTAGGTAGAAAGGTCTCATGCTCACAGCTAATAGTTCAATGTCCTTACAGAAAGTTTGCTCCTTAATCACAATGTGCCTAGGATTACACCATCTATTATTCACAAACATTGCCAGCCCTCCTCCTTTCCTCTTACCGCTCTCCTGCCACCAATTTAATGCCCCCTTCATCTGCCACCAGTTCCCCCCTCTTATTCCCACAAGCTGTCTCTTCTGAGTAATCGTTCCTTCCCAGCAGCTTCCTCTACTGTGTAAGACCACACTGTCCTGTACGATCCAGACTAGCTCCGCCCACCCGAGTCTGATCACATGGTCATGACGTCATCAAAGATCCTTTAGCCCACGAGGATTTAGCATACCGTTTAGCCTTTACCCTAGTACTCTAATAAAGTTTGTTAGCAGCAAATCACTTCGAGGGCATAGCGGGACTTCAGAGGCATAGCGGGACAAACAGCAAGCAATGCGGGATGGCGGGACACCAGTGTTAAAGCGGGACAGTCCCGCCAGATGCGGGACGGTTGGGAGGTATGTAATTACTGTGTAATTATCTAATTATCACTTTTTTCTAAATTTTGGAGTGCTGTCTTTTTTGTAATTTGTGGCTTTTTGGGTTTCATGCCAGACCCTTATAGACTTGCACCCCAGCCCTAATAGGGTTAATAGCTACGGTGCTTCTCTAAAGTATTCTGGTTTTTATCTATCTATCTATCTATCTATCTATCTATCTATCTATCTATCTTTTCCCTATCAAATGGCGGACCTACTGCAGATCACTCAAGCAGATAATGGCTGTTATTTAAGCTCCTGCCCATTTCTGCTGCTGCTCCCCCTTCAGTCCTTCAGGGGAAGACTCAGGGGAGGTGATGAAACATAAAAAACGGTGTCACGCCGGCATCATGACCCACAATGATGATGGTGTAACCCACATAGCCACTTTTGGAGGCACAATTACAGTCCTTAGCAATCTGTAACATCATTAAAGAGACCCAAAACCAATGTCGGAGCCCATAAGAGGTGAGTAACACTGTTTTTTATCTTTGATCACCTTTTCAGGTCTGAAGAGATCCCAGAGTATAATAATAGTTTTTGGGTGGTGAACCCAAAAAATTTGGGGGATGGCCGAACCTGAAATTTTTTTCAAAATTTGTAACAAACACTGTAGGGACCATTAGGGATCTCTATTTTCTACACAGGGCCAGACTATACATAGATTGCAGTATGGCATTATCATAACATATTAAGGCCCCATTATACAGACAGATACTCAGAACTATTATCAACAATGAGTACTCCTCAGAAGCAATTCTTTCCAGTAATAGCCCTGTTTAATAGTGTCAGTGATCACCCAATGCATTTGTTCATTCATCAGGTGACCGCTTGCAGGGTGAATAATCACTTTAGCGAACATTCCTCCTACAGTGCTGGTCAAAAGTATTGGCACCGCTGCAATTCTGTCAGATAATACTCAATTTCTTCCAGAAAATGATTGCAATCACAAATGCTTTGGTAATAATATCTTCATTTATTTTGCTTGCAATGAAAAAACACAAAAGAGAATGAAAGAAAAGTCAAATCATTGATCATTTTACACAAAACTCCAAAAATGGGCCGGACAAAAGTATTGGCACCATCAGCCTAATACTTGGTAGCACAACCTTTAGACAAAATAACTGCGAACAACCGCTTCCGGTAACCATCAATGAGTTTCTTACAATGCTCTGCTGGAATTTTAGACCATTCTTCTTTGGCAAATTTCTCCAGGTCCCTGAGATTTGAAGGGTGCCTTCTCCAAACTGCCATTTTGAGATCTCTCCACAGGTGTTCTATGGGATTCAGGTCTGGACTCATTGCTGGCCACTTTAGAAGTCTCCAGTGCTTTCTCTCAAACCATTTTCTAGTGCTTTTTGAAGTGTGTTTTGGGTCATTGTCCTGCTGGAAGACCCATGACCTCTGAGGGAGACCCAGCTTTCTCACACTGGGCCCTACATTATGCTGCAAAATTTGTTGGTAGTCTTCAGACTTCATAATGCCATTCACACGGTCAAGCAGTCCAGTGCCAAAGGCAGCAAAGCAACCCCAAAACATCAGGGAACCTCCGCCATGTTTGACTGTAGGGACCGTGTTCTTTTCTTTGAAGGCCTCTTTTTTTTTTCCTGTAAACTCTATGTTGATGCCTTTTCCCAAAAAGCTCTAGTTTTGTCTCATCTGACCAGAGAACATTCTTCCAAAAAGTTTTTGGCTTTCTCAGGTAAGTTTTGGCAAACTCCAGCCTGGCTTTTTTATGTCTCTGGGTCAGAAGTGGGGTCTTCCTGGGTATCCTACCATAGAGTCCCTTTCATTCAGGCGCCGACGGATAGTACGGGTTGACACTGTTGTACCCTCGGACTGCAGGGCAGCTAGAACTTGTTTGGATGTTAGTCGAGGTTCTTTAGCCACCATCCGCACAATCTTTCGTTGAAATCTCTCGTCAATTTTTCTTTTCCGTCCACATCTAGGGAGGTTAGCCACAGTGCCATGGGCTTTAAACTTCTTGATGACACTGCGCACAGTAGACACAGGAACATTCAGGTCTTTGGAGATGGACTTGTAGCCTTGAGATTGCTCATGCTTCCTCACAATTTTGCTTCTCAAGTCCACAGACAGTTCTTTGGTCTTCTTTCTTTTCTCCATGCTCAATGTGGTACACACAAGGACACAGGACAGAGGTTGAGTCAACTTTAATCCATTTCAACTGGCTGCAAGTTTGATTTAGTTATTGCCACCACCTGTTATGTGCCACAGGTAAGTAACAGGTGCTGTTAATTACACAAATTAGAGAAGCATCACCTGATTTTTCAAAGGGTGCCAATACTTTTGTCCACCCCCTTTTTTATGTTTGGTGTGGAATTATATCCAATTTGGCTTTTTGACAATTCTTTTTGTGGTTTTCCATTGACGACAAATTAAATGAAGATATTATTACTAAAGCATTTGTGATTGCAATCATTTTCTGGAAGAAATTGAGTATTATCTGACAGAATTGCAGGGGTGCCAATACTTTTGGCCAGCACTGTACACATGCTCTGTTTCCTCCTGTGTAATAGTCTGGTGTAGAAGGAGAGCTGATCAGCACTCAATAAAAGAAAATCTGTGTGTCTATCCCAGGGTGCTCCTATGTCTTTTATCCCCCTCCCCATAGAACACCAGGACAAGGAATTTATCTGTGTATAAGTATAGTTCAGTATATTATAAATGAGGATGTGTTTTATTACAGAAAAGTCCATATTGGATGTTTATTCCCTATAAAGGATCTGTATATTATCTTATATGGTTCACACATATTTATAAATTTCTCTCTTTTTTTTTTTTTGCACAGGTTGTTAGATTTATTTCTGGCCAAATCTTTATTTCTCGGGCACTGTAAACCTTAAAGAAACATTAAGCAAATTGGCAGTAGTAGATGTTTTCTCAAACAACGCTGACCTTTCTGGTATCACGGACAAACCTAAAGTAAAGATTTCTAAGGTGTGTTTTATCTATCTATCTATCTATCTATCTATCTATCTTGAGAAAGCTTCATATATGGACCGAATTGTTGCATTGGAATAAAGAGATTCATTGTCTTTTGCTATTTTGGAGTTCTGCCGCTTTTGTTTTTCTACTATTGTAGGGGATATGCCAGTCTCCTAGGACTTGCACCCATTAGACCGTTAAAAGGTTGTATACTTAGGTTGCCTTGGACTATTTTCTTTCTTTTCTTTCTTTCTTTCTTTCTTTCTTTCTTTCTTTCTTTCTTTCTTTCTTTCTAGCTGCTGGAGAAGATGGCCAGGATCTTAGGATGATCTTGCACTTTCCTGCTCTGAAGACATTTTCTTTTCAACCCAATAGCTAGCACAATAAAAGTGGTTGTAGGGTTACCTGGTTGTGCTATCTCCACATGGAGGTGAAATGAACATGCCACAAAAATAATCCAGACACAGGGATGTAGTGTGAAAAAGTTCAAAAGTAGATTTCTGGTCAGAAGAGGCTGACCAGATGTTTCTCTTCATCATCAGCTGCTGGTACAATCAGGGTCGCTTTCTTCTTATTCCCTTCACTGGCAGAGATGTCAACCTCTAAAGCAGGGGTAGGCAACCTTTTTTTGTATGGAGTGCCGATTTAAATAAAAAAATTAAAAAAAGATATGGTACTTGGAGTGTCGTGCAATAATTGTAAGTCTGACGACCCCTATACTATAGTGATATACTACAAACCATAACACTGAAGTGCCACCATGAGATGCTTTTGGACACCTGCGTTTACTGCAATTTCCCGGTACGCACCTGTACTTACCCATTAGAAGCAATGAAAGTAAATATGCAGCCGTCAAATGGTGGTAAATATATGTGTCCAGGAGCGCCATGTGGCAGCATCCTTAGGGTGGTGACACACTATGTATCTGGATGCAGCAAATGCAGCATCCAGTGCTAGGCCACAGGTACGTTCACTTCAATGTAAAACTGTGTTCACATGGTGCATTTTTGCACAAAAATGCATATATTTATATTGGAATATATTATATATTTTGTGCAAAAACACACCGAATACAGAATATTGTCCCATAGTGGCCTCTCCACTCAGTATAATGTCCCATAGTGGCCTCTCCACTCAGTATAATGTCCCATAGTGGCCTCTCCACTCAGTATAATGTCCCATAGTGGCCCCTTCACACAGTATAATGTCCCATATTGGCCGCGCCACACAGTATAGTATCTCATAATGGCCCCAACAAATTTTCCAAAAATTTCAGGTTCAGTCAAACTCTAAATATTTGGAGTTCGCCACTAACAAGCTACTATTATACTCCGGGATCTCTTCAGACCCCAGAGTATATTAAGCGGAGGCCCAGGAGAAGTGATCAAACATAAAAAACAATGTTACTCACCTTCCCTGGACTCAGGAGCAACTTCCTGTTCTCTTTGGTGTTTCTGCCTAATGTCAGTGACTGCTGATTGAGTCTCAGGAGCAACATTGGTGTCATAATGCGTCATGACGCCGATGTAACCTCTGAGGTCGTATCAGTGGTCTCTGATGTCAGGCAGAAGTGCTGAAGGGAGTCGCTCCTGACTCCAGGGAAGGTGAGTAATATTATTTTTTACATTTGATTACCTCTCCAGGGCCCCCAATTATTTTTATCTGGGGTCTGAAGAGTTCCCAGAGTATAATAATAGCAGTTTCATTTCAGACTTGTTTGGTCCAAGAGAAACTGCTGATCGAGTTTGCCCAAGGGCTGCCCCCTCAAGGACTCGGGCTGCCGGCCAGGGAAATATGCCAACTCCTGTCTAAAGCCTAAATCTGCTTGATAATCATCACATAAATCATGTGTGCCGGCCAGTCACCTTGCACCTCCACATGAAAAAGTGACTGAGGTGGTCACTAAAGAGTTCACACTTCCACTCCCCCTCAAGATGAGCCCATCTCACCACAGTTCTGTGTACCCCTGATCTCTGCATACCCCTAACCTCTGCATACCCCTAACCTCTGCACTGACTGATTGTTCTGAGTGGTTAAAACAGTGGCAGCCTCCATACAAATTCTAGAATGTTCTGATGTTGAAAAAAAAACACCCAAAAAAATGCAAATATTAATTCTCTGTATACCATCAGACATAGATTATTTACTATAATATGTTTATCTTTCTATCTATCTATCTATCTATCTACCTATCTTCAGTCCATATACCAAAGATTGTAATAAGATTTCTTTTCAACTTCCGCAGGCTATCCATACAGCTGTGATCAAAGTTAATGAAAAGGGGACAGAAGCAGCGGGATCCACAGTATATGAGGGAAACCCGGCAATGTCTCCAATTGTTGTTAAAATTGACCGTCCTTTTATAGTCTTGCTGCATGACAGCGAAATGGAAAATGTTCTTTTCATCAGTAGAATTTTCAACCCCCTGAAATGATCCTCACAAAAATTTTCCTTCAATAAAATATAATAGTTTATCACTGGTGTTATTTACTTTACATCACTGCAATAGTTAGATACTGGACAAGATAGCCAACCATTGCGTGCCCTTCCACCCCATGAGGTCACACTGGTCCTCTACTAATCCACATGAAGGAAACAGTTGTCAGTTGCTTGTCAGTCCTCAGTCCTGTCCTCACTGATCTTTAACATAGACATTGCACTCAAAATTAGAAGACAGAGAACAGGATGAAGATTTGAACACTTGAAGCTTACAAGCAATTCAGGAGTAAGACTTAACATAAATAAGTAAGGAGTAAGCATCATTGAACATCAGGATTCTAGTAATCAAACCACAGGAAAATTAGTCCAGGTGTCTTCTAGAAATGGATTTTTGCTTGGTCAATTAGACTCCACCTATCTAATATTTCATTACATGCAAACCGTTTAAAAGGCGTCATCTAAACCAAACAACAGGGGTGTAACTATAGGGGGTGCAGTAGTTGCACTTTCTGCCTGGACCTTGAGAGGGCCGAAAAGGTTCCTCTGCCACATAAAATATACCATAATTCTATAAGGCACAAGGTAGATAGGGGCATCAATACAGATTTTGCAGGAGCTTTAAGTTATGCCTCTTCTAGACAACACTTCATCATGTGCCATATTAGGAAAAAGTATAGGTGTATATATTATAGAAATCCCAGGGGAGGTGCAGAAAAATAATAAACAGTTGTACTTATTCAGCTTCTTTAACCTCTCTTGGTCTTCCTTTAACATCCAGCATCCATCTCCCCCCTGCCTTCCAGGTTACTTCAGCTTCCCCAGGGGACCATTGAGACCTGTCATTGAGACTCAACAGCCATGTGTGGCTCATCAGCGTCATTACGTTATATGAGAGAACACAAAAAAGCAAGTGACACAGGTGAAATAAAGCAAAGTATGGACATAAAAGGATCAGCGCTTACCATCAGGATACAAAAGTGGAACTTCTTTTTATTAGAGCCAAACAAACACAATCACTACGCATTTCGAGGCTAGCAGCCTCTTTATCAAGTGTACAAATTAGAGATGATAAACCATATGAAGCTCCTTCCTTTATAAAGGAAGTTATGTTGGGAAAGCCCGCCTACTGGGTGTCACCCAGGTGAGGGCAGTCAATAACCAAAAGCACACATTATAGCGTTAAAAGTGAACAAATCAAAACATATAAATAATAAAATCTGTTACACAATTTGAAAAGTAATCATACATATAGGAAAATACCTGTGGGAGATAAAAAACATTTGGTCTACCCCATGGCATCCACATGGTGATATGTGCACATGTACAGCGCAATACCTGCCAGGTCTCACATGGGTGGGTCCAGAGATGAATACAAACCAAGCGGAAGGCTTGTTGAAATAGGTGAAATAAAGGGTAGAGACAGACCAACTAACAAACTGCCTGAGGCAAGAAAAGAGAAAAAAAAAACACATATATTCCACCCAATTCAATTTAGGGAGCTACTCCTTAAACATAACATTCAGTAAAGTTCTTCATAAAATGTAGGGTTAAAACCCCAGGTCAGCAATGCTATTATTATCAGTATTACATTCTCAGTGTAGTTTCTGACAAAGAATTATAACTATAAATTTATTTTAGTGGTGTACCTGCAGACCACCATTAGACCACCAGTAGATTATTGCATTGCCTACTTGCATTGAAAACTAATTCTGAGCCCCCCAACATGTTTTGCCATACTGGCACTCTCAGGGGTCTGGGGCAAACAGTGTGAGAATACCCTAACATCAGAGCTATAAAGGCTTGTATTTACCAACTCCACCAATTACAAAAAGAATAACCTGTGCAAGTGCGTCATGAACAAGGAGACGGACAGTCCAAAGCACCAATGTCAGTTCTAAGTAGTCGATCAGGGTATGGCAAACTCACCAATAAGGATAAGGTATTGAGGACAAGTCAACATACCAGGTAGTCCACGCACATATGCCACCTTCAATATACTTGTAAAAAGAATATATTGCGCATAGATGAACTAACTACACATGCACTCTTGTCTGAGACTTAGACTGCAAAACCCCTATTGTATACTGCCCATGTATCATTACAGGCTTGCATATGTGCATTAACTGAAAACCAGAACTTAGAAATTTCAACACACAGAATTGCTGTGCATGCATGGAGACTTAGGTGCTGCAGCATATAAATGCCTGCACTGACATATATCTTACTGGATATTTTCATTGCTGCATAAAGATGGATCTAGCTATTACATCCTCTCTTATATCTGTGCATAATAGAGGGGATAAAAAAATCAATATTCATATATAAAGGCAATAAACAAATGATAGCAAATGATTACATAAATTATTTATGCAGTGTATATATTTATCCATTTAGCCAGATTAGGCCAGATGTGCCACACAGGAGCATGTAATCCAATGTAAAATAGGGGGAGTTGATCATGTAGTAACTTTATTATACGGGATGGAAATACCACACTATACCACCATATGTAAATAGGGTCTTCTCCTCAAAGCACAGAACAAATATAGTGTAAATACCATAGCTTTAACCCCTTAAGGACACAGCCCAAAAGTGTGTTAAGGCCAGGCCTCATTTTTCAAATCTGACATGTGTCACTTTATGTGGTAATAACTTTGAGAAGATTTAAGTTATCAAATTGTTTCTGAGATTGTTTTTTTGTGAGACATTGTACTTCGTGTCAGTGGTAAATTTTAGTTGATATGTTGGGGCTTTGAATATGAAAAAAATAGGAAATTTGGTGAAAATTTGGAAAAAATGCAGTTTTCAAACTTTGAAATTGTATGCCTTTCATATAGAAAGTCATACTACCCAAATTTCTTCATAAATATAATTTATCATGTCTCTTCTTTACGTTGTAATCAAATTTTAATCACCCTTTCAAGTCAAGCAGTAATTTTCCAAATTTTCAAGAATATTTCCAAAACACATTTTTCAAGGGACCAGTTCAGTTCTGAAGAGGCCTTGAAAGGCCTCTCTAATAGAAACCCCCATAAATCACCCCATTCTCAAAACTGCACTCCTGAAAGAATTCAAAACAGTATATAGAAAGTTTCTTAACCCTTTCAGCATTTCACAGCAATTAAAATAAAATGGAGGTCAAATTTACACTTTTCAATTTCTGTCACTAATATATTCATTTAGCCCTAGAATTTACACATTTACTAGGGGTTAAAAGAGAAAATGCATTCCACAATCTGTAATGCACTTTGTCCCGAGTATGAAATTATCCCACATGAGGATGTAAACTGATGTATGGGCACACGGTAGGGTAAAGAACGGAAGCAGCACTAATGGGATTTTGGAGGGCAAATTTTTGCTGGAATCTGTTTCAGGCACCATGTTGCATTTGAAGAGCCCCTGAAGTGTCAGAACAGTGGAAACCCCCCCCCCCCCCAAAATGACCCCATTTTGCAAACTAGACCCCTCAAGGAATTTATCAATGGGTATAGTGAGCACTTTGACCCTACAGGTGTTTCACAGATTTTTTTTTACCATAGAGATGTGAAACTGAAAAATTACTTTTTTTTACAATAAAATGTCACTTTAGCCCAAAATTTTTTCATCTTCACAAGGGGTTAAAGGAGAAATTGCACCCCACATTATGTTACACAATTTCTCCTGAACATGACAATACCCCAAATGTGCTGGTACCCTGATGTACGGGCACACGGCAGCACTCAGAACAGATGGAGCGCTAATTGGATTTTGGAGGCTAGATTTTGCTAGAATAGTTTTCAGGCACCATGTTCCTTTTGTAAAGCCCCCAATGTGCCAAAACAGTGGAAACCCCCAAAATGTGACCCCATTTTGGAAACTACACCCCTCAAGGAATTGATTAAGGGGTATAGTGAGCACTTTGACCATACAGGAGTTTCACAGAATTGGGCCAGGAAAAGGGAAAGCAACATTTTTTTCTATACAATGATGCTTTAACCCCAATTTTTGCATTTCCACAAGGGGTTAAAATAGAAAATGCACCCCACAATTTGTTAAGAATTTTCTCTCAACTACAGAAATACCCCACATGTGGATGTAAAGTGATGTATGGGCACACTATAAGGTCCAGAACGGAAGGAGCCCTATTGGGATTTTGGAGGGCAGATTTTGCTGGAATCTGTTTCAGGCACCATGTTGCATTTGGAGAGCCCCTGAATTGCCATAACAGTGGAAACCCCCAAAATGACCCAATTTTGGAAACTAGACCCCTCAAGTTAATTTAACAAGGGATATAGTGAGCATTTTGACCCTACAGGTGTTTCACAGATTTTTTTACCATTGAAATGTGAAAATTAAAAATTACTTTTTTTACAATAAAATGTCACTTTAGCCCCAAATTTTTCATCTTCACAAGGGGTTAAAGGAGAAAAAGCATCCATTATTTGTTAAGCAATTTCTCCCAACTAAAGAAATGCCCCACATGTGGGTGTAAACTGCTGTATGGTTAAACAGTGGGAGAGAACAATATTTGGAGGGCAGATTTTGCTGTAATAGGTTTTAGTTATCATGTCACATTTGCAGATGCCATGAGGTCCCAGAACAGTGGAAACTCCCCAAAATGTTACCCCATTTTGGAAACTAGACCCCTCATGGAATTTATCAAGGGGTATAGTGAACACTTTGACCCTACAGGAGTTTCACAGAATTTTTAACCATTGGGATATGAAAATGAAAAATTATTTTTGTTGCAATAAAATGTCACTTTAGCCCCAAATTTTTCATCTTCACAAGGGGTTAAAGGAGAAAAAGCATCCATTATTCGTTAAGCAATTTCTCCCAACTAAAGAAATGCCCCACATGTGGGTATAAACTGCTGTATGGTCACACAGTGGGAGAGAACAATATTTAGAGGGCAGATTTTGCTGTAATAGTTTTCAGGTACAATGTCGCATGTGCTGAGCCCCTGAAGTAGCAGAATAGTGGAAGCCCCCAGCAAACGACTTCAGTGTTAAATTATACCCCTTAAAAAATGTATCAAGGGGTATAGCAAACATTTGGACACCACTTGTATGACATTAATTTATTTTCCAGAAATTACTGCATAACAGGATGGAAGGTAAAACTGTGCAGAGTACATGATGGTATAAGGAGGTGATATTCCATGGAAAATAAATTCTAAAATTAATAATCCATGGAAGTGTGGTACAGTCTGAAGCACTCCTTCATGCACAGGCCAGGTTTCTAGGGCAGGTGTCACACTGATAAATGGTGTCTTTCCTTATTCTTCTTTTGTAACACACTCTGCACTTTTTTTTGGCTCTTCCCTTTCTTTGCAGTTTGGGGAATTTCACTGGGAAAATGTTGCCCTGGTACAATACAGGAACCTTCAGTTCCAGACGCACTGGGGCCTGGCATTTTTAGGTCCCCAAATATCAGGGTCTTGATAATTGCCTCCTGAAACTCAAGGAAAGTTCCTGTCTGACCTGCACATCATGATAGCACGTAAGCATTATACATTGCCATCTGCACAATGTGCACAACCAGCTTTTTGTACCACACTCTTGTTTTCCGCATGGCACTGAATGGCTTCAGGACTTGATCAGATAGATCGACCCCTCCCATGTATTTATTGTATGCCAGGATGCAGTCTGGCTTGAAGGCAGTGGTACTGGTGCCACGCAGAGGGACAGGGGTGCTGCCGCTGCCATGAATTGTGGTCAGTACAAGGACATCCCTCTTGTCCTTATACTTGAGCAGCAGCATATTTGCAGACGGCCCTACTATCATCCTTTCTGAGACGCTGCACAATATGTGCCCTAGGGAGGCCTCTTTGATGTCTGCGCACTGTTCCACAAGCTGCAGTTCTTCTGGAATTGAGGCACCTAAAGAGTGGGATGCTGGTTTAAAAGTTATCCACATATAGGTGATAACCCTCGTCCAGCAGTGGGTGCAGCAAATACCACACTATTTTCCCACTATCTCCTAGGATGGGGGGGGGGGCATTCTGGGGGCTCAATCCTTGTGTCCCTTTCTTCATAAACCCTAAAGGTGTACCCTGAGCTGCTCTCGTACAGTTTATACATTTTAATACCGTGCCTTCTTACTGGGCAGGTACTGGCGGAATTTTAGCCTCCCTTTGAAACTGATCAGAGAATCATCAATTGCAATATTCTGATCAGGGATATAGGACTCTGCAAATTTGGCACTAAAGTGGTCAATGACTGGCCTAACTTTGTATAGGCGGTCAAAATTTGGGGCATCTTGGGGCGGGCACTGTGCATTGTCGTTATAGTGCATGAATTTCGGGATCATTTCAAAGTGTGTCCTGGTCATGGCCATTCGATAGATTGGAGTATTATACAAGACGTCTGTACTCCAATACTGTTGAATTGTAGGTTTCTTTACTATGCCCATATGCAGAATAAGACCCCAGAAAATCTTCATCTCTACTGCATCTACTGTGGTCCAGTTCTGGGACCTGGCATATGAACAGGTGGCATTTTGTTCCATAAATTGTTGGCATGCAAATTAGTTTGGGCCACCATAAAATCTATAAAGCCATCAGAAATTTTTTTTTTTCAAAAATGTATTTTGTCTGAAGCCTTCAGTCTCAATTTGTATTCCTGACCTGCCCACAAAGTCAAGAAGCTGAGGCTCATAATTTTCTGGGGGCGGGGTCCATATGGACTCTGCAGCATCGGAAACTACCTCAGCAACAGTTCTGGGGCACCTCCTTTGGGGTTGTTCATCACTGGAGGAGGAGGAGGAAGAGGAAAATAAAGGAATGGGGCATTTTCCTCTTCTCACTAGCAGTATCAGTTTCCGAGGCTAGTAAAGCATACACCTCTTCTACTGAATACCTTCTTTGGGACGATTGGGATGATTGGGAGTGTTGGGACATTTTTGTGTTTGTGGTGTTTTACACGAGTATATAAACTTTATTTATTGAAACTTTTTTCTTGAAACTTTGGAAGTGTGGAGTGTGGGTGGTGCTTCAACACGTGCATAGATGTAAAGATGTTAAAATAAAAAAAGAACTAAAATTGAACTATATATACAGTGGAGAAAAAAAAGTATTTAGTCAGCCTCCAATTGTGCAAGTTCTCCCACTTAAAAAGATGAGAGAGGCATGTAATTGACATCATAGGTAGACCTCAACTATGAGAGACAAAATGAGAAAACAAATCCAGAAAATCACATTGTCTGATTTTTTTAAAGAATTGATTTGCTAATTATGGTGGAAAATAAGTATTTGGTCAATAACAAAAGTTCATCTCAATACTTCGTTTTATATATCCTTTGTTGGCAATGACAGAGGTCAAATGTTTTCTGTAAGTCTTCACAAGGTTGGCACACACTGTTGCTGGTATGTTGGCCCATTCCTCCATGCAGATCTCCTCTAGAGAAGTGATGTTTTGGGGCTGTCGCTGGGCAACACGGACTTTTAACTCCCTACAAAGGTTTTCTATGGGGTTGAGATCTGGAGACTGGCTAGGCCACTCCAGGACCTTGAACTGCTTCTTACGAAGCCACTCCTTCGTTGCCCTGGCGGTGTGCCTGGGATCATTGTCATGCAGAAAGACCCAGCCACGTTTCATCTTCAATGCCCTTGCTGATGGAAGGAGGTTTGCACTCAAAATCTCACGATACATGGCCCCATTCATTCTTTCATGTACACGGATCAGTCGTCCTGGTCCCTTTGCAGAGAAACAGCCCCAAAGCATGATCTTGCCGCCCCCATGCTTCACAGTAGGTATGGTGTTCTTTGGATGCAACTCAGCATTCAGTCTCCTCCAAACACGGTGAGTTGTGTTTCTATCAAACAGTTCTACTTTGGTTTCATCTGACCATATGACATTCTCACAATACTCTTCTGGAACATCCAAATGCTCTCTAACAAACTTCAGACGGGCCCGGATATGTACTGGCTTAAGCAGGGGGACATGTCTGGCACTGCAGGATCTGAGTCCCTGGCGGTGTAGTGTGTTACTGACAGTAGCCTTTGTTACGTTAGTCCCAGCTTTCTGCAGGTCATTCACTAGGTCCCCCCGTGTGGTTCTGAGATTTTTGCTCACCGTTCTTGTGATCATTTTGACCCCACTGGGTGAGATCTTGCGTGGATCCCCTGATCGAGGGAGATTATCAGTGGTCTTGTATGTCTTCCATTTTCTAATTATTGCTCCCACAGTTGATTTCTTCACACCAAGCTGCTTGCCTATTGCAGATTCAGTCTTCCCAGCCTGGTGCAGGTCTGCAATTTTGTTTCTGGTGTCCTTCCACAGCTCTTTGGTCTTCACCATAGTGGAGTTTGGAGTGTGACTGTTTGAGGTTGTGGACAGGTGTCTTTTATACTGATAACAATGTCAAACAGGTGCCATTACTACAGGTAATGAGTGAAGGACAGAGGAGCCTCTTAAAGAAGAAGTTACAGGTCTGTGAGAGCCAGAAATCTTGCTTGTTTGTAGGTGACCAAATATTTATTTTCTACCATAATTTGCAAATAAATTCTTAAAAAATCAGACAATGTGATTTTCTGGATTTGTTTTCTCATTTTGTCTCTCATAGTTGAGGTCTACCTATGATGTCAATTACAGGCCTCTCTCATCTTTTTAAGTGGGAGAACTTGCACAATTGGTGGCTGACTAAATACTTTTTTTTCCCCACTGTACACATATATATATATACAGTACAGACCAAAAGTTTGGACACACCTTCTCACTCCATGAGTTTTCTGTATTTTCATGACTATAAAAATTGTAGATTCACACTGAAGGCATCAAAACTATGAATTAACACATGTGGTGTAAAATAATGTCCGTAAACTGTAAAATAGTCTACAATTGAATGAAATCCTTACTCACGTGTTCATCCCTAAGGTAACATTATTGGAGGACTCAGCTTCTTATAAAACGTGGAGATTTATTGACGCCTTCATGGAAAAACAGATACATGGAAAACTTCCAGCATAACAGAAATATCAGTCAATGTCTTACATCATTGGAGTAGTGTAGCGTTAGGATTCTTCAAGGTGGTTCTCTTGCATCATCTTGGCTCATGCTTATTCATCCATGTGTGTTGGTCTTCTGCAGGATGATTCTGCCATTCTTCCAGGGTCAGAGACAGGGGCAGGCCCCCACCGAGAGGGAGAGACACCGACATGTGTGTCTGTCAGTCATTTATATACATGAAAGGGGGTGTCTCCCAACATCCTTTATACTTTCTACTACTGTATTTGGACAATACCAAAATAGTCATACCCCATCCACTCCCATGCACTATAAGTTACAAGAGCTTTGTCAGCAGAATACAATTAACCCTTAAAGGTCTTGAATATTGTAGAATAATATTATTTAACATTTCCCCCTCTTGAGGGTGATATACATCTGTTTGAACCCTCAAGATACATATCATTAGACAATATTCATTAGACTACATCTTCTTTCCTCTTTTTGAATACTGGAACTTAATTTTCATAAATAAACTAATTGTTCATATAACAATAATTTTATCAAATTGCAATACATTTTGACATTGATAAATGTTATGGTAAACCGTGATCAAATATGAAAATTATTTGATATACTAACTAAACTAGACTTCTAAGCTTCTTTCATCATCTTCTTCTGGTCATCTTCTTCTGTCATAATAGAAGGTTTAACACAAATGTTCATTGTTGAAGGTTTTGACTTGTTAACGTAAAGTCCTTTAGTTTATAGATTTCCATCATGTTGTGCAGATATTATCACATTGTCCAATAAAGTTCATATTATGAAGATATTGATATAGCAACACAGTCCATATATTAAGTATGTATTCCTTATGATAACTTGTCATGAGACACAGACTGTAGTGAAATTCTTCTTTACCTTGACCACTTGTTGTGTAGCAGCTGTGACACTTCTGAGGCATCACTGCAAAGTGTTAATTTTGACACACATCTCTGCTGCTTATTCACTTCAGCTCATTTAACAGTCTCAAATAAAGAATATATGTAGTAGGGTTCATTATCCATTACCCTTTTGCTTACCAAGCAACTTTTCTTGAAGTTTTGCAGTTGATGGGACTCCATAAGAATGTTGATGAAGAACAATCTTTATAACTCAGTCCAATTATCATCAATGTTTCCAAACTCCAGTAATAATTTTCATCAGTAACTGTTAAATTATGAACACAGTCCTTGGCATAAGCTTACATGTATAGCTTTAATACCTTTCAAGTTGTTTCTTTCTGCACATCTTTTTCTTCTTGTAACTGTCAAAGTCTTTTATTAATATTTGATATCAAACTTTATCATAATCTTGGACTTGATTGAAGATAAATTTCCCTATGCCTAATATTCACCCAAAATTTGTCATTTACTACCATAATAATATCATAGTGTACCATATCATTTCATAATAATAATTATCTTTATATGCCAAATATTAATATGATAATAACAATTATTCATATTCATATTTTATCAAATGATCACACAATACTCCTTTGGATACAATAATACTATATATATATATATATATATATATATATATATATATACACACACACACATCTACCTTATATATAGCAACATATATACTTTAGTTCACTTGTGATGACAAATTGAAACATAATGTGATTTCATTATTAATTACCATTTTATAGAGAATCACAATATTTATTCTTTGATCATAACTTAGCATAAATATACTAAACATCAATATGTTCCAATATGAATGTGTTATCATACTTATTCATAAATTTTTAAAGTACAATCACTTTACAATCCTTTTTAATAAAGAAATACCTTTATATTCAGTATTACTTACTAAATATTATTGTGCTCTTTATTTAAAACAGGATATTCTACTTTATTCATTTAGTCAAAAGATATATGAATAATAATACCACATCTTACAGTTGCTTTGCCCCCCCTTTTTTTTTTTTTTTTTAACAACTGGCTCTTCTCAGAAAACTGTGACCTTTAACCTTTTAAATACCATCACTCCCAGAATAGTATAACCTGACACTTTGCAAAATGTGAACAACTTTTGACTCTGCTCTGAATCAAGTTTAAAATATACATCCTTTACCTAATTAAATGTGTATATTTTTGTGTAATGATTGTATATATGTAAACACATTAAACAACATATGAAATAAGTATTATAAAACATAAATATTCCAAAATATGTCACATATTATAATCAGAAGTTTGCTAAATAAACAAAGAATATATCTCTTGATATAACTTCTCTTTGATCTTAATATTAATTGTCCTTTCATAAAGAAGATTAGCTTATCTCATTTACATATAAGACAATTATATTTTCCCAGCATTTGTAGGTGTTAATTTTATATGTGTATGTGTGCCTTTGTAAGAATACATAACCAGTGATATAATAAGACAATCCTTGTTATAGATCATATCCAGCTTTACACACTATGAATAATATATTTATCATTCCTTGATAAAATTACCCCAATAAACCTTTGTCATTTTAACCAAATATATTGGAAAGCTATCTGTATTATGACTATTCATGAACTAGATGTACTGTACATTCTCCCTACAATGAACATTCAATATAATGGATCACATAGAACAAAAAATAAATATAGACGTCTTTGGATGTGTTATACTTTTTTCCTTGGATGCATCCTGGTTTTTCTTAGGCCTATTTTTAACATCACAGAACTGCACATACATAAATACATGACATCCACACTTACACAATGGGCCCAAAGGATCACGTCACCATTTGTTCCTTGTCAATCAACTGACAACACTGTCACACTGATGCTTATGCTTTCAGAATTTGCATGCAATTACACACAGAAAAACTACATGCATATTGTATTTGGACTTATTTTCTTTTAGATATGCAATGCTATTAGTCACACCAAAATTAATCTGTTTATCAAATTAATTGTTAGACAATTCATGCATATATTGGCCTATAATGAAAAATTGATGAGTGATTCAACTGTTGCTTTTTCATATATGAAATCTCTAAGGAGAAAAATAGATAAAATTTTAGCAGAAAAATCAAATTGATATGCTAACAATTTTAACCAATGGAAAGTTTACTTTCTTGACTTCTAATACTATATGATCATATTATATATATATTTGTTTTGCACATTCTCTGTATCCAGAGTGGGATGTGAGCAAAATATATATATCACCACTTAACATAGTAGATCAAGTTACTTTTACTTGACACTCATGTAAATATATATATATTATAATATGATGTATACATATAGTATTATTATCAATATTATAATCAGGACTATTGTATGAACATCACCTAACTATCTGAATTATACCTGATCATTTTAATTTCTCCTCATATGAAAGATTCTTTCTACAGCCTGACTAGTAAAATGATGCCAACAGACAGTCATTAATATAGAGATATTTTTAAGCTTGACCCATAACCCTTCTGTCAATAACATCCACCAATAGGTTGAGTAATGTTCTTCCATTTAGATATTCTAAGCTTTCTGACATTTTTCTGATCTGAAATAGATCAGATGTCAAGGATGGGTTGCTATGACAGTCTAACATTTTGGGAACAGCTGTTACTCTGTCAGGATTGCTATTTTGTACATTCTTTCCTTTACTATGACTGATTCTATCTATAGCTTTGACTGGCTTAGAGGTTGACACTTGTTTATTTACAACTGATAATGGGATTTTTATGAATGGAACTTCTTTCATGAGATATGGCTTATATACTACGTGTAATTTTCTACATCTCTCATAGATTTCCTCACTATTCTTCCTATAAATAGGTAACACTGTTATCTGATTTGACAGATTTCTTTTAGGTGGTTTTATTCTTTGATTTGTCCCTGTTGATTTTACATTTGTCATCTGTCTCTGATGTCTTCTGGCCATGTCCAGTAAACTAGCAGCTTCAAATAAAGACTTTTTATCTGATGCAATCGCCAAAGTGACCGGATCCAAAAATCTGAATTTCTTCACAAAAGTTCTCACCATCGATTGAGAATTGACTTTGCTGACCACAGCCTTATAACTCCTCTCAAATCTAGACATAACTGAATATATAGATTCAGTTCTGCCAATCTTTATTTCATTCAGAATTTCAGATGTTGGCATGCTGTCACCTGTAGTACACCAAATAAATTTCTTTAATCGGTCTACATCACTGTCCTGTAACCATTCATTTGACTCATTGTCATAAGACATCTTTGCTGATAGACATCTTGCAAAGTTTGCAGGAAGCCAAATTTTAAATAAGAGATTCTTCTGTTCAGACGATAAATCATATTTACCTGCATAACTTTCAAATATTTCTGAGTTTCTACACACATGGATATTTACATCATATGTGGGAATATCCTTACTCAGATTGGTCAAATGTTTCTGCAACTTTATTTTCTGCTTAGTTTCTTTAATTTGTAATTCCTTATATACTGACATATCTGCGTATGTGCTATTATTTTGGTCATCCTGAATAATTACAGACTCCATTTGTTCACTAGTCTGTGTCTGTGATGAGCTATTTATAGTCATCATAGTCACGTGAGACTTTATGTCATCATGCTGAGATTCCTGTGAATCTGTTTGAACAGCCGTCTCTTGTGTGTTAACAGAAATTACATTGCAGACTTCCTTCTCTGGTAACTTTTCTGAAATAATGTTAAGGAATACATTAACCATATGCATAATATTCCTCAATTTCTCTTTTTCTTTCATAACACACAATGATTTCTTAGTCTCTATGATAGAATTTGCTTGCAAACACTGTGCATACAAGTTCTGCCATATATTCTGTAACCCTTCACTAGGCACAAACTTAAACTCTAAGTTACACTTTTTAGACAACGACTGTATAATTTCCATAATTAAATGTAAAATTTTTACTAACAACCGTAGAAAACCGCCACCTTGTAACTTGTAGCTTCTCCTTGGAACAACTGCTTCCTTTCACCAGCACGTCTCAGTACGTCTGGCATCTGTAGTCCTCCTTTATTGCTTGTAGTGTCAGAGCAAACATTCTTCTGTTCCTCACAAGCTCTCCTCCCACAGGCTTGTCTGTAGAGGCTTACTAGAACACGTGCAACTTTCAGCTGTGTATTTCATTCATCTAGGTAATTTTCAAAATTTCCTGAAGCTTGCAATAAAACGTGCAAAATTCTATCTCTCTTCCCCCTCTTGCAAGTAGAAAAAACAGGCAAAAATCGACTGGGCTGGCTCACCAATGTAAAATAATGTCCGTAAACTGTAAAATAGTCTACAATTGAATTAAATCCTTACTCACGTGTTCACCCCTAAGGTAACATTATTGGAGGACTCAGCTTCTTATAAAACGTGGAGATTTATTGAAGCCTTCATGGAAAAACAGATACATGGAAAACTTCCAGCATAACAGAAATATCAGTCAATGTCTTACATCATTGGAGTAGTGTAGTGTTAGGATTCTTCAAGGTGGTTCTCTTGCATCATCTTGGCTCATGCTTATTCATCCATGTGTGTTGGTCTTCTGCAGGATGATTCTGCCATTCTTCCAGGGTCAGAGACAGGGGCAGGCCCCCACCGAGAGGGAGAGACACCGACATGTGTGTCTGTCAGTCATTTATATACATGAAAGAGGGTGTCTCCCAACATCCTTTATACTTTCTACTACTGTATTTGGACAATACCAAAATAGTCATACCCCATCCACACCCATGCACTATAAGTTACAAGAGCTTTGTCAGCAGAATACAATTAACCCTTAAAGGTCTTGAATATTGTAGAATAATATTATTTAACATGTGGAATTATATACTTAACAAAAAAGTGTGAAACAACTGAAAATATGTCTTATATTCTAGGTTCTTCAAAGTAGCCACCTTTTGCTTTGATTACTGCTTTGCGCACTCTAGGCATTCTTTTGATGAGCTTCAAGAGTTAGTCACCTGAAATGGTTTTCACTTCACAGGTGTGCCCTGTCAGGTTTAATAAGTGGGATTTCTTGCCTTATAAATGGTGTTGGGACCATCAGTTGTGTTGTTCAGAAGTCAGGTTGATACACAGCTGATAGTCCTACTGAATGGAGTGTTAGAATTTGTATTATGGCAAGAAAAAAGCAGCTAAGTAAAGAAAAACGAGTGGCCATCATTACTTTAAGAAATGAAGGTCAGTCAGTCCGAAAAATTGGAAAAACTTTGAAAGTGTCCCCAAGTGCAGTGGCCAAAACCATCAAGCGCTACAAAGAAACTGGCTCACATGAGGACCGCCCCAGGAAAGGAAGACCAAGAGTCACCTCTGCTGCGGAGGATAAGTTCATCCGAGTCACCAGCCTCAGAAATCGCAGGTTAACAGCAGCTCAGATTAGAGACCAGGTCAATGCCACATCTCTACAACAACTGTTAAGAGGAGACTGTGTGCAGCAGGCCTTCATGGTAAAATAGCTGCTAGGAAACCACTGCTAAGGACAGGCAACAAGCACAAGAGACTTGTTTGGGCTAAAGAACACAAGGAATGGACCATAGACCTGTGGAAATCTGTGCTTTTGTCTGATGAGTCCAAATTTGAGATCTTTGGTTCCAACCACCGTGTCTTTGTGCGACGCAGAAAAGGTGAACACATGGACTCTACATGCCTGGTTCCCACTGTGAATCAAGGACGAGGAGGAGGTGTGATGGTGTGGGGGTGCTTTTCTGGTGACACTGTTGGGGATTTATTCAAAATTGAAGGAATACTGAACCAGCATGGTTACCACAGCATCTTGCAGCGGCATGCTATTCCATCCGGTTTGCGTTTAGTTGGACCATCATTTATTTTTCAACAGGACAATGACCCCAAACACACCTCCAGACTGTGTAAGGGCTATTTGACCAAGAAGGAGAGTGATGGGGTGCTACGCCAGATGACCTGGCCTCCACAGTCACCAGACCTGAACCCAATCGAGATGGTTTGGGGTGAACTGGACTGCAGAGTGAAGGCAAAAGGGCCAACAAGTGCTAGGCATCTCTGGGAACTCCTTCAAGACTGTTGGAAGACCATTTCAGGTGACTACCTCTTGAAGCTCATCAAGAGAATGCCAAGAGTGTGCAAACCAGTACTCAAAGCAAAAGGTGGCTACTTTGAAGAACCTAGAATATAAGACATATTTTCAGTTGTTTCACACTTTTTTGTTACGTATATAATTCCACATGTGTTAATTCATAGTTTTGATGCCCTCAGTGTGAATCTACAATTTTTTTAGTCATGAAAATACAGAAAACTCTTGGAATGAGAAGGTGTGTCCAAACTTTTGGTCTGTACTGTATATATATATATATGTATGTTGTAACGGTATTAGCTCAGGGATCTTCGTTTCCTCAGATAGACAAGCACTTTTGGCACAGTAGTAACAGTCCAGTTCAGTCAAATATGGTGCAACTGGCCACAACCAGGTTTATTACAAAAATAATACAAAAGAAAATCCTAGCCGTCCGGCTACTACCTATAACACAGGTAACTAACTACTGAGAGCTGGGCCTACTGCACAGCTCCCTAAACACAATACTCAGCAGTTTTACTCACAAGAGTTTCCCAGGAGCAGGGCTTGCGTTGAGGGGGGGCAAACTGGGCAATTGCCCAGGGCCCAATCCCCAAAGGAATCCCGGAGTCAGGCTTGGCCATATCAATAACAGAAAGGGACCCAGCGTCATGTGCCGCAGGGCCCCTTTCCGAGGTGAGTAAAAATAACAAACATTTTTACTCACCTGTCCTTGGTGTCTGACGTCATCTTCTGGCATTGCGGACGTCACCGCTGAAGACTGGTCCGAGCGGTCACGTGGCCTCCTCGCACAGCTCCGCTGTCCCCGTCGCCAGCTTCTTCTTCTCTGTGGCTGACATCATGCGTTGTGGACATCACCGCATGATGGCAGCTGCAGAGAAGAGGAAGCTGGCGGCGACGGGGACAGTGGAGCAGCGCGAGGAGGCCCAGAAGAGGTAAGGCAAGGTGAGTATAACTGTTTGTTATTTTCCCTTACCTCCCCAGGGCTTTCGAGACCCTAGAGTATAATATAATAATAGCACTGACGGAGTCTGTAGGGCCATTGTGGAGCATTATACTGGGGGGCCCCTCTGGATAGCATATTATACTGTGTGGGGCCACTGTGGAGCATTATATTGGGGGGCCCTCTGGGGAGCATATTATACTGCGTGGGGCCTACTGTGGAGCACTATACTGGGGGGCTCCTCTGGATAGCATAATATATTGCCATATCCCATATCCCCATAAAGTACTGTGCATGAACTGTCCATGGAGTTATTGGGGCCTGTACAGTACTATAGGGGCTGATTATACTGGGAACATACTCAGTAACACCAGATAGTCAGCACATATGTAAGACTTCAGTGAAGGAGCCGTGGTGTAGGCTATTAGCAGGAAGCTGTTGGGTGGGACCCCAGAACAAGTTCCTCTGGTGGGCCTTCAGTCCGACACTGTATAACGGAGAACTATTATATATAAGGGGGTTCTTATTTATAAGGGAGAAACTATTATATATAAGGGTGGGTTACTATATATAATTGGGAAACTTAACTATGAGGGGGCTATTATAAGGGAAACTATTATTTATAAGATGGGCTATTATTTATAAGGGGGAACTCATATATAAGGCATCTATTATAAGGGGGAGCTATTACTTATAAAAGTGGAACTATATAATTATATACCCTCTTATATAATTTATAAGAGGGTATAATTGCTAAGTGGGCTTATTTATAAAGGGGGCTATTAGTGATAATGGGGTCTATTATTTATAAGGGTAACTATTATTTATAAGCAAAAATCTGTTAAGCTGTACAAATATGCTCATTTCAATTGTGTGTAGTAAAATGGTTGTTGTAATTTCTTTTTTGTTGGCAGAAAGGAGGCGTTATTATAAGGGTTGCCACTTGAAGACGATGGTGTTGTTTGCATATCAACATTTGAGGCCCCGCTTTTAATTTTGCCCAGGGCCTCACTTTGTCTAAAACCGGCCCTGCCCAGGAGCAGAGAGAGCCCTATACCAGTATTCTGTCTGCCCTTAAAACCTTCCAGCAAGGAATACATCTTTCTTACTGCAAGCTTTCCCAGGTGCTTTTAAAACGTATATGACAGGAACCTGGGAGAAATGTATACTCCTTCTACCACTTTGCCCCTGGTCCTGTCACATATCCGCTCCCCCTGTTTCGACCTCAGGGGCGGAACACTCTGTGCACTCAAACAATATGCCCTAGACAGGACATCTGCATTTCCAAGCTGACAGCCTGGTCTGTGCTCAACCGTAAAGTTAAAGTCCTGCAAAGACATGAACCATCTGGTCACTTGCCTGTTTTTCTCTCGGTTTTGAGACATTCAGTTAAGTGGGGCATGGTCTATAATAAGTGTGAATGTTCTCCCTAGCAGGTAGTACCTGAGAGCTTCTAATGTCCACTTGATCGCCAGGCATTCCTTCTCGACAATGGCATATCTCTTCACATGCTCATTTTTTTTACTTAGGTAAACTACAGGATGCTCTTCCCCTCCCGGCTTGTGACAACACCGCTCCTATGCCAAAATCAGAGGCATCAGTTTGCACAATAAACTGTTTTTGGAAGTCAGGTGTTATCAACACCGGCTGGGAACAAAGAGCTTGCTTCAGTCTTTGGAAGACCTGCTTGGATTCAGCAGTTCATTTGACCATGACTGAATCCTTACCTTTTGTAAGGTCAGACAAGGGGCAGCAATACTGGCAAAGTTTTCAATAAACCGCCTATAATAACCAGTTAGGCCCAAAAATGCCCTGACCTGTTTCTTGTTTACTGGCCTAGGCCAGTTCTGAATGGCCTCAATCTTGTTTAGTTGAGGTTTAATAACGCCTTGTCCAATTGTGTACCCCAAGTACTTTGCCTCTTCTTGCCCAATAGTACATTTCTTGGGATTTGCTGTCAAAACCGCTTCACTAATAGAATTCAGGACAGCTTGAACTCTGGGTAGATGACTTTCCCAATCTGAGCTATGTATTATTGATAAGGTCATGACCCTTTGTGGGCCAATTGACCAGGTCCCTCAGGTAAATGTCATTGTCCTAATTAATATGAGCTAAGTTCTAGCGGCGAGGAATTGACACCAGACAGAATGTTGGTATGAACCCTCTTTCTTAGCCGAATACAGGAGCGCGCTGACATACTTTATTAAGGCAACATAAGTTCATATAGCAGCAAGCATAGGAAAGAGTTAGCAGAGCAACGTAAGTTCTCATGTTCAATCTTAATTGGTGTAGTATATCTTGAATGCATAGATAACAGATATAAGCAGTTCTGTATATGGTCAGCCATCTCCTGTCTTGCGCTGTTATCCAGGGACCTGTCTTCTGGCAGCAAGCCAAGGCCATGTCTTCTTGGACACAAAGGATTCTCACTTTGGTATGCAGACACTATCTGGTAGTGTAACATTACATTACACTCAGTTTCAAGCATAAACACCCACGTCTAATATTCAGCTTTAAGGATAACAATGTTTTTTACACACAATACACCTTAAATGGATATGAAAATATAAAACAGATATAAAAGTATAAAATTCTAAAAAGTTCATTATGATCCTTCAAATTATTACATCGTCCAGATAGGCAGCTGCATATTTTAGATGGGGTTTTAAAATTCTGTCCATCAGCCTTTGGAACGTGGCTGGAGCCCCATGCAGACCAAAGGGAAGAACTACGTACTGAAAATGTCCATCAGGATGTAACGTCTCTGCCTGTTCGGGTCTCTGCGCCACCCTCCGCTCGCACGCTGTGGCGAAGGAGACGTCTTCAGTTTGGTTCCTTGCATAGGTTTCTTGTTGCTCAGTCTGAACACTGTCAGACACAGTGTTCTGAGCATTTCTCTCTGGACCGCATATAGTTAATCTCAGCCTTGCCTGTGTGATTGACAGCCTGTCTACCAATCCAGTCTGGGGCTTGCCCAGACTTTCTATAAACAGGTTGTCAGCCCTCACATGGTCGCTGGTTATTGTTTTGTGCGTTCTGGCTATTATTCCTTGCTGTTTTGTTGCTTGTATTCGTATTCCTGACCCCTGGCCTTGACTTTTGACTATTCTCTTGGATTTTGATTCTGTACTGCATTGCTCATCTGTTACTGAACCCTTGGCTTCCTGACCTTTCTTTTTGTCGTTTGTTCTGTCTATGTTCTGTGTTGTCACTTACTCAGTATAGGGCTCGTCTTCAGGTTGTCCTTTTACCGTTTAGGGTAACTGAGGCAATAGGAAGGGACAGTGGCTTTGGTGAGATTAGGGCTCACTTGTCTCTGTCCTTCATCCCAGACCCCTGGAGTAGTGTAGGGTATTGCTACGTCTGGCAAGACCCTAACACAGGGGCGCTAAAGGAAGTTTTCTCTTTGGCCTTCTATGTCAATGGCACTTGACAGTAGCCCTTCGTCAAATCTAATACAGTGAAATATCGGCCATTACCCAACCTATAATTGAACTCATCCACTCGAGGCATTGGATAAGCATCAAATTTTGACACTGTATTCAACTGACCTGAAGTCATTAGAAAATTGTATAGTGCCATCTGGTTTTGGTATTAGAACTGTAGGACTAGACCAATCACTATGTGACTCCTCGATAACCCCTAGATTAAGCATCATTTGCACTTCTTCTGCAATAGCTTTGTGCCTTGCCTCAGCTACCCTGTATGGCTTTTGGTTCACTCTGACATCCGGTTCTGTTATGATGTCATGTTTGATCAAGTGGGTTCGGCCTGATAGTTCAGAGAATACATCGCTGTTGTGCTGCACAAACTCTTTTGCCTCCTAAGTTTGTGAAGTAGACAAAGTTTCTGGAATGTTAACCTTAGGTATTCCAGAGACTCCATCCCCTTTACATGTATTGTTGACCGTTAACAACACCTCGCGGTCCTTCCAAGGTTTGATTAAGTTTACATGGTAGATTTGGTAAGGCTTCCGTTTGCCTGGCTAATGTACTCTATAATTTACATCTCCAACCATCTCCACAATTTCATATGGCCCTTGCCATTTAGCCAAGAATTTGCTTTCTACTGTAGGAACAAGGACCAAGACCCTGTCACCAGGTTTGAAGTTCCTTACTTTAGCAAACCTGTTATAAACTCGGGACTGATTCTCCTGAGCTTGCTTTAAGTGTTCCTTTACAATAGACATCACTTTTTCAATTCAATCTTGCATCTGGGCAATATGGTCAATCACAGTTCTGTGTGGGGTAGCCTCATGCTCCCAGGTCTCTTTAGCAATATCCAAAAGACCATGGGGATGTCGACCATACACTAGCTCAAAAGGAGAAAACCACATAGAGGCCTGAGGTTTCTTCCCTTACAGAAAACATCAGATAGAGTAAGAGGTAATCCCAGTCTTTCCCATCCTGTGCTACCAATTTTTTAAGCATCCCTTTTAAGGTTTTATTGAACCTTTCGACCAACCCGTCAGTCTGAGGATGGTAAACTGATGTATGCAAATGCGTTATCTTCAGCGGTTTACACAACTCTTTTGTGACATTAGACATAAAGGGTGTCCCCTGATCTGTAAGTATTTCTTTAGGTAACCCAATTCTAGTAAACATAAGAAATGGTTTTTGCTGAAACTTTCCTTAGAGGGATTGCTTCCGGGTACCGGGTAGCATAATCCACAATAACCAGAATATGCTGATGACCTCTAGCAGACTTAACAAGAGGTCCTACCAGATCCATTGCAATCCTCTCAAAGGGAGTTTCAATAATAAGTTTAACACAGGGTTGTGCAAGTGACATAGTGGACAGGACTCACAGTACTCCTTCACCTCTTTATGTATACTGGGCCAGTAAAATCTTTGCAGGATGCGATCTTTTGTTTAATCATAGGCAAAATGTCCTCCTAACACATGGGAGTGAGCAAGATCCATCACCCTTCGGTGATGTGATTTAGGGAATACAAGTTGCTCTACAACCTTTCCACCAACCTCATCGACTCTATACAATAATTCATTTTCTAGTGCAAAATTTGGGAATATTTTCTTTGCACCAGATTCTTGGGGTGCCCCATTTATTACCTTCACATTTTCATGAGCTGGGGTTAATGTAGGGTCCTGGAGTTGAGCAGTCCCAAAATTATCACTGGAGACTGGCAAGTCAGGGAGACCAATTTCGGGAGTGTCTTCCTCGATATCCCCTGCAAACACCTCTAAAGGAGAAGTCTCATTCTCATTCAGAGTTACACCTACGGCTTGTACACGGTCAGGTTCTCCCAAGGGAACTGGATCAATAACAGATATAGTAACACATTTCTCCATCATTTCCCACAACTGCCAAAACAAAGGAAAGTAACATCCTAAAATGACATTATGCAGTAAAGTCTTTACCACTCCAACTTCATGGGTAACTTTTCCACATGGAGTATCAAAAGACAATATGGCAGTGGTGTAATCTTTTGTATCGCCATGTATGCAAATGACTCCCATCTGCCTGTGTTGTAAATTCCTGGTGTCAACCAGACTGGCATTCACAAGAGTCACTAGACTACCAGAGTCCAACAAAGCATTAGCAGAGCGTCCTTCAACAGTCACAAAACAAGTTTGTCGCTCTATGCTTTCAGAGAGCGAGGCAGAGTAGGCAGGACTAGCAAACAGGGACATCCTCCGCCCAACATCACACTGCATAGGTTCATCCACCAGTGGACAATTGGCAGCAACATGGCCCAGTCCCTGACAACGCTGGCAAGTAATGTTCAAAGGCCCTTTAGGGCGTATTGGCCTAGAGTTCCTGGCTAATAGTTCTGAGCCAGTTCCTACTCTACGGGCTCCTTTATCCCCTTTATATTAAGAACAGTATTACCCTTTTCAGGTTCAGGTATCCACTTCTGGTTCCTTGGAGCCGGTTGAGCAGAAGAGTAGTCTTGAAGATATTCCTCCATATTCAGATAACACTCTACCATGGCAACTAGCTGGTCCAGATCCTTGAGCTCTGTTTGTCCCACACAGCATTGTATCTTTGTATCTGAATTGGCAAGGCTGGAACAAATCGGTCCAGGACAACTCTTTCCGCCACCTGAGCGGCAGTAGAAAATGCTGGCTATAGCCACTTTTTAGCCAGGTGAAATAGGTCACACAATTGTGACCTCACAGGTTTACCCATCTGGAACTTCCAGGTATGTACCCGCTGGGCGCTGACAGCAGGGGTAACACCTAAGCGAGCAAAGATTTCCGCCTTCAGTTTGGGGTACTGTCTGGCGTCTTGCTCACTTAAATCAAAGTAGGCCTTCTGCGGCTCTCCACTGAGAAATGGAGCAACTATATCCGCCCACTGGTCAGCTGGAAGCATTTCTCTCTCAGTGGCTCTTTCAAAAATGGTAAGGAATGCTTCCACATGATCCTCTGGGGTCATCTTTTGTTGAGACGCTTGTACTCTCCTTCCAGGAGTGACACTTTGCGCTTGAGGCCTTCCTGCTAGCAACTTGATCTGCTCCAGCAGATTTTTATTAATCGCCTGCTGTTCTCTGAAGGCCACTTGTGTGGACTCTATGAGCAGACGATTGGTCTCATGTTGGCATGTTGGTTGGCATTAGTCTCTTACTGGTTAACATTTGTTTGTTGCAGCTGAATGTTAGTCTCGATCAGCTGTTTAACCACCTCCTCCATGCTTGCAAGGTCTGGTTTTTCAGGAGCCACAGACTTAACCCACGACATACAACTTGCTGGATTTTTGTGCCAGCGCAGCCTCCACCATTTGTAACGGGATTAGAAGGCCACTTCACAATACTCCAATGTTTTCCTCTTAGCCATTCTTGGGTGCTTTTAGCTGTGTGTTTTGGTTCATTATCCTGTTGCAAGACCCATGACCTGCAAATGAGACCAACTTTCTGACACTGGGCAGCACATTTCTCTCTAGAATCCCTTGATAGTCTTGAGATTTCATTGTACCCTGCACAGATTCAAGACACCCCATGCCAGATGCAGCAAAGCATCCCCAGAACATAACAGAGCCTCTTCCATGTTTCACAGTAGCGACAGTGTTCTTCTCAAGATATGCTTCATTTTTCTGTCTGTGAACATAGAGCTGATGTGCCTTGCCAAAAATTTCAATTTTTGTCTGGCTTTTTTATGATTTGTTTTCAACAATGGTGTCCTCCTTGGTTGTCTCCCATGAAGTCCACTTTGGCTCAAACAACGACGGATGCTGCAATCTGACACTGATGTTCCTTGATCTTGAAGTTCACCTTTAATCTCTTTAGAAGTTTTTCTGGGCTCTTTTGTTACCATTCATATTATCCTTCTCTTTGATTTGTCATCAATTTTCCTCCTACTATTAGAAAAAAAAACAAAAAAACGGCAAAAAAAAAAATGAGCACAGATGTGATCAGTAACGTATATTTGTCACTGACCAGCGCTCAGTGGCGGCAGGACCTGCACAAAAAAAAGGCTTGTGCAGTAAAAAAAAAAAAAAAAAGCTTCTGCTGCTTCTAGCTAAAATTGAACTACTGTGTTTCTCCAAAAACAAGACCTACCCCGAAAATAAGCCCTAGCTACATTTTCCAGGTTTTTTGGAGTAGGCGTGAAATATAAGCCCTACTCCAAAAATAAGCCCTAGCTAATTTAACCTCTTCCCTGCCGTGCGATTACAGCGAATGCCGGGTCCTTAAAGATGGCGGCTGCTCTGCTGCAGAGTGGCTACCATAGCTGCTGTACTGGGTCTCCGCGGAGACCTGGAGTTAATGCCCACGATCACTGTCTACCCTGATCGCGGGCGTTGTTGAGTGTGACTCCCCTTCCTTCTCACCAAAGTAGCAGAACCACCAGAGTTAATGACCGCGATCAGAATGGACTCTGACCGTGGGCATTGCTAAGTGTGACCTCTGCGCTTCCCCCCGCAGTCCCTAGGGCTGGTCCCCACCCCCTATAGCTACTATATCGGGTCTCCATGTACAGCAGAGACCCGCAGTTAATGCCCGCGATCAGAGTCCACTCTGATCGCGGGCATTGTTGAGTGTGCCAGTCCGTGACTCCCCTGCTCCAAATTGACCCCCCCAAAGCAGAGAAACTATCCCCGGGGCCGGTCCCCACCTTCCCCACACCTTTCACGTTGCAGGTCGGCTCCCGAGCAGCGAGACCGTGGGAGCCAACCTGTTCCTTTGACAGCCGGGAGCGTTATGAGGGCTCCCAGGTCTGTCATAGGAATATTACTATTGAGGCTGGCCAGCCTCATTAGTAATATAAATAATCTCCCATAGACAGCAATACGTTGTATTGCAGTCTATGGGAGATTATCAATATTACTATTGAGGCTGGTCTATGGGATGATTGCAGGTTCAAGCCCCCTAGGAGGGGTTAATAGTAAAAAAGAAAAAAAAAAGTTCAAGCCCCCTCCCCCTTTCACTAGAATACATATAAAAATAAAATATTACTGTGAAACACACATTATGTATCCCTGTGTCCGAAAACGGCCACTCTACAAACTTATAAAAATATATTACCTCTATAGTGAATCCGTAGCGGAAAAAAAAAAAATCAAAAGTGCCGTACTGCGTTTTTTTCTCTGATTCACCTCTGAAAAAAATTGAAATAAAAAGCGATCAAATGTGTGATTGTTGTTCATGGAAAAAATTAAGACCTACCCCGAAAATAAGCCCTAGCTCTTTTTTCGGAGAAAAAAATAATATAAGACCCTGTCTTATTTTTGGAGAAACACGGTATATATATATAGATAGACAGAGAGATAGATAGATAGACACACGTGGCAAAATTGTTGGTACCCCTCGTTTAATGAAAGAAAAACAAACAATGCTCACAGAAATAACTTGAATCTGACAAAAATCTGAATATAATACTATATAAAAACATGTTGACAAGTCACAAAGCTTCTGAGAGAATGTCCGATGGACAGATGAGACAAAAATCGAAATTTTTGGCAAGGCACATCAGCTCTATGTTCACAGACGGAAAAATGAAGCATATCTTGAAAAGAACACTATCCCTACTGTGAAACATGGAGGAGGCTCTGTTATGTTCTAGGACTGCTTTGCTGCATCTGGCACAGGGTGTCTTGAATCTGTGCAGGGTACAATGAAATCTCAAGACTATCAAGGGATTCTAGAGAGAAATGTGCTGCCCAGTGTCAGAAAGCTTGGTCTCAGTCACAGGTCATGGGTCTTGCAACAGGATAATGACCCAAAACACACAGCTAAAACACCCAAGAATGGCTAAGAGGAAAACAATGGACTATTCTGAAGTGGCCTTCTATGAGCCCTGACCTAAATCCTATTGAGCATCTTTGGAAGTAGCTGAAACATAGCGTATGGAAAAGGCACTCTTCAAACCCAAGACAACTGGAGAAGTTTGCTCATGAGGAGTGGGCCAAAATACCAGTTGAGAGGTGCAGAAGTCTCATTGACAGTTACAGGAATCGTTTGATTGCAGTGATTGCCTCAAAAGGTTGTGCAACAATATAATAAGTTAAGGGTACCATCATTTCTGTCCAGACCTGTTTCATGAGTTTTTTTTTTTTTTAAATTCCGTTGAAGCATGGTTAAAAAGCAGTGTCTAACTTTCATTTGTTCATTTTCATAGAATTTTTATATATTATTACTTTTGTCAGATTCAAGTTTTCTGTGACCATTGTTTTTATCCCATATTGAGCGGTTCATTATTGCTGTTTTTAATTTTTTATGCCAAAAATTTATGTATTTTATATACTAATATTCTTGTTGAGGTTGATCTCCCCTCATTTATGTAGGCTCTTTTTTCTTTTTTGTTCTTTGTATACTTCGCCACACCTTGGAAGCCCATGAACAAGCTGGGTGAGCCCAACACATAAGAAAGATCCTCCAAGCTCCATGGAAACAAAAGGACTCTAAGTTATCAGGTTTATTCTGTTTGTCTCCTCTTATTACAAAAAACTGTTTTCCTTGTTTTGTCATATCTTGTCATGTGACATCACTGGTCGGGGAGTGGTTTAAGATTTATATGTCCAACACTTTTGTCCGTGTTTCACAGCCAAACATCAGTGCCAGGGGTTGTGGGGAAATAATTGAATACTACCTCTGATGAAACTATGACACAAATATAACAGAAATGTGCCAGGTTGTTTCAGTTTGTTTGCAGCAGAGGAGTGGTGATGTTGAGTAGCTCCTATCATGTAATAATAGCCCTTGGCTGTATTTGAGTGTAGGCTAGTGGTATAGCAGAGTTACGGAGTGGCTATGTGAACAGCTCTGGGAATTGAGCTGGAGCCTTTTGTCATACTATATTAGTGAGATCCTATTGCTATTAACGGAGCGGCGAGTTAGATGGCTTTTAGAATTGAGTTTTAGCCCTCTCCTGCTCTCTATAAGAGGTGAATATACAAGTGCATCTCAATAAATTAGAATATCTTTGAAACGTTTATTTATTTCAGTAATTAAGTTAAAAAAGTGACCTCCTATATTTTCTAGATTCTTTACACACAGAGTATTCTATTTCAAGTGTTTTATTTCTGTATATGTTGATTATGGATTACAGGTAATGAAAACCCAAATCTAAGAAAATTAGAATATTGTGAAAAAGTTCAGTATTGTGAATTCAGTGTGTCACCTGTCAAGGTTTCCTAAGCCTTTAAATGGTCCCTAAGTCTGGTTCAGTAGGACACACAATCATGGAAGACGCTGATTATGAATTGTATTACTGAATTACTGAAATGAATGAATCTGTAGTACAATAAGCTATCACTCTCACAAGTGGAAAGTGCCAATACTAATTGACCTGGGGCCTGTCTAGTAGTGAATGGTAGCAGTGAATTTTAGGTAGTTAGCTCTTATTCCTCCTGGTCCCTGGAGAGTACTTTGACCCACTTACCAATACTTAATGCACATTTTTAGCTTATTTTGAGTTTGCTGCCTTTTCATATATATTTAAGAATAAAGATTATATTTTAGTGCTATATTTTGTCACTTATGTTACTTTGTGTTTGCTCTATGAACCTAATACCTTTTAGAAGTGTGTTTGTGTCTGACTTCTGGGAAACGTAGCGTGTGTGTTTGGGATTCCTATTGATCCTCATTCTGATTACAATTAGTGGTAGCAGAGTGTATTTGGGATGTGATTTACGCTCCGTTTGCAGCTTGAGTGAAGAGTGGGCGCAAGATTGAGTGAGTGGAGTGAATTGAACCCTGACAGCTACATCCACGTCACGTGCTAGGATAATTCATATGTGACACGAACCTCTCAGGATTAATTTTGTTTCCAGTTCAGGTGACTCGAGAACCAGATTTGTTTCCAGTCAAACAAGTTCAGGACTTAGCCCTTTCCCGACATCCGCCATAATAGTACGGCGGATGGCGGGTGTTTAAAGATGGCGGCCGCTCGGGAGTCGTGCAGCCGCCATAGCTGCCGGGTCTCTGCTGTTTTATACAGTAGAGACCTAGCGCTAATGCCCACGATCAGTGCCCGCATTGATCATGGGCATTAAACCCTCTGGTGCCTAGGTCAAAGCTGACCGAGGCACCATTCTGAAGGCTCCCAAGCCTGTCTTTCATTAGTTTCTATTGTAAGCTACTCTATGTAGCCTGTAATAGAAATGCAGTTTTTTTTGCAATGCATTTGCATTGTAATGCATTGCATTAGTGATCAGACCCCCTGGGGTTCAAGAAGGGGAGGAGTCAAAAACGAAAATCGAAAAATTCCTCCGGCGGGAAGGGGTTAAATGTCCCTAAGCAGAATCCTGTGGGATTAATCCTTGAAATCAATTTAAACACAGAGACTGAAATCTGAATCCTGGCCTTTATTTTAATTATTACGTGGATTAATAGTTATCTTTTATTTATTACTATTTACCTATTACGCTAGGTTCACACTTGCGTTCAGGTTCCCGTTTGAGTCCGCTTGGGGACCCCCCAAAAGGAAACCTAATCTGCATAAGAAAGCGGTAACCCACGGAAACCCGCAGACCCCATCAACTATAATGGGGTCCGCCAAGTTTCCTCCTGAAAAGGGCGACAAATGAGGAGGCCTGCAGCGCTTTTCTCTCCACATTTTTCAAGCGGAATGGGGAACGGAATCCCCGAACAGAGTTCCAGCGTTGGTGTGAACCCACCAACGCTGGAACTCTGTTCGGGCGTTGGTGTGAACCCAGACTTATCTATACCTACAAGTTCCACACTTTAAACCATTCCTTTAACATGTCCAGGTTAGTTTGGACAGTGACAGTATTAGACATTGCTACTGGTCATTACACAGAGCATGTGTACTTTGGGTGAATCCCTCATATGCATTTTAACCTTCTGGCAATTTACCTTCCCATGGAGGCGAAAGATAGCCTCATTGCTGAACACCAACCTGTCAAAGAATTTGTTCTCTTACCACTAATGTCACTTAACTATGCACCTTTGCTTTTGCATCATCCTCTTAAAAATACCCTGTATTATAGTAGTTATCTTCTTTTACATAGGAAGCTGTAATATAGTAATAATATTCTTTTGCATAAGCAACATTATTGTACTTATTTTACATAGCGAACACTATTGTATTTATTGAATATATATTTAGGAGGTAGTATGTTAGCAGTTATATTGTTGTACATAGGAGACAGTATTGCAGTAAATGTATCCTTTTATATAGAAAACTATGTTGTAGTTATATTTTTTTTATAATAGGGAGCATATTATAATAGTTGTATTCTTGTACATAGAGGAAATATTATAGTACTTATTTTCTTGTACAAAGGGGACAGTATTATAGTTGTTAAATTTGTGCACAAAGGGGTAGCATGATAAGGGCCTCTTTAACCATAGGGTCAACGGTGCACTTCCACCGGGTCCTATGGTAGCGGGGGCGGTTGAAACAACAGGACAGTCCTGCTTATGCTATCCCTTTGTTCCTACCTGTTTCAGTTGCATACATTGATGAAGCAGGGAGCTGTCGGCTCCCTGCTTCACCATTCATCCCCTCTCTTCACCAGGAGCTGCAGAAGTCATGTGATGACCTCACGTGATGACCTCACTTACATCCCTGATGCTCTCTGAAAACTCGGGACGAGACAGCAGGTGAGCAAGGAGAGGTGAATATTAATGTTTTCTTTTTTTTTTAATTTTGTGTGGTAGGAGAGGGACATTAAACTGGCGGGACAATTGCAGGGGGACTTTAACCCTTTCCCTGCTGTCTGGCCAGGGTGGCACTTTAGTTGCAGAGGACGAATGTAATAGTATTATTACTATTGCTACTAATGCCGATTTCTCAGAATCCGTTAGGGCTATGAAGATGACCTTCGATTCATTTTAAAGACAAGAATTCTTATCCATTAATCTATACTGTAATCTATTATAATGTCTATTCAAGGCGTTTATTAGTGGGGAAAATAATAAGGGGTTTATTCGCCGTTGTCTTGAAGCTAGAAAATTACAGGCCTTATTGCCATGAACTAGTGGCAACAAAAAATAATTCTTATCCATTAATATCTGCTGTAATCTGTTATAATGCCTATTCAAGGGGTTTATTAGTGGGGAAAAAAATAAGGGGCTTATTCACCATTGTGTTTTCTAGGTGGAAAATTACAAGCCTTTTTTCAGTGAACTAGTGGCAAAAAAAAAGAATTTTTATCCATAAATTTCTGCTGTAATCTGTTATAATGCCTATTCAAGGCGTTTATTAGTGGGGAAAATAATAAGGGGCTTATTCGCTGTTGTCTTGAAGATAGAAAATTACAGGCCTTTTTGCCCTGTATTATTTTTCTTTTCATTTAATTACAGGTGCATATCAATAAATTAGAATATCTTTGAACGTTTATTTCAGTGATTAAATAAAAAAAGTGACCTCCTATATTTTCTACATTCTTTACACACAGTGTTCTATTTCAAGTGTTTTATTTCTGTAAATGTTGATTATGGATTAATCTAAGAAAATTTGAATATTGTGAAAAATTTCAGTATTGTGAATTCATTGTGTCACCTGCCAAGGTTTCCTAAGCCTTTAAATGGTCCCTCAGTCTGGTTCAGTAGGACACACAATCATGGAAGACTGCTTATTATGAATTGAATTACTGAATCACTGAAATGAATGAAGATTTTAAAAATATTCTAATTTATTGAGAAGCACCTGTATTTGATGTGACAGTATGTCAGACAGAGAAGCGACAGGGCCTGCACAGGGGAGGGGCACATGCTTAAATGTTTCTGGTGCAGGCACAGGTCGCAGAAGAGTAAGGGAACGTGGCAGCAGGGGTAACTTACAGAGGCCTGAGCTCCCAGTGTCAGCTAGCGGTTGTGTCTTGACCAGCAACCCAATGGTTGTAGAATTGTTAACTCGGTCATCCACTTCATCCCAAGTCACATCAGACACCCCCAGCCAAGAGTTGGTGGGTTCGTCAGACACAACCCTTAGACAGCATAGCCCAGGAGCAGGCCCTGTGCCCTCAGGTGTCCTGAACCTGCCTCTGTCCTTTTCTGTTCCCTCAGCCAGAGAAGTACTCTATGCTGTAGGCTCAGATCCACTATACAGTGAGGAGGAGCTACTAGAGGACAGTCAGCAACTCCTGCCCAGCCAAGAGCAGACATATACCACTTCCTCTGGTAGGTGGGCAAGTAATGATGAGGAGAGTGGTGTGGGAGCTGGTGTTGCAAGTGGTCAGGCTCCTGGCTCAGAGACCGTTGAGGAGGACATCAGTGACCTGCAGACAGTAGTGGATGACGATGTAGCCGATCGCAATTAGGAGCCGGCTACATCATCGGGAGAAGAGGGTGGCAGCTTGCGCATGAGGCAGCGGCGGAGTCAGCATGGTGGCTGCAGTGGGAGGTTGGGAGCCAAATGTGCCCAGGGTAGACCACCCGCTTCGCAGGAGCCTACCTGCCCGGAAAGCGGTGGTGCGTGGGTTCACAGAGGCAGTGGCAGTAGCAGTCATTTAGTGCAGAGTGTTGAGGGTAAAATCACCTACTCGGCGGTGTGGCAATTATTTGTTAAGCCACAGGGGAGTTGAACATGGCCATATGTGGAATCTGTGGGCAGAAAGTGAAGCATGGCCAGGGTGCCAATGTTGGCACCACAGCCCTGCGTCAACATATGCAGTGTCAGCATAAAGTGGTCTGGGAGAACCGTGGCTCCAATGTGGTGGTCCAGCCTGCCGCAGCAACCACTGCATCACCCAGTGGCATGCACCCCATTTCAGGCAGTCAAGGCTCCACCACCTCAGCCGAAGGAAGCTGTGTGTACTTCCCATCATCTGCTGGTCCTGATGCTCCTGCTCCTCCTTCTAGTCAGTCATTGCGTCAGCAATCCATCACCGAAGCAATTTCAAAGAGACAACAGTATGTGTGCACTCATCCAACGGTGCAGAAGCTGAATGTGCCCCTGTCCAAGTTGCTGGTGCTGCAGTCCCTCCCTTTCCAAGTGGTGGACTCTGTACCTTTCAGAGAATTGATGGCTTGTGCCGAACCGAAGTGGAGAGTCCCTAGCTGTCATTTCTTTGCCAAAAAGTCAGTACCAGCCCTGCACAAAGATGGAGAACAAAAGGTGGGCCAGTCCTTTAGCCTGTCGGTGTCTGTCAAAGTGCACGGCAGTGCCGACGTGTGGAGCTGTAACTACAGTCAAGGTCAATATATGTCCTTTACGGCCCACTGGGTGAAGGTGGCTCCTGCCCAGACACACCAGCACTTAGGGAGATGAGGAAGACGAGGCAGATGACCCAGACACACCATGTCAGTATGCAGTAGACATGGATGCAGGGAGTCCCACTAAGTCACTTGCACAAACGGCCCGATGCATGCTCACTTGCTTGCGTAGTGACAGCTGAATTGTCACCATTCGGCAGAGGGATGACTCCTGGCTCTCCAAAATGTTAGACCCTCGCTACCGGTCAAAAATGGGGGCCTTTTTTTACACCCGCTTAGAGTAAGAACAAACTGAACTACTAGAGACATCCTATATAGTTAGTTGGCTGCTGCCTATCTGCACCATCATCCATCCTCTCGCAGGGCCCTGAGTGTTCACCTTGCACTGCATGGCAGCTGGGGGGGGGGGAACAGGAGCAATATCAGCTCATCAGCAGCAGCCTGAGCCTAGAGTCGCTGATGAGCAGCTTTCTTCACCCGCATAGTGAAGAAACTACTCATCAGCAGCTAGACACAGAGCAGAACCTGAACCAGCAGGTGGTGGCATACTTGGAATGCACCCTGCCACCCGTCATTGAAGATCCGCTGGACTACTGGGCAGCTAAACTGGATTTGTGGCCACAACTGGCCGAGTTTGCCCTGGAAAATCTGTCCTGCCCGGCCTGTAGTGTGGCATCAGAGTGGGTGTTTAGTGCGGCGGGGCCATAGATACCCCAAGGAGAACTCGCCTGTTCACCCAAAATGTGGAGAGACTGACCTTTGTCAAAATGGATCAGGAATAGATCAGCCAGGATTTCCACCCACCAATGCCTGATGCATCAGATTAAATCATCCATGCTGCCTCACCCAAACCTTGACAAAAGAGACCGGTTTATTCTGGCTACCTGCCTCAGCTACTATTCTTATGCTGACACCCGCCTGATGCCACACATCTAATACCAAGTGCTCCTTCTTACAGCCACCATTATCAGCGGGTACTGTTTGTGCCACCCACCTCCCTACTCTGTCACCAGGTCACTGTATGGCCTCCTAAGGCTGCTGCCACCTCCACATTATATCAACAGGCACTCTATAGCCTCCTAAGGCTGCAGCTACCTCCACATTATGTAGCCTTGCCACTCTGTGTCCTCCTCATGCTGCTGCCACCGGGCCACTGTTTGGCCTCCTCATGATGCTGCCACTGGGTCACTGTATGACCTCCTCATGCTGCTGCCAACTCCACATTATGTTGCCTTGCCGCTCTGTGTCCTCCTCATGCTGCTGCCACCGGGTCACTGTATGGCCTCCTCATGCTGCTGCCAACTCCACATTATATTGCCTTGCCACTCTGTGGCCTCCTCATGCTACTGCAACCTCCACATTATGTTGTCTTGCCACTCTGTGGCCTCCTCATGCTGCTGCCAACTCCACATTATGTCGCTTTGCCACTCTGTAGACATCTATGTGGAATCAGCAGACGACAGTGTAAAAGGAGAGCGCTCTTTCACGCTACAGTAGTATCTTGGGCCTCTGCACAGTTCTTTATACCTGGCACTAACATGTACCTGTAAGGCTGAGTTCACACTTGAGTTAGTTGGTCAGTTTTGGCCCTGTAACTGGCAAAATAAGTGAAGTTTGCAGTGGTTCTAAGAGCAAAGCCTGTCATGTGCGTGTCATACTGACTCACAGTTTTGTTTCACTACCACAGCAGACTCCCTATGCGTGTTACTGCAAGGCACAGTGTTCTACACCACTATGCAGGCTCTCTGAAGCCAGGAAATAGCTGTTTTTTAACGTTATTCGCTGAGTATTAATTTGGATCGAAGCAAATCTTTTTGGATACTTTGGAGAATCGGTCGAATCGAATTTTTGAAAAATTCGCTCCTCTCTAGAAGCTACCATAAACTTACATTCCCCACATCGATTAATCCCACATTTATATGACCCACGTGTGGGTAAGCAGTTAGGTTACTGGCTTTGAAAGATTGATTTACAGGTGTATCTCAATAAATTTGAATATCTTTGAAATGTTTATTTATTTCAGTAATTGAATAAAAAAAGTGACTTCCTATATTTAATATGAAAACCAAAATCTAAGAAAATTAGAATATTGTAAAAAAGTTCAGTATTGTAAATTCAGTGTCACCTGCCAAGGTTTCCTAAGCCTTTAAATGGTCCCTCAGTCTGGTTCAGTAGGACACACAATCATGGAAGACGCTGATTATGAATTGTATTACTGAATAAATGAAATGAATGAACATTTTAAAAATATTCTAATTTATTGAGATGCATCTGCATATGTAGATGGAGAAACTAGATTGACAATTGTTTTCACTCTTCTTGCCACAAACTTGCAACCTTCTTCTAAAATATTTGCCAATGCTTCATCCTTATTTAATAAAGGCAAATACTTTTGTACTATATTGATAACTGAGTCCTAATCAGTACTATAAATTGTAGAAAAATGCGTAGGTCTGTATCACTATTTTTAATGAGGTTCATCATTTTTTAATGATTTTTTGAATAAATATGAAGTTTTTATTAAGTGCTGGATTTTTTCTAGTGGATCTTTATCTCCTGTTTTATACCACTTAGAACAGTGGTTCTGGAGTCATATGAAATCTGAAAGTCTCTTTGGCACCCTTGAGACTTGATTCATCTGTCTATGACACATATAAATATAGGACATTTTTCAAATGCTGTCTGCTTATGGGACCTCATGGTGAATCTTCAGAGACTCTTGAGGTGGATGCGACACTAGATTGTGTCTAGAAAATAAGAGTAATGAAACCTTAAACCTGTGACTTCTTTCATTCTATGCTAGTTTCAGCTTCATACAGGAGCAAGCTACAGATGCATCAAGTCCCTTCTTTCTTAAAGCATGACTAAACTTTCTGACAACTTTTGATTTTCTAGCAGTATTTGTGTCATAAATAAATGTTGTAATATACTTTATTAACACAATTTGGATCATTTCTGTGAAATTCTACATTTTGTCACTTTTTCCCTTGCTTCTGCATTGAGAGCTGTTTCTGCCTCTCACTGAATGTTACTGTGTATGGGAGAGCGGGGCTGTGTAACAAGTAGAGAAAATGAGGGGGGGAGGGTCACTTCAAGCAGTTATATCTCTGATATTATAAAACGTACAAACTTGCTTTTGGTGTCAAATGAAAGAGATGGTTGCAGTGCTATGTAAATTATTTACTGAGATATCACTGGTTGAAAACACAGTCGGGATTAGGATACTTATATGCAGCTGTTTAATATCCATGATATAAAAATTCAAGTCCCAACTGTGTTTTCAACCAGTGATATTTCTGGAAATAATACAGACATCACTGAATCTCCTCTTTCTTATGACACCAAAAGCAAGTTTGTGTGCTTTATAATGTCTGAGATATAACTGTTTGAAGTGACCCCCCATTTTCTCTACATGTTACACAGCCCCGCACTCCCATACACAGTAACATTCAGTTAGAGGCAGGAATAGCTCTCAATACAGATACAAGGGAAAGAGTGAAGAAATGCAGGATATCACAGAAAAGAACAAAAATAAAGTATATTACAAAATGTATTTATGACACAAATACTGCCAGAAAATGAAAAGTTGTCCAAAAGTTTAGTTACACTTTACACTGTAGTAGTACTGTTCCAGACACTAGATGGCAGTATGGCCTAATAAATCTATTTTATGGGTGCAGCACATGGAGAACAGACAAACTGAGGAACAGCCACAGTAAGAAGCCTCAGATTGTGGATTATAGTGTCAGTAAAGTCATTACCTATATTAAATAGACTGAGAGACTAAAAGAGTGAGGTACTTGATATTTGAGGGATACTTGATACTGATGCCTATAGCCTCGATGTTGTATATAAGGTGTGGCTGGGTTCAACACTGAAGTGTGTTCTTAAGTGAAGGAAGGGTAGTGTTGTGGACTAATGGATGGGGCTGGATCTTAGTGATAGCGGAGCAGCTGTAGTTAGCAATTGGTTAGCTCCAGCGCAGGCCATGCTCCCTAATGCTTACTTTTCTGTGCAAGATATATCATACACAAACAGTAATAATAAAATTGCTGATTGTTGTTAATGACATCCAATTGATTTGGATTTACTATAAAATTGCTAAGACTATGTCCACATCATTGTCGGAGGCTCCATTTGAAGCCTATATTGCAGAGTTCATCTAGAATCATGGACAAAAATGTCCTGCATGCAATATAGTCAATGGGATTACTCGGAATCTATATGTCCTTATTATTCAGTCCATTCTTCTGTTCCACTGATAGAAAAGAAGACTAAACAATGAAAAAAGACAAAAAAATTTATGTATTGTGAACTTACACTAAAATGGGTAACAACTCACGGTCATTATTTGTAACCCATATAAGTTATGCAGCATTACGTTACAATTCAGTAATGGGAAAGGTGGGTGATGGCCATAGCAGTTTAAGAGAACTTCTAGTTCAAGAGGAAAGAGCAGATTTAATTGAGTATTTTTCGTATTTTGGAAAGAAATGTTCTGTGATATTTCCACACAATCATTTTGGGCAGAGCTGATATAATCTTTCTTGCATCACTGTTTAACTTTACTCTATTGACTCAAAGTATCATCCCAAAGGTTGCTGAAATCAAGATTAAAGAACTTCATCATTGCACAATTACATGTGTAAATATATGTATATATGTAGAGTGGCCACCGTATGATCCCACAGATCCAAGAGACCTCCAGAAGTTACTGAGAGTGAGTATTATATCTCCAGTTCTCCCTCAGTCTACTGTTCTGCAGAAGTTTCCTAAAAATCTGTTTCTCACTGTCGATCTAGTTATTTGCAATGTTTAATCACCTGTCTTTAATGTAATGGAAATCATATCTACATGTACTGATTATCTACAGTCAGCCTGAACAAGCAGAGCTTCAGTAGCGGATTTCAGTATCCCATAGACTTTAATAGACAATTCAGCTGAGTTGAAGACATTGGTATTAAAAAGCAGCTGGAACAGACAAATATAAGTAACTGTAATATATAGGTACTGTACTGTATCTTTGCAATAAGGAAGCGTGTATATATTAAAAGTTGAATATTCTTATAATAAACCTGTATTCAACAATCTATGAAGATATAAATGAGACTCAATTTCATATATAGCAGGTAGAAGATTTAGAAGGTCTCTTTTTTATATTATTTTAAAAATAAAACATAACTTTTAATAATATGAAGGATAAAATTTGACTGAACACACACCCCAAAGTGAATTTAAAAGTCTTTGTTGTTAATTGTATAAGAAACGGGCGTATTTGTTTGATTATTCACTGCTTTAAATATTAAAAATACAAAAAACTCTATCACCATCTAAAGTGGTTATTGTGTTTCTGAACCACTATCAGAGCACAACTTTATTATTTTTTGTTTTGCTTTGTCTTGTTCTGGCTCTATTTGTCCCCTGACGAACCAATATGGGGAAACGCGTTGGAAATTGTGCCTAATAGCTTATGGGCTTCATAGCCGCTTAAACGCTATCCTTTATCAACTACCTTTGTGCTGTGACCTATGTTTAATACCTGGAACCTCGGTCTAAATGCTATCCTTTATTAACTGCCTTTGTGCTGTGACCTATGTTTAATCCCTGGAACCTAGGTCCAATAATTAATGAGCTTTGCAGATGCTTAAAAACTATCCCTTACTCATTGCTTTAACGCTGGGATTTGTGTCTAATAATTGTGACTTAGGTTTAATAAGTCACGGTGTTTATAGCTGCCTATAGCTGTTTAAACGCTATCCTTTATTTATTGCGCTAATGCTGGGATCTGTGCGTAATGACTCACGTTTTTTCAGCTGTTTAAATACTGTATTATCCTTTATTATCTGTTATAAGGGAGATGTCTGAAACATTTGAGATACCTCCCTTTAAGCACAGCTGAATATCGTGTTTATTGAGACGTTTTTAAATTGCTCCTAGTTCACATACAGCACTTTAGATGGTGTTAGCGTTTTTTGTATTTTTAATATTTAAAGCGGTGAATAATCAAACAAATACGCCCGTTTCTTATACAATTAACAACAAAGACTTTTAAATTCACTTTGGGGTGTGTGTTCAGTCAAATTTTATCCTTCATATTATTAAAAGTTATGTTTTATTTTTAAAATAATATAAAAAGTTGAATATTCTTATGAATTATCAGGTATGCCCATTTTCCCAAATGATGCATCTAAAATTACAACTGAAGCAATTTGTAACTAGTCTTGATTAATATATTCTATGAATTGTAACACGTAGCAAGCAGAACAGAGGATTGTTATTATTCATAAATACCTCAAGTAAATGGCATGTGTATAGGAAATATATAGCACATATATTGCTCGATAGCAGATCACAACTTCCCAAGAAGATAAATGTGAAGACACAACACAAAAGAGATATTTGTCAGCACCCAGAAATATCCACAAATAACATATATTGATGCATTGAGCTGTGTTATTCATTGTCCTTCTCTTTGCTCCTCTTTCTTTTTACTTTTGTCTCCTCAGGTTTATCACTTCATTTGTGCCTTTTTCTTTTCTTCTTCTCGGACTTATCATCTCCTCTTCATTTTTTTTCTACTTCTGCCTCTTTAGTACTTCACCTATTCTGTTACTCTCTTCTTTTATTTCCAATTCCCCTTGTTATTATTCTCTCTTCTCCTTCTTGTTGTCTTTTTCTTCTCTTCATTTCTCCACTTTCTGTTCCATTTATCCTTCACCTCCTTCTACTTTTCTTCCCTTCTCTCCTACTTTCTTTTTCTTCCTTTTCTTCCCTTTTGCTATCTTCTCATCTTCCTTTTCATCTCCTACCTTTCTTTTTTCTTCATCTCATCTTATTGTCTTAAATCTCTTCTTCTCTATCCTGTCACCTTTTCTTTCTGTATTTTAATATGTAATCTCATCCAGACCTAATCCTATATACCCTATGTAGAGAGACTCTTGAGGCATTTTAGTTCCGCTGTATGCTCTTTTATCTCTCTACTTCACATTATGTTAAGTTGATCTTAAATTAGATATTAATATCTTTGCATATCTTATTTTCCCTGATTATTAGTCAATTATATATAAAATACAGATTAGAGGGAAATATATATATCAGATTAATATGGTTTTTTTTTGTTTTTTTCCAGAAAGGAAATGAAGCTCTACCTCTTCCTGTGTTTTAGCCAAGCTCTGCTTTGTAAAATTGTGCATGGCCATCATGGAGGACCACATGATGATGACCATGATCACCATGATTATAGCAATACTGAGTCAAAGGCTTTCCTTCAAATAGCTCCAGCTAATTTTAGGTTTTCCCACAAACTCTATTACCATCTTGCTACCACTTACCCTGATGATAATTTGTTCTTTTCCCCTTTAAGTATATCAACTGCATTTTCTCTGCTTTCACTTGGTGCCAAGTCTAAGACCCTCAGTGAGATTCGTGAAGGATTTTGTTTTAACACATCTTTAATTTCAGAAGAAATCATCAACAAAGGCTTCCAACAGATTGTAAAATTCATTAACCAACCTAAAAGTAATCTTCAGCTAGACAGTGCCAATGCTCTTTTCATCGAAAACGATCTAAAAGTTCTTCAAAAATTCTTAGATGAAGCCAAGACCTTTTATCAATCTGAAGTCATCTCAGTTGATTTCCAAAAAATACAAGAAGCTGTAAACCTAATCAATAGCTATGTGGAGAAGAAAACCAATGGGAAAATTAAAGATTTGTTGGACAGTCTTGATCCACTGACAGCTCTAGTTACTGTCAACACAATTTTCTTCAAAGGTTAGTGGCAAAACTGTCATCACTTGTCTGTTAACTATTTTTATGAAAGGTATTTCATGGAGGGAGCTGGTGATTGGAAACCCCTGTCTCCCATAAGTCTTAAAACCTACATTATCCTCCATAAGCAGCAAAATGAAGGTGGGAAGGCAGGAGTGTTGCTATGGTTTTAAAAGATCAGAGGTGCAAGTATATATATATATATATATATATATATATATATATATATATACACAGTATATATATAAAGCAATTGTAGCAGCACCAGCAAATCTGGGTATCATCCCATAAACTGCACGGTAGAAACCCCTCTCCAGCCAAAAGGGTTCCTAATAGAAAAAACAATCCGGTCTGCCAGCAACTTGTGTAGATGGAAAATGTTCTCACAGGCACTTGAGAAAGGTTCCTGTGAGAATCGATACGTGGTGTACTGCTTTTCCAATAAAAGGACATTTTCCATGTACATAAGTTGCTGGCAGATCAGATTGTTTTATATACATCATGGCAGGCTTACGTACAGCTGCTCTGTGTATAGTATAGTGTGTAGTATACTTCTAATAATGCTGTCACAAACTAATGGTCACATACAGGGTTATTGATAGGGTTGTAAAAGATCTGGGGCTTGACCTCCAATGCATCCAATGACAGAGAGATGATGTTTCCTTTGACTGCACATATAGGGGGACATTTATGAAGATTGGCATTTCAAGGTCTCCTAATATATGAGGCGCACCCCCCACAGGACCGTGTTCCTGGAAGGAAATATAGATTTACACTACATTTCTGCCCTTGAGAGGCTCAATTTTTTGAGAAAGTGGTTGGGGGTGTGTGTGTGTGGGGGGGGGGGGGGTGCAAAAAAAAAAAAAAAAGCTCAATTTTTTTGTGCAAAAAATTGGTAACTCCTTATGCTTTGAATGCCAGAATATAGGTGTTTTTATATTTCCATCTATGGAGTTGTGTAAGGGCTCTTTTTAGTTATGTCTTTTTTTTTCACTTAAAGAGGACCATTCACGTCCTCTGGCAACCGCGGTTTTATATACCACTGGAAAGCTGACAGCTGTTAGTTTCAGCACTGATATCCCTTCACTGTCAGAAGGGCGGGCTTTAATGTTCAGCGTCATCACTGGGCATGAGGAACGCCCTCTCTGACAGTACAATGCTATGGAAGAGCACTGTCACGATGATGCCAGTCAGTAAAGCCCGCCCTTCTGATGGTGGAAAGCTATCGGTGCTGAAAACTAACGGTGCCTTAATGTACACACATATTTGTTTTAGAACAAAGAAGCACAACAGAGTTATTGTAAACCTATGGAAAGATTTATAAAAATGAAGAAATATTAAAAACTTTGGATGATAAAAAAAGTTCATAAATGTTTTCTTTTTAAAAATAGTATAAATTGAATAGAAGGTAATGAGTAATATGTGAATTACTGGTTGGCTTTTTTTTTCTAGGATCCTGGGAAAATGCTTTCAATGCCAATCATACCAGAGAAGGAGACTTCCATGTGAATAAGAACACTGTAGTGAAGGTGCCAATGATGATCAGACAAGGAGAATATCTAACAGCCTTCCTAAGTGAAATAGGATGCAGAGTGGTTGATGTCCCCTACAAAGGAAACACCTCTGCAATTTTTATCTTGCCAGAGGAAGGAAAATTACATGAGGTTGAAAAAGCTCTTCAGAATGTGTCACTAGTGAACTGGGCAAAACAGATGAGACCAAGGTAAAGCAGGGCACTTTCAATATCGGTCTTGATATGCTCTAGACTGGTGGTGGAATCGCTTAATTTATGATGAGGCACAAGCACCTCAATTGTGATAAATCTGCCAGGGCCTATGTGCCTGCCTACAGAAGGGCATGGTTGGCTATTCAGTTTTACTGCATTTTTTCAGCTCTCTGTTCTTTATCTTGCTTATCTTACTATTGTTCCCTTGATGAAACTCTAACAATCATTGTAGGAGAGAAATGCGTTGAGACAATGAGACTATAGAATGTGGGATCTTACAGCACTTTATTAGATCTAGTTTTCACTAGCTCCTGGTGATTGTGATTTACCATATCACTAATGCAGGGACTCTAGGTGGAGAGGATTTATTTCTTTACTTCATGTGCACCCTACTTCATCCTACTTCAGCCACAGGTATTATCTGGAGTATGGGATCATATTACTTGCCGTTTGTTTGAGATTTTTTTTTACAGAGGACTGGATGACCCACTGAGGTATAATCTATATTAGTGGTCCATCACAAGAGTTTTTCAATATATTTTTTTCAGTTGGACATATTCCTTATCTACATCCTTATCAGGGATATGTCTATATTGGCTCCGATAATGAAAACTGATAGAGGCGATTGTTTGATTTTAATATTTATAATTAAAAGTTAAGCTTTATAATTCAAGATTAGTTCCATTCACCTCTGTGAACTAAACCGAAGCATGTCATGCGCTCCTTTCAGAAAGCGGCGAAGGTGGTGTATAAAAGATGTCTCTGCTCAACTTTCTTGCCAATGGCCTTTATGTAGCACAAATCTGAGCTTTGCATCCTTTTTAGTGCCAGAAATTTGGTGTAAGACCACAATAAATTTGCCCACATGTGCCTATACTGAAATCTACACCTTGAAATCCAGTCTGTAGATGGCATATATTTCAGTCATCATTTACACCAGAAAACTGTTGTAAGTTATGGTACATCAGCAATCGATCATGAATTCATACTATTATGTCAGTTTGCTTGAACAGGTTCCCGTCAGTGACATAATAGTATGTCATGGTGATGGAACTAGTTAACTAACTTCAAACCACCTACATGAATACAAATATCAGATCAGATTTTGTAGATCCTGTTCTCACTCAATAGACTCTTTCATGTTGGTCACAACTTCATTAACACTTTCCTGACATCTGCTATGCTAATACGTCAGATGTCGGGTATTTAAATATGGTGGGCCATTCATGAGCTGTAATATACAACACAAACCACACTGATCACAGGCATTAACCCTGCTGAAGCCTCGGGCAAAACTGACCATGGCGCCATTTTCTGGATGGCTAATGGGATCACCTTTTTGGGGTGGATCGCTGGCCCAGGAGTGACAGCAGCATATTGAATTATTGATGAGACCCTCTGGGGTCTAAATATAAAAGTATTAAATAAAAAAGTAAAACAAAATATATACACATAAAAAAGTAAAACATATATAAAAAGTAAAACACCTACACATTCCCCAAAATGGTATAAATAAAAAATAAGTCTGACCCCACAAAAAAAGTTGCATTGTGCAAGCCCATACACGGAAATATAAAAAAGTTATGGGTGTCAGAATATGGCTACTCCAAGAAATTATTTTAATAAAAAAAAAAACTATATAAATTTGGTATTGCCACAATCGTACCGACCCACAGAATACAAGTAACATATGATTTCGGCTGCTCAGTGAACACCGTAAAAAAGTTATGAGTGTTGGAAGGCGGGGAGCAACAAATTAAAATCTAGAAAATGGGTGAGAAGGGGTTAAAGTGTCACAATGACTGGTTTAGTAAACATATAGGCTATACATAATAAGAATTATGGTGCATATTTCCTTGTGCAATTCCTCAGTTATTCCTCCAAGAAATTATTAATAAATTGACAATTGGGTGTTACCTTTTTTCCAGAGGGTGCTTGCCCCAAACACTTTTGCGATACACATCAAGTGCATAACATTTCTCCTTTTTTACACAGGGAAATTATACTATCAATTCCAAAATTCTCCATTTCTGCTGAAATCGATCTACTGAAGGAGCTACAACATTTAGGCATCAGAGAGGTATTTTCTGACCATGCAGATCTATCCGGGATCACAGAAGAATTAAAACTGCATGTGGCAAAGGTAAAATAATTTTGCTAAAATCGTGTTTAGCAGTGAATAATGGGAGTGCAGGGCTATGTTGCATCATATGTCTGACAAATGGGTGGAGCTAAGCTGCTGTTAGTTTTTAAAGGTCACTAAAGGAATTAGTAAAGTAGCTATACATGGAGAATACCACATTAATTAACTCAAACTGAGAAATATTGTTAATAGGGGAATTAAATTTGAATGGGGTTACCCACCTGTCCATAAACTTGGTATTGTGGCTCAGCCCCATTGAAATAAATGTGTCTGATCTGCAATACCTTATACAAGCTGTGGATTAGTGTGGTACTGTTTTTGGATCAAAGCAGCCATGTTTTTTTAAAACAAAGTCAACTATTTTGTGAAATAGTCTTTAGCACATCCCTTTACCATCAAAATATTATTTTCTATTAAGTTTCTATATTGTAGATTCTGTCCTGTTTACATTAATGGGATTGGCCAGGATTGTTTTATTTGTGGCCTATCCTTAATACATGCCATAAATATTTTGATTAGTGGGAGGCAACACACAGCTCCCACATGGATCAGCTGTTCAGACTGACAACTCTGGTCCATGTATAGTGGCCGGGAGTTGGTACTGCAGCCCAACTCCCAAAGACGTCATTGGGAGATGAGCTTCAGATATGGCACCCAGCTACTATGGAGCCATCTGCTCCTGACTGTGTGCAGTGTATAATACAAGTGTTGGAATTGGCCAGGAACAGCCGATCTGTGGGGCGCCTCCTTTTGGGCCCTCCACCAATCAGATATTTAAGACCTATCGTAAGAATAGGTCATAAATAAAAATTTCTGGATAACCCTTTAAGCGGATGCTCAGTTTGTAAAGAGAACTTGCTAAACCAGAAAGTAATTACAAGGAGCATCTCTCTATGTGCACGACTTATCCCTAAAAAACAACAATTTTGTATATTTTCAGTGATAATCATTTCTTGTAATGTTTTATGTTTTCTGTTCTCAAACTCTGTAGGCTATACATAAAGCTGTGCTGACTATAGATGAGGAGGGAACAGAAGCTGCTGCTGCCACAGCCATTGGGATAACAAAGCTCAGTCTACCACCCCACTTTAAAGTTGATAGACCTTTCATATTTACCATTGTAAACAAAGATATTGATAACGTTGTTTTTACTGGGAGGTTTGTCAACCCCACAAAATAAAAACATCACATGTTTTATTCATACAATAAAGTGCTGAAATTTGTTTTCTATAGTCTTGTCTTAATTACTCTAGATTTATATTTCTCTAGTGTCAAGGTGCTAAAGTACAGTTGCATCTCAATAAATTAGAATATCTTTGAAACGTTTATTTATTTCAGTAATTAAATTAAAAAAGTGACCTCCTATATTTTCTACATTCTTTACACACAGAGTGTTCTATTTCAAGTGTTTTATTTCTGTAAATGTTGATTATGGATTACAGATAATGAAAATTTGAATATTGTAAAAAAAGTTCAGTATTGTAAACTCAGTGTGTCACCTGCCAAGGTTTCCTAAGCCTTTAAATGGTCCCTCAGTCTGGTTCAGTAGGACACACAATCATGGAAGACGCTGATTATGAATTGAATTACTGAATTACTGAAATGAATGAATGTTTCAAAAATATTCTAATTTTTCAGTTATTCTTTCACAGCTCCTTTCTATTGAACAACTTTAAAGGGTAAATCAAAAGTCAATATCTGTAATATATTTTCCTACCAATATATAATACACAAGCATGTGCCCTTCTCATTAAATAAGCACCCCCACAGCAATTTTTATCATCTGGCCAGTAAGCAGAGTTGAATGGAGTCTGTCAGCAGTAAATTGGAAATAAACCTAATCTCATGGTGATACACGTCCCAATTTACTCCCAATACAATATAATACTTAAAATGATGAAATAAGACACTGATGCTTCTAACCTGAAATAAAATTGGCTGCAATGTGTTTTATTAAGGGGTTACCAAGAATAATATAAATCATAAAAATATATTAATAATAACTAATAATAATAAATGTAATAATAATAATAAACCATAACACCAATAACTAATTGAAAGTCCATGAAACAAGACCCTCAGCATTAGCTGGGAGACTTAAAATTTCCCACAAGCCATGTCTGAACCAGACATGCCTCCCACAAAGCATCGTAGACCTTTCTCAATTGCATTTTGTAAACCAATATTAAAGATGTCGATCCTCACATCAGACAGGTGTGCCGGTAATTAAAACCTCCCAAACAAGGCAAGTACTTACTGCCCGGTTCACATGTTTTTAAATTTTTTTAATAAATGAGTTTACTTGTCCAGATTAAATGGGGAACTCTTTCTAAATAAATCAAAACTACATCAGGGAAAATGCACTTAAATAGTGCAAAGTCCCTGTGCATCTGCCACAGAAGATCTCTTGCCCCTACACAAATCATTCCCACCTAAATGCAATATTAAAATGGTAGGATTAGGCCATTCAACCATTAAATTGTAAATCTCAGATAAAAGTCTTCTCCGTTGTAAACCCCAAAAACCAAACCAAAACAGGTTAACATCACCAATAGCAAAAGATAAATTTTCAGTGTAAGGTCTCTTCTGAGCCCCCTTTCTTCCCCAAAATATATAAGAATGGCCCAGAATCCAAACAACTATTTGATTACCTAGGAAAAAATTTAAACAATAGGCATAATACTATTTAACCACTTCCGTATTGCCCATACACTATATACGTCTGGAAGGTGGTTGCCTTGTTCTGCAAGGACGTACCAGTACGTCCAAGCAGAATTCAGCAGCTGTACAAAATCATGCAGCTGCTGAAATGGGGAGACGGCTGTAACTTCAGATGGAGCTCCCAGAGAGAAGACAGGGAAGGTTTATTACCTTCCCTGCCTTCCTGATCGCTGTGTATACAGCGCTCAATGAGTGGTGTATACAGCGCTATGGGTGCCGCCATCTTGCGGCTCCCCCTCTGACCCGGCGGTCAGAGTCTGTTAGAGCTGCTGGGTCCTACAGGACCCAGATCTGCTCTATAGTAATGTGAAAGTAAAAAAAAAAAATTGAAATAAAATAATTAAAGAAATAAATAAAATAATACGCCAATAAAATCCCCTTATTAAAGGTTATAGTCCCACCCCTGACAAAACAATACAAAATAAAAATTACCGTAATGGAGAGGAAAAACTATTTTATAAAGTTTTTTAGTAGCACTTTGTGTTATTAAATAAAAAAAAAATGAAAGGTGAAAAACAGACACATTCTCCCACGTCTTTTGTTTATATTTTCCAGATATAAAAAAAATTAAAACACATTCAAAAATAAAAACAACATAAAGATAAAGCCCTATGTGTCACTGAAAAAAGACGCAGAAATTAGTTGAATAACGCAAATGATAAAAATGTTATAGCCTTCCAAAACTGCACATGCAAAAAACTTGAAAATGTGCCTGGTCTGGAAGGGGAGTAAAGCATCTGGTATGGAAGTGGTTAAACTCCTCTTATAATTCATTCACTTTTTTTATTTTTTTTTATAACACTAAATCGGGTCTAACATACTGTATAACTTGAATCTATTAGACTCCCATCTCCCTACATATTTTATTATAGCTTCATCTAATCCTAATCTTGCCGCCTCAGTTGCAGCTCCAATTCTGAAAGAGTGTGCAGAGATTTTAAACCATCTAGCTTTAACAAAGAGAAGCATTTGCTCAGGATTGCCTTAAACCGATAAATAGAAAGAGGAGAACCATTAGCGTGTAATAAAAATTGAGCCATACCTTCAGGTCTAATGGACAAAATAATTTTATGTTTGCCACTGGGCATATATCCATGTCCTCCAATGCATACAAATGAATAAAACAGCCTTTACCTTCTTGATCTGTTTTTGACTTTCTTAATAATATTACAACAAAACCTTCATATAACACCACATCTCTAAAATGTAAACTGGAAAAACAAAGTTTATTCTTAGCAACTACCTCACTAATAAGTAACACACTAAAGAAAGCTAAAACAAAAGACACCCTAAACAAACATAATTCATAACTATCTACACAAATTTGTTCCAAAACTATCCGCAATCTATGAATCAACTCTGTAGAAACCGGTAGTCTCTGATCAGGTACCTGGTGGGATCTCTTATATCCTTTTAAAACTTCTTTTACCATGTAAAAACTACATAGACATTTAGAATCACTCAAAAGTAAGAAGAAAGAAATTCCTGACAAAGTTTTAGGTATGGATGAAAAAGCAAGATTTTTATTCATTAGATCACAAAGGAAAAGAAGAACTAGTGAAACATCAATCTGTAAATGATCAACTTCAAGATTATTACAAAATAAAAGCCGGCTCATCCATGCAGCCGTATAATCGGCCCATGTTCTAGGAGCAACAGAGGCTTTAATATTATCAGCAATTAACTCCAGATTATGTCAGAAAAGTGTTCTGGACAAGGTATTCCTTCCAACTCTGCTTCTGGAGCCAGATCTCGAAATCTCTCCCACTGGAAATGAAATAATGAGTCTGCTATAATGAGCTTCAATATAATGAATCTTTAACCATATATTAGACTTCAAACAACAAAGTACTAAATGCCTCAATAGCTGAATTACTGTATCAGATTTAGATGACAAAGTGTTGATTGCAAAAACAACACCTTTGATATCTGTGTGTAACAGAATCCTTCTCCCAGCTCCCCAAATAACCATGGAAAACAAAACTGGAAACAATTCTGGCAATACAATGTAATTAAAAACACCATTATTAATCCAGCTTGAAGGCTGCTTCTCAGCGGACCACTGACCAGTCAAGTAAACCTAAAACTAGTCTAAGCCTAGACTACCTGCTGCATCTGTAAATAAATGCAAAATAAATTTAATGCATGTGCATCAATGACTTCATGCTGCTAGCAGCTAAAGCTATTACATTTAGATAAAAACTCTATCCATATGCATAAATCCTCCTTCAAACACTTGGTTAATCTAATATGTGCTTTAGAAGATTTTAGGCCCCTCGTGGCAAAATAAAGTCTTTTTGAAAAAAAAGTCTTCCCATAGGGATTATTTTACAAACAAAATTAAGCATGCCTAAAAGTGACTGCATTTCTCTCTGTAGTTTTTTGTTTAGCTAACAACATTACTAACAAACACTTGCTTTTATCAATTTTTTCTATAGACAATCTAAACTTAATTTTCTCCGAATCAATTACAATACCCAAAAATTCTAAATAACAACAAGGCAAAACTGTTTTCTTTTCAGCAATAGGAATCTCGAAAAAAATCACATATTTCAATAAACTTATCTAATAATAACTGACAACTATTTAAACCAGAATTACTAATAAAATTCAATGACCCAATGTAAAAAAGTAGAAAATGCCTCAAAAATATCAACAGGACAATGACAATCTCATCACAAGACATTTGTCAAAGTAAACTGAGCCATTGAATTGGAAACCCAAAGAATTGAAACTCTTTGAATTCACAGAAAGTAATCTAAAAGCGGACTTAATATCAGCATTTGCTAATAAAGTACCCTGACCAGAAGTCTGTAACATTGACAGCGCTTGATCAAATGATGCATAGTTTACTGACGCCTCAGATTCACTCATCATGTCATTCAGCGACTCACACCATGGATAAGACAGGTGATGAATGAGTCTGAACTTACCTGGCTCTTTCTTTGGTACTATGCCCAAAGGACAGAGCCTAAAATTAGCAAAAGGAGGAGAATCAAAAGGGCCGGCAATTCTACCATTACTTAGCTCTTTTTCTAATTTAGCAATAAGAATATCTTTAAGAAAAGCAACAGATTTAAAATTTTCTACCCATACATATCCTATACCATTAATCTCGGGAACATCAAAACCTTTATCAAAACCATCAAATAACAAATTAGCTTTCAGTCTGTCTGGGTAGATTTCTAGCCAGGGAAGCATTTCTTGCAGCTTCACTAGCATTGTGGCTTTTGGAAAGCTGTTCTTTGGTACTTTGCTGTTGTAGTCCAGATTGAATGTTCTTTTCTAAAACATCTGGACATTGGATGAGGCCCCCACAAAAAGAGCACTCCTGTTTGTACCAGCAACTATGCAGCCATTTACATGTCGCTTCATTGTAGGCAAAGCACACTCCCTTTCTCATAGTGTTATTAGTGGAGCTTGTGATGATTCTGCTTAAATATGGCTAAAACTCAAAGCTATATTTTGGTCTCTGGGTAGCGTATCTCTTTACTCACAAGGTACACAGCTATAATCCTAGTTGTATATTGGCAGTAGTAGCACCATTGTAACAATAGGGCTTTGTATCCATCCCAGCAGGGATCCATTGTACTCCTACACAGCCCTGAGTGATCAAACAAAAACATGCATTGCCCAGGCTGCACTGTAGATCAGATATGGCTGATAACATTGTATCCTTTCATTTGGTCCCAGCTCTTTACAAAGGATCTGGACTTGAGTGCATTATTCAATCAGACTTGCTGCCGCCGATGACCTCATTCTGGGAGGTGGCATAAAGGGTATAAAAGATGAGGTAAGAGGTCTGTGGGAGGAGATGATGCTATGGAGATGATGCTATGGAGATTATGCTATGGAGATTGGGCTGAGACCCTTACATACAGAGTTTTTAGAGACAGACCTCTGTGAAGAGCATGCAGGCTGGATTATTGTATTGATGCCACATGCCAAGAAGCCTGCACTGGGTTATTCACATATGACAGAGCATGTGTGAGTGTTGGATTACAGAACCACATCAAGGACATGTGTGGTAAAGTAATCATTTCACCTTTATTCCCTTTTATTTTAATTGCACTGTATATTGTAACTAGTAACTGTTAATGCTTGCATATATCTGCATATCTGTTCTGAACTGCATGTGTTAGATGTTAATACCGACCCATTTAGGGGTTAATAAATATATAAAATTTAGAAAGCTTGTCTTGTATTTATCTTGTGAACCCGGCACTCACTGGTGGTGAGTGTGGTTTTTATATGAAAGAAGACTCAGGTGGGGCCACAGCGGTGTTGGCGCACTGAGGATCTTTCACAGAGCTGCTTGGCCTACTTGTTGAGGCTCTCTGGGGCAATCCTACATCTTTCACACCCCATTTTAGTGAACGGTGCACCTCCAGTTTTTGTGTAAACAGTTAATTGTAATTGTACCAAGCCATACCGCCGAAATTGTGATATGCCTCAATTACAATATCAATATGCTGAAACATTCTTGTACACATAGCTGGACAGCGCTCACCCAACTGCAGAATAGATACAAAAAGCCTGTAACCAATTATTAAAAGACTTTGGTACATTACGATTTCTTTCATCATCGACTTTTTCATCTTTTTTGTCACTTAGCACCATATGTTCTTTTAATGAAGGTAACAGTGACAAAATTTCTACAAATTCTAACTTCCATATTTTTTCTTTTATCGTACTGCTCAAGTGGAAACCCAAAGGAAACACTTCACAACTGATGGCCTCCTTTATGCAGGTTTCCACAACACCAGTACCTTTATCTAACATTGGAACATTAAAGAACTATTTACACCAGAAGCAAAATTAACAGAAGGACATGAAATTTTACTGGGCGGTTTAAGCCATGTCCCAGCAACAGAATTAGAAACAGCATATTTAGAAACAAAATCATTTAACAAAGCTATTAAACTAGACACTGAAACATTAGAGTTATAGGTCTCACCCTCCTGTAGTTCCTCCTGTCCCGATCAAGAGGCTTCACATGACTGGGCTTAATCTTCTGCGCACATGCCTTCACCCAGGGCTGGGGTTTTAAAGCTCATTTGCGAGGCCCACTGTGAAAACACAACAGGTGAAGGCCTGGCGACTTCTGTAAGGCTGCTGCTCCGTTTCTCCCCTGATGATCTCCTGAGGTGCCGCTTTGCTCTCCCTGGTGCAGCATCCCCGAGTTCTACTACTTTAAGTGTTTGTCTTTTGTGCCTCTGGGTTGTGTTGATATGTCCCGTCCTCTATGTTCTATGTTATTGTTATGCAGCTTTCCTGTTGTTTTCACCCCAGTGTTTCCAACCTTTAGCCTTGGTTCAGCCCTAGCCAATCACAGGCCACTGGGCGGGGATGTAGGAGATCTAGGTCTCCAGGGCATCCATTGAGAAGTCAGCCTAATGAAAGCAGAGAGCCTGTGCAGTTCATGCTGGACTGTGCAGAGGTACTTGTCAGCACTTAGACTAGATCTCAAGTGCCAACCATACAGCCTCTAGGAGGCTTGAGAAGGGAGTTCAGCTGTCTGGACTACTGGACACCGTGCCTGGAGGAGCAGTGGAGGACACTGACAGAAGGAGTTCACTCAGGCCTAATCAAAGGTAACCAGACCCCTGTCAGGACTCCCAGCATCCTTATATGGGAGTGGTACGAGAGGAGGAGTAGTTGGAGAAGTCTGCTATAGAGCCTGTATTGTCTCTGGACACCCTCCTATAACCAAGGCTGGGGGATTGGACATTGTGGTACTACTACACCCATTTGGAAGCTGCCATTGTACCTATTTCCAGTTGTTGCAATAAAGCTGTTACCCTGTTCAACTGTAACCACTGGCTTCCTGAATCGTGCCTGCCTTACCATCAGGGCCCTTCCAAACACCATCACACCGGCTCAGAGAGCAGAGGTCCCCTCTCCAACTGGATGCGCCCCTAGGGGAAACTACTACTACCACCATCCAGGTAGTGCTGCTGGTAAACAGCTCAGGAGTGGGGCTGGGGGCTTGGTTGAGTGTGCTCGGCCTAGCAGGTGGCACATCATCCGCCACTACTACTCCCATCCTCCGGTTCCCTCCATCTGGGTTACGGCACAGGTGATGCTGCAGATCTCTGGTGCTGGCACTAGAAGGAATCTCCCTTCAGTTGACAGAGTTGGCCCGGGAGTGCCACTACGCTTCCAGTCGCTCCCTTCCAGTACCACCCCTTCTTCTTAGAAGGACAGGGGGCGGCATGTATCTAGAGAGGCTCTTGCCACTTGAGTCTGCTTTGCCGGCAGGAGATCCTCCTCTTCAGGCCGGCCCCCCTCTTCTGAGGCTGCTTCCGGGACTTCATCTTCCTCTTCCAGCGCCTCCTGCAGTTCCTGCTCCGCACTTCCTCCAGGCTGCTGCAAGCATTGGCGGAGCTACTCTTCACCTCTGACAGCTTCAGCACCATGGATAAGCTGCCAGAGAAAATCTTCCTTCTCACGTTACTGCTGCTCTATAGTTTGACATGACAAACTGGCACTCAGGTGTGGACGGACCTCCCTTTTTAAATCCTGGATTTCCCAGACAAGGACCAGATGACCAATCAGCCATTGATGTTGCTGCTAGGCAGAATACAAGAAAACTCCAGAATCTGCTTGTGCCTGAAAGCACAGTTGACCTGAACTTGACCTTCCATCAGTTAAAAACCATGGAGAAGATAATAACATAAACAGAGGGGGGAAAACATACCAAACCAAGTACCAGAATTTCATTAATTAATTACTCCACATATATAATTTAACTGATTAATTAAATTAATTAATTAAATTGGGATCTGGTACGGTATCCCCATGGGCCCACATCCATTAGTACTCCTGAGGTCTCTGTCAGTACCTTGTAGAGGTATTTCTACAGTTTCCAATTTGCCCGTTATTCAGCTATGCAGTCCCATTTTCATGTACACTGCTGTTTTATTTCTATGAAAATGAGGGAAAAAGGACTTTGATAGGAAAACTTGGACCCACTTGCAAATCCCAGGCAAGCCTAAAGCACACCTTAAAGCACTTTCCCTTTAATTTGCATATGAATAAAACAGCGATTTACATGAAAACAGGGTTCCAAAGCTCAATAACAGAGGCATATTTGGAAACTGTAGAATCACCTCTACAAGGTGCTTGGATTAGGATTATAATGAGTTTATTGCTGACTGACTCCCTTTACCACTTGACACACCATGACTTAACAGTACTATGTGCCTATGTGTCTACAGGCTATGTGTCTACATAGGCTGACAGCCTGTATACACTGCAGTACATGAGTAGTGCTGTGCTTAATTTTGGACTAGGGACTACAGAAAAATAAAAAAAGTTATGCCTCACAAAAGCTGAAAATGCAATAATTGATTTTGTTCTCAAATTAGATTTTATTTTGCAAAATTAGTAACGCATTAAAAAACAATATGTTTTAGGTATTGCTGTATTCGAACTTACCCACAGAATAAAGTTAACATCTTACTTATGCTATATGGTGAACAACAAAAGAAGCACAATGTTAAAAAGCAATGCCAGAATTGTTTTTTTTATCCACCTCAGAAAGAGTTAATAAAATGAAGTTGATAAGTTATAGGCACTAACACTCCGCTCTGTCGGCATCACAGACACTGCTCTCTCCTGGTTCTCCTCTTATCTCTCTGACCACACTTTCTGTGTATCATTTGCGGGCTCTGTTTCTTCCCCTCTTTCCCTTGCCGTTGGGGTTCCTCAGGGCTCGGTCCTAGGTCCCCTGCTCTTTTCCCTCTACACAGCACCCATTGGACAAACCATCACTACATTTGGCTTCCGGTACCATCTTTATGCTGATGACACCCAATTATATACGTCATCCCGTGACATCACCCCTGCACTAATACAGAACACCAGTGACTGTCTCTCTGCTGTCTCAAATATCATGTCTTCGCTCTATCTGAAACTGAATCTCTCAAAGACTGAACTACTGCTGTTTCCACCATCTAATAGATCTGTCCCTGATATCTCCATTGCAGTCTCCGGCCTTACCATAACTCCTAGGCAGTATGCCCGCTGCCTCGGGGTTTTGTTTGACTCAGACCTTTCCTTCACCCACCATATCCAATCACTCGCACACTCTTGTCATCTCCACCTCAAAAACATCTCCAGAATCTGCCCTTTCCTTACCACAGATACACTAAAGACACTTATTGTTGCCCTGATTCACTCTCACCTTGACTACTGTAACTCCTTACTAATCGGTCTTCCCCTTACTAAACTCTCCCCTCTACAATCTATTCTGAATTCGGCGGCCAGGCTCAGCTATCAGTCTAAACGCTACAGCGATGCCTCTGGTCTGTGCCGATCACTACTTTGGCTGCCTATTCAATACAGAATACAATATAAACTTATCACCCTCATCCACAAGGCTCTCCATAATGCTGCACCTCCCTACATTTCCTCCCTTATCTCTGTCTATCGCGCAACCCGTACTCTCCGTTCACTCAATGACCTAAGACTAACATCCTCTATTATCAGAACCTCCCACGCTCGTATACAAGACTTCTCCGGAGTTGCACCACTTCTCTGGAATGCTCTGTCCCAGACTATCAGAATAACCCCCAATTTCCACAGCTTCAAGCGTAAACTAAAGACATATCTTTTCAGACAGGCCTATCACAACTCCTATTGTAAACCCTTCCGTAGTTAGAATCCCTAAAACGTACCCTCCTCTGTTTATGCTTCAACATTACCTCACAGATATGATGCCGTATCAGACTAACTTTATATGTCCAGGCACCATCTGCATGTTAAAGGACACGACTGGTGACGGCTCATACAGCTTTATATATGTGTAATGACAGTAACCTCTATTACAGAATTGTCTAACCATTGTATAAGCAATGCTACATCTGTTGCCGCCCCTGCTACCTCTTGTGTCACCCCTCTACCTCATAGATTGTAAGCTCTTCCGAGCAGGGCTCTCAGTCCCAGTGTGTGAATTGACTATTTCTTTGTAATGTATCTTTTTTGTCAGTACTTGAACCCTACAAGTTGTACAGTGCTGCGGAAGATGTTGGCGCTATATAAATAAAATGTATTATTATTATTATGTGTCTTTAAAAATGCATCTCACCCTCCAAAAAACAAATGCTCATACAGTTACATCACCAAAAAAAAAAAGAAAATATGTAGTTTGTACAATGCAAAAAACAAAAAATGTGCCACACCTTTAGGACAAAACATTTTCAGAAAGGAAAATGCTGTGCGAGCATACATCGGGGTACATCTAAGATATTCACTTTTTACCGCTGTGTATTCACATCTGGAAAATTAATGCTTACCACACTGCTTGATAAATTCTTTGAGGGGTGCAGTTTTCAAAATGGGGTCATTTCCAAGGGGATTCTACTTTACTGGCACCTCAGGGCTCTCCAAACATGACGCAGAATATGCGCTGTGCCGCTGCAAAAGCCAAATAGCACTTCTTCCCGTCTGCATTCTGCTGTGTGGCCAAGCAGCAGTTTCTGGCCACATATACGACATTGCTGTATGCTGGGTATCCCACTTACCAATGCTACATGCCACTTTCCAGAACCTTTAAAATGCCAGTAAAGTGGAATCTTCTGATATGTGACCCCATTTTGGAAACTGCATCCCACATCATCTAGATGTGTAGTGATAATTCCTGGAGAAAATCAATGTAACATTTAGGGTTAAAAATTAACGCACAGCTGTTCATGAAAAGTGAATATTGTAATTTTTCAGCCATTTCAGTGCACAATAAGTCTTGCTGACTTAACAGTTTTTGGAGTGCATATCTGCTGACACAAGCTGGGCACGACATAATGGACACTGAAAGTAGTATCTCTGGAAAAAAAAATTACAATTCTAACTTTTCACTAGCTTAAAAGCTGAGCATTCATTTCTAGAAACTAAATTAATGCAATTCTTAAAGCTAAAAAATGCTTGCTACATGCCTTGATAAATTCCTTGGAGAGTGTAGTTTACAAAACGGGGGTCGGCTCTTGGGGAATTCCACTTTACTGGCACCCTGAGGGCCTTTTAAATTTACCCTCTGAAAGCCAAAAAAGCACAGATCTCCTTACCTTTGGAGCCCTGTTGAGTGCCCAAATAGCAGTTTATGTCCACATATACAACTTTCTTGTATCTGTGACAACCCACTTGAAATTTTAGGAGTGTGTGTCTGTTGACACACAGTAGGCACAACGTATTGAGCCTTGAAGTGGCATATTTCTTTAAAAAATTTAATTTTCACATTGAAAATTCATTTTTCGGAAGTACTCGAGCTTGAGATAATCAGTATTCTCTTTAGAAAATTTCTTGAGGTGTGTAGTTTGTGGTCATATTTTGGGGGTCAGTTTTATGAATTTCTTCAGAGCCTCTGTAATTGCCCGCCAAAGGAATTATTAGGCCTCAAATCAGCATGATGCATTTTCACTTCTGAGCCCTGTTATTTCCAGGTAAAAGATTAGGGCTACATCTAGGGTGTTTCCAAAATCAGGAAACAGAGCATAACTGGAGAGCTGATTTTTAACAGTGCCACAAGCTGAGCATGACATTTTGGGCGCTGAAATACCATATATTTGGGAAAATGTCAATTTTAATTTTGACCCATTCACTGCACCTGCAGTTTTGAATTATATGAGAGATGCAGATTTAAATAAGGGGTGATTTATGAGAGTTTATGAGGGATGTACAGTGCCTTGGAAAGTATTCGGCCCCCTTGAACTTTTCAACCTTTTGTCACATTTCAGGCTTCAAACATAAGGATATAAAATTTAAATTTTTTTTGGTGAAGAATCAACAACAAGTGGGACACAGTCGTGAAGTGGAACAAAATTTTTTGGATATTTTAAACTTTTGTAAAAAATAAAAAACTGAAAAGTGGGGCGTGCCAAATTATTCGGCTCCCTTAAGTTAATACTTTGTAGCGCCACCTTTTGCTGCGATTACAGCTGCAAGTCGCTTGGGGTATGTCTCTATCAGTTTTGCACAACGAGAGACTGAAATTCTTGCCCATTCTTCCTTGGAAAACAGCTCGAGCTCAGTGAGGTTGGATGGAGAGCGTTTGTGAACAGCAGTTTTCAGCTCTTTCCACAGATTCTCGATTGGATTCAGGTCTGGACTTTGACTTGGCCATTCTAACACCTGGATACGTTTATTTGTGAACCATTCCATTGTAGATTTTGCTTTATGTTTGGGATCATTGTCTTGTTGGAAGATAAATCTCCGTCCCAGTCTCAGGTCTTTTGCAGACTCCAACAGGTTTTCTTCCAGAATGGTCCTGTATTTGGCTCCATCCATCTTCCCATCAATTTTAACCATCTTCCCTGTCCTTGCTGAAGAAAAGCAGGACCAAACCATGATGCAGCCACCACCATGTTTGACAGTGGGGATGGTGTGTTCAGGGTGATGAGCTGTGTTGCTTTTACGCCAAACATATCATTTTGCATTGTGGCCAAAAAGTTCGATTTTGGTTTCATCTGACCAGAGCACCTTCTTCCACATGTTTGGTGTGTCTCCCAGGTGGCTTATGGCAAACTTTAAACGAGACTTTTTATGGATATCTTTGAGAAATGGCTTTCTTCTTGGCACTCTTCCATAAAGGCCAGATTTGTGCAGTGTACGACTGATTGTTGTCCTATGGACAGACTCTCCCACTTCAGCTGTATATCTCTGCAGTTCATCCAGAGTGATCATGGGCCTCTTGACTGCATCTCTGATCAGTCTTCTCTTTGTTTGAGATGAAAGTTTAGAGGGACGGCCGAGTTTTGGTAGATTTGCAGTGGTCTGATACTCCTTCCATTTCAATATGATCGCTTGCACAGTGCTCCTTGGGATGTTTAAAGTTTGGGAAATCTTTTTGTATCCAAATCCGGCTTTAAACTTCTCCACAACAGTATCACAGACCTGCCTGGTGTGTTCCTTGGTCTTCATGATGCTCTCTGTGCTTTAAACAGAACCCTGAGACTATCACAGAGCAGGTGCATTTATACAGAGACTTGATTACACACAGGTGGATTATATTTATCATCATCAGTCATTTAGGACAACATTGGATCATTCAGAGATCCTCACTGAACTTCTGGAGTGAGTTTGCTGCACTGAAAGTAAAGGGGCCGAATAATATTGCACGCCCCACTTTTCAGTTTTTTATTTTTTACGAAAGTTTAAAATAACCAATAAATTTCGTTCCACTTCACAATTGTGTCCCACTTGTTGATTCTTCACCAAAAAAATTTAAATTTTATATCCTTATGTTTGAAGCCTGAAATGTGACAAAAGGTTGAAAAGTTCAAGGGGGCCGAATACTTTCACAAGGCACTGTAAATTGCACAAACCTGAGCTCTGCAACCTTTTAGTGCTGGAAAATTGGCGTAAGACCACGCCAGATCTGCCCATATGTGCCTAAACTGAAAGCTACAACTTGAAATCCACAGTTTGTAGATGATGTATATTTCATCATTTACACTAGAAAACTGTTGTAAATTATGATAAATCTGGCAGGGTCATCGATCATGGATTTATACTATCAGTTTGCTTGAACATGTTCCCATTGCTAACATAATAGTACGTAATATGGAGAAAACTAGTTAAACTTCAAACAGGGGCGTACATACCGGGGTAGCTGCGGTAGCGGCTGCCACAGGGTCCGGGACATTAAGGGGCCCGGGGTCCTGTGGCAGCCGCTACTGCGAACCCCACAAACACTGCTATTATTATACTCCGGGGTCTTTTCAAACCCCGGAGAATAACGATAGGGGCCCAGCCCAGGGAAGGAGAGCGAACATGAAAAACACTAACTCACCTCTCCTACACTCCGGCAGACTTCAGCCGACGTCATTATGCGTTGCAACGCCGGCCTGGATCATGCGAGATCTAGTCCAACATTGAAGATGGCCGAAGTAGCGCATTGGAGCGAGGAAGAGGTAAGTAACATTGTTTTTTTATGTATGTATCCTACCCTGAGTCTCCGATCATTATACTCTGGGGTCTGAAAAGACCCCAGAGTATAATAATTGTTCATGGGTGGTCCATAATGTGGCATAATATTGTGTGCAGGGGCCACTATGGGGTATAATACTGTGTGCAGGGGCCACTATGAGGCATAATACTGTGTGCTAGGGACCACTATAGGGCATAATACTGTGTGCAGTGGCCACTATGTGGCATAATACTGTGTGCAGGGGCCACTATGGGGCATAATATGGTGTGCAGGGTCCACTATGGGGCATAATTAAGGTGTGCAGGGGCCACTATAGGGCATAATACTGTGTGCAGGGGCCACTATGGGGTATAATACTGTGCGCAGGGGGCTGCTATGGCGCATAATAGTGTGCGCAGAAATACGGTTTGTGCGGGGGGGGGGGTTGGAGGGGGCGGCGGTTCGGAGGGGGGCCCCTTGTCAAATGTTCGCCTTGGGGCCCAGCCATTCCTAGTTACGCCACTGCTTCAAACCATCTACATGAATACAGATACCAGATCAGATTTTTTAGATTCAACTCTCACTCCTGCTGTCCATCTTCATATTTAATTGTTTTTAGCATGATACATCAAGAGAATCTGTCATGGTAGTCACAATTCCATTAACCCTTTCCTGACATCTGCCATACTAATATGGCAAAAGTTGGGTATTTAAATATGGAAGCCACTCAGGAGTTGTAATATACAGCATAGACCACACTGATCATGGGCAGTAACCCTGATGAAGCCTCGGTCAAAGCTAATCGAGACATTTTCCCAATGGCGCATGGGTGTCGCCATTTTGGAATTGATTGCTGGCCCCAGGAGTGACAAAGGTATATTGAATTAATGATCAGACACCCTGGAGTTAAAGACCCCTGGATGATCTAAAAATAGAAGTATGAAAAAAAAAAATATATATATATATACAGTACAGACCAAAAGTTTGGACACACCTTCTCATTCCAAGAGTTTTCTGTATTTTCATGACTATAAAAATTGTAGATTCACACTGAAGGCATCAAAACTATGAATTAACACATGTGGAATTATATACTTAACAAAAAAGTGTGAAACAACTGAAAATATGTCTTATATTCTAGGTTCTTTAAAGTAGCCACCTTTTGCTTTGATTACTGCTTTGCACACTCTTGGTATTCTCTTGATGAGCTTCAAGAGGTAGTCACTGAAATGGTCTTCCAAAAGTCTTGAAGGAGTTCCCAGAGATGCTTAGCACTTGTTGGCCCTTTTGCCTTCACTCTGCGGTCCAGCTCACCCCAAACCATCTCGATTGGGTTCAGGTCTGGTGACTGTGGAGGCCAGGTCATCTGGCGTAGCACCCCATCACTCTCCTTCTTGGTCAAATAGCCCTTACACAGTCTGGAGGTGTGTTTGGGGTCATTGTTCTGTTGAAAAATAAATGATGGTCCAACTAAACGCAAACCGGATGGAATAACATGCCGCTGCCAGATTCTGTGGTAACCATGCTGGTTCAGTATTCCTTCAATTTTGAATAAATCCCCAACAGTGTCACCAGAAAAGCACCCCCACACCATCACACCTCCTCCTCCATGCTTTACGGTGGGAACCAGGCATGTAGAGTCCATTCATTCACCTTTTCTGCGTCGCACAAAGACACGGTGGTTGGAACCAAAGATCTCAAATTTGGACTCATCAGACCAAAGCACAGATTTCCACAGGTCTAATGTCCATTCCTTGTGTTCTTTAGCCCAAACAAGTCTCTTCTGCTTGTTGCCTGTCCTTAGCAGTGGTTTCCTAGCAGCTATTTTACCATGAAGGCCTGCTGCACACAGTCTCCTCTTAACAGTTGTTGTAAAGATGTGTCTGCTGCTAGAACTCTGTGTGGCATTGACCTGGTCTCTAATCTGAGCTGCTGTTAACCTGCGATTTCTGAGGCTGATGACTCGGATGAACTTATCCTCTGCAGCAGAGGTGACTCTTGGTCTTCCTTTCCTGGGGCGGTCCTCATGTGAGCCAGTTTCTTTGTAGCGCTTGATGGTTTTGGCCACTGCACTTGGGGACACTTTCAAAGTTTTCCCAATTTTTCGGACTGACTGACCTTCATTTCTTAAAGTAATGATGGCCACTCGTTTTTCTTTACTTAGCTGCTTTTTTCTTGCCATAATACAAATTCTAACACTCCATTCAGTAGGACTATCAGCTGTGTATCCACCTGACTTCTGAACAACACAACTGATGGTCCCAACCCCATTTATAAGGCAAGAAATCCCACTTGTTAAACCTGACAGGGCACACCTGTGAAGTGAAAACCATTTCAGGTGACTACCTCTTGAAGCTCATCAAGAGAATGCCAAGAATGTGCAAAGCAGTAATCAAAGCAAAAGGTGGCTACTTTGAAGAACCTAGAATATAAGACATATTTTCAGTTGTTTCACACTTTTTTGTTAAGTATATAATTCCACATGTGTTAATTCATAGTTTTGATGCCTTCAGTGTGAATCTACAATTTTTATATTCATGAAAATACAGAAAACTCTTGGAATGAGAAGGTGTGTCCAAACTTTTGGTCTGTACTGTATAAAAGTAAAATGTACACTGCTGTTCAAAAGTTTAGGTTCACTTAGAAATTTCCTTATTTTTGAAAGAAAAGCACAGTTTTTTTCAATGAAGATAACATTAAATGAATCAGAAATACACTCTATACATTGTTAATGTGGTAAATGACTATTCTAGCTGCAAACGTCTGGTTTTTAATGCAATATCTACATAGGTGTATAGAGGCCCATTTCCAGCAACCATCGCTCCAGTGTTCTAATGGTACATTGTCTTTGCTAACTGTGTAAGAAAGCTAATGGATGTTTAGAAGACCCTTGAAAAACCTTGTGCAAGTATGTTAGCATAGCTGAAAACAGTTTTGCTGGTTAGAGAAGCTATAAAACTGACCTTCCTTTGAGCTAGTTGAGAATCTGGAGCATTACATTTGTTCGCTCGATTAAACTCTCAAAATGGCCAGAAAAATAGAACTTTCATGTGAAACTCGACAGTCTATTCTTGTTCTTAGAAATGAAGGCTATTCCATGTGAGAAATTGCCAAGAAACTGAAGATTTCCTACAATGGTGTGTACTACTCCCTTCAGAGGACAACACAAATAGGCTCTAACCAGAGTAGAAAGAGAAGTGGGAGGCCCCGCTGCACAACTGAGCAACAAGACAAGTACATTAGAATCTCTAGTTTGAGAAGTCGACACCTCACAGGTCCTCAACTGGCAGCTTCATTAAATAGTACCCGCAAAACGCCAGTGTCAACGTCTACAGTGAAGAGGCGACTCAGGGATGCTGGCCTTCAGGGCAGAGTGGCCAAGAAAAAGCTATATCTGAGACTGGCTAATAGAAGGAAAAGATTAATATGGGCAAAAGAACACAGACGTTGGACAGAGGAAGATTGGAAAAAAGTGTTATGGACAGAGGAATCGAAGTTTGAGGTGTTTGGATCACACAGAAGAACATTTGTGAGACGCAGAACAACTGAAAAGATGCTGGAAGAGTGCCTGACGCCATCTGTCAAGCATGGTGGAGGTAATGTGATGGTCTGGGGTTGCTTTGGTGCTGGTAAAGTGGGATATTCATACAAGGTAAAAGGGATTTTGAATAAGGAAGGCTATCACTCCATTTTGCAACACCATGCCATACCCTGTGGACAGCGCCTGATTGGAGCCAATTTCATCCTACAGCAGGACAATGACCCAAAGCACACCTCCAAATTATGCAAGAACTATTTAGGGAAGAAGCAGGCAGCTGGTATTCTATCTGTAATGGAGTGGCCAGCGCAGTCACCAGATCTCAACCCCATTGAGCTGTTGTGGGAGCAGCTTGACCGTATGGTATGCAAAAAGTACCCATCAAGCCAATCCAACTTGTGGGAGGGGCTTCTGGAAGCATGGGGTGAAATTCCTCCAGATTACCTCAGCAAATTAACAGCTAGAATGCCAAAGGTCTGCAATTCTGGAATTGCTGCAAATGGAGCATTCTTTGACGAAAGCAAAGTTTGAAGGAGAAAATTATTATTTCAAATAAAAATTATTATTTCTAACCTTGTCAATGTCTTGACTATATTTTCTATTCATTTTACAATTCATTTGATAAATAAAAGTGTGCGTTTTCATGGAAAACACAAAATTGTCTGGGTGACCCCAAACTTTTGAACGGTAGTGTATATAAAAAGTAAAAGACATACACATTACTGTAGGTAACCCTGTGTCTGAAAACACCTGTTCTACAGATATCTAAAAATATTTTTCCCATACAGAGAACTCCATAGTGGGAAAAAAAAATCAAAAGAGCTAAACTGCAGTTTCGTCGTTGTTTCTCCTCCCATGAAAATTTGACATCCCCAAAATGGTATAAATAAAAAGTACATCTGACCCCCCAAAAAAAAAATCTTTATGTAGCCCCATACATGAAAATAATCAGTTATTAAGTTATAAAATTATGGGTGTCATAATATGGTGATTCCAATTTTTTTTTTAAATTTGGTATTGCTATAATCATGCCGACCACAGAATGCAGGTAACATATCATTTTGACTGCACAGTGAATGACATAAAAACGAAGTCTGTAAGATCTCTTACACAGTTTTTCTCTAACTCCACCCCATTCTGTTTTTTTCCAGCTTCCCTGTACATTGTATGGAACATTACCATTATGAAGTACAAATTATCCCTCAAAAAATAAGCCATCATACAGATCTGTGAAAAAAAAAAGTTTTGGGTTTTGTAAGGTGGGGAGCAAAAAATAAAAATCGAAAAATAGGCGGAAAGGGGTTAAAGAGTCACCATGACTGGTTTAGAAAATATATGTATTTCCCATAGGATACTATAGTTCTGGTCCATATTTCTTTGTTCCATTCCTTAGTTATTCCTCTAAGAAATTATTAATAAATTGACAATTGAGTGTTGCCCTTTTTCAGAGGGTGCTTTCCCCAAACACTTTTGTGATACATATCAAGTGCATAACATTTCTCCTTCTTTACTCAGTGAGATTATACTATCAATTCCAAAATTTTCCATTTCTACTGAAGTCGATCTACTGAAGGAACTACAACATTTAGGCAACAAAGAGGTATTTTCTAACCATGCAGATCTATCCTGGATCACAGAAGAATCCAAGCTGAAGGTGTCAATGGTAAAATAATTTTAGATTTGAGTAATGAATAATGAAAGTGCAGAGCTATGTTGCATCATATGTCTGACAAATGGGTGGAGCTAAGCTGTTAGTTTTGAAAGTTCACCAAAGGAATTAGTAATGTAGCTATACATGGAGAATACCCTATTAATGAACTCAAACTGAGAAATATTGTTAATAGGGGAATTAAACTGAGCCGTCCGTGGGATTTGTATTGTGGCTCAGCCCCATTGAAATAAATGTGCCTGATCTGCAATACTTTATACAGCCTATGGACTGGTGTGGTGCTGTTTTTTCAAACCAAAACAACTATTTTACTGAATAGTCTTTACCATATCCCTTTACCACCAAAATATTATTTTCTATTAAGTTTCTAGATTGTAGATTCTGTTCTGTTTACATTAATGGGATTGGCCAGGATTGTTTTATTTATGGCCTATCCTTAATACATGCCATAAATATTTGATTGATGGGAGGCAACACACAGCTCCCACATGGATCAGCTGTTCAGACTGACAACTCTGGTCCATGTATAGTGGCCAGGAGTTAGTACTGCAGTCCAGGTCCCAAAGACATCAGTGGGAAATGAGCTTCAGTTATGCCGCCCAGTTACTATGGAGCCATTTGTTTCCGACTCTGTGCAGTGTATAATATGGGTGTTGGAATTGGCCAGGAACAGCCAATCTATGGGGGGCCTCCTTTTGGGCCCCCCCACCAATCCTATATTTAAGGCCTATCCTAAGGATAGGTCATAAATAAAAATTTCTGGATAACCCTTTAAGAGGATGCTCAGTTTGTAAAGGGGGCTTGCTAAACCAGAAAGTAATTTTAAGTAGCATCTGTCTATCTGCACGACTTATCCCTGTGTTACATGCACAGCAGATCATGGCAGTGGTGGTCCTCTGAAAACAAGAGAGATTCACCAAATAGCAATTTTGTATATTTCAGTGATCGTCATTTCTTGTAATGTTTTATGTTTTCTGTTCTCAAACTCTGTAGGCTATACATAAAGCTGTGCTGAATATAGATGAGGAGGGAACAGAAGCTGCTGCTGCCACAGCCATTAGGATAACAAAGCTCAGTCTACCACCCCACTTTAAAGTTGATAGACCTTTCATATTTACCATTTTAAACAAAGATATTGATAATGTTTTCACTGGGAGGGTTGTCAACCCCACAAAATAAAAACATCACATGTTTTATTCATACAATAAAGTGCTGACATTTATTTTCTATAGTCTTGTCTTTATTACTCTAGATTTGTATTCTTCAGTGTCAGGCCTGAATAACATAGCTCAGAAGGTGCTAAAGTATAAGCCATATTTCTCACAGGTGTAATTTTGGAGACCAGTTATTCTTTTGCAATACACAAGTGTGTTCACAGCTCCTTTCTATTGAACAACTGTAATGGGTAAATCAGAAATCAATGTCTGTAATATGTTTTCCTACCAATTTATAATACACAAGCATGTGCCCTTCTCAATAAATAAGTACTCCCCCAGCAATTTTTTATCATCTGGCCAGTTAATAGAGTTGAAGGGAGTCTGTCAGCAGTAAATTGGTAATAAACCTAATCCCTATACCTTGTAGAGGTGTTTCTCCAGTTTCCAATATGGCCCTGTTATTCAGCTTTGGAGCTCCATTTTCATGTACATTGCTGTTTTATTCCTAGGAAAATGAGGGAAAAAGGACTTTGATAGTTAAACTTGAGTTGAGACCAAATCCCAGGCAAGCCAAAAGGACACCCCTAAAGCATTTTCCCTTAATTTGCATATGAATAAAACAGCAGTTTACATGAAAACAGGGCTCTAAAGCTCAATAACAGAGGCAAATTTGGAAACTGTAGAAACACCTCTACAATGTACTGGGATTAGGTTTATAACGAGCTTATTGCTGACTGACACCCTTTACCACTTGGCACCCCATGATGTAACAGTACTATGTGCCTATGTGTCTACAGGCTATGTGTCTACATAGGCTGACAGCCTGTATACACTGCAGTACATGAGTAGTGCTGTGTTTAATTTTGGACTAGGGACTACAGAAAAATAAAAAAAGTTATGCCTCACAAAAACTGAAAATGCAATAATTGATTTTGTTCTCAAATTAGATTTTATTTTGCAAAATTAGTAACGCATTAAAAAACAATATGAATTAGGTATTGCTGTAATCGAACTGACTCACAGAATAAAGGTAACATCTTACTTATGCTGTTCGTTGAACAACAAAATAAGTGCAATGTTAAAAAGCAATGCCAGAATTAATGTTCTTTATCCACCCCAGAAAGAGTTAATAAAATGAAATTAATAAGTTATAGGCACTCCTAAATATGTCATTAAAAATGCATCTCACCCTCCAAAAACAAAGTTACGAGGGAAAGGAAACCACAAATGTCCCCCTAGAATGAACCCTCCCCCCAGAATCCTAATAGCTAATGGGTTAAATAGTGGGGAATTTGGGGAGGAGGTTTACCAAATGTACTCTGCACAACTTACATATTTATTATTGTAAAGCAGCGATTTACAGACATTGACAGTCACTGCCCCATAAAAGGCTCACAATCTACATTCCCTATCAGTATGTTTTTGGAGTGTTGGAGGAAACCCAAACACAGGGAGAACATACAAACTCCTTGCAGATGTTGTCCTTGGCAGGATTAGTACTCCAGCGCTGCAGTGCTAACCACTGAGCCACCGTGCTGCCCATTCCCTTTCAACATCCACTGTGTATTTACATCTGGAGAATTAATACTCACCACATTGCTTGATAAATTCTTTGAGGGGTGCAGTTTTCAAAATGGGGTCATTTCCAAGGGTATTCTTTACTGGCACCTCAGGGCTCTCCAAACGTGACAAGCATCCAATAAACAAACCATCTAAATCTGCACTCCAAAAGCCAAATAGCACTTCTTCCCTTCTGCATTCTGCAGTGTGGCCAAATAGCAGTTTATGCCCACATATATGACACTGTTGTAACCCACTTACCAATGTTACATGCCACTTTTCCAGAACCTTTAAAATGCCAGTAAAGTGGAATCTTCAGATAATGTGATCCAATTTTGGAAACTGCATCACTCATGGATTTCACACAGAGGTGTAGTGATAATATTTAGTCCTAAATGTTACATTGATTTTCTCCAAGAATTAATGCAGAGCTGATAGTGAAAAGTGAAAATTGGAATTTTTCTGTCACTTCAGTGCAAAATAAGTCTTGCCCAACTTGTGTCAGAGACAAACATTCCAAGAGCTGTTGTATCTAGGATGACTGACTTAACAGTTTTTGGAGTGCATGTCTGCTGACACAAGCTGGGCACAACATAATGGGCACTGAGAGAGAGTATCTTTGGAAAGTTACAATTTTAACTTTTCACTAGCTGAGAAGCTGAGTATTAAAATGCGTCGCTTGATAAATTCCTTGGAGGGTGTAGTTTACACAATGATGGGAATTCCACTTTACCAACAGCCTGAGAGCTCTACAAAAGGACCATGATGTCTAAAAACCAGTCCTTCTAAATTTACTTTCCAAAGGCCAAAAAGGTACAGCTTAAATAACCAAATTAGGCCTCAAATCAGCATAATGCACTTTCACTTCTGAGCCCAGTCGTATTTCCAGGCAAAAGATTAGTGCCACATCTAGGGTGTATCCTAAATAAGGAAACAGAGAATAACAACTGGAGAGCTGATTTTTCACAGTGTCACAAGCTGAGCATGACATCTTAGGCGATGAATACCATATATCTGGGAAAATGTCAATTTTCATTTTATACCATTATATGAGAGATGCAGATTTAAAAATGGGATGATTTATAAGGGTTTATAATATATAGGCCTTTAAAATCCCCTTCAAACATAAAAAGTGGATTTGGGAAATTTTTTTGTAAAATATAAAAATATAAAATTTTTCAGCCAAAATAAATTCAAGAATTATTAACCCCTTCCCACTGCAGCCACTTTTTTGATTTTTGATTTTTTACTTCCCATTTTTCAAAAGGCATCACTTTTTTATTTTTTTGTTCACAAAGCCATATGAGGGCTTATTTTCAGTGGGACAAATTGAAATTTGTAATGGCATTATTTAATATTCTGTACAATGTAGAGAAAAAATGCGTTTTCGCAACATTCTTAAGGTCTTCGTTTTTACAGCATTCACTGTGTAGTCAAAATGACATGTTACCTGTATTCTGTGGGTTGGTGCGATTATGGAAAAGATATTTATGTTTTAACCCCTTAAAAAAATCCTAAACTTTGCAAAAAGACACCATATTCTGACACCCACAACCTGTATATATTTCTGTGTACAGGGCTGCATAAGTATATATTTATATATGTATTTTTTTTTTTGTGGGGTTAGATGTACTTTTTATTTATACTATTTTGGGGAGTGTCTATTGTTTTGCTCACTTTTTATGTAAATATTTATGGGAGGTGAAACAGCGAAAACAGTGCTTTGGCTCTATGATTTTTTTTTTCTGCTACCGTGTTCACCATATGGGAAAGATATTTCGAAAAGTTTGTGGACTAGGCATTTTTGGACACAGGGGTACCTATTGTGTATGTGTTTAACTTTATTTATTTTTATATGTATTCTAGGGAAAGGGGGTGATTTAAATTTTTATTTCTTTTTTATTATTTTATATTTTTTTAAACTGTATTAGTGGGTCTGATCACTAATTCAGTACACTGCAATGCTAATGCATTGCAATGTATTGAGAAAAGCCTATACTACCGAGGCTGGTGATCCACCCCAAAATGGCAGAGCCCATGTTAGGGGGGTTAATACCCGCTAACAGTGCTGGCACTAATTGTGGATCTTCACTGTATAAACAGCGGAGGCCCCTCAGCTATGACAGCCGCTCAGCTCCTGAGTGGCCACCATATTTAAATGTATGGCGGATGTCTGGAAAGGGTTAAAATATGATGCCAACATAAGCAGAGATATGGTAAATAATATTTATAAGCTAGTAAGGCTAGGTTCACATCAGAGTTGGAGTGTCCCAAAGACCTTGCCACAGATTCTGTCTAAAATCGCCACAGAGAAAAGTCTTGCACGAAGAACTTTTCTCTCCACCACTTTCAGTATAAAACCAGCGGAAACCAAACCAACACCAGGTGGTCCCCATTATAGTCTATGGCAGTGATGGCGAACCTTTTAGAGACCGAGTGCCCAAACTGCAACCCAAAACCCACTAACTTATAGCAAAGTGTCAAAACAGCAATTTAACCTAAATACTGTCCTGTGAATGATGCTTTACAGAGCTTTAAAGAGGACCTTTCATGTCCTCAGGCACATGCGGTTTTATATACTGCTAGAAAGCAGACAGTGCGCTGAATTCAGCATACTGTTGGCTTTCCCGTTATGTCCCTCGGGGCTGGAGATATTGGCGCTGTTACCGATCTCAGCTCACTGTCAGAAGGGCGTTCCTGACAGTCTAGCTGGGCTGTGAGGAATGCCCTCCCTGACAGTACTCGTCCATAGCCCTGTACTGGGGGGGGGGGCGTTCCTCACAGCTCAGCGTCATCACTGGGCGGTAAGGAACTCCCTCCATAACTGTACTCATCCATAGCCCTGTACTGTCAGAGGGGGAGTTCCTTACCGATAGCTCCAGCCCCGGGGCACATAACGGGAAAGCCGACAGTGCGCTGAATTCAGCGCACTGTCGCCTTTGTAGAGGTACTGTATGTAAAACCACATATACATGAGTACATGAAAGGTCCTCTTTAAATAATAAAAACAACTTTGTACTGAAAGGTAAGTTTGCATTTGATATACTTTTACATTTACAATTAATGTTCACTATTTACATTGCACACAATCTGTTTAATATAAAACAGATAAATAGTGAAGGGCTCCCTCACAGTTCAATGTGCTCCACAGTGGCTCCCACACAGTTCAATGTTCTCCACGGTGGCCCCCACACAGTACAGTGTGCTCCACTGTGGCACCCACACAGTAGAATGTGCTCCACGGTGGCCCCTACACAGTATATTATGCTCTACAGTGGCCCCCACACAGTATATTATACACCACAGTGGCCCACACACAGTATATTATGCTTCACAGTGGCCCCCACACAGTATATTATGCTCCTTACACAGTATAATGTGCTTCACAGTGGCCCCAAAACACAGTATAATGTGCCCCACAGCGGCCCCCCAACACAGTTTAATATACCTGTTAGGTAGTTGGTCCAGACGGGCAGAGGTTAATTCTTGTCTGCCTGTACTTTCTGCCTTGGGGAGGGGTTTTTCCCGGTGCCTCTGCCCCACCCTTTGTTGTGCTATATAAACTTGGGCTTCACACTTTCACTCTGCTGGTTATACTCGTGTGTCCAGCCATACCTGTGCTGTGGGGCCTTGAACTCAGGTTTTGTATGCTTCTCACTGTGTATGTTTATTCTTGGATTAGCTGTCTGGGGGTCAGTGCAGGGGACTGCTGGTTTATTATGTTTTTACATTCAGGGTCAGCTCCCAGGGATTCTAGTAAGGTTCCTGTGAGGTGTCTTCTTTTAAGAGGAAAACTCTGGCGTCAGGCAGGATCAGTCAGGGCGGATCGCAGGGTGATTTCTAATGTTATTTTCTCCTGCCTACTGTTTTACTTACTCAGTTATTTTGACTGCCCTTTGTTTGTTTTGTGTTTCTTCAATAAACCAGTTTATTTTGCATGTTTGTTTATTTGTTATTCGGTTCAGGGATAAACATAACAGAATAACCAGCCGACCATTTATTGATTCTTTACTCCTTTTTTTTTTTCTTCTTTTGTTTTTCTTCTTTTTTTCCTCAGATGGTTCCTATGGAGCAGTTAACCGCTCACCTTCAGGCGTTGACCCTGAAAGTCGATTCTCTTCAGACTCAGGTCCAGCAGCAAAACATACAGCAAGTGAGCGAGGTGTTTAGGGAGGGGGTGTCTGGATTTGAACCCCGAGTGGATCTTCCGGATCACTTCTCGGGGGGTGCGCTCTGAGTTTTTCTCATTTAGAGAGGCTTGTAAGTTGTATTTTAGACTAAGGCCAATCTCTTCTGGAAATGAGAGTCAGCGGGTGGGAATTATTATATCCCGTCTACAGGGAGATCCTCAGGTTTGGGCTTTTTCTTTACCCCCTGATTCCCCCACACTGCAGTCTGTAGATGTTTTTTTTTTCTGCACTCGGGTTACTATTCGATGACCCAGACCATTTGCACTTAGCTGAGAGTAAGCTGCGTCACCTCTCTCAAGGGAGGAGTTCTGCAGAGGATTACTGTGCAGCCTTTCGTAAGTGGTCCATTGATACTAAGTGGAACGATCCGGCTCTTCAGAGTCAATTTTTTGCCGGGTTGTCTGATCGAGTAAAAGATCTTATGTTACAGTTTTCTCTGCTATCTTTTATTATTATTACTATTGTTTATTTATATAGCACCATTAATTCCATGGTGCTTTACATTTGCGGATTTACATACGGTACACCAGATATACAAAACAGATAATGCTAACAGAGACCAACTGGTACAGTGGGATAGAGGGCCCTGCCCGCAAGGGCTTACAATCTATGAGGGAAGAGGGATAGAGACAGAAGGTGGGGGTAGAGGCTGCTCAGGTGGTGGTGTGGTGACAGTAGCATTATTGGAGGTTGTAGGCTTTCTTGAATAGGTGAGTCTTCAGGGCCTTCTTGAAGCTTGTGACTGTGGGGGACAGTCTTGTGTCTTGGTAATGAGTTCCAGAGTATGAGGGATGCCTGGGAGAAGTCTTGGAGTCGATTGTGTGAAGAGCGGATAAGAGCAGAGCGCGGAGTAGGAGGTCTTTGGAGGATCAGAGTTTACATGTGGGCAGGTAGCGGGAGATTAGATCAGAGATATATGGAGGGGACAGGATGTGGATGGCTTTGTATGTCAGCATTAGTAATTTGAACTCTATTCGCTGGGCAACGGGTAGCCAGTGAAGGTATTGGCAGAGGGGAGCGGCCAATGAAGAACGGGGGGAGAGGTGTATTAGGCGAGCAGCACAGTTTAAGGGGGACTGGAAGGGGGCGAGGGTGTTAGCTGGGAGGCCATCTCCTTTACATTATGCAACACCTGACTTCATTGTCCTACCTTTTGTCAGACATTGCAACATATACAGTGGGGAAAATAAGTATCTGATACACTGGCGATTTTGTACGTTTTCCCACCTACAAAGAATGGAGAGGTCTTTAATTTTTATCATAGCTACACTTCAACTGTGAGAGACAGAATCTAAAAAAAATCCAGAAAATCACATTGTATGATTTTTAAATAATTAATTTGCATTTTATTGCATTAAATAAGTATTTGATACAATAGAAAAACAGAACTTAATATTTGGTACAGAAAACTTGGTTTGCAATTACAGAGGTTAGACGCTTCCTGTGTTTCTTGACCAAGTTTGCACACTCTGCAGCAGGGATTTTGTCCCACCCCTCCATACAGATCTTCTCCAGATCTTTCTGGTTTCAGGGCTGTCACTGGGCTCCATTGAGTTTCAGCTCCCTCCAAAGATTTTCGATTGGGTTCAGGTCTGGAGACTGGCTAGGCCACTCCAGGACCTTGAAATGCTTCTAACGGAGCCACTCCTTAGTTGCCCTGGCTGTGTGTTTCAGGTCATTGTCATGCTGGAAGACCCAGACACGCGATACATGGTCCCATCCATCCTCCCTTCAAAAGGGTGCAGTCGTCCTGTCCCCTTTACAGAAAAGCACCCCCAAAGTATGATGTTTCCACTCCCATGCTTCACAGTTGTGACAGTGTTCTTGGGGATGTACTCATCCTTCTTCCTCCAAACACAGCGAGTGGAGTTGATACCAAAAAGTTCTATTTTGGTCTCATCTGACCACATGACCTTCTCCCATTCCTCCTCTGGATAATCCAAACGAGACATGTGCTGTCGTGAGCAGGGGGACCTTGGGTGCCCTGCAAGATTTTAAATCCATGACGGTGTAATGTGTTGCTAACGGTAATCTTGGAGACTGTGGTCCCAGCTCTCTTCAGGTCATTGACCAGGTCCTCCCGTGTAGTTCTGGGCTGATTCCTGACCTCTCTCAGAATAATCCTTACCCCACGAGGCGAAACTTGATCATAGATTGTAAGCCCTTACGGGCATGTCCCTCTATCCCACTGTGCCAGTTGGTCACTGTTAGTATTATACTTGTCTTGTATATTTTGTGTACCATTTGTAAACCCTCAAATGTAAAGCACCATGGAATTAATGGTGCTATTGTAAGGGTCTTGCCAAACGTAGCAACCCTGACACTACTGCAGCGGTCTGGGAGGAAGGACAGAGACAAGTGAGCCCTGATCTCACCCCAGCCACTGTCCCTTCCTACTTGTCTCACTGTCCTAATGACAGGAACTACTTGGAGCCGGTCCCTACTCTGAATAAGTGACAACACAGAACGTAGACAGGACGCACAAACAACAAAAGAGAGGTCAGGAAGCCAAGGGGTCAGTAACAAACGAGCAAAGCAGTACAAAGTCAAAATCCAAGAGAATAGTCAGAGGAAAGCCAAAGGGTCCGAGAATCAAGTATCAAGGAATATAGTAAGGAGAGCTGGCAAACACAAGTGCAATAACCGGCGACTTGCAGAGAAGTGACATCCTGTATATAGAAAGTCTGGGCCCAGCCCCACACCTGATAGGCACACAGGCTGTCAATCACACAAGCCAGGAAGAGATTAACTCTATACCGTCCAGAGAGAAATGCTTAGAACACGGGTGTGGTTAGAAATCCATTACACTGATTAGGACCATGTTCAGACTGAGCATCAAGAAACTTACACAAAGAACCAAATTGAAGACGCCTCCTTCGCCACAGCGTGCGAGCGGAGGGCGGCGCCAAGACCTGAAACGGCAGAGACGTTACAGTACCCCCCCTTTATGAGGGGCCACCGGACCCTCACCAGATAAACCAGTTTTAGTAGGACCCAGTATTTTCTCTGCCTTCAATTCAGGGTCTTTTTGCACAACCACAGACACTGGTGGGCCAGGCAAACATTTTTTATTCACCCGGTGTTTCCCACCTTTTGCAGCTGAGACAGTCTCCTCAGTAACACAATTTAAGGTGTGCAAAACAATACAGTGGGATGAGCACTGATCTCCCCATTTTACCAACTCCCTTTTACCCCAATCAAAAATAGGGTTATGGAGGTTCAACCAGGGGAGCCCCAAAATAATATCGGAAGACAGATGCTCCATAACAAAAAAGTTCATGACCTCTGAATGAGCTGAACCCACTTGCAACGTTATTAAGGGGGTCTTGAATCGGACCTTACCCCTGGCCAGTGGGGCAAAATCCGCTCCAGTAACCGCCAGAGGAGTGTCAAGTGGCAAAAGCTCAATGTCTAAAGCTGAGACAAACGAGAATGTGACAAAGTTTGCCACAGACCCAGAGTCAACTAAGGCCTGGCCAGAAACAGATCTGTCCCCAGAGGACAGAGACACAGATAACAACATCTTATTGTTACTACTAGCAAATACCTGGTTGCCTGAGTGGTTCTTCCGACTGCCACTCAGGCACTGAAGCTTTTCCCCTGGTGTGCGGGGTCTGATGGAGCAGTCGCGGATGAAATGACCGGAAGTATCACAGTACAGGCAGAGGTTGTTCCTGAGACGATGCTCTCGTCGCATCTTGGCGTCCATAACTCCCAGTTGCAAAGGTTCCTCACCAGAAGTCATGGGAGAAATAACAGGGTTTTCAGGAGAGAGTGAGGGAGAGACAGAAAACTTGGAAGAAGCAGACCCTATTCTCTCTTTAACATTTTCCCGGATCCAACGGTCAATACGGACAGCCAAAGTCATGGCCTGCTCAAGAGTGGGAGGATCTGGGTGACCAACCCAGAGCTCCTTAACACGGTCACACAGGCCTTGTTTAAAGTGGGCCTTTAGAGCTGACTCACACCAACCTGCAGTCACGCTGCACTTGCGGAATTCTGCGCAATATTCCTCAGCAGAGCGTTTGCCCTGCCGCATGGTGAGGAGTTGCGATTCCATAAGACCAATGTGGTCTGGCTCAGCATATATAGAGCCCAAAGACAAAAAAAAATTTTTCAAAGTCAGTCCACTCCTCAGCCCCTGGAGGGAGTTTAAGGGCCCAAGCTTGTGGATCCCCCTGTAGGAGGGATATAACTACTCCAACCATTTGGGCCTGGGATGCATCTGGATTAATCCGAAAATACAGGCGACAGGACTCCCGGAAAGTCTCAAATTTTTCACGATCCCCTGAAAAATGATCCGGTAGTAACATCTTCACCTTAAAAGGGGCAGAAACAACTGGAGATGCTGCAGCGGCATCAGTAAGGGTCTGCACCTGTTTAGCAAGCTCATTTACCAGGACTGCCAAACCTTCCAACTTGGCTGCAAGGCCCTGAATAGGATCCATGCTGACCCTATGGGAAGCAATGGCAGAATGTATGGGCCGGTTATTCTGTAAGGGTCTTGCCAAACGTAGCAACCCTGACACTACTGCAGCGGTCTGGGAGGAAGGACAGAGACAAGTGAGCCCTAATCTCACCCCAGCCACTGTCCCTTCCTACTTGTCTCACTGTCCTAATGACAGGAACAACTTGGAGCCGGTCCCTACTCTGAATAAGTGACAACACAGAACGTAGACAGGACGCACAAACAACAAAAGAGAGGTCAGGAAGCCAAGAGGTCAGTAACAAACGAGCAAAGCAGTACAAAGTCAAAATCCAAGAGAATAGTCAGAGGAAAGCCAAAGGGTCAGAGAATCAAGTATCAAGGAATATAGTAAGGAGAGCTGGCAAACACAAGTGCAATAACTGGCGACTTGCAGAGAAGTGACATCCTGTATATAGAAAGTCTGGGCCCAGCCCCACACCTGATAGGCACACAGGCTGTCAATCACACAAGCCAGGAAGAGATTAACTCTATACCGTCCAGAGAGAAATGCTTAGAACACGGGTGTGGTTAGAAATCCATTACACTGATTAGGACCATGTTCAGACTGAGCATCAAGAAACTTACACAAAGAACCAAATTGAAGACGCCTCCTTCGCCACAGCGGCGCCGAGACCCGAAACGGCAGAGACGTTACAGCTATATAAATAAATAATAATAATAATACTAATAACCTTGCATGGCGCCGTAGACCAAGGAAGATTGACAGTCATCTTGTGATTGTTCCACTTTCTAATAATTGTGCCAGCAGCTGTTGCCTTCTCACCAAGCTGCTTGCCTATTGTCCTGTAGCCCATCCCAGTCTTGTGTAGGTCTACAATTTTGTCCCTGGTGTCCTTAGACAGCTCTTTGGTCTTGGCCATGGGCGAGTGGTTGGCGTGTGATTGACTGAGTGTGTGGACAGGTGTCTTTTATACAGGTAATGAGTTCAAACAGGTGCAATTAATACAGGTAATGGGTGCAATGAGTAGGCTTCTCAAAGAAAAACTAACAGGCTGTAACAGCTTATTTGCTAGTTGGTAGGTGATCAAATACTTATTTTATGCAATCAATGGGAACAACCCCTTTATGATTGTGCGTGACCCTATATACCGCATTAGTACTCTGCAAGGGTTTTAGGCAGGTGTGAAAAAATTGCTGCAAAGTATGAATGCTTTGTTTTTATCAATTAAAAAAAATGCAAAGAGAATAATCAAAAAACCCTTTAAGGTGTGCATCTGCACATCTTACAATACTATGTGTTCTAATTCCTGCTTTTAATTTTGTTTCTTACCTATAGTCACTCTGTGCTAGTAATGCCCGGTTTCTTATTGTTCTGATGCTATTATAAGTGTATGTACTATACACTGTGAATTGCATTACCATACGGTATATTGTGTTTGTCCATTTGACTCTTGTGTGTAAAGGCCACTAGTAAATATTTGGGTTGTGAGGGCGTTGGGGCAATGACTTTTCTCCTACATTTTTTGCAACAGCTGTCAATCTTTATCCAGTATTTATACATTGGTTTACTTATATCAAGGACAACTGTTGTTTTTTTAACTGAATAAGAATTTCATCAAATCCTGTGGGAGTCTCTAATGTGTTGTATGTATGGCATTAGTACCTCCATCATAGAATTCAGCAAAAAAGCCAGAACATTTAGCATAGTGTGTAGCTCTATTATTCTGTCAGACAGTTATCATGATGGAAACCCAGTGGACCATATTATTGTTAGTTTAAGGATTTTGATTAAAGGTTATAAAGGTTATATTTTAAACTAGGGGCATTTTTCTCAGTGAATTCTTGTTTTATATGTCCATTCATAAGGCCATGCCACTGCAAGAATTCCCCTTCTTACGAAACAGGATGGGGGGTTCTGTGAAGAGGGAGCAGACATGTTAGTAAAGCATAAAGCTAAAGATGTCTGTGCGGTAATCTCTGGAGATGTGGGTTGTAGCAGGAAGAAGACATCATCAAGGTCTGGGCCATATGGGGAAATGAAAGCTGTCTCCTGTTAGTTACAGGACTTAAAGCGTAACTAAACTTTCAGACAACTTTTGATTTCTGACAGTATTTGTGTCATTAATACATTTTGTAATATACCTTATCAACAAACTTTGGATCACTCTTTTCCTTGCATCTGTATTGAGAGCTGTTTCCGCCTTTCACTGAATGTTACTGTGTATGGGAGTGCAGGGCAGTGTAAGTAGAGAAAAAGAGAGGGGAGGGTCATTTCAAACAGTTATATCTCTGACATTATAAAACATGCAAACTTGCTTTTGGTGTCATACGAAAGAAGAGACACTTATTTCCAGAGATATCACTGGTTGAAAACACAGTCAGAATTAGGATATTTATATGCAGCTGTATAACATATGAATGATATACAAATCCCAATCCTGACTATGTTTTCAACCAGTGATATCTCTGGGAATAATCTAGAATCTCATCTTTCATATGGCCCAAAAATGAGTATTAAAGAGGCAAATGTAGGTGAAAATTGTGAGGATGTGGAATCCTTGTGGGTGGAATTACATAAGGATGTGATCACTGATAAAATACTTTTTGGTATAATCTATACATCCCACCCAACATAACTGAGGAGTTAGAGGGTCAGTTGTATAAGCAAACTGAGTGGGCAGTATTAGCAGATACACTGGTCTTGATGGGAGATTTTAACTTTTATTGACTGTGGTCATGGCACTGAATCGTGTCCAAAGGGGAGGAAATTCAACAACTTGTTGCAGGACAGTTTTTTTTTTTTTTTTTTTTAAACTGTAGTTTTTATTGAAATTTTTATAAGTAACATAATAACAATATGGGAGGTGAAATCAAATTAAACAGAAAAAAAAAGAAGTATACATGACAAATCGTCCAATGACAACACAGAGAACACAGACAGGAGGGGGAGGGTAACGACAAGGGAAAGAGGGAAGGGAAGAAGAAGGAAGAGGGAAGGAGGGGGGAGGAGTCAAATACAATACGCCTCCCAGGATGACCACACAGCAGTAAAGGCTTACATTGTATGATTAAGAGAAGCCGTCAAATACTCCATACTACGGACGTCTTTCACTCAAGCAATAAGCTCTGGACCAGTGGGATGAGAAGTCTTCCTCCAATGGAGAGCAATAAGGGTTTTAGAGGCAGTACATAAGTATAGAAACAATTTAGAGGACTGCTTACCCAGGTTCCTGGGGGGAAGATTAAGCAAATAGGTAAAGGGATGCAGGGGAACACCTTGAATAAAAAGGGCATCAGTGAGGGATCTAACCTCTGTCCAGAAGGGGCGTATCCCCGGACATTCCTAAAAAATGTGGCATAACATACCCATCCCCACCTGGCAGCGCCCACAAATGGAAGGAATGCTAGGATTAAGAGAATGGAGCAAGGCGGGGGGTGTAGTACCAATGCATAAGAAACTTATATTGGGTCTCGTGGAAAGTAATACAGGTAGAGGACTTAGCTGCACGAGACCAAATAATCTGCCATTGCCCGGGCGAGATCAGCCTATTCACAGCCTCAGACCACTTAATCATATACTTATGGGAGACAGGGTCCTGTCCCTCCGGAGAGGAAAAGAGCCTGTAGATGCCCGATATCAGACCTGCCATGGAGAAACCCACTTGGCAAACCCTTTCAGAGGCAGTAGGGACCGAGACCTTCAGGGAGCCAAACTGGGAGGTCACAAAGTGGACAATTTGCTGGTAGTGGAACCACTCAGAAGTAGGCAAATGCAGAACAGAGGTAAAATAGACAAAGGGCCTGAGCTCCAAGGTCAACAGATCCACCAGATCAGCAATGTGAAAGAGGCCCAGTTTACTCCAGGGCCGTACCATAGCCGCCGTCAGTCCCCCGAGAGGAGTGGGTTGTACAAGAAGGAAACCATAGAGGAACATGGAGAGGAAAAAGTTTGGAGCAGGTGATCCAAATAGCTCGCGTGAAGCGGATGGGTCCTAGGAGAGGGGTGGAAGGGAGGGGAGAGGAACAGGACCACAATAATGCATTAGGGTGGATCGGTGCTAGCCAAAGCTTCTCAATCTCAACCCACTTCGTGTAGGCTTATGGAGCAGCCCAGAACAGAATACAATGCAAATGGGATGCCCAGTAGTAATGCAAAACATGTGGGACCGCCAACACCCCCTCACCCCTGCCTGATAACATTACCGATATCAACTGGAAAATTGATTTTTGGAAGGCAAGTAGCTCTAAGCGAGGGACAGCAATTGGGAGTGTTTCAAAGAAGTAAAGAAGTTTTGGGAGGAGAGTCATTTTGACAGCGGTAACATGACCAATGAGGGAAATATGGAGAGGGCGACACTTATCTAAAAGAGAACATAATTCTCTAAACAGGCGAGGATAGTTAACTGAGTAAAGGGTAGAATAAGAAGGGAGCGCTCCCTCCACTGAAAATCAAAGTTAGACCGGAGCAGCTGTAAAGTAGAGTCAGGGATGTTAATAGGTAATGCTTCGGTCTTGGTAGGATTAACATTATAGCCAGAAAAACTGCCATATGTTTTCAGCACTTGGAGAAGATTAGGGAGGGACGTGTGTGGATTAGTGAGGGTTAAAAGAATGTCGTCAGCAAACAAGCTAATCTTAATGTCCCTATCCCTAACCGCTACCCCAGTGATGTCAGGGTTAGATCGAATCTGGGAGGCTAGGGGTTCAATACACAATACAAATAGGAGCGGGGACAAAGGATATCCCTGACGCGTCCCATTACGGACAGGTAACAGTGATGAGAGTGAGTTGGGGAGTTTTACCACAGTCGAGGGCCGAGAGTACAGTGCCCCGATCGACGTGAGAAAGGCTCCAGAGACCCAGAATTTTTCAAGAGTGGCGGTGATAAATGACCAATCAAGGCGGTCAAAGGCCTTCTCGGCCTCAAGGCTCAAAAGGAGGGTGGGCTGGAAGAGTGGTTGGCGACATCTATTAAGTCCACAGTCCTTCTGGTGTCATCTCCTTCTTGACGACAAGGGACAAAACCCACCTGGTCCTTATGGATTAGAGACGAAAGCCAGACGCTAAGCCTGTTGGCCAAAACCTTAATGAAAAGTTTTAAATTGGTATTCAGGAGCACAATGGGGCGGTAATTAGAGCAGTCCTAATGATCCTTGCGAGGTTTAGGGACTAAGGTGATATGAGAATGAAGCATGGACTGAGTGATAGGGGCACCATCAAGGAAGGAGTTAAAGAGGCGGCACATATGCGGAAGCAGGTCAGATTAAAATGTTTTATAACACAGGTATGTAAACCCGTCCGAGTCCGGAGCCTTGCCAATCAGGAGACCCTTAATGGGAAGCTATAAGCTCCTCCTCTGTGACAGGAGCAATTAGAGTAGCAATTGCTGAGGATGGGAGTCTAAGGGAGGGGGCAAACATCCAAGTACGAGCGTAAGGCTATGTTCCAGGACACAGGGTCAGCACCCAAATGGGAAGGAAGGTTATATAGTTTAGTATAATAATCTTTAAATAGGGACACTATAGAGTCAGGATGATGTTGAAGGACACCATAAGAGTCACCGATTGGAAGAGGCCTGATGGTCGCGTAGGGTCTTAGCAAGCAAGGTATGGGCTTTATTTCCTCTTTCATAATAGCGCTGGCGACTGTAAAGGAGTTGACGGTGTGTGGCCCAAGTGGCGAGGTCGTGGAGGTCCACTCTGGCCACCACTAAGTGGCGGAGAGTGGAGACTGAGGGGGCCCTTGCCAAGTGATCTGATAGAGATCGGATTTGGGACCCTAAGGACACCTCCCTGGCCTTTCTATCTTTCTTAAGTGTTGGCTAGAGCTATGCAGTGACCCCTCATGACCGCCTTATGGGCTTCCCAGAGGGTGGAATCAGAGGCGACCGAGTGTGCATTATGGCTGAAATAATCCAGTAGTTGAGTACAGAGGGTAGCGCAGGAGGCCGGGGAGTGGAGAAGGGACTCATTCAGTCGCCAGTGGCAGCATTTTGTGGAGATGGGGGTAGGGGACAGTGTGAGCAGGACAGGAGCGTGATCGGACCAGGAAATGGGGCCGATATCAGAATCTAAGTCTAAGAGCCAGGGTGTTACCAAAAAAATAATCTATCCTGGAATGTGTCTTATTGGGGTGGGAATAGAAGTTGTAGTACTGGGCAGTAGGGTTGTGGACACGCCAAAGATCATAAAGGGCGAGGGATCTAATCAAGCGGCGGAATTCCCTGGCTAGGAGAAGCTGGGGGTCACCTGAGGCACCGCCAGATAAGGACAATTTGTCCACCTGTTCAGAGAAAACCATATTAAAATCACCTCCCAACAGCAGGACCGAGCCAGAGATGGCCTGCAGGTGCCATAACACCTTCCTAAGGAAGTGGATTTGGGATGAATTAGGAGCATATAAATTATAAAGGATAATGGGTTGGCCATGTAAGAGACCCTCTAAAATTACATAACGTCCTTCAGGATCTTGGTGGGAGGCAGAGCTAGAGATAGGGCAGGAGCGAGAAAGCAAAATAGCCACACCACCTTTTCTATGGGAGTTATAAGCAGAGTAAGCAGTGGGGAAGTAATGGCTGGCAAAGTTAAAATTACCTGTTTGATCAAAGTGGGTTTCCTTGAGGAAAGCCACGTCCGCCCAGAGGGATCTGAGTTCATGTAGGACCAAACGCCGTTTAGAATTGGAGCCCAGGCCCTTAACATTTAATGTGACACACTTAGCCATAGGGGATCTGGAAAAGAGGTATCAGCAAATGTAAAAGAGAAAATGCAAAGGCAGATCTCATCCAGCCCATAGGGAAGGAAGTCGGCATCAAGGCTCCTATGGAGTAGATCCCGGTGGTCAACCATGGAGGTCGAGGGACTCCAAACCTGGAAAGGGAAGGGGGAAGGAAAGAGGAGGGAGGGAGAAGAATAAACAAAAAAACTGTTAAACAGTACAACAAAAAAGAACTGTATCATGGGCAGGACTAAATCTCATAACCAGGGGCTAAAAGCAAAAACTAGAACTAATGCAGGCATACTGACCAAAAGGGTCCAAAAATGTGACCCACAACTGGGTAGAGCCCCCATAAAGGAGGGGTGGGAAGGGACCATCAATAGACGGACCAGCTATAGGTATTAGGGAATAGTACTGAACTATATAGGTAGGAGGGAGGGCAGCCTCTTACCCTGCCTGCAAGAAGGTGGAAGGAACCGCTAAAAAAAAAAAGACAAAAAAACCAAAAACCTTCTAGAAAGGGACCAAAAAAGAGTAAGAAAAAACACAATAATCAAGCGGCAGTAATAGATAAGATGGACCGTGTTCGCAATAGTCAGCCATCTAGAAGTACAGGAACGGGCTCCACCTCGGGACCTAGAAAAAGGGAACGAAGGAATAGTCAGTGTAGTAAGGGCGGGAGATCCACCCGTCAACGTCCGGAAGCAGCACCAGGAGAAGGCAACTGTCGTCACTTTGTCTTCGGTTGAGACCACACTGGAGGTGGTGGCGGAGGAGTGAGGAGTGTCCTGAGGGGGAGCAATGTCCATAGCCAAGCAGAACGATTGTAGGTCTGAGTGGGAACGAGAGTGGCCGAACGGCCGTTGAGTCTGGCAGTCAGGGCAAAGGGGAAGCCCCACCGGTAAGGTATCTGACATTCCCATAGCAGCAGGAGGAGGGGACGCAGGTGTCTTCGTTTCTGCAGCATTATCCATGAGAGATCCTGATAGAGTTGTAACTTTGCCCCATCAATGTCCTTTAAAGTTCTGGCCTTGGACAGGATTGCCTCCTTTAGGGTAAAATCATGCACACAGCAGATAACATCTCGCGGATTAGGCCCAGAGCCTTTAGGGCGCAAAGCTCTGTGTGCACGGTCCAGCTTTATCTTCTGAGTAGGAGGTTCTTGTAATACAGAATTGAAGATTGCCTCTAGAGTAGCATGTAAGTCCTCATCACGGGTAGCTTCTGGTAGCCCCTTAATTCTAATGTTATTACGCCTGCCTCTGTTATCTAAGTCTTCAACATGGCATTGCAGGTCGATAGACAGGTGATGCTGAGATAGGACAGAATCCTGAAGCTGAGAAATATAGGCACGGGGCTGGTCATGGTCATCCTCCAAGGAGTTGACCCGAGTTGCTATATGATGAAGGTCTTGCCGTAATGCAGAGATTTTTGCGTGGATTTCCGTATGGATTTCCGTATGGTATGCCTCAGTAACTTCAGCAATTAGAGAGCAAGAGAGGAACTGGAGCCATTGTGGCAGGAGGGAGGATGGAGGTAGTTCACTCTTTTCCAACTGTGGATGCTGGGAGGCAGGAGGAGGTGAATGGGGAGACATGGCAGCATATGGGGACATAGAGGGAGTTGTACTAATGTCCACTTCAGCTCCCCAGGAATGTGCAGATGAAGAGTCTCCTGAGTACAGGGGGGGCACTGGGGAGGGGGGCACTGGGGGGGGGCTGACCCATGAAGAATGTCTCTGAGGTGCAGACAGGAGCTGCAGGGGAGCCAGCATTGGAGCCAGGGGCCAGAGGCAGAGGAGAAGCAGGCTGTGTGAGGAGAGGCTGGGGGTCAGGGCGCTGCAGGCAGGAGGCAGAGCTGGTTTCTTGCAGCATTGATGATGCAGCCAGGGAAGAAGTTACAGGCGGCGCCATTTTGGATTGCGGGGGAGCCATCTGAGGGACCGGAGGTGTCAGAGGAGCCGTGGTGCCGCTGGAAGAATGCAGGGTGGCCACCCACGGCCCAGAGAGAAGCGGCTGTGAAGCAGGCGCGGCCTGGGAAGATGGCCACTGCCACGCGGAGGCCCGGGTAGCAGCCGACGGGGGAAGCAGGTAAGAGGCGAACTGGGCCGACAGCGGAGGCAGGGGTCCCTGGGGTGGAGGCTCCAACAGTTTTCTTCCCCATGGAGGGGGCAGGCAAGCTAATTTAGGTCCTGGTGTAGGCAGGCAGGGCAGGAGCCGTAGAAAAACACGACCGGCTACATCAGGTCATAGGCCACGCCCCCTGCAGGACAGTTTTATGGTCCAGCTTGTAGAAGATCCAACTTTAGTAGTACGTCCCGTTGTTGGAAATGTCACTTGGTAATAGTGAACCTAATCTAATCAGATTCCACCTAAACTGTGAAAAACAAAACAAAGTTTGGGAGGGCAAAATCCCTCAATTTTAAAAAGGACAATTTTTGCAGATTAAGGGCTGCACTTCAGGATATAGACAGGGCTATTGTCAAATAGTGATACAGAGGTTAAGTTGGACACATTTAAATCTACATCGAGCAAGTATATAGCAAAATGTATACTCATAGGGAACAAGTATCAATGTTGTAAATTAACCTCCCTCCCCCATGGCTTACATCTATAGTTACATCTAAAGAGTGATAAACAATAAAAAATCGGCATTTAAAAAATCCAAATTCAAAGGGTCAGCAGTAGCGTTTGAGAATTACAAGGTGCTTAATAAAATCCCCCCAAATTCTTTAAATATATAAATGCAAGAAAAACAAGGTCAGAACAGGTAGATCACCTAAATAATGATAATGGAGAGTTGGTCACAGGGGATCAAGAAAAAATACAGCTGCAAATGGGTTCTTTACCTCTGTGTATACAAAAGAATTGGTAGTAGTCGATGTAGGTGTCACCAATGCAGGTAATACATCAACATCAACCCATATACTAAACTATATAAACATAGAAATGGTCTAAGCCAAGCTAAACAAACTAAACATAAGCAAGACTCTGGGTACAGATGGATTACACCCAGGGGTATTTAAAGAACTCAGTCCAGTCATTGCTGTACCCGTTTTTCATTTTTAGGGACTCTTTAATGACAGGTACAGTGCCAAGAGACTAGCGCAAGGCAAATGCTGTGCCTATTTTCAAAAGGGCTATAGGTCTACCCCAGGTAATTACAGACCAGTGAGTTCAACATCCATTGTAGGGAAACTGTTTGGGGACTCTTAAGTGACTATATACAAGAGTATGTGTACTGTACTGTACATAATATTATATGTGACAGACGGCATGGTTTTAGTAAAGATAGAAGTTGTCACACTAACCTGATTTGTTTTTATGAAGAGGTAAGTAGAAATCTGGAAAGAGTGGAGGCTGTGGATATAGTGTTCCTGGACTTTGCAAAGGTGTTTAACGCTGTCTCTCTTAGACATTTAATGGGTAAAATCACGTCCATTAGTTTGGAAAACATAGTTTGTAATTAGATTGAAAACTGGTTAAAGGATCATATCCAGAGAGTTGAGGTCAATGGTTGCAGTTCAGACTGGTTCTCTGTTATAAGTGGTGTACCCCAGGATTCAGTGTTGGATCCTCTGTTATAAGTGCTGTACACCAGCAGGGGCGTAACTAGCAAAGACTGGGCCCCATAGCAAACTTTTGACTTGGCCCACCCATGGCATAGCGCCCCCTTTCCTGGCCCCCACACAGTATAACGCCCCATTGATACACACTATAATGTCCAAAAGTGGCCCCTGCACACATATATCCCTTCGATTTAGCCCTGTCTTTGAAAAAGAGTATAAAACCCTGAATGGTAACAGCTCAGTCATGTGAGGAATCTAGCCACATCCAAACCAACTACATCAATGTGTTCCTCCTGGACCAGGGTTTCAAGCTCCCCTACTATGCTCGCTAGGCTTCTGGCATTTGTCAACACACACTTAAACTTGCCATCCAAGTTGACATGTTTATTTCTAGAAATGTGCATTCTTCTACTGTACTAACTGGACTATAGCACTGGTACACCAATGTCACCTGTTTGCCTAACAGGTCCATAAATTGATTTGGAGCCACTGACCTGTTCTTCAGAATGGACAGCCTCAAATAATGGAATTTTGCAACCCCTTTTTACCATGCTTCCATCCCCCCAAAATCTCAAGGTCAAACTGGTGAAATCTGACGTGGGTCCTAAACAGATAAGCAAACAGTTATTTCTTGGTACACCAAAAAATGGCACCTACCCCTGCCTTAACTGTCTCCAATGTAACAACATTATCAAAGGACCCTTTGTCAGCCATCCATTGACTGGCCAGGACAGTCCAATTAAAGGCTTCTGTACGTGCAACTCCTCTTTCATTGTTTACATAATGAAGTGCCCGTGCAGTCTCGTATATGTTGGTGAGACTTCCCAACATATACGAGACCGCATAACACAGTATGAGTCCATTATGCGATGTAAAAAACTACTCCTTCCTGTTCTGGCTCATTTCCGTCAGTTCTAATATTAGATAGCACAACTGAAGTTCCAGGTCCTAGAACACATTTCTGCCCCACGACGTAACGGTGATAGACCCGAACCTTATGACTAATTAGAGAGGCCTACTGGATCCACAGGATCAACTTCTTAACTCCCAATGGTCTGAACCGTGAATATGAAATTTACTGTTTCATCTAACTGCAGTTTTTGCTTTATATTCAAATTGTCATATTTATAATCATATTTGTATTGTCACAACTATTAATCATTTTCCTTTCCCTTCCAGACATTGTAACCTGGTTAGATTTCCCTTCTCTCCTCATGATCTTACACATATCCTTTTTTCTGGGTAGTATCTTTCTTTATAATTAAGGGCTTTTTATCTTTCATATTTTTCTCTCTTCTCTTTTCTTTTATCTTTCACACCTTCCTTTTTTATGCTCTCATATCTCTCCCCACCTCAGCCCCTCATGGTAAACTCTTTGTCCACAACACTATATCCAGGTTTATACTCCCCATCATATACAAAGCACTATCATACCCATATCAGCCTTTTATTTTCATCACTTTTTGTCACAACACCCACTTACATACACTGTTCCTCTCCACTAGAATATACTGTCTCTCTCTATTATTTACACATATATATTCATCTACTACTGATCATACTGGTTTCATCTTCTACTACTGCGCATGACCATCTCCCTCTGGCGGTCAGCGTTGAGGCAAGCGATAACTCCTTTATACACACTACACATGTCCCTTTATACATATGCGATCCATTCCGGGACACTCATATTTAATACGCAGTGATCCCCATAACCCACAGCATGCCTTGCAACAGCTTAACTGCTCTATCCCTCGGCGTTATCCCGCAACAACTTCATTTGTACAACCACATCCTCCACAAACCGGCATGTTTTACTACTGCTTCTTGCTCCCTAAATCTCACTATTCTGGACCACACATTTAATCTGCTTGTATTATATCATCTGGGACCTCCATGTTTTTGTTTTTCATTTGTGCTTCTGATCCAGTACCCCTATGATAATATTTGAGCTTGTGTTTATACTTGTTAGTACCCCTATGATGATGTTTGAGTTTGTGTTTGCACTTGTTCATGTTACATATCTCTGTGTATTCCTATTTATGTAGCTCTATCTAGAACTACTCCACTGTTTTCCCTTAACTCTATACTAGATGACTTACAATATTACCAACCATCCGTAACGTCCAATGTGCAATTTATACGCTGGAATGTTTTCATTGTTGAGTTGTATATAGACATGTGTATGTCTGTACAGTATAGTGAGTAAGATACAGTGACTTGCAAAAGTATTCATATCCCTTGAACTTTTTCACATTTTGTCACCTTACAACCACAAACTGAAATGTATTTTATTGAGATTTTAAGTGATAGACCAACACAAAGTAGCAGATAATTGTGAAGTGGAATGAAAATGATACATGGTTTTCAAAAATTTTAATCAAATAAAAATTTGAAAAGTGTGACATGAAAAGTATTCAGCCCCCTGTACTCTGATACCCCTAAATAAAATCTAGTGCAATCAATTGCCTTTAGAAATCACTTAATTAGTTAATAGAGTCCAGCTGTGTGTAATTTAGTTTCAGTATAAATACACCTGTTCTGTGAAGGCCTCAGTGGTTTGTTAGAGAACACTAGTGAACAAACAGCATTATCAAGACCAAGGAAATCACCAGAAAGGTCAGAGATAAAGTTGTGGAGAAGTTTAAAGCAGGGTTAGGTTATAAAAACATATCCCAAGACTCAAGCATCCCAAGGAGCACTGTTCAATCCATCATCCAAAAATGGAAAAAGTATTCTACAACTGCAAACCTACCAAGACATAGCTGTCGACCTAAACTGACAGATTGAGCAAGGAGAGCACTGGTCAGAGAAGCAGTCAAGAGGCCCATGGTGACTCTGTAGGAGCTGCAGAAATCCATAGCTCAGGTGGGGAATATGTCCACAGGACAACTATAAGTTGTGCACTCCACAAATCAGGCCTTTATGGAAGAGTGGCAAGAAGAAAACCATTGTTGAAAAAAAGACATACAGTAAGAAGTGCCGTTTACAGTTTACCACAAGCCATATAGGGGACACAGCAAACATGTGGAAGAAGGTGCTCTGGTCAGATGAGACCAAAATCGAACTTTTTGGCCTAAATGCAAAGCGCTATGTGTCGTGGAAAAGTAACACTGCTCATCACCCTGAACACACCATCCCCACTGTTAAACATGGTGGTGGCAGCATCATGGAGATACCAAATATGTATGCTATTATTGTATTTCACTTGTTTAAATAATAAGTAAAGTAAAATGTATTTTGTGTCTTTTTTTTATATTCGTGCTCTCTAGTTTATTTTTTTCAGATATCTTTGAGCAAAGTCAGACATCTTTGGTATCCAGGAACAATGGAACTATAAGGTAGCATCCTACAAAGACAATTTACTTAATTCTCTCCAAAATCAAAATTAATTTTTCAAAATCCCATGAGATGAATTTCTCCGTCCCTGCCCCCATAATCGCTCAGTGACTTTTTTCATATTTTCCATCTCTGCCTTCCAAAATTCATAACTTTTTAAAACTTTTCTTTCGATATAGCTATTAGAGATGAGCGAATTTCTCCAAAGTTCGATTCGGCAGTTCTATTCGAAGTTCCCAAAATTCGATCCGAATTACTTCGCAGCGAATAAACAGCTATTTCCGGTCTTCAGAGAGCCGGGGTGGACGAGTGGGCAGCAAAATGGTGGAAGCCCTTGGATACCACGGTCATGTCTCTCTCTCTCTCTCTCTCCAGCATGGACAAGTTTTAATCATGTGGAAGGATCTGCTAACAAACAAAGACACGCCTACCCAATCACATCACTAGAGACCATCATGTGACTGTCTGATGTCACAAAGGTCCTTACTAAATATTCGTTACCGCGAAGCATCAGGAAATCCGGAATCGTGGTGAATCGAAGATTTCCTGAAATTCGGATCGAATTCCACTTCTGCAGAATCGATTTGCTCATCTCTAATAGCTATGTGAGGCTTCTTCTTTGCGCAACATGTTGTTAATTTGGCACCATTTTGGGGTACATATAATTTTTGATTAGATTTTGTTAACATTTTGCTATTGATCACGGCAGTGGAACAATGTTAATGTCACCTGGCTTGGCAGGTATGCAATATTCAAAACAAATGTGTTACCTATAATTTTTTATCTCTTTCATGACTCTCCCTATTAGATTACCAGCATCCTTCTTTAAAACTTTTACACCAGTTCAACACAAATTCTTCTGGGTTTGTAAACTGACAAGGATTAAGGCTAGGGCCCCACATAGCAAACTGCAGCCAAAAAGCACTGCAGAAAAGACTTTTTCACAGAAAGTCCGCAGAGTTTTCCTCTGCTTCTATTATACCTCTACGGAAAATGCTAGCATTCCTGTAGGAATAATTGATATGTTGCGATTTGCAAAAATGTGAGCATTTTTGAAATTGCAGCATTTCTGATGCGGATATTTTTCAGCAATGTGTGGATGGGATTAGCCAGAATTCCATCCATTTTGCAGGTACTGTAAAACGAGGCGTTTTCGCAACATGGGGACCCTGCCTAAATGCGCTATCCTTTGCATACTCAAGTACAGTAGCAGGATGGGGCTCACTGACTTGATTTCCTACCATCTGGTCTCTCACTTGGTCTAAGTGCTGGATTTGTCAATTGGTCAATTTGCAGACTCAATGTGCAGCTCTAAGTTTCAGACCAGAATTAGGCCAGAATGTAATAGACTGTCATCCAGCATCATTAAATCTCATCTGACTCTGTCTTCCATCCTCAGGTATGTCTCCCCCATTTGGACTCAGATATTGAAACACTACTGCTTCATTCATAACTATACCTCTGCTTGCTCTTATTGTCATTTCTCCTGGTATGTCCCCCCATTTGGACTCAGATATTGAAACACTACTGCTTCATTCATAACTAATAATAATAATAACAACACATTTTATTTATATAGTGCCAACATATTCTGCAGCACTGTACAATTTGTAGGGTTCAAGTACATTACAAAGAAATAGTCAATTCACACAATGGGACTGAGGGCCCTGCTCGCAAGAGCTTACAATCTGTGAGGTAGAGGGGGTGACACAGGAGGTAGCAGGGGCGGCATCAGAGGTAGCATTGCTTATACAATGGTCAGACAATTTAGTAATAGAGGTTACTGTCATTACACATATATAAAGCTGTATGAGTCGTCACCAGTCATGTCCTATAACGTGCAGATGGTGCCTGGACATATAAAGTTAGTCTGAAAAGGCATCATATCCTGTGGGGTAATGCGGGAGCGTGAACAGAAGGTACGTTTTAGGGAATCTAACTATGGAAGGGTTTACATTAGGAGTTGTGATAGGCCTGTCTGAAAAGTTATGTCTTTAGTTTGCGCTTGAAGCTGTAGAAATTGGGGGTTAATCTGATAGTCCGGGATAGAGCATTCCAGAGAAGTGGTGAATCTCAGGAGAAGTCTTGTATACGAGCGTGGGAGGTTCTGATAATAGAGGATGTTAGTCTTAGGAAATTGAGTGAACAGACATCACGGGTTGGGCGATAGACAGAGATAAGGGAGGAAATGTAGGGAGGTGCAGCATTATGGAGAGCCTTGTGAATGAGGATGATAAGTTTATATTGTATTCTGTATTGAATAGGCAGCCAATGTAGTGATGGACACAGAATGGAGGCATCGCTGAATAGATTGTAGAGGGGAGAGTTTAGTAAGGGGAAGACCGATAAGTAAGGAGTTATTGTAGTCAAGGCGAGAGTGAATCAGGTCAACAATAAGTGTCTTTAGTGTATCTCTGATAAGGAAAGGGCGTATTCTGGAGATGTTTTTGAGGTGGAGATAACATGAGCGTGCGAGTGATTGGATATGGTGAGTGAAGGAAAGGTCAAACAAAACCCCGAGGCAGCGGACATACTGCCTAGGAGTTATGGTAAGGCCGGAGACTGCAATGTAGATATCAGGGACAGATCTATTAGATGGTGGAAACAGCAGTAGGTCAGTCTTTGAGAGATTCAGTTTCAGAAGAGCGAAGACATGATATTTGAGACAGCAGAGAGACAGTCACTGGTGTTCTGTATTAGTGCCGGTGTGATGTCGAGGGGTGACGTATATAATTGAGTGTCATCAGCATAAAGATGGCACCGGAAGACAAATCTGGTGATGGTTTGTCCAATGGGGGCCATGTAGAGGGAGAAGAGCAGGGGGCCTAGGACCGAGCCCGCAAATGATACACTGATAGTGCGGTCAGATAATAGGAGAACCAGGAGAGCGCGGTGTCCGTGAGGCCAACAGAGCAGAGCATAATGAGGAGGAGTCAAATGCTGCTGAGAGATCCATAAGAATAAGAAGAGAGAAGTCACCTTTGGATTTAGCCGTCTGGAGATCATTGGAGACTTTTGTGAGGGCCGTTTCAGTAGAGTGCAGAGTGAGGAAGCCAGATTGTAAGGGGTCAAGAAGAGAGTTAGCAGAAAGATAGCAGATTAAATAAGAATAGACCAAGCGTTAGAAGATTTTGGAGATGAAAGGGAGGTTAGAGAGAGGTCGATAGTTAGCAGAACAGGACGGGTCAAGGGAGGATTTCTTCAATAGTGGGGTTATGACAGCATGTTTGAAAGAGGATGGGAAAATTCCAGGAGAGAGAGAGGTTAAATATTTTAGTAAGGTAGGTCGTGACAGCAGGAGACAGAGACTGGAGAAGTTGTGAGGGGAAAGGGTCACTACTGCAGTTCGTTGGGCGAGAAGAAGAAAGTAGGTGAGAGACTTCCTCTTCTGTAACAGGTTCAAAAGTTCAGAATGAACAGTCTGAAGTGCATTTGGTGAGGGAATCAATGCCACCTGGGAATTGGGCAGTTATTTCCTGACGGATCTTATCAATTTTGTCATGGAAATAAGTGGCCAGGTCATCTGCGCTAAGGTCTGTGAATGGCACCTGCACCTTGGGGGTGAGTAAGGAGTGAAAAGTTTCAAAGAGCCTTTTAGGGTTAAAGGAGAGAGAGAAGAGATAAGAGTGGTGAAATAGGCTTGTTTGGCGAGGTGAAATGCAGAGCTATAGGTTTTAAGCATAAATTTGACATGGAGGAAGGCTGCAGGTGTACGTGATTTTCTCCACAGACGTTCAGCACACCTAGAGCACCGCTGAAGAAAACATGTTTGTGGCATGTGCCAGGGTTGCTGCCTTCTGTGTCTAACTTTTCGAGTGGAGGGGGGATCCGCTTCAGCCAATGCACTGTTAAGGGTTTCATTATAGTGACTGGTGGCCAGAATGGGACAAGAAAGTGAAGAGATGAGGGAAAGAGAGGACTGTAGAGTATCTGAGAGATGCTGGGTGCTAATATCACGTAAATTCCTATATGTATGATGAGTAGGTATGTCCTGAGAAGGAGAGGAAACACTGATGGTGAGGGCAGAAGGTTATGGTCAGAGAGTGGCAGAGAAGAGTTAGTAATTTTAGAAACTGTGAGGAGTCGATGGAAGACAAGATCAATGGTGTTGGCATCTACATGTGTGGCGGAAGAGGAAAGTTGTGAAAGACCAAAAGAAGTGGTTATTGAGAGAAACTGTGAGACAGCTGGGGAGACAGGGGTGTCAGTGGGGATGTTAAAGTCACCCATGATGAGGGTAGGAATTTCACTGGATAAAAAGAGGGGAAGCCAAGAAGCAAAGTGATTTATAAATTGGTAGGGTGAGCCAGGTGGACAGTAGATCACAGCTACCCATAAGGAGAGTGGGCGGAAAAATCTGATGGCTTGGACTTCAAATGAGGGGAATGTGAGTGAGGGTACCGGTGGGATGGCCTGAAAAGTGCACTGTGGTGACAGAAGTATCCCTACCCCTCCACCCTTCCTGTTGTTAGGCCTAGAAGTGTGTGAGAATTGTAGGCCACCATGAGACAGAGCAGCAGGGGACACTGAATCAGACTGCTGGATCCAGGTTTCAGTAAGGGCGAGCAGGTTAAGAGATTTACTGAGGAATAAGTCATTAATATATTCTAGTTTGTTACACGCTGAGCAGCGTTCCAGAGAGAACAGTTAAAAGAGACAGGAGAAAGATAAGGAGAGGGAACATGGTAAATATTGATGAGGTTTGTAGGATTTCTATGGTTTCAGAAAGAGAAAAAATTAGGGAAAGAAGGAAGACCAGGGTTTGGAGAGATGTCCCCAGCAGCTAGGAGGAGCAAAATGGACAGAGACAGAAGGTGGTTCAATGATTTATGTGGATGTTTATTATGAGAGAATTCCTCAAAAGTTCGATTCGCCAGTTCGATTCGAAGTTCCAAAAAAAATTTGCTTCGATCCAAATTACTTTGCAGCGAATATCGCTAAAAAACACCTATTTCCTAGCTTCAGAGAGCCTGTATAATGGTGTAGAACATTGTGCCTTGCAGTAACATGCATAGGGAGCCTACTGTGTTAGTCAAACAATACTGTAAGTCCGAATGACACACACATGACAGGCGTCGCTCTTATAATCGATGCACACTTCACTTATTTGGACAGTTATGGGGCCAAAACTGTCCAACTAACTCAAGTGTGAACCCAGCCTTACAGGTCCATGTTAGTGCCAGGTAGAAAGAACCATGCAGAGGCCCAACATCCTACTGTAGAGTGAAAGAGCGCACTCCTTTTACACCCTCGTTTGCAGATTCCACATAGATGTCTACAGAGTGGCAAGGCGACGTAATGTGGAGTTGGCAGCAGCATGAGGATGCCATACAGTGACCCAGTGGAAGTGGCATTAGAAGGACATACAGTGACCCAGCAGTGGCAGCGGCATGAGGAGGGCATACAGTGACCCAGTGGCTGCGGCATGAGGAGGGAATTTAGTGACCCAGTGGCAGCGGCATGAGGAGTACACAGAGTGACCCAGTGGGAAGCAGCATGAGGAGAACATACAGTGACCCAGTTCCTTCCCTGTGTGACTTTGTTCGCCCAGGCAAACGAGGTGTAGAACAGTGTGACACCGCTGTGCCCTGCACATGTGGTATGCTGGAGGAGCATACACTTTATTTAAAGGTGTTTATTAGTGTGGAAACCCATAAAGAGGACCATATTCGCCATTTTGTTGCATAAAGTTGCAGGCCATTTATCAATACAGTATTGTCAATAATTCAATAATTCGGAGCCACAAATCTCTGCCTTTATCGCGCTTTTGTTATAGGTGTTAATTAGTGGAGAAAGAAATAAGGGGCATATTTGCCATTTTCTTCAAAGTAGAAAATAACAGGCCTTTTTGCCCTTTGCAATTACGTTTTTTCACAAACAGTACAGTATGTCAGACAGAGAAGCGAGAGGCCATGCACAGGGGAGGGCCGCAGGCCTAAATGTTTCTGACACAGGCACAGGTTGCAGCAGAGTAAGGGGGTGTGGCAGCAGGGGTCAGTTACAGAGGCCTGAGCTCCCAGTGTCAAGTAGCAGTCGTGTCTTGACCAGCAACCCAACGGTTGTAGACTGGTTGACTCGGTCATCCAATTCATGCCAAGTCACAACAGACACCCCCAGCCAAGAGTTGGTGGGTTCGTCAGACACAACCTTAGTTGGCATGGCCTGGCAGCAGGCCCTGTGCCCTCACCTGTCCTCAACTTGCCTCTGTCCTTTTCTGTTCCCTCAGCTAAAGAAGTACTTTATGCTGTGGGCTCAGATCCACTGTTCAGTGAGGAGGAGGTATTATTATTATTTATTATTATTGTTTATTTATATATATAGCACCATTAATTCCATAGTGCTTTACATTTGAGGTTAACATACGGTACACAAAATATACAAAACAGATAATACTAACAGTGACCTACTGGCAAAGTGGGATACAGGGCCCTGCCCGCAAGGGTTTACAATCTATGAGGGAAGAGGGATAGAGAAAGAAGGTGGGGGTAGAGGCTGTTCAGGTGGTGGTATGGAGACATAGCGTTATTGGGGGTTGTAGGCCTTCCTGAATAGGTGAGTCTTCAGGGCCTTCTTGAAGCTTGTGATTGTGGGGGCCAGTCTTATGCATCTTGGTAATGAGTTCCAGAGTATGGGGGATGCACGGGAGAAGTCTTGGAGACGGTTGTGTGAAGAGCGGATAAGAGCAGAGCGGAGTAGGAGGTCTTTGGAGGATTGGAAATTACATGCGTGCAGGTAGCGGGAGATTAGGTCGGAGATATATGGAGTGGACAGGTTGTGGATGGCTATGTATGTCAGCGTTAGTAATTTGAACTCTATTTGCTGGGCAACGGGTAGCCAGTAAAGGGATTGGAAATGAAGAACGGAGGGAGTGGTGTATTAAGCGAGCGGTGCAGTTTAAGGTGGACTGGAGGGGGGCGAGAGTATTTGCTGGGAGGCCATGGAGAAGGGTGTTACAGTAGTCTAAGCGAGAAATTATGACGACATGGACTAGCATCTTTGTAGTTTCTGGGGTGAGGAAGGAGCAGATTCGATGGATGTTCTTGAGTTGGAGGCGGCAGGAGGTGTTGAGGGTTTGGATGTGCGACTTGAAGGATAGGTCAGAGTCCAAGGTTATCCCAAGGCAGCGTATCCATGGGACAGTCAGCAGCTACTGCTCAGCTAAGATCTGGAGGAGACATCCGGTAGGCGGGCAAATAGTGATGAGGAGAGGGGCATGGGAGCTGGTGTTGAGGAGGACATCAGTGAACTGCAGACTGTAGTGGATGAAAATGAAGCCGATCATAATTGGGAGGGGCTTCATCGTCATCAGGAGAAGAGGCTTGCAGCTTGCGCATGAGGCAGCGGGGGAGTCAGCAGGGTGGCAGCAGTGGGAGGTCGGGAGCTAAACATGCCTGGGGTAGACCACCCGCTTCGCGGCAGCCTACCTGCCCAGAAAGGAGTGGTGCAGGGGTTCACGGAGGCAGTGGCGGTAGCAGTCAGTTAGCGCAGACTGTTGGAGGTAAATCACCTACTCGGCGGTGTGGCAGTTTTTTGTAACTTGGACAGGTGATGCAGCTTCAGCCTCCATGTTCTCATGCCGTTGGTCGTGCAACAATGTCAGCCTCAACCTCCACTGTCTCCTCAGCCTCCACTGCAGGATCAATTCACAGTGCTCCTCCAGCATACCACATGTGTAGGGCACAGCGGTGTCATGCTGTTCTACACCTCGTTTGCCTGGACGAACGGAGTCACACAGGGGAGGAACTGCTCTGTGTCCTTCCTCAAGAAATCAAATCCTGGCTTTTTCCGCGACACCTCAAAATCGGAACCATGGTGACTGACAACGAGAAGAACATGGTGTCGTCGTTTCTTCAAGGAGGGCTAAGCCATGCGCCCAGCATGGCGCATGTGTTCAATCTGGTTGTCAAGCGTTTCCTTAAGTGTTCCACCCATCTGCAAGACATCTTAAAAATGTCAAGGAAACTTTGCATGCACTTCAGCCACTCGTACACCACCAAGCACACCCTCCGTGAGCTGCAGCGGCAGACCGGCCTCCCACAACATAGGCTGATATGCAATGTTTCCACCCGTTGGAATTCCACCCTCCATATGTTGGATCGACTATATGAACAGAGAAAAGCCATAAACCATTTCTTTATGATCCAAGCGGACAGAGGTACTCCCCTGTGTACCATACGCCGGCAGATTTTTTGGTTTTTTGGCCTTTTTTCAGAGAATATGAATGATAACACAAAAACTTTTTCTCCACTCATGGTTAGTGGTTGGTTGAAGCCATTTATTGTCAAACTTCTGTGTTTTCTCTTTTTAAATCATAATGACAACCAAAAACATCAAAATGACCCTGTTCTAAAGTTAACATACCCCGGTTCTTAATACCGTGTTGCCCCCTCTAACATCAATAACAGCTTGAAGTCTTTTGTGGTAGTTGTGGATGAGGCTCTTTATTTTCTCATATGTCACAGAATTGGAGTGGAATTCAAAAAAAATCATATAATAATTTATTATAATTTAATAAAAGTGGACAAGCCACTATTTATGTGAGTGTCTAAAAATATATATGGTACTGTGATCAAGATCACTGGAAACTCATAAATAGAACAAATCTGATTCCAGCCCAATACTTGCATCCCATATAGATTACCCAAAGCTATAATTAACACATCAGCTGAATGTCTGGTGTCAGAGCAGTATGTGCAACTCCAAGATCACCTAGTCTGGTATACACACAGCAGTGCTGAGAGTCATTTATCCCAGCACCACTTAATAAGCTAATGCCTGGTGTAAGAGCAGTAATGCAGCTCCAAAATCACCTCTAATAAAAGTGGACAAGCCACTGTTTATGTGAGTGTCTAAAAAATATATGGTATTGTGATGACGATCACTGGAAACTCATAAACAGAACAAATCTGATTCCAGCCCACTACTCGCATCCCATATAGATTACCCAAAGCTATAATTAACACATCAGCTGAATGTCTGGTGTCAGCGCAGTATGTGCAACTCCAAGATCACCTAGGCTGGTATACACACAGCAGTGCTGAGAGTCATTTATCCCAGCACCACTTAATAAGCAAATGCCTGGTGTAAGAGCAGTAGTGCAGCTCCAAAATCACCTAAGCTGCTATACAAACAAAGCGTTAAGAGTAATAAATCACAGCACCAATTTGCAAGCTCTAAACAGCTAAGCAAACAAACAGCTCTGAGAACAATGGATCCCAGTGCCGATTTAAAAGCTCAACATGTTTCCCTCATTAGAATATTGAAATGAGTTCATCAGGAGCAAATAGAAGTGATTATATATACCACATAGCAGGACCTATAATATCTCCAAACGCTACCCCTGCCTCTAGAACCTGGCAGTGATAAAGGTAGATCCTAGCGTTAGAGTCCATCCCCCTATGCCTAACTCCCCTCTGATTCTCAGGCAATTAGGTACAATCACAGCATTCAGAAAGCAGTAAAAACTGCAGTTCCCGGGGATATCCTAAGTACCGGGGCTCACCATTAGTATATGTGGTATATATAATCACTTCTATTTGCTCCTGATGAACTCATTTCAATATTCTAATGAGGGAAACCCAGGGAAATCGGCACTGGGATCCATTGTTCTCAGCCCTGTTTGTTTGCTTAGCTGTTCAGAGCTTGCAAATTGGTGCTGTGATTTATTACTCTTAACGCTTTGTTTGTATAGCAGCTTAGGTGATTTTGGAGCTGCACTACTGCTCTTACACCAGGCATTTGCTTATTAAGTGGTGCTGGGATAAATGACTCTCAGCACTGCTGTGTGTATACCAGCCTAGGTGATCTTGGAGTTGCACATACTGCTCTGACACCAGACATTCAGCTGATGTATTAATTATAGCTTTGGGTAATCTATATGGGATGCGAGTAGTGGGCTGGAATCAGATTTGTTCTGTTTATGAGTTTCCAGTGATCGTCATCACAATACCATATATTTTTTAGACACTCACATAAACAGTGGCTTGTCCACTTTTATTAGATTATAATAAATGTTAAGTTTTATTATATGATTTTTTTCAATTCCACTCCAATTCTGTGACATATGCCTGTAGTGGAATGGATATACACCCTCTGTGATTTTCTTTATTTTCTCAGATGGTAAAACTGCCCATTCTTCTTGGCAAAAAGTCTCCAGTTCCTGTAAATTCCTGGGCTGTCTTGCATGTACTGCACACTTGAGATCTCCCCAGAGTGGCTCAATGATTTTGAGGTCAGGAGACTGAGATGGCCACTCCAGAACCTTCACTTTCTTCTGTTGTAGCCAATGACAGGTCGACTTGGCCTTGTGTTTTGGATCGTTGTCATGTTGGACCATCCAAGTACGTCTCATGTGCAGCTTCCTGGCTGATGAGTGCAAATTTGCCTCCAGTATTTGCTCATAATGTGCTGCATTCATATTTCCTTTACTTTGACCAAGTTTCCTGTGCCTTTAGCATGACTGTAACTTTAACGTTAGCCAGTGGCAGCTCATGCACGACACCTGCCGTTTGCTCGTTTCCTTTGAGGAGGCTACTTTGTTAGTCAGTCGCCAGGACTACTGGATGAACAACTTCATTCCACTGATTCACATCCTGGAAAAGATGCTTTTCAATCTGGCTGGTCAGGGGACTGGAAATGAAGCGTCTACATCTCAAGGCCACATGAGCCCTGTGGGGGATGAACTGGAGGAGGAGGATGAGGAGGACATTGGAGCACAAACCATGTGTAGCCAAATGGGTGGAGAGGAGGAGCAGGAGCAACCAGAACAGCCAGAGGAAGATGAGGAGGATGAGGCAGATGACCCATACACACCGTGGCAGTATGCAGTGGAGATGGACTTCCTTGCGCAATGACAGCCAAATTGTCACCATGCGGCAGAGGGATGACTAGTGGCTCTCCACCATGTTAGACCCTCACTACCAGGGAAAAATGGGAGCCTTTTTTACACCCTCTGAGAAGGAGGACAAACTGAACTTCTATAGAGATATCCTATGTAGTAAGTTGGCTGCTGCCTATCTGCGCTATCGTCCATCCTCTCGCATGTCTGACCGAAGGAGGGCCCTGAGAGCTCAACTTGCACTGGCATGGCAGCTGTGGGAGGGGGTGGGGGTCGCAGGAGTAGTATCGGCTCCATCAGCACAATGGGAACAAAATGGCGAATATGGTCCTCCTTATGGGTTTAGACACTAATAAACACCTTTAAATAAGTGATAATAACCACTAAGAATTATTGAATTATTATTGACAATACTGTTTTAAAAATGGCCTGCAACTTTATACTGGTAACAAAATGGCGAATATGGTCCTTTTTATGGGTTTAGACACTAATGAACACCTTTAAATAAGTGATAACCGCTAAGAATTATTGAATTATTATTTACAATACTGTATTGAAAAATGGCCTGCAACTTTATACTGATAACAAAATGGCGAATATTGTCCTTTTTATGTGTTTTGACACTAATAAACACCTTTAAATAAGTGATAACCGCTAAGAATTATTGAATTATTACTGACAATACTGTTTTGAAAAATGGCCTGCAACTTTATACTGGTAACAAAATGGCGAATATAGTCGTTATGTCTTTCCCCATGTTTATTACAGATAAGTGCAGATATTATTGAAAGATAATTCAGTTTTCTTTGGCACAATAGTACGGAATAATGTTATGCCTTGGAAGAACAGTGAATAAGCCCCTTATAATAAACACCTTTAAAAAGGCTTTTTTTTTACAGATACATGCAGATATGGCTTTGGCACAATAGTACTGAATAATGTTATGCCTTGAAAGAACAGTGAATAATCCCCTTATAATAAAAGCCTTTAAAAAGGCTTTTTTTTACAGATACGTGCAGATATTAGTGTATGATATTTCACTTTTTTTTTGCTGTACTGCACTGTAAAAGGCTTGTTGTGTTCCACCTTGAAGACACAGATATGAGTAATGAGCAGCAGTATAATGGCAGTGAGTGCTGCAATGTGAATTATGCTGCAAATTCTTGCTGTAAATGAGCCTGCAACCACCCAAAATTCTTCTCCCAATTCCTACCTATGCTTTCCCTACAGTTCTAAGGCTCAGCCTCTTTCCCTGAACTTCTATATGTTTTCTAAGTCTTTACCTAGCTCCTGCCAACGTCTGTCCCTACAGTAAGAGTGATGTGGAATGACTGTACCTAAAATGGCCGAGGGTTTTTATAGGGCTGTAACATCACAGGTCCTGCTGTCTGCTAATTAGCTGCACGCTTGGCATTGTGGGTCCCACGCTCCCAGAGTCCCTTCCCCCTTGTCCTAACATGTGCGGCGGACATTTTATAAAAAAATGTGATTCGATGCATCGAAGCGTGAGGAAATCCGGAATCGTGGTGAATCGAAGATTTCCTGAAATTCAGATCGAATTTCACTTCTGCAGAATTAATTCGCTCATCTCTAATGTTTATGTTTGGTTTTACTGCTAAAAGAAGTATAGGGATTAGGGTGGTTAAAGAGAGTGAAAAGTGTGTGAGAGCTGTATATGGGAAAAGGAAGAAGAGAAGGACTGATGTGGATAGTGTGCACTGGTGGTAGAGATGGTGGGGAGGTCTGCAGGAAGACAATTGCTAAGATATTAAGTGACAGTGCAACTCTTTCATACCATGTCTTAAAGCTTGTTGTTTTGGGTTTAAGTTTACCTGGTGTTCTTCCATGGTTTGCCTATCTTGTTCCCTGTCTCAGTGCCATGTATAAGTGTACTTTGTTTAATATGCACTTAGGATAAGATGGACAATGCATTAGGAAATGCCCCCCTGCATTGGAAATGCTTCCCCCATGAACTGTATCTACTTATATAGGGATGCAGAGCTTGAAAACTAGCACTAATTTAACTCGTTAAACAATTAATCAACAAACTGCGGCATATGAGGAGACTGGCCTATGTAGTTACAAATAAACACTGACCAGGGGACTACCATAAAATCACAGAGCATCAAAAGACTGACACAAGTACAGATAACACATGGTATTACAAAAATACAGACTTCATGAAAGACTAAGATAGGGTTCAGTAAACAATAAGACTTGGGTGTAATAGAAGATGAAGCTACCATTCAAATTTATAGCATGAGTTGAAGGTATGTGCACAGCAAGCAGAAATGAGTTGAATGGAAGATGACGTTACCTGTATGATGAAAATAAGAGTGAAGGTCAGAATCAAGGCATGTGTAAGTGCACTTTGTTTAATATGAACTTAGGATAAGATGGACACTGCATTAGGAAATTCCCCCCTGCATTGGATAACTACACCTCTGCTTGCTGTTATTGTAATTTCTCCTGGTGTGTCCCCCCATTTAGACTCAGATATTGAAACACTACTGATTCATTCATAACTACACATTTGCTTGCTGTTATTGTCATTTATCCTACTATTATGTTATCCACTATGTTTTAACTATATGAGCTTTGAAGTCACTGTCTCTACTCCCTGCTGGCTCCTGCACCCCTTTTTCTCACCTGACCTTTCCTTGCAGTCTCAGATTCTATCTCCATATTTCTCCACCCCTATTCACACCTGATACACATGAATCAAATGTATTGCTAGCTAGTATACAGTAAATGCAAGGCCACTGTCAATTCTGACCTAGGTCAATTTGCAGACTCAAAGTTCAGCTCTAAGTGTCAGACCAGAATTAGGCCAGAAGGGAACTGAAGGTAACAACAACCCACTAAAACAAAACCTAGCTATTGTTTAACAGAAATGCTTCTCACTATAATCACTGTTGTTCTTCCCATACTTGTAAAAACAAGTTTTCCACCCCATATCAGCCTTCTCACTACAGAAATCTTCAATGTCTCTCAATCTATTCTACCCTATCACCTGACCTTCACTGCACAACTACTCATCCCCAAACTCACCGAAGTCATTACTCTGGCCCTAACCCATCTCTTCAACCTATCCCTAACCAACGGATCCTTCCCTACCATCTTCAAACATGCTACCGTCACTCCTATACTTAAGAAACCATCCCTAGACCCGTCCTCTCCAGCCAACTATTGCCCCATCTCACTGCTCCTGTACGCCTCTAAATTGTTTGAACAACACGTCCACTCCGAATATCCTATCCTATCCTCCTATCTCTCGTTCAACGTGCTCTTTGACAGACTACAGTCAGGCTTCAGACCCCCACCACGCCACAGAAACTGCCCTAACCAAAGTCACTAATGACGTTCTAACTGCCAAAGCCAAGCGTCACTACTCTGTCCTCTTCCTCCTTGACCTCTCCTCTGCCTTTGACACAGTCAACCACTCCCTCTTGTTAAAAACTCTCATCCCTTGGCATCTCAGACCTGGCCCTTTCCTGGATCTCCTCATACCTCACCAACCGCACATTCAGTGTCTGCCACTCACACACCAACTCCCCGCCTTGTCCTCTTTCTGTAGGTGTCCCCCAAGGCTCCGTCCTAAGACTCCTCCTGTTCTCCATCTATGCCCTCGATCTTGGCCAACTCATAGAATCACATGGTTTTCAATACCATTGCTATGCTGATGACACTCAAATATGTCTCTCTGGACCAGACATTACCTCCCTGTTGACCAGAGTCCCAGAGTGTTTAGCAGTCGTAGAACCCTTTCTCTCCTCCCACTTTCTCAAACTCAACATGGAGTAAACAGAGTTCATCATCTTCCCCCCACCTCGAATGGCCTCTATACCTGACCCATCTATCATAGTTAATGGTGCTACACTTACCCCAGTCCCATGGGTCCACTGCTTTGGGATAACCTTAGACTCTGACCTATCCTTCAAGCCACACATCCAAACCCTCAACATCTCCAACTCAAGAACATCCATTGAATCCGCTCCTTCCTCACCCCTGAAACTACAAAGATGCTATCCTTGCCCTCATAATCTCCCGCTTAGACTACTGTAACACCCTTCTCCATGGCCTCCCAGCAAATACTCTTGCTCCCCTCCAGTACACCTTAAACTGCACCGCACGCTTAATACACCACTCCCCCCGTTCTTCATTGGCTGCTCCCCTCTGCCAATACCTTCACTGGCTACCCATTGCCGAGCAAATAGAGTTCAAATTACTAACGCTGACATATAAAGCCATCCACAACCTGTCCCCTCCATATATCTCCGACCTAATCTCCCGCTACCTGCCCGCAGGTAACCTCCAATCCTTCAAAGACCTCCTACTCCGCTCTGCTCTTATCCGCTCTTCACACAACCGTCTCCAAGACTTCTCCCGTGCATCCCCCATACTCTGGAACTCATTACCAAGACATATAAGACTGACCCCCACAATCACAAGCTTCAAGATGGCCCTGAAGACTCACCTATTCAGGAAGGCCTACAACCTCCAATAATGCTGCTGTCACCACACCACTATCTGTGCAGCCTCTCCCCTCACCTTCTGTCTCTATCCCTCTTCCCTCATAGATTGGAAGCCCTCTATCCCACTGTGCCAGTTGGTCACTGTTAGTATTATATTTGTTTTGTATATTTTGTGTACCGTATGTAAACCCTCAAATGTAAAGCACCATGGAAATAATGGTGCTATATAAACAATAATGATAATAATAATTTGTGCCACCACAATACAGAGAAGCACTATGTTAGGGTTGTGACGTCTGCTGTGGACCCTGCCGGGTCCACAGAGACGTATTCCCCTTTAAGAAATTGTGCTTTAATTTATGGGCCGATTCAGATCTTTATAATCCCCTCAATTTCTCTCCTCCATGCCAACTATTGGTTTCACCTTGGTTTTGGATCCTGTCCCTGTTGCTTCCTGTTCCTGATTGATGTTTGTGTTTCTCTGGCTCTGACCTTCGGGTTGTGTACTTGGACTTCTCTTTGGATTACGACTCTGCTGTACTTACCCTCTCTGGCATTTTGACTCTGGCTACATACCTCGACTTCTCCTTCTGTCACTCACACCTGTACTTCATTGCTATCTTCACTGCTGACCCTGCTCTGTCGTTTATTCTGCGTCTGATGAGTTGCTTGCAATTCTGCTCTCTAGCTTCTGCTCACGGTTAATCAAGTTGTGACACATTCCTCTGTGTTGTCAACTCCAGTCTGGGATTCTGCCAAGTCCATCTCCACCAGTAGGAGCTCTGGTGAAAACATCCTGAGATTGGCTTTGGCTCATACTGGGTGTTTAGCAGTTTGATTATGTTTTTTTCCTCTAGCGGTCGTTAGGTTCAGTTCTGCTGCTGCTCTCAATTCTGACTACACCTGACCCTGTACCTGCATCTAACACACTGGGTCACTATTGAACAGTTTTACTTTTCTACTTCTACCTACCTTGCCATAGTTAGAAGCCTTCAGTCTGTTTTTTGCATTTCCATATCACCATATATCCCACAATCCCTTACTGCGTGCATTCCCTGTTGCACTCACACACTCACCCTTCAATCCTGCATTTCCCACAGGTGTTGATGACCCGGTGTTTTGCTCCTGGATTAAAACCGCATGGGTAATGCATTTGGGGAAGGGAGTCCACTTTCTATCCTCTGCAGCTTTGGCCGTGGTGATAGACTCCCATCTATTAGGCATGTGGAGAATTCTCCAACTGCTCTCTTATTTTCTTCATTGCCTCCCTCCCCAAGCCCTTATTCTTAAGAGACAAATCTCAGTCGGAAGAGCCCTGCTTAGGTTATGGTCCAATTTCCCAGCATTATGCTTATACCTTCTTTTGCAGGACTCTCAAAACTTGCCTTCCCCATTAGTTTTGCTTCAATAGGAGGCTGATTTGACATCTCAGCACAGACAGAACATTCTTGTGCGGATTCATCAGCTGCCACTACCAAGGATTTGGGTATAATATACCATTCGCTGTTAAAGAGTCCTAGCGACCTGCATGCTGTGTAGGAGGCTACTGGTACTGGTTAATTTTATTCAAATGAAATGGAGAAATTACTAACTTTCTACTTCTGTATTACTTTCTAATTCATATCTATTGATATGTGTCCTATATTGTATTGTGAATGAAATATGGTTATATAGGATTTACAAATCATTGCATACTTGTTTTCCTTACATTTTGCACAGTGCCCTAACTTTTTTGGAATTGGCATTGTATGTGTGATAACCCAATGTGTATGATTCTATATTTGTGTGGTTCACCTGTATGTGAATCCTAAATTTGCTGTTTGTGCTATTGATGTTCCTTTATTATTTGCTGTGATAATAATAATAATAATAATAATACAGATGTAGCAGCGTTAACCTGATCTTCTGCAATTGGTTAAATGTGATATCTTATCACAGAAGACAACAAAAACTATGATGGGTCATTGGAAAAACATTGCAGCAGTTTAACCAATAGCAGTAGTTCAAGTTAACACTGCTACATCCGTATATACTGTACAGACCACGCTCTCCACTCCTTTATGTATTAATGTGGTATACCAACATGCGTGTGATACTGTGTGTTCTACTCTTATACATAATTTTGTTGCTTGCCTATAGACACTCTGTACTAATAATGTTGTTTTACCTTTTTGTTCTGATGCTACATTTAACTGCTATGCAGGTCATAGACGTTATTACCATACAAAGTGAATTGCATGTAGTATATTGTGTTTGTACATTTGACTGTTGTGTGTGGAGGCCGCAAGTACAGATGCATCTCAATAAATTAGAATATCTTTGAAACGTTTATTTCTTTCAGTAATTGAATTAAAAAAGTGACCTCCTATATTTTCTAGATTCTTTACACACAGAGTGTTCTATTTCAAGTGTTTTATTTCTGTAAATGTTGATTATGGATTACAGGTAATGAAAGCCAAAATGTAAGAAAATTAGAATATTGTAAAAAAGTTCAGTATTGTAAATTCAGTGTGTCACCTGCCAAGGTTTCCTAAGCCTTTAAATGGTCCCTCAGTCTGGTTCAGTAGGACACACAATCATGGAAGACGCTGATTATGAATTGTATTACTGAATTACTGAAATGAATGAACGTTTCAAAGATATTCTAATTTATTATTTATAAAGGGGCAATTATTTATAATGGAGAACTATTATTTATAAGGGGGCTATTAGTGATAATTGGGACTAATATTTATAAGGGTAACTATTATTTATGAGAGGGCTATTATTAGAAAGGGGGAACTATTTATAAGGTAGCAGTTTTATTTTTAAAGCATGACCGTTACTGATAAGGGGGAACAATTACAGATAAGGGGGACTATTACTGACACAGGACACTATCTATAAGCAGGGGCTATCATTTATAAGGAGGCACTATAATAACTGTGTGTGCAAAAATTTATTAGGCGGTAAAAAGGTGGTCATTTGAATTGTGTGTGGGAAAATGGGGGTTGTTATTAATGTTTTGGGGGCATATAGGAGGCATTATTAAAGAGGTTGCCACTGGAAGTTGGCGTTGTTGGTATATTAGCATTTGGGGCTCTGCGTTTAATTTTGCCGAGGGCCTACTTTGTCTAACACCGGCCCTGGGTGTTGCTGTCCAGTCACTGTATGGTGGTATTATCCATACACAATATGGTAATGTTACCCTGTCAATGTATGGTTGTTATACCCAGTTGAAAAGTGTGGTGGTGCTATTTAGCCACTGTATGGTGGTATTGCTCAATTTTGTTATGGCGTTGTTATCCAGTCACATTATACTAGTGTTATTCTGGTACAATATGGGGAAATAGTTCCTGTATTTTTTTTATTATTAGGGCCATAGCTAATATAGGTTTACAGATCCCAAATTCTAGTGCAACATTGTATGTCCTGTACTTCCCAACAGAGTACATGAGTCTTGGGAAGCACAGTCCACATAACTGAAAACGAGAAGCTGGCTGTGTGCTGAGCAGCAATAAACAAGTGTAAACGTCACTATATTTATAATAGGAGTTTTCTGGGACTAAAATATCGATGAACTATAATTAGGTCATCAATATTATATAAGCTGTGGTCCAACACCCATTACCACCACTGAACAGCTGACTGAAGTAGCAGCCTTATGTACGGCACTGTGCTTGTTAACCAGCTGCAGCCACTCGCCTGATTGCTGAAGTGTCTTCAAGCAGATGATTGATGCCGGTGACAGGTGTTGGACCACCAGTGATCTGATATTCATGACTTATCCCAGGGGTAGGCAACCTTTTTAGTTCGGCTTGCCGATTTTAATTAAAAAATCAAAGATGAGGTACTCGGAGTGTCAATTAATAATTTTAAGTCTGATGACCCCTAAACTAAAGTCATATACCACAAGCCATAACACAGAAGTGCTTCCACCAGATGATTTAGGACGCGTGCGTTTACTGCTATTTCATGGGACGCTCCGCGGCGGCTCTGTTCTCTTCGGGCGCTTCTGCCTGTAGTCAGGGACCACTGATTGGATCTCAGGGGTCATGTCGCCTTATTATGCGTATTATGAGGCCCTGTCAGCGGTCTCTTACTTCAGGCAGAAGCGCCTGCAGAGCACAGAGCCACCGCGGAGCGCAGGGAAGGTGAGTAACATTGGTTTTTATGTTTGATCACCTCCCCTGGGGCTCCACTTATTATACTCTGGGGTCTGAAGAGACCCCACAGTATAATAATAGCAGTTTCGTTTTGGCCATGTTTGGTCCAATCGAAACTGCTGGGTGAGGACTCGGGCTGCCTGTGCCAGGTAAGTAAGCCTCATGTGCCACTCTTGCCGACCCTTGATCTATCCTAAGGACAGGTCATCAATATATTAGTCTTGGAAAGCCCCTTTAATTGTGAAAGATAAAAATGTGTAATGGCATCCTACTTGATGATAAACAATAGGTTCATTGTTGATCTTCTGCTTGGCCAACACTGGCCACTCATACTGTGGTTACAACTGTTTAGAAACAAGTTAATCTCAGCAATAATTGCAAGGTTCCCACAGCCCAGCTCCTACTCCTTCATAAATGGCTGACAACCAGGTGAGTCAGATGCAGTGAAACTTCTCTAAATCATTAAAAAAAAAAAAAATACACTGATTGAATTTCTATATGAATAACTATGCAACAAACCACCCACCTAATACATTATACAATACCAATAATTGTTAATATAATTAAAAATAATTAATTGTTTTATTTTGGAGTCAGAGTCAGAATTGGTAACTTTTTTGACTCCCACTCTAACTCTGGCACTACAAAGTTGACTCTGACTCCACAGCCCTGATTAATTGCTTAGTTAATAGGCCTTTAACGAGGGTTGTATTCAGACATAGGGCTTAGTGCAGCTTGAGTCGTAAATACGGCTTTCGGGCTGATAACCTATGGCCATTGTTCAGATTTCCTAGACTCATGAAAGACAAATGTACCTAGATACGCAGCGCTACAAACCCATTTTCCGAATCAATGCATAACCAGGCCATTGGTAAAGGTGTGTGATGTTGATGTAAGGTCAGAAATGCTTGTAAAATAGAATAGAACATCTTTAGTTGAGAATTTTCTTTATTTTAGAAGGAAACGTTCTGTGATATTTCCACACCATTGGTTTAGACAGAGCTGATAAAGAGTAATCTGAGTTTCTTACATCACTGTTTAATTTTGCTTATTTGGTTAACATATCATCTGAGAGGTTGCTGGAATCAAGTCTCATTTCACAACATCAAGATTACACACATAGATAAGTGCTGTGTGCTTACTATGCCTACCAGAGGAGGCTGGAATCAAAGTCTGGAAGCAACATGTGTACTCGTTTACTATCAGAGATTACCGCCATATCAGGGAGTCCTATGAGGACAGTTCAAGTATTGGAATAAGGGTAGCAGCACACGACCGTGGTTCACCCGTGAAACTCGGTCCATGTGTTAGACAGATTTACCGTCTTGAACTTCGTGTTGGGAGTAGATTCTGTGTAGTTTAAATGGGACATGGTACCATCTGGTTAAAAGTTTATAACCTGCTTCTTGATATTTGCTTGCAATGGAACTCTTGTGGGCAAATTCAAGAATTCTAGAGCACTGAGAGTCGGTATGCAGGGCATTCTCCCATTTAGTCAGGAAGACAGACTTGTGGCCTGGAGGGGGTGAGACCAGCAGCAGATGAAAATCGGAAAGGGAGTGTCTGACTGGGCCGGACCCAGAACAGGCCTTCTCAAACCAGGAGAGTGATCTGTAAAATCCCTGGGAGTCACCACGGACCTAGGGAGGGTAGGTCTGGTGCTGTAACTAAATCCCTGTGGGACATCCAGTAACCACCAGAGTGGAAATGTACTGCTCTCTGCCTGCTGGCCTAACTCCACTGCCTAAAAGGGCCAGGGACAAGCCCACAGGAAAGGCCGGGTTACCCAGTATGGGGAACATCAAGGTCGGGGAGGGGGAGATCTGCTCCCTAGGGAAAAGCATCCTACAGGAGTGTAGTGTGGGACCAATGGTGGGGTGGAATTTAAGAGCTGTGGTGTGGTGTGTGTGTCCAGCCAGGGGAGCAAGTGAAGGGGAATTCCTGAGAAGGTGTGCTCCGCCGATATCTATTTTCTGCAGCCCAGGGTCTGGCCAGTGACCCTAGGCTGCCTGGAGCCCCCACTACCTGGTTGATCCTGCCGGGACCTCAGGAAGTCAGCCGGTGCGTCTACATCGGCTGACTTCCTGTATAGGTTGCATTAAACGTGTATACTCGTGTACTGCAATCTATAGTACTGAACCAGCGATCAGAGCATCACTGGTTCAAGTGTGCTTATAGGACAAGTGAAAAATTTTAAAAAAAGTTAAAAAAAAAAAAAGAAAGTGTGTAAAAAAAAATTAATAAAGTTATAAAGCCCCCAAAATTCCCTTTTCCTATATAAAACGAATTATATAAAAAAACTAAAAATTAATAAAAACAATACATATTTGGTATCACCGTGTCCGTAACAACCCGAACAATAAAACTGAAACAATATTTTATGTACACGGTGAACGGTGGAAAAAAAAATGCAAAAAAAAACGCCAGAAATAATGATTTTTGGCTATCTCACTTACAAAAAAAATGCTATAAAAAGTGATCAAAAACTCATATGTACCTCAAAACAATACCAATAAAAAGCACATATCCTCCCACAAAAAATAAGTCCTCAACCAACTCTGTCAACCGAAAAATAAAAATGTTGCACATCTCAGAAGATGGTGATGCAAAAACAATTGATTTATGTCCACAACTGGGTTTTTTTTCTGCAAAATTAGTAACACATAAAAAAACAATATAAATGATGTATCGCTGTAATCGTACCAAACCGCAGAATAAAGGTAACATATTACTTATTCTGTATGCTGCATGGCAAAAAAATTAAAAGGTAAAAACCAATGCCAGAATTGATGTTTTTTTTTTTAATTCACCCAGAAAGAGTTAATATTAAATGGTGTCATTAAAAAATGCTTCTATAACCACAAAAATCAGCCCTCACATGGCTACATCACCAGGAAAATAAAAAAGATATAGCGTGTACAATGTGAAGACAAAAACCCCAAAAATAACCAAATCATTAAAATATAACTGGCTGCGGCAGGTTGGGAATGAATTAGCTGTGAGAGCGTATATCAGGGGACAATGAAATGGTGAATCTCTGGAAAAATTACAATTTTCCCTTTTCATTATCAGCTGCGCATTCATTTATTGAAATTAAATGAATGCAATACTCAAGGGTTAAAAATGCTTGCTACCCCACTTGATAAATCCTTTCAGTGGTGTAGTTTGGAAAAATGGGGTCAGAAGTCTGCGGATTCCACTTTACTGGCAATTCAGTGGTTCTACAAAAGTGGCATGACGTCCAAAAACCAAACTGTGCTTCAAAAATCAAAATAGCGCTACTTCTCTTCTGTGCCCGGCTGTGCCCAAACAGCAGTTTATACCCACATATGACATTAAGTACATTATCCTGGATACACCTGTGTCATATACGTGGGCGTAAACTGCCGTTTGGGCACACAAGAGGGTGCAGATGTGAAGGAGCGCTATGTGACTTTTGGAGTGTAGATTTAGATTGTTGGAATTTGGACACCATGTCATGTTTGCAGAGACCCTAAAATTGCCCCTACAAAATGGGGTCACTTCTTGGGGAATTCCAATTTACTGGCACCTCCAGGAATATGCAAAAACAACATGGCGTCCAGAAAGTCCCTCTAAATCTGTACTCCAAAAGCTCAAAAGGCCTGCTGTGTGCCCAAGCAGCAGTTTACACCCACATATATAATTTTTTTTTTTATAGCCCACTTAATAGTTATTGGAGTGTATGTCTCTGATGACTCAAAGTGGGTACAACGTATTGGGCACCAAAATGGCATATTTCTTTAAAAATTTAAATTTTCACTTTGTACATTAATTTTTAGGAAGCATTTTATTGGAAAAAAAGTAATTTTTAATTTTTACATCCCAATGCTAGTAGAATCTGTGAAACAGCTGTAGGGTCAAATTGCTCACCATACCCCTTGAGAAATTCCTTGAGAGGTGTAGTTTCCAAAATGGGGTCCCTTTTTGGGGTTTCCATTGTATTGGTACTTTAGGGGCTCTGCAAATTCGACATGGCACCTGAATATTATTCCAGCAAAATCTGCCATTCAGAAGCCAAATAGCGCTCTTTCTATTCCGAGCCCCGCCATGTACCCATACAGCAGATTACGATCACGTATGGCGTATTGCCGTGTTCAGGACTAATTGTTTACCTGTGGGATGCTTTTTCTCCTTTAACTCCTTGTGAAAATGAAAACTTTGGGGATAAAGTGATGTTAATAAAATCTGTGAAACGGCCTTGGGGTCAAAATGCTCACTATACCCCTTGATAAATTCTGTCAGGGGTGTAGTTTTCAAAATGGGGTTACTTTTGGTGCTTTCCAATGTTTTGGTACTCTAGGGGCTCTGCAAATGAGACATGATACCTGAAAACTGTTCCAGCAAAATCTGCTTTTCAAATGCCAAGTGTCACTCCTTCTCTTCCGTGTGCTGTTGTGTGCCCAAAAATCAGTTTACACCCACATGTGGGGAATTTCTGTGCTCGGGAGAAATTGCACAACAAACTGTGAGATGTATTTTTTCTTTCAATCCTTTGTGAATGTGTAAATTTTAGAGATAAATGAATGTATTATTGGATAAAAATGAAATGTCTAAATTTCACATCCATATTGTTTTAATTACCGTGAAATGCTTAAAGGGTTAACAAACTTCCCAAATGCTGTTTTGAATTATTTGAGGGGTGCAGTTTTGAAAATGGGGTGATTTATGGGGGTTTATAATATATAGTCCTTTATAATCCTCTTCAGAACTGAAGTGGTCCCTAAAAAATGAGTTTGGGAAATTTTCTTGTAAATCTGGAAAATCGTTGTTACACTTGTAAGCCTTCTAATATCCAAAATAAATGAAAGGATGATTAAAAGATGATGGCGATATAAAGCAGAGATATGGTAGATAATATTTATTCATGTATTTTGGTGGTATGCAGAGCATTTCACATTTTGAAATTTGTGATTTTTTTTCCAAATTTCCATCAAATCTCCTAATTTTTTTATAAATAAATACAAAAATATTAATCAATGTTTACCACTAACATGAAGTACAATGTGTCATGAATAAACAATCTCAATATCACTTGAGGGGAGAGGGGATAAAGATAGGGAACGTTTGCAGAAGATATAATAAACAAGGTAGGATGTTCATTTTATAGATAGCACAGTGCCCAAACCAAGTCTAGGTACCGTTGGACCACCGCTTCAGATCCGATCTTTAACCCGGAGGAGTGGAAGGTGATTCTTAGTGTATAGCTCACCCAGGTCCTGAAAGATTCATACCCCCAAATACTTGATGTTGTCGCTGGACTACCGAAAGGGGGAAGAGGTCTCCAACAAAGACTGGACTCGCTGGGGGAGTGAGACATTAAGGGCCTCTGCTTTTTGGAAATTAATTTGAAGGTTAGCAAGGTTACGGAACCAGTTTATTTCCGACATCAAATGTGGGAATGAGGAGGAGGGGTCCAAAAGGAAAAATAAAAGATCATCCGCAAACGCCGCAATCTTTATCTGTCTACCACCAACCTGCAGACCTCGGATGTCATTATTAGCCCTAATTATCCGAAGCAGGGGCTCAAGGGTCAGTACAAAGATTAGAGGGGAGAGAGGGCATCACTGGCACGTGCCATTCCTGATCAGAAAGGGAGAGGACAGTACACCGTTAACTCTTGTAGAAGCCGATGGGTTATAATAAAAAGAGAGGAGATCCAAGACCTCATCACCGGACCCAGGCTAATGTGATCCAAGACTGCGAATAAGAAAGGCCACCCCACCCTGTCAAACGCCTTCCCTGCCTCCGTGGAAAGAAGACACAGAGGAAGGCAGTGTGATTGAACATAGTGAATGGTGATTATGACCTTCACGGTATTATTCCTCGCTTCACAAGTGGGTACAAAATTGACTTTGTTGGAGTGTACTAAATCAGGCAAGTCAGGGTCTTTCCCTATCTAGTGTGATGGTTGTTGCTGGTTATCAATAAAGAAACGTGTGTTGTGAACATTCTGGGGTAAGTGCGGTTCCTTATCTTGACTGTACTTCATTGTCACAAGAGAGATACCATTCGGTCTTCTTATCCTGCATACTTTCATCCTTTACAAGAGGATTCTCTGATTCCTGCTGCTCAAACGCACCCCCCCACTATTGAGTACTAAAAGTTTGAATACTCAGTGTCATCACATACAGTACATTTACCTTAAATCAGGAAGGAGGGAGGCCAATCTCATGGCAAGTACTTTCGCAAAAATTTTAAGGTCAACATTAAGGAGGGATATCGGCCTGTAAATTGCACACAACGTAGGGTCCTTATGTGTAATGGAAATGTGAGCACGGGTCATGTCGGGAGGGAGTGGAGCCCTCCGATAGAGAGTTGAAGGCACGCACCAGGAGATCAAATTAGGATTCGAGAACTCAGATTAAGCTGATGTTTCTGGTATTATAATTTCTGAGAACCATTCCTAATGTGAATTAGTTTTTGATTATTGGTGAGGTAAAGTGAACCCAGAGATACACCTGGTGTCCACCATAGCCAAATGATCAGCCTCACATACAGTACTTGGACAACATATGGATACTGTAGACCAGTGCTTCTCAAAAATGTGAGGCGGGCCTCATTGTTGAGGCAAGGCTCACTGGCTATTCAGGTTCAAGTCCCTGCCAGTGTCAGCTTTGGCACAAAGTAGGAGCTCCAAAGCAGAAACTGCACTGATAAAGCCAGTCTTATGTTATCGGTGCAGTCTCCATGGCTATAAATAGAGATGAGCGAATCAAAGCTGCAGAAGTGGAATTCGATCCGAATTTCAGGAAATCTTCGATTCGCCGCGATTCCGGATTTCCTCATGCTTCGATACATCGAATTGCATTTTTTTATGAAATGGCTGCTGCACATGTTAGGACAAGGAGCAAGGGACTCTAGGAATGCAGGATTACCCACAAAACTGTGATGTCACAGCCCTATAAAAAACATTGGCCATTTTAGGTACAGTCATTTCCCATCGCTCTTACTCTAGGGACAGACGTCAGCAGGAGCTAGGGAAAGACTTAGAAAACAGATAGAATTTCAGGGAATGAGGCTGAGCCTTAGAATTGTAGGGAAAGGATAGGGAGGAATTGAAAGAAGAATTTGGGGTGGTTGCAGCGTCATTTACAGCAAGAATTTTAATATACATTGCAGCACTCACTGCCATTATACTGCTGCTCATTACTCATACCTGTGTCTTCAAGGTGGAACACAACAAGCCTTTTGCAGTGCAGTACAGCAAAAAAACTGTGAATTATCATCCACTAATATCTGCACTTATCTGTAATAAACGCCTTTTTCAAGGCGTCTATTATAACGGACTTATTCACTGTTCTTCTAAAGCATAACATTACAGGCCATTTGTCAGTACTACTGTGCCAAAAAAAACTGAATTATTATGCATATAGTGCACTATGCATTTGGCACCACTTGACAATCAGAATTCTGAACCTGGTTTGGGTTTCGATAACAGTTGGAGGCACTGCTGAGATCAAGGACCAACCTGTTAACCCACTAAGCCCGAGATCGATCATGAGATTATTGGCACATCTGAATGGACAGAATATCAGCACTGCAAACCGGTAAGAGTTTTTCTTGCATAAAATTCTATCCCTTCCGTTGTGTGTCAGCTCAAGATGTTGGGTGTTGGTGGTAAGTAAAAGGGAAGTTACATTTGGTTGGTCCTTTGTAAAAAGAATTCTGTTTTTTCCCTCAGATATAAAAAAATGTGATTGTCAGGTGGTTTGTTTTGGTCGGAAAAGGTCACGAGTGCAACGAATGGTTGTTAAAGATCCTTGTTTTGGATAATTGCCATGTTTGCATTGTATATGCACTGTGCCTAAGCTGGTGGAGGAACTCTTTTTGATTATTGGACTTATTATATTTGTAGTTTTAAATGCTCATACTGCTGTACCACACCCAGAACACTGGAAGGAAACATCATTTGAGAAATTGGTAAACAGAAGAGACCACATACCCAAACAACCAGAAGGGGTTTTATTTGCATGAAGACACCATTAGATATTGGGAAGAAGTGTTGAGATAGACTTTGCTTTGCATCTTGTGCTATTGGGCTCGGGAGAGAGTAGGAGAGGGAGAGAACCCCCATACTTGGTAATTGTTTAGGAATCTAAGGTTCAGGAATCTAGGGTTCTGGTGCATCCTTTGCTGGTAAATTCTCTGGCCAGACTGTGGGTTGTGTATAAAAACACAAAGCAGCAAAGATGGGGGGTTCCTCCAGTAGTGAGCTCAAGTCGGCTGGCTTGACTCCTGCGAAGCAGAGGCAGGGGAAGAAAGCCATTAAGAGTATGCATAAGCTCATGAAGGGGGTGGGTATGTCAAAAGATGGTAGACTTTACCTGGAGAAATGGGAGCAAATTGAGAAGAAATATAAGTGGGTGGTTGAAAGACAGTGAGACAGTGGCTTGAATGGGCAAGCCAGGATGTGGTCTAAAGTGTTCAAAGAATCAGAGGTAGCTATTGATGTACCATCCTCAATAAATAATCCAGGAGGTTGGGTGTGTCTGGCGTGTGGACAGCAGAATCAGAATCCCAGTTGGAGGGATAATTGTATAAATTCGGTCATCCTGTCGTAGACGGGAACAGACTGGACTACGGTTGCTTTCTCTGACTCCCCCAAACTACCCTATGGTGTCCCTCCACAAGAGACTGAAATTAAACCTCCCCAAAAAGAAAGGGTTAAGACACATGTGTTACCTAGGTTTTCTGATGATTTTCCCCAGTATACTCTACTGGGAGGTGAACTGACAAATATGGATAACAGAGAGATTCAAGAGTCAGCGGGGTCACCTGAAATAATTGATAAAAGTGGAGGGGAGAGTGAGGACATGAAACATGTGGTTGCAGACTCTTTGCGTAAAATGGCTCAGCCTCCAGTGAGACAATATCAGGTGTACAAATGGTCCCCGACAGACATGATGTGGTTGCTCAAAACCTTGCCAGACGCACAAATTAGAGCCTGCCCTTCGTAAAAGTACTGTCTCAAATACAGACAAGTTATGGGCCACATGGAATGACATGAAATAGTTTGTTGAAGCTAAAATGGCTAGTACCATGTTATGTGATTTAGCCCCAGAATGTGATGCTATGTTAATGGAAAAAGGACTATTTGACAAATAAAGTTTCAGGACAAGACTATGTTGCTCGATTGGAGAAATAGGTGAAAAACAAAGTGAATTATCAGTCAATTTGACAGACCTGACAGGACAGAGGTGAAAGTGTAGAAAAGTTCTACAACAGAGTGTACACTGCGTTGAAAGATATGGGATATGAAGCAGATAACAAGATGCATTTGAGGTTGTTAGCCTCTGCCTTCATGGAGGGGCTTGGAAGGCAAGTAAGAAATGCAATACAAAAATCCAGGACAGAATGGAGGACAATGGATCCAGCCACTTTGTGTAAAGTTGCTCAGGGGGTAGAATTGGATAGTAGACCCTGCAAACCTGCAGTGGCTGGCATAAACCCCTGTTATGGGATGGGTAATCGAAAAGTGATCTACTGCTTCTATTGTGGGAAACCAGGACATGTGAGAAGGCAGTGCAGAGCTCCAAGAAGGAAGGTCAAAGGGGATGACAATAATGAATCACCCCCACCTCTCTCAGAGAATCAGGCCTGAAGGGGGACTTCACCCTTCTCAGTATTATTGTTTAAAGAGGACCTTTCACGTCCTCATGTATATGCGGTTTTACATACCGCTAGAAAGCTGACAGCACGCTGAATTCAGCGCACTGTCGGCTTTCCCGTTATATGCCCCGGGGCTGGAGATATCAGGGGTCTAAATTTCACCGTTCACTGTCAGAAGGGCGTTCCTGACAGTCTAGCTGCGCTGCGAGGAACGCCCTGCCTCCCTGTGCTCGTCCATAGACTTGCACTGGGGGGCGTTCCTCACAGCTCAGCGTCATCACTGGGCGGTAAGGAGACAACACAGAGGTTAATTGACCACGGGTTAGTAGATGGAGCATGTATGTGGCAGAAGGTGTCAGAGGAAGTGCAGAAAGAAGGGTGTAGAGAGACAGAAGTAGGTAATAAGTACTATTATGAGTGCTTTGATGATGAGAATAGTAGGGAAAAAGAGGAAAGTGATTCTAAGGAGAAATAGTCAAAGAAAGTGATTTTAGAAATAGCAACGGAAAGTAGTAAAATCTCCTAAGTACCCAGAAAAAAAAAACACCAGCAAACAGTCCAAAAGGTTGGATCTGCAAAAATTGTGGTCAACAAAACCCTGATTGGAGAGAATTCTTTGCGGCATGTGGAGCTCCCTAACCACACCTGCATCCTCCAAGAGCTGGCCTTTATCCTGTGGTAACATGGACGACCCCGCCGTGGTCCCCCAAGTGAACAAGGGTTGACTTAAGTCAATTGCGAACGTAAAAAGGATTTGGTACTAATGTTTGTTATGGCATGCAGGAGGAAGCGCTTCGGTCATGAAGACTATCATGAAGACTTAGAAAATGAATACTGTGTCCCATATTTCCAAATTTGTGAACATGTATGTGTACGTTGTTTCATCAAAAGACTGTCTGTGAATGTTTTTAAAGGAAAAAAAAAAAAAGAGACAATTTCTTGTGTTTCAGCGCTGACTAAGTGAATTAGAAGTCACTCACATATCTGCTATGCCGTAATGTCTTTTATGTATAATTTTTGTTATGGTGATCAGGAGATAGACTGGATCTCTTATTTAAGGCTTCTGCCTTCTCTGCTGATATATTCTGAGTATTTACTAACCTCATTGAATTGTTTATATTTCTGGAGGACTGCAGGACCAAAATGGCCCAGAAGAAAAGAAGATTTGGGAACAGCAAGAAAAGAAAAAAGGATGAACAAGTCCTGATGGCCAGTGGTAAGAGAGTATGTTTACCGAGAGCATTGTTCCCAAGGATGGCGCAAGCAGCTCAAGTGCATCACTCGAAAGTAGCCATGTGTGACCTGGTGAACAGATAATGGGTAGATGCAGCTTTTAGCATTACTGCAGTCAGATACGTGTAAGTCTGCATAACGTGTCAAACACAATGTAGGCCAAAAAGTGAAAGGTTTCTCAGAAACACAACCCGAAGCCCTTGTACCTGTTTCAGAGATTGCGGGTTAACTATATACAGTTACCAAAGGTGGGAAGGTATGAGTATGTGCTTGTGTGTATTGATCTCTTTTCAGGATGACCTGAGGCATTTCTGGTGCAGAAAACCACTGCATAAGGAACTGCAGATAAGCTACTGAAAGAAGTAGTGTGCAGGTATGGGATCCCCAAGACCATCAAAGTGATAATGGGATTCACTATGCAGGACAGGTAATGAGAGAAATAATGGAGGCCGTGGGGATATAGCAAGTGTTCCTTAATCCATACCATACCCAGAGTAGTGGAGAGCATTGTCACTTGTATTTGTACATGTTGTATAAACTCCTGACAGAAGAATTGGCCTCAGCCCCTAGAGCATTTGGATTGTATATTTTCACAATTGTTCCAGATGTAGTATGGTGTGCTGACTGACTATGTGATGGATTGCCAAAACAATTGGACTAAGGTACACTCTCAAGTTTCGTCCTTCCTTCCAGATCCTGAGTCTGAGGAACATGTAAGCTACAACCCAAAGATTGGATGTAATAAAGGGACACGTGAAAAGGGTCTAGATTCAACGGACCCTTCCAGGTCCTGTTGTCAACCAGAATAGCTGTGAAATTACAAGGAAAAGCTTGTTGTCATGGTGGTATGTCCCCACTGGATAACGTTCTTAAAGACAAATGGGACAATAAACTGTTAAAGAATATGGATCCTCAGAAGGAAACCTAAAAGACTGTTGGACTGATGGATTTGTGCCTGTAATCCTGTTATGCGTCTATGCAATGCACAGACTGATCATATGTAATATAGAGAAATGTACTACCTGTAAGAAAGGGACATATGTGAATATGTCGCAATGTGTGCAGGAAATCAGGATGTTGTGATGTTTGACACAATAGTATGCTCACATGACCTGTAATCTGGTGAAGAGAATTAAAGTCCAGCAGTTCTAGAAACTGAAGTACAGGCATGTATTGTGTTAAAAATCACAAAAGGTGGGAAATTGTTATAGAAATGTGACATCTCTTTAATTTTTAGCTTGCTATTCTCAAAAATCATAGAAATGCATTTAGCAGAAGAAGCTTATAGATATACTGAAAGCAAGGCCAGACAATCAGCCTGGGTCGACATGTCTCAGTAGACTTGTTTGTTTATAAACTTTCTGTAACTTGTCCTTCAGAGAGACTGGAAATTAACACTGCTTACGCAAACAGCCCCCAGCACGTAGCTGCGCGCAATGGTGAACCTAGCCTCTTTGCTGCCTGAGGCGGACTATGGAAAGACGCCCCCCCTCCCTCCCAAAAAAAAAAAAAAAAAATTGAGTTTACATGCTACTAGCTTCACACGCTGCTATTGTTGCACAATATACACAAAGTTATAAAACAGTTTATAAAAGAATTCTTTTTCCTGTATTACTTCAGTGTCAGAGATCAACATCACGGCATTAACAATGAAAATAACTGCTTGGTGGATGGACAAGCCGGCATGGCCCCCAATCTCTATAATAGGAGCGCCGCAGATAGCTGAGTACTGGACTTCTGCTATCTTTGGCACTCCAATTGCATTGAATGAGAGCCACGCAGGTTTGTCCATCCACCAAACTACACGCCTATATTCAGCCGGGCTGCGGTCAGGCTGAATTCCCACCCAGTGGGGGAAAAAAAAAACAATTCTCAGGCTCAGCGGGGACCTCAGCAGACAGACCCCCATCAATCAGGTATTTATCCTCTATCATTTAGGTGAATACAGGGCAGTAACATTTTGTGACTTACAGGTGACGTCTCTGACTAATCGGTCACATTTCCCTTCTCTTCCCTTTGGACCGCCATGACCACTTCTTCCATCTGTGACTTGTCTCTGTCAAGTTTGCAACACAGACATCTTTGGCTCCTCACTTTTCCAGGCATCCAACCCACATTGTCCTCACCTGCACACCCATCCTGCTGCTACCCCAATTATAAAATATATGATATAACCCCCCCATAATGAATAATACCCCCAAGTGCATCTTTATATTAATAACTTCCCTGTGTACCCCATTTAAATAGTGCCCCTTATTATTAATGCCCCAGGCATTTCCTTATTAAAAAGTAAAAAAAAAAAAAAATATATATATATATATGGGGTTCCAATTCCCGGGACCACCAGGATCAGCTGTTTGAATGAACCGTGGTACCTATGTAAGCGCCGTGACCGTTTCTCTGTTTACATAGTGTCATCCATCTCATAGCGACCATGTAATGTAACTACAGCCTCGTCCTATACACGTCTATGTGACAAGACTGTAATTACATCACACGGTCACTATAAACAGACATCATGTGATATAAATAGGCGCCATGGCCCCTTCATACAGCTGATCAGCGGGGATTCACTGACCTCTTATTGATGATTTATTCTGAGGATAGATCATCAATAAAAATGAGGTGGAAAACTCCTTAAGGCCCTGGCCTCACATGGCAGAAATGCCGTGGTGTGGCCACGGTTTAAACGTCGCGGAAAAAATGCAGCGTTTTACAGTTCCAGCAAAGTGGATGGGATTCTAGCAAATTCCATCCACATATTGTGGAAAAATACACACAGTGGACATGCTGCAATTTCCAATACCGTTGCGGTTTTGGAAATCGCAGCATGTCAATTATACCTACGGAAACACCGGAGGTTTCCCAATAGGTATAATGAACGCAGAACGTCCTCAGAGGTTTCCTCTGTGGACTTTCTGTGAAAAGCGCTGCGGGGAAAAAAACTGCAATTCATTACCGCTGCGGTTTTCCTGCAGCGCTTTTTTGCTGCAGCTCGCTACGTGGGGCCTTAGCTTTAATAAAACCCAAGTGCCACCTTAATTAAATGAATTGCCCCCATATATTATGCCCCTGATTCCCCGACATAAATGCTGCACCCCTAATGACCCCTTATATAAATTACCTCCCCCCTTGTAATGCCTCCTAATAGTCCTTATATAAATGAACACCCTATAATCATAAAGCCCCCTAATGAATCCTCCCTTATATTTCCCCCTCCAAACAACCCTTTATACTATTAAAACACCCATAACTGCGCTAAAAAAAAAAGTTATACTCACCTACCTGCGATCCTTTGGTGAATGGAGCCGCCGCCGCCGCCGCCTCCTCTTCTCCTCTGCTCTATGATGCGCCGGGTCCACGCACAGGCGCGCGAAGCTATGACGTCATCGCGCCAGCCTGGTCTAGGTGTCTTGTAAACCGCAGGCCTGGAGTGGTTTGCGGTTTACAAGACAGGATGGGTTTTAACTAGATCAGCAAGTAACGGCCTATTTAAAAAAATAAATAAATAAAAATTACCCTCACCTACCTGCGATCCCTTGATGAATCCGCCGCCTCTGCTTCACCGGCGCATAAGATGTCTGTATCTCAGCGCAGGGGCGTGATGACGTCCTAGCAGCGCCGCCTGCGCTGAGATACAGACGTCTCCTAAGCCAACCGCGGATAGGTACCGCACAGCTTTGTTTTCAGAGCGGCCTGTCTTGGGCTGGTTTAGGATAAAGAATAGTTAAAAAAAAAAAAAAAAATTTACAAATACCGCCCCTCCGATAGTGCCGCCTGAGGCGGCCGCCTCACCTCGCCTCATTAGAGGTGCGCCCCTGGCTGCGCGGTTTACAGATGAGCAAGGTAGTGTGTTAAGACACTCCTCCCTCCAATGATCAATCAGGTTTACCAGTTTTTACATATGCTCTATTATGATTGACATGACCCTTCCTTTTTCTGTATAAAATCTTATGCAATGTTTTTAATAAACACAACTTGCTTAACACCAACTGCGTGTGTCAGGCTAGTTCTTTCTCTGGGAGCTCAGCTCACGAGATATATATATATATATATATATATATATATGGATTACAAATAATTTGGCACCACATGACAATCAGAATTTTGAACCTAATTTGGGTTTCGATAACAGTACCAGCACTGCTTCCATTTAGGCCCAGGTGTTTTTAAATTAAGGGAGCCTTCTACTGGCCGAATCCTTTGACTGAGACCATATGGCAAGGTGAATTCTTTGAGACCTGTTCAGACGTTCAGCCTGGCGGCAGGGGTGTTGCTGGGCTGCTGAGTCGCTCGCCCTGTGGGCACTGTATTGCAGTGGTAGGGGTCGCTGTTCAGTGCCGCATCCAATAGTGTAGTGTAGGGACCCACTATAAAGAGGTCGCCGTGAAGTGGCTAGTGGGCTTATACACCTTGATCAATATGTATACTAAGAACCTCATGTTCTGTATTGTAGATTTTGCTGAGAAGCACAAGATCAATGTATAAGATTGGGATGTGCGGTCCATGTCTTTTTTTTCTTTTTTGATATTGTTCTTTGTTACTCTTGTTACTTCTTTGAAAAATCTTTAATAAACTCTCTCAATGGTAGGGGATTGTGTTTCATACAGTATATTAAATTAAGTATTAAGTCAGCTTAATACTTTTCCTCAGTTGTCGTCTTAGTAATTCAGCTACTTTTTACTCCTCTTTGAATTCACCTCCTTTCTCATGTCGTTCCAGTCTGTAGATTCCTCATTGCAGGTATTGTGTTTACTTCAAGGGAGTGAGACTTGCAAAACTGAACTTGGCAAATATAATGTTTGCCTAAACATTTCCCATCATGCCTCAGTAGTCCATATATAGAGGATTTTATTGGACATCACTATTAGAATCTACCACAACTACTCTGAAAGATACAGGTGAGCATTACTCAATACTTACCATCATTCTGATGAGCAAATCTATGTTTCTCATATTTGATATTTAGATTTGAGATGCAGCTGCACAATCCATTTTGTGTTCTAAATGAACATATCTGACAAAATGTCATTACTCCAAATATTTGTTTTTCTATCAGATTGGTGAGAATGTTTGTTACAATGGCATTTTGTGGCACAGAATGAATTTTGAATGGGTTTTTAAGCAATGCGTTGCAAACCTTTCCCTATCCAGTCCCTATACAGTTTTCCGAGATTTTCAGTCGGATTCGTGGCGGATGGACTCCGGCGCCAGTGTGAACCCACCCTGAATTGTCTTTTTGCAGGTAGTAAACTCTTTTGAAATTAACCATACACTATTTCATAGAGAGCTGTCAAGTCTCTGTCCATAATACTAGAGTTTCCATGTGGCTGCGCCTGGTATTGACAAAAATGAGACTTTTGAAAAGAAAAGAAGGGTTTCTTTTTCTGATTCTGGACTAGTCCTGTAGGAAAGTAACCTTAAAGAACATGAATCCTTTAGTTTTAAAAGTCTTTTGACAAGAGATACAAGCAGTACAGGGTACAATATATATGTAATATAGCAGTTATTTTCTTAGGCTTCATGCACACAACCATTTTTGCACTCTGAGTGTCTTCCATTTTTTTAATGGAAGGCGCTTGGATGACATCTGTCCATTTTTTTATCCAATTTTTTCATTGTTCCATTGATTTCAATAAGCTGCTCAGATCAGTGAAAGTTGACCAGAACAGGACATGCTGTAAAATAATCAGAACAAACACATAAAATGGAAATTCTTGGATTTAAAAAATGGTCATGTGTATCAATGTCATGTTAACACCATAGAATATGTTTTGGTAGCATGAAATTTTACTTACAGTACCTCTTGTGATCTCTAGTGTGTTGTACCAGCAAAGTTTTACCTCACATATCAATGCAACATCACCATCACTATTGTGATCTCAATAAAAGAAAAACATTAACACCAGAGTAAAGCTTCTGTCTCATATAACTAATGCCATGTCATCATCAGTAAAACAGAGTATTACAGTGCAGCTCAGAAAATATATGACACTGATCCCTTAAATGAGCAGGTAACCAGATGGAGATTATTTTTTTCTTCTCTTTCATCATCGTTTTTATTGTGTGTTTATAGAGTAACACCACAGCAAACATTACATATGCCAGGGCACAACTTGTACTCTATTGTAAGCCGCTGGTATGAATACTTCCTTGTAACAGGGTTGGATCCTTTAAAACTCAATGTACTGTTTAGTTACTAGGCAATGGGCCAATCCCGTGAAGGCCTGCTGAATTCAAGTGAATTAGGTATAATATACAACGGATTAAGATATTAATCCACATAATGATATGGATCATCTGGTATATGATTATATAGGTACAGTTGGTGTAAATTGTACATCTTCTTTTATAGAGTTAAATGCTCCCTTCTATTATAAACTGGGCATCTTCCGGTATGTAATTACCATGTGTACAGCTGGTATAAATTGTACATCTTCTAAACCTTTCCTATCACAGCAGAGTTTTGATTTTTCATTTTTTTTTGTCCTTGCATTTTTCTGTCCACATAGCTGTGTGTGGGCTTGTTTTCTGTGGGAAAAAAAAAAATATTCTATACAATGTACTTAGCCAGAAAAAAATCTAAACAGGATGGACTTGGAAGAAAATCTCAGTTGAGTCATTTTCTTATAGGCTTTGTATTTACAGTGTGATAAAAACGACATATTATCTTCATTCTCTGGATCAGTATGATCACGGCAATACCAAATATAGCTTTTGTTGTTTGAATACCTTTAAAATGAAAAACTTTTTTCAGGTCACCATTTAAGATTGATGGTGAATCTGTCTTCTTCCAACGATTATCTATATTTCTGTTTTGGCTGCTCTATGAGGCGATACCTTTTAGAGGCTAAGTGAGTATATTTGGTAGTAAGCTTTCGAGAGTACTAGCTCTCTTCTTCAGACATACAAGAAACTGAAAATTCACACACTCTTTATACACACAAGACCTGGATCTTCAAAGGATCTTAGAATCTTTAAGGAAAGTCAAAATGCAATATAAGTAGAGAAGTTATTTACAACAGGTCAAGAAATAAACAATCTGGAAACTTGTGGGACGTGACGGAGGGATCATTAATTCTTGTTATCTGTTTGCAATCAGGTGGTGATTTGTGACCCTCACAGTTCATACATAGTGTGACATGAAATTGGCATGATTATTAAGTCCAAATTGCAGAAATTGTTGCATTAACTTATATTCCCATTCGTTTCTCTCCCTCTGCGTCTTAAAATGTCCCATTAAAACCACAACCCGCAAATCTTCAATAGAGTGGTCTTCTCCGGAGAAATGTGCGGCCACTGGGAGATCTGTTCTGCTGTTATTAATGGTCAATCTGTGTGAGTTCATGCACTGACTAAGTCTCTGCCCTATTTCCCCCACATAGAGGCCTGTGATGGGACATTGCACACATATATTGAGATACACCGCATTGGAAGATCTGCAGGAAAATTTCCCCCTAATTCTGTGCACCTGTTGTGATTGTGGGACAGGTACACACAGGTGACGCACAGATCTGGGGACCTTGGTTCAGATAAGCTGCTTTTATTGCACATGTGGTGCATTGGTCTGCTCAGGTGCAGGGACTCATCCTGATCTTAAGAGTCCCTTGCCTTAATTCTAAGTTTACCACACTATTTGAGTTCCTCTCCCACCTATGCCTAGGAGTGCACTCTGGGGTGTATTCTAGAACCTCTCCGTCTATCATATACACTCTTTCTTAGGAAGACACTTGACACAGGTAGAAGATTCTTGATTCTTGTTTTGTCTGCTCTTGTCAGAGCAGACAAAGTAATCTGGTCCTACCTACTACAGAGTTGTGGAAGAGACTTTAAATATCTGTGTCTCATATGCTGCCTCCTACTATGAGTTTTGACATATTAAGATAGTGGACTGGCAGACACAGACTTAGGTAAGTGATTGTTAGCAATTACTGTCATGGTGATGCACTTCCACTTGACATACCCTAATTTAAAGATCACCTTTATATTTTTCATATGTTCTAATACGATATTGTGTTTGGCAGATTGCATATTCTAGGAGCAGGTGGCTCTTTGAGATATATTGGATTGCATATTTGTTCTGTCCTAAAATGATGATGATTTGGTTATTGTTCAATCTATATGGCCTTTCAGGGGTATCCAAAGTCCTAGAGGGTTCTTCTTGTCAAGAAAAATGTGGACTTCAGTTGACAGTTGGGGGAAATGATGCCATCCTTCTACTGTTGTAATCTAATTCAGATTGAGAGACTTTCACAAATTGACAGCTGGATCAGTCACATGTGCGGCCATAGGGTGGGGTGGCCACGTGATTGTAAGACATCATGATAACTGCTTGACTTACAGATTCCATTTGAATCATTATGGGGAACCTAACCTAGAGTAATTTTACCCAGATGAGAATGCCAAGCCCCGCCTGTGAAATAGGTCTCTTTGAATGCAGAGGGACTGGCTACTCCAGTTAAAAAGGCAAAAGTCAAAAAGTTGAAGGAAGACATTGGAACTAACATAATACGATGATTAAAAAATGCATAAAGGCTTCCTTTTCCTCCAGAAAAGGGGAAGCGGTCACTATTTTATTTAGAAACTGCATCCTAGTTGAGGCCAACCCTGATGGAAGATTAAGGTTACCATGGCTGGGGAGACTTATACGTTATTGAATGTCTATTCACCAAATTCCCATTTTAGGCCAAGGCCCCACGTTGCGGAAACGCAGCTTTTTTTTGTTGCAGATTTTGCTGTGGTTTAAGCCAACGCTAAGAATGGCTACAAAAGGAATTAAAGGTACTTATATAAAAAATACTTGTGGCATCCCAGAGCTGGCTATGGCTGGGCTGAGGGTGATCTCTGTGCATTGTATTATTTCCTGTTGCTTCATAGCCTGTGTGACATAGCAGGGGGTCCTGAGTCTCACACAACACAGCGCCACCTAGTGAGCCTCACACATGCATTACACCTCCCATAGGATTGAATAGTAACCAAATGTCCAATGGGAGGACATCGCCTGGGAAAAGGGGAGGAGTCAGCTGATCACTGGGTCCCCATGGTAACACCCCTGCAGGAAGGTCCTGCGTGTGAGGAGTTAGAAGTGTGGAGTGTTAGGAGGAGGAGGTGAGGAGATAAGTGTGATGTCCTGTGAAGAAAGCAGTGAGTTTAGTGCAGGAATCTCAAGTCCTAGACAGGCCCAGGAAGGTTGGAGAGCTGACATACTCCAGCTATTCAGAAGATCCTGTCCCCTGTCTGCCTAGCCATCGCCCTGAAGGAAGTCAAGCATCATTATCTTGTCAGCATGAGACTGTGGAGAGAACATTCTGGAACATGTGCTCCATAGCAAGTATCACAGGATCCAGGGGCCAAGGCCAGACCTGTGGAATATCCTGCCACCCTGACTATTGCACCCCGAAACTCTGAGCTATCAGGTCCACATAACGTGAGTGGGGAATATTATGTACTAGTATCATGGTGGGCATCCTCCTATGAGCCAAATAGGAGCCCAGACGCACCTTAGGGCTGTAACACTGAAGTATAAGGGGCTAGGAACACCTTTCATCAAGTCTACCCTGTACCTCAGGACTTTGCTGTGTCACCAGGCGTACCCCATTGTTTTGTATTGAAGAAACTGTTTAAGCATTTGTGCCTCCACACCCATGGAAGTAAAAGTTCAACTTTACAACCGTTTCTGTGTCTGACTCTGCACCGACAACATCAGGGCGCCCCAAACACCACCAGTCGGCACAGTATAGGGGAAGCGCCCCGGGGGAACAATCACCACCAACATTTGTGCAGCCCCCTCATCACCGGTACCAGTGGTGGTAACGTGGGACAGCACCAGCGCTGCGCCCTCGTGCCCAGAGACCGTGACAAGTCTGCGCTGTTTGCACCCCCGCAATCCCAACTGCAGCGTTACCTTCCATCTGGTCACCGCATACTTATACTTCTACCTTCTCCTCAATCCACTCCTGGCTTTGGCTCAAAAAAATGCAGCAAAATCTGCAACAAAGCTGCGTTTCCACAACGTGGCGCCTTAGCCATAGGGTGTTTTACAGCTCCTTTCTTACCCTGCTGACAATGGAACAAGACTCCTGATAATGGGCATCAATTTCAATGTGGTCATTAATCCTATAGTTGATTGATCGTCAAAGTCAGCATGGAACCATGAAACTAGATATAATCTGCAAACACAGTTTGCCTTCTTTTCATTCAATGTTTTGGCACAACAACAGAAAAAAATTCTGACAAAATGTATAATATAGCCATTTCTGCTCATGCCCCTATATCATTTACACAACAATGGATGACATAAGTGGATAACAATTTGGAACAAAGTGACCAGCCTTTGGTCTTCTGGACAGTGGCCAAGAGGATATTGAGAGGACAGATAATGGATTACACAGCTAGGAAAACATAAGGACACAAAAACATGATTCACAGCAATTTTGTCTGAGGCATACATGGTGTACATTTACCTCGTCCTCTCATAGCGATAGCGATAATTATGTTCAAGGCAATAAAGATTCTAATTCTATAGAGGGAGGGGAAATAAGCATGGAAAGCTATTAGCTGCCAACAAACTTTTATCTCTAAACTACGTACTCTTCACCAGTATTTCTCAACCTTTTCAAGCAAAGTACCCCCAATGGTAAAAAGTCCACACCAAGTAGCCACCAAAGTAGCGATCTCTTATAAATGACTCATAACAGTTATATAATGACACCTTCAGTGCCCCATATGTAGTAAAATGTCCCCTTCAGTGCTCCCACATGTAATATAATGGCCGCTTCTGCACCCTCACATACAATATGACCCCCAAATGTAATATAATTTCCCCCACAGTACAACTATATGTAGTAGAATGCACCCCACACTGCCCCATATGTAACATAATACCCCCACAGTGCCCCACATGTAGTATAAAGGGCCCACATTGCAAACCCATGTAATATAATGGTCCCCACAGTGCCCCCAAGTATAGTATTATTGGCCCCCATAGTGCCACTATGTGTAACATAATGGCCTCCACAGTCCCCCCACATGTAAAATAATGGCCCCCACAGAGCCCCCACACCCAGTGACCTGCATTCATCACTCACTGTGCTTCTATATAAGGAAGCACCTTAAATGTCAGAAGGGAAATCGCCTGCATTTTCCCTGGCTGAGACACTTCAGGGGAAAACAGTCTATTGATTGCCTTAGATACCAGTAATGCATTTGATAGGATTCCATGGATTCATTCATTGATCAGATTGTTGAAATTTCATTGGTTTGGTCTTCCCTTTATTAACATCATCCAAACCCACTATAGAGACTCCCTAGCTACACTGATAGTAACAAATCTCTCCCTCACTTTGAAATTCAAAGATTCAAACAGCGCTGTTCATTGTCACCCGTTTTTTAATTTGGCTCTTGATCCCCTCTTAAAGAAGTACTCCAGGCAAACACATTTTCCATCCCTGCACCCCTCAGATGACTGACTGTCACTCTCCAGGCTTCTTTCAAGTATACTGCCTCATATCCCTATAATCCAGCTTCTCCTTATTCCTGATCAGACTCCATCTTAACTTTTATATTTCTCTGTCTCTTTGCTTTAGTGTCAATCCCACAATGTCTCAGCACAGCACCACATGGTCAGCTAGAGGATTGTACCATCACTGCTGCTGGGGGATAGTGCAGTTATCCTTTTCTTTACATATTCTCCCAAATATTTGAAACCAAAAATATACAGTCAGGGAGGCTGCACTGTGATCCCCTCCATTATAGGTGTGTGACACAAGCGGTCTTGTATCAGTAGCTAGTGATAGCCGATTTTGGTCCCCCATGGACAGCCTGTATGGTACAATCCATGCTGTTTGAATCCTACAGAAGGGTCTGGATGGTCTGGAGAACAGAAAGCAGTGTTATTGTTAAGGGGTCACCCTGAGATCACATGACCCAAATGGGGAGAATCTTCACATAGAAAGGAATAACTGAATAAGGCAACACTAGCTGAGATATATATATATATATATATATATATATATATATATATATGGGGAATAGGGACATAATGAATGAATAAAAAAAAAAATTTCTGGTGCACTTCTTTAACCCCTTTATTTAAATATGGCGGCTGCACAGGAGCTGAGTAGCAGCCATGGTCGCCAGTACATAGGGTCGCCGATCGGTGCCCGCATTGCAGTAGTGATCAAACCACCTGGGGTTCCAGACACCTAAGGGGTCTAATAAACGCAAGAAAAAAAATATTAAAAATTCAAATTACCTCCTTTTCCCTAGAACACATATAAAAGTACTTAAATACTGTGAAACATATTAGGTATCCCTGTGTCCAAAAACCCCTGATGTACTGTACAAATCTGTTTTTTCACTGCTCTGTTAAAAATTTGAATAGAAAGTGATAATGGTAATGGTAATTTAGTTATACCCAAAATGGTATAATGAAAAAGTACTCGCAAAAAAAAAAAAAAAAGACGCACTATGCAAATATGTTTTTTTGCAAAGTTTTACATCTTTGTATGGGGTTGTAATGTAAATAAGAGTATATAAATTTGGTATCCCTGGAATCATACCGAAACATAGAATACAGGTGAGATGCCATGTTGGCTACAGAGTGAACGCCGTATAAATGAAGCCCGTAAGAAAGTCGCACAAATTCACTTTTTCTCTAATTTCAATTCTGAATTTTTCCAGCTAATAATAATAAATGGTACTATTATGAAGAACAATTTGTCCCACAAACATTAAGACCTCATATGGCTCTGTGAACGGAAAAATAAAAAAATTATGGGGTTTGGGAGGCGGGGAGTCAAAAACGAAAATTGAAAGGGAAGGGGTTAAGACATATCTTACAGGCCCCTCAATTTCATGTGGCAATAGATGTGTGAAATTAATTGTGTCTGCTGATGATATCTTGCTGCCTGTGACTAACCTAGAGATGATTAGAGATTAGAGATTATCCTCGATTCCGGATTTCCTCACGCTTCGATGCATTGAATCGCATTTTTTTATAAAATGGCTGCTGCACATGTTAGGACAAGGGGGAAGGGACTCTGGGAACGTGGGATCACCCACAATGCCAAGCGTGCAGCTAATCAACAGCCAGCCGGACCTGTGATGTCACAGCCCTATAAAAACTCTCGGCCATTTTAGTTACAGTCATTTCCCATCGCTCTTACTGTAGGGACAGACGTCAGCAGGAGATTGGGAAAGACTTAGTAAACAGATAGAAGTTCAGGGAAAGAGGCATAGAACTGTAGGGAAAGGGTAGGGAGGAATTGAAAGAATTTGGGGTGGTTGCAGGGTCATTAATGTGGTATCCCAGAGGATGCAGGTGTTATAGGAGGACCTAATGGGGGTAATAGTCCCTCTGATAGCTGAGCTATTGGAATGGTCACGGTAGCTGTAGTGGTGGTCCACACTGTGGGCACCTCTCATGGACACACAGCAAGTCAATTTTCAAAAGTAGAATAGCAAAAGACACAGTCCTTTGTTAACCAAAAGTTTCTTTACTGAGGAGCATTTCCATAAATTGCAGCCATATCTCACAGCAATACAGTCTCTCATGTACAATACAGAGGGATGCATGTGAGGAGGATTCCCTTGCAAACTCACTGGTAAGAGCTGAGGCTGACACACAACTTTCCTCAGGTTTTGTAGTCTAGAGTGTTGAGGAGACACAGTCCAGATTATAGCTACAGAAAAGGGATCTTCACCGGTTGGCTCCCGGCGGATGACTAATTTGGTATAAATGTAGTTACACACGGTTACTGGGTCGTGGTATCCGGTAGTCGGACACGGACCTAAGAGACACGAGGCCTGGAAACCACGGACCGGAGGCCTACTTTAAGGTCCAGGAATGCAGAAAGGCTCCTTTATAGCTGCTCCTTTCTTTCAGGATTCACTCCTTCTTGGAGGTAATAGAAGTGTGCTTGATATCCCCTCTGTATGGACTGGTGAAAGGTCCTAGGAGAATCTGTAGCTCACATGGGCCGTGAGATTCACCATGCAGCTCCTAGGTTTAGCAGGAGTAATCTGAAAATCCTGATTGGTGTTAGCCTAGCAGGAGGTGAAGTTACCTCACACACTACACTCTCTAGAACAGGGGCCGGTAACCCCTGGCACGCGTGCCAAGAATGGCACGCGAGGCTTATTTCCCTGGCACGGCGACTCGAGTCCTCACCCAGCAGTTTCGATCGGACCAAAGACGGCCAAAACGAAACTTCTATTATTATACTGTGGGGTCTCTTCAGACCCCAGAGTATACTAAGCGGAGCCCCCGGGAGGTAATCAAACATAAAAACCAATGATACTCACCTTCCCTAGATCCGCAGCCGCTGTGTTCTCTTCGGGCGCTTCTGCCTGATGTAAGAGACCGCTGACAGGGCCTCAGGGGTCACATCCGACATCATTGCGCATAATGACGTGACGTGACCCCTGAGACTCAATCAGCGGTAGCTGACTACAGGCAGAAGAGCCCGAAGAGAATACAGCAGCTGCGGAGTGTAGGAAAAGGTGAGTTAACATTGTTTTTTATGTTTTTCATCTCTCTTGGCCCTCTGCTTATTATACTCTGGGGTCTAAAGAGACCCCACAGTATAATTATAGCTAGTGAGTGGTGACAATTGGAATATTATAAAAGTTAGAATATTATACCGTGTGCAGGGACCACTATGGGACATAATACCGTGTACAGGGGCCACTATGGGACATAATACCGTGTACAGGGGCCACTATGGGGCATAATACCATGTACAGGGGCCACTATGGGACATATACTGTGTGCAGGGGCCACTATAGGACATAATACTGTGTGCAGGGGCTGCTATGAGACATAATACTGGGTGCAGGGACCACTATGGGACATAATACTGTGTACAGGGGTCACTATGGGACATATACCGTGTGCAGGGACCACTATGGGACATAATACCGTGTGCAGGGACCGCTATAGGACATACAGTGGGGAAAAAAAGTATTTAGTCATCCAACAATTGTGCAAGTTCTCCCACTTAAAAAGATGAGAGAGGCCTGAAATTGACATCATAGGTAGACCTCAACTATGAGAGACATATTGAGAAAACATCTAGAAAATCACATTGTCTGATTTTCAAAGAATTTATTTGCAAATTATGGTGGAAAATAAGTATTTGGTCAATAACAAAAGTTAATCTCAATACTTTGTTATATATCCTTTGTTAGCAATGACAGAGGTCAAGTGTTTTCTGTAAGTCTTCACAAAGTTGGCACACACTGTTGCTGGTATGTTGGCCTATTACTCCATGCAGATCTCCTCTAGAGCAGTGATGTTTTGGGGCTGTCGCTGGGCAACATGGACTTTCAACTCCCTCCAAAGGTTTTCTAAGGGGTTGAGATCTGGAGACTGGCTAGGCCACTCCAGGACCTTGAAAAGTTTCTTACGAAGCCACTCCTTCGTTGCCCTGGCAGTGTGCTTGGGATCATTGTCATGCTGAAAGACCCAGCCACGTTTCATCTTCAATGCCCTTGCTGATGGAAGGAGGTTTGCACTCAAAATCTCACGATACATGGCCCTATTTATTCTTTCATGTACACGGATCAGTCGTCCTGGTCCCTTTGCAGAGAAACAGACCCAAATCATGATGTTGCTACCCCCATGCTTCACAGTAGGTATGGTGTTCTTTGGATGCAACTCAGCATTCACTCTCCTCCAAACACGAGTTGTGTTTCTACCAAACAGTTCTACTTTGGTTTCAGCTGACCATATGACATTCTCCCAATACTCTTCTGGAACATCCAAATGCTCTCTAACAAATTTCAGACAGGCCCGGATATGTATTGGCTTAAGCAGGGGGACACGTCTGGCACTGCAGGATCTTAGTCCCTGGCGGCGTAGTGTGTTACTGACGGTAGCCTTTGTTACGTTAGTCCCAGCTTTCTGCAGGTCATTCACTAGGTCCCCCGTATGGTTGTGGGATTTTTCCTCACTGTTCTTGTGATCATTTTGACCCCATGGGGTGAGATCCTGCGTGGAGCCCCTGATCGAGGGAGATTATCAGTGGTCTTGTATGTCTTCCATTTTATAATTATTGCTCCCACAGTTGATTTCTTCACACCAAACTGCTTGCCTATTGCAGATTCAGTCTTCCCAGCCTGGTGCAGGTCTACAATTTTGTTTCTGGTGTCCTTCCATAGCTCTTTGGTCTTCACCATAGTGGAGTTTGGAGTGTGACTGTTTGAGGTTGTGGACAGGTGTCTTTTATACTGATAACAATTTCAAACAGGTGCCATTACTACAGGTAATGAGTGGAGGACAGAGGAGCCTCTTAAAGAAGAAGTTGCAGGTCTGTGAGAGCGAGAAATTTTGCTTGTTTGTAGGTAACCAAATACTTATTTTCGACCATAACTTGCAAATAAAGTCTTAAAAAAATCAGACAATGTGATTTTCTGGATTTGTTTTCTCATTTTGTCTCTCATAGTTGAGGTCTACCTATGATGTCAATTACAGGCCTCTTTCATCTTTTTAAGTGGGAGAACTTGCATAATTGGTGGCTGACTAAATACTTTTTTTTCACAAAAGAGGTTGCCTACCCCTGCTCTAGAACATGGCTAGACTGGTTTCCTGTCCCCTGCTGTGCTAAAGTCTCCACCCACAGCTTGCTAGAAGCTTCTGTGCAGAAACTTGTGCTGTGTACGGAGTGATTGGGATCCTACCATCACATGCATCTACATACAGTGAACCATAGGTGTCAGCAAAGTAGTACATGGCAACGAACACAGTGTATGCACACAGGAAATGCAGATTATACAACATACATAGTGATACCCAGTATTGGTACATTGTGAGAAACCCTCTGCCATACGACAACTACTCCTATCATGGCAGGAAGGAGTGTACTGGGACACTACATTAACAGCAAGAATTTTAGTATACATTGTAGCACTCACTGCCGTTATACTGCTGCTCATTACTCATACCTGTGTCTTCAAGGTGGAACACAACAAGCCTTTTGCAGTGCAATACAGCAAAAAACAGTGAATTATCACCCACTAATATCTGCAGTTATTTGTTCTAACGCCTTTTTCAAAGCGTTTAATATAAGGGGCTTATTCACTGTTCTTCCAAAGCATAACATTACAGGCCATTTGTCAGTACTTTGTCAAGGCGTTTATTAGTGTGGAAACAAATAAGTGACATATTCGCCATTTTGTTCAGAGTATAAAATTACAGGTCATTTCTCAATACAGAAGTAGCAAAAATCAATAATAGCCACTGATCTGTGCAGTTAGCTGTTATTCTAACACTTATTTAAAGGTGTTGTGACAGCTTGGGGAATTTAGACTCAAATGGTGGCTTTTCCTGGTCCCAACAGCGGTGGTTCGTGGTACTGGGCGCCGGTGAGACAGCGTTCAGACGGTGCCAATTTAAAACAAAGTGGCTTTATTACAGCTTAAGGGCAACATAACAAAACAACAAACAAAACCTATGCCACAGTTAGGGCCTAACTCACTCCTTGAGCCCCTAACTGTCCTGACTGTTACTCAGCTCTAGCAACAGTCCTCTGTGGACACCAGCCCTCTGGGACTGACCCATCTCTCTGTCCTTAGCTGGTCCACTTGAGCAGCCGGACTAATGCTCCACTCAGCAAAAGCCCCCTGTGGCCCCAGCCCCTCTGACACAGACCATCTATTTGTGCCGCTGGTCCAGCACCTCCTGCTCCATGCAGGATACTCCAGCCTTCTGGAGTTACACGCCACCCACCCAAAGGCGTGGCTGAGAGCCTTTTCTGGCCTGGGCCTGGGTCGCTCAACAGCGCCCTCTGGTTCACATACTCACAGTGTTTATTAGTGTGGAAACAAGGGGCATATTCGCCATTTTGTTCAGAGTATAAAATTACAGGCCATTTCTCAATACAAAAGTGGCAAAAATCAATAATAGCCACTGATCTGTGCATTTAGCTTTTATTCTAACACTTATTTAAAAGTGTTCACACACTCACATACCCTCCCCCTCAGCTCACTACCCATGGGGTGAGCTACAATGGGACGAGACATCCTATGACGAAGTCCCTCTTCAACCAAGTATGTCTGTTCAGTGTCTCTCCAGAAGTCCCAGTCTGGCGGTCTTTTCTTCCAAATACTGCTCCGTCGCGTTCTCCATTTTCTCATCACTTTAAAGTCCCAATCTGGCGGTCTCTTCTTCCAAATTCCGCTCAGTCGAATTTTCCGTTTTTCCAGCACTTTAAATGCTACGCCAAGATCCTGGCCATTCTGTGCAAAGGCAAGTTTTTCTTCATCACCTCCACAATTCGCCACACAGGGGATCACATCATTTTCATCACATTTTCCATCATAGTCTTCAGCCACCCCATTGCATGACTTTGATCCCTTTAGTGAATAGCCATAAGAATCTTCTTCTTCTCCTCCTATCACGAATCCACAGGAGCTCAGATACCAGCTAACACGTACTTCATGCACATCAATGTCTTTAGAGTATAAATATTTCATGGGTACCTTTTCTGTAACCTTCATCTCAAAGCAAACTTTGCCATCACTATCAAGGCTTAGAAGTTTAGGAGACATAGGCTGCTTGCTCTCCTCTTTGTTTGAGATACACAATCTCTGTACCGCAATATCTTCTCCTTCTGCATAAGGGCCACACAGTACACCCTCACAAAATAGCTCACGCTGAATTACATTTTCTGGTATGTCTTTAACAACTGCCACATCATATATTGGAATGGTTTCTGTATAATGCTTCCACACCTGTACGACAGCAGGACAACCACTTCCATACTCTAGTCTTACCTCCTCTCTCTCATACGCATAACTTTCTGGAGGTCTGTTGCGGTGCTGTGATAGATTACAAGAATTTTCGTACCAACTCCTTTCTGACAGTACAGGAGCTGGTGACATCATCATCTCAACCTTCTTCAAGTTATTTTCATTCCCGATGCTAACACCGGAGGGCTGGGACACCAAGTTTTCAACATCACAGTTTTTTCTGTCAGTACCCAGATGCTTTTTGGTTACATGTTCTGTCTGCCTTAATGGTTCTGCTTTCTCTGCCTCTATGCTGGCAGCTTTCTTCAATTCTACCGCCTTCTGTAGCGCACAAATCTCTGATTCCAGTTCCGGAACTTTCTTCACTGCCACATTTTTCTGCACAGCCTCCATCTCAGTTTTTACTATTACAACTTGCAGAACTTCCTCAATCTTCCTGACATCTTCTATGGCAGCAGATGTAGATGCCATCTCTTTATTCACTATGCCTCCTAATTCTAGGACATTCTGCAATGTTCTACTAACGCTTGTCAGGTCAGCATCCTGGATAATATTTTCTGCTTCCCCCACTGTTCCCTGAATTATATTGGATTGATCCTCCATCTTCTGATAAAGCTTCTGCTCATCTGCAGACTTTTTGTCAAGTCTTTCATTCAAGTCCCGTATCTCAGTGGCTCTCTTATCTTGCTCTTGGTTGAATAAAGACTCTATTTCTTGAATCACATTTTTCAGGAATAACAGCTCTGATTCCTTAGAGGTTAACAGGCTCTGCAGCGAGTCTCTCTCATCTTCTAGTGCTGCCAGCTTTGAAGATAGTGCAGATGCCGACTGTTCCGTATTGGATAAAGACTGCTGCAATTGATCCAATTCTTCTCTTTTAGATTCCACTTCGGTTTTTAACTGTTCAATCTGAGAAGTGCGCTCTTCCAACTTTATTTCTGATTCACGCTTCACTTGATCCATCTGAAACTCCAGCTGTTTCTTGATTTCCTCCTGCTTGTTCACTTGCACCTTTAATTTAGCAACAAGCATATTTAGATCTACAATCTCAGCAGATAAACTAGACAGGTTTCCTTCAAACTGAATCCTCATGTCTTCTGTCTGGAGGTCCAATTCTCTCTTGGCCTTTTCCAGCATCTCATAAGCATTAGCTTTGTTCTCATACAATATCTGCACAGATTCTAGGTTTTTCTCAACTTCATCCTTGGAGCTAACCAAATTCTCCATTTCAGTGCGCAGTTGCTTGTTGAGCAGCTCTAACTCGGCCTTCAATTCAAGGGTCTCTTCTAGAGAGCGAGCCAAGGCGAGAGCTTTGGTCTTTTTTCTACAAGCCTCTGCTTCAGCACGGTCACGTTCTTCTGCATATCTAGCAGAAAGAGTCTTCTCTTCACCAAGCAGCTGATCAAACTTTTTCTGCTTCCTTTCCAAATTTGACACCATCCGATGTTGATGATCAAGATCTACACCTACATCTTCTAGTTCCTGCTGCAGTCTAATTTTCATCTTCTCAAGTTTGTCATAAGCAGCAACCTTCTCCTCAAAACATTGAGTTGTAGCTTCTAGCTCCTTTTGGAACTTTTCCTTTAGTTCTTCAACAGAGTCCAAGGACCCAATACTAGCCTCCATTATTTTCTTCATATGAGTCGCCTGAGCCTGTAGTGTTGAAATCTGCTTTGTCAAATCTCTTTTTGCTATCTCCTCTTCCTCTAGTTGCTCAAGAAAACCATTTTTCTCATCTTCCATTTGTTTTAGTTTTGTACTAAGGTCAAGCTTCTGACGGGTTTCTTCTTGCAAAAGTTCCTGAGTGTCCTGAAGCTGAGATTCTAGTGTAGAAAAATCTTTGAAAAGTTTGATAAACTTGCTGTCTGCTTGAGAAAGAAGCCTTGTGACATTATTCAATTACACCTGTAGTCTGTTTACCTTGTCTAGCAGTTCTGCTTGAAACCTGTCCCCTTCTGTGACTTTTAGTTGCAGCTCTTGAAGTTGAGTCTCTACTTTTTTATGACTCTCCTGTAAGGCTTGCACTTTCTGAGCATGGACAGACGACATTTCCATCAAATCTTTGTCTTTATTTTGCACCAAAATAGACAATTTCTCTTTATCTTCACAAGATCCTGACAGCGCCCTCTCCAGGCTACATATTCTAGCTTTGAGTTCCCTTTCTCTTTGTTCCAGAACTCCAGCTCTGCTCCGCCATTCATGGATTTCACTAATTAGGCGAACCTGCTTAAGTGCATGCAAGTTTTGCTCTGACTGCAATGTCTGCACTGCAGATTCTAAATCACTCTCTTGGTCAGAGACATGTTTCCTCAGCTCTGCAATTTCATTTTCTTTATTAATTAAGGCAGCCGAAAGTTTTTCACAGTTCCTCATTTGGTCATCCAGACATTCTGACTGACACTGCAAAACTTTACTTCTCTCACGTTTAGCAGTTTCAAGGTCATCTCTTAATTTTTCAATGACACTCTCTTTGGCAATGGAGTCTTGGACATGCTGCTCCTTTAAATCCTGCAATTGCTTCTCAAGCACTTGCTTTTGCTCTACACTCTGTATAACTTTATTAGCTAGAGCACATTTCATATCAGCAAACTCCTTCTTAGTGACACAGTCCATTCCAGGCAAACCCAGTACCACATTTTCACAATGACTAGGATATGAACTCTTTACAGTTTCAAGCTCTTTCTTTAACTTAAGGTTCTCTTTTTCTGATACCTCAAGTTGCCATTTCCAATCAGATATTTCATCTTCATAAATGAACCTGATGGTTTTAATCTCATCTTGAAGCTGCTGCACCATAATATTTTCATCTTTGGCGCTCTGATGCACTCCAGTATGAGACATAGTCATACTTTCAGCAGGGACATATTCTTTCATAGAACAGAGGTGCTTCAGAAAGACTGAGTCACTCTCATGCAACACATCATCTTTACTTGCATTCCACATGATCTGCTCCGGGTTTTGTGTCTCTCTGCATTCAGACTTTTGCACTAATAAACCTGTGCATGACTTCTCTGCTTTATTACAAGCTGAAATTCTCTTTTTCCTGCCCATTGTTTACTAACAAGATTACACAATATTCCACAGCAACCTTGGGGTTCAACCGGCAGCAACTTTTTGCTATCTTCTGTAGTCACATGTATTCAAACAGTTAACTTATGTGGCACTACAACAACCAGCATTTTCTTCTGTCTTCCACAGAAAACACCAACATGGCACCAAAGCCTTTCACATAGACTGTTTGCAATATCCAGCTTCTAAACACATTGCATACTTTCTTGCCATCAGCAAGCACTTTGCAGACTTCTGTGTCACAGTATACCCAAAGTCCATTCCCTGGATTCCTCTTCCAGAGTTTTACTTTCACCAGTTTTGCACACACTTTGCTATGTTGCACTCACCCTTTCCTGGGTTTCTTCAGTTGAAATCACAGATTTCTTCCAGCTGGCCACAATGCACACTTTGCAGTACTGCAATCACAAACCACTTGTCTTCCAGGACTTGCGTGGATCTCTTTATGCGCGCGATTCTCCACCATATGTGACAGCTTGGGGAATTTAGACTCAAATGGTGGCTTTTCCTGGTCCCAACAGCGGTGGTTCGTGGTACTGGGCGCCGGTGAGACAGCATTCAGACGGTGCCAATTTAAAACAAAGTGGCTTTATTACAGCTTAAGGGCAACATAACAAAACAACAAACAAAACCTATGCCACAGTTAGGGCCTAACTCACTCCTTGAGCCCCTAACTGTCCTGACTGTTACTCAGCTCTAGCAACAGCCCTCTGTGGACACCAGCCCTCTGGGACAGACCTATCTCTCTGTCCTTAGCTGGTCCACTTGAGCAGCCGGACTAATGCTCCACTCAGCAAAAGCCCCCTGTGGCCCCAGCCCCTCTGATACAGACCATCTATCTGTGCCGCTGGTCCACCACCTCCTGCTCCATGCAGGATACTCCAGCCTTCTGGAGTTACACGCCACCCACCCAAAGGCGTGGCTGAGAGCCTTTTCTGGCCTGGGCCTGGGTCGCTCAACAGCGCCCTCTGGTTCACATACTCACAGTGTTTATTAGTGTGGAAACAAGGGGCATATTCGCCATTTTGTTCAGAGTATAAAATTACAGGCCATTTCTCAATACAAAAGTGGCAAAAATCAATAATAGCCACTGATCTGTGCATTTAGCTTTTATTCTAACACTTATTTAAAGGTGTTTATTAGTGTGGAAACAAGGGGCATATTCACAATTTTGTTCAGAGTATAAAATTACAGGGCATTTCTCAATACAGAAGTGGCAAAAATCAATAATAGACACTGATCTGTGCAGTTAGCTGTTATTCTAACACTTATTTAAAGGTGTTTATTAGTATGGAAACAAATAAGGGGCATATTCGCCGTTTTGTTCCAAGTACAAAATTAAAGGCCATTTTGCAGTACAGTACTGCTAAGAAAATCTTAATTGTTATCCAGTAATTTCTGCCTTTATCAAGCTTTTTTTAAAGGTCTTCATTAGTGGAGAAAGAAATAAGGGGCATATTAGCCGTTCTCTTCAAAGTAGAAAATTATAGGCCTTTTTGCCCTGTATTTATTTCCCTTGCAATTAAGTTTTTTCATCTAACAGTATGTCAGACAGAGAAGTGAGAGGCCATGTACAAGGGAGGGCCACAGGCCTAAATGTTTCTGGCGCAGGCATAGGTTGCAGCAGAGTAAGGGGGCGTGGCAGCAGGGATCACTTACAGAGGCCTGAGCTCCCAGTGTCAGCTAGCGGTCGTATCTCAACCAGCAACCCAACGGTTGTAGAATGGTTGACTCGGTCATCCACTTCATCCCAAGTCACATCAGACACCCCCAGCCAAAAGTCAGTGGGTTCGTCAGACACAACCATTAGTTGGCATGGCCCGGGAGCAGACCATGTGCCCTCACCTGTCCTCAACCTGCCTTTGTCCTTTTCTCCTCCCTCAGCTAGAGAAGTACTCTATACTGTTGGCTCAGAACCATTATACAGCGAGAGGGAGCTACTAGAGGACAGTCAGTAGCTAGTGCCCAGCCAAGATGTGAAGGAGACATCCGTCGCTTCCTCCAGTAGGTGCACGTGTTCAATCTGGTTGTCAAGTGTTTTCTTAAGTGTTCCACCCATCTGCAAGACATCCTAAAAATGTCAAGGAAACTTTGCATGCACTTCAGCCACTAGTATACTGCCAAGCTCACCCTTCTTGAGTTGCAGCGGCAGAACGGTCTCCCACAACATAGGCTAATATGCGATGTTTCCACCCATTGGAATTTAACCCTCCATATGTTGGATTGACTATATGAACAGAGAAAAGCCATAAACAATTTCTTGAAGATCCAAGCGGACAGAGGTACTCCTCTGTGTAACTTTAACATTAGCCAGTGACAGCTCATGCGTGACACCATCTATTTGCTCGTTCCCATTGAGGAGGCCAGTTTGTTAGTCAGTCGCCAGGACTACGGGATGAACAACGTCATTCCACTGATTCACATCCTGGAAAAGATGCAATCTGGCTGGTCAGGGGACTGGAGATGTGGCGTCTACATCTCAAGGCCACATGAGCCCTGTGGGGGCTGAACTGGAGGAGGAGGAGGATGAGGGCATTGGAGTACAAACAATGTGTAGCCAAATGAGTGGAGAGGAGGAGCATGAGCAACCGGAACAGCCAGAGGGAGATGAGTAGGATGAGGCAGATGACCCAGACACACCGTGGCAGTATGCAGTGGAGATGGATGCAGGGAGTCCCTCGGAGTCACTTGCGCAAATGGCCTAATGCATGCTCACTTCCTTGTGCAGTGACAGCCGAATTGTCACCATTCGACAGAGGGATGACTGTTGGATCTCCACCATGTTAGACCCTCGCTACCGGGGAAAAATGGGGGCCTTTATTACACCCGCTGAGAGGGAGGACAAACTGAACTACTATAGAGACATGCTATGTAGCAAGTCCTATCTGCGCCATTGTCCATCCTCTCGCATGTCTGACCGGAGGGGCCCTGAGCACTCAACTTGCACTCGCATGGCAGCTGTGAGACAAGGTGAGGATGGCAGGAGCAGTATCGCCTGCATCAGCAGCAGCCTGAGCCTAGAGTCACTGATGAGAAGCTTTCTTCATCCACATAGTGAAGAAGCTGCTCATCAGCAGCTAGACACAGAGCAGAACTTGAACCAGCAGGTGGTGGCATACTTAGAGAGCACCCTGCCACCCGTCATTGAACATCCGCTGGACTACTGGGCAGCCAAACTGGATTTGTGGCCGAGTTTGCCCGGGAAAAGCTGTCCTGCCCGGCCAGTACGGTGGCATCAGAATGGGTGTTTACTGTGGCGGGGATCAAGGAGAACTCACCTGTCCACCCAAAATTTGGAGAGCCTGACCCTTGTGAAGATGAATCAGGCGTGGATCAGCCAGGTTTTCCACCCACCAATCCCTCATGCAGCAGATTAAATGATCGATGCTGCCTCACCACATTCTGCCACTGGTTCACTGTATGGCCTCCTACACATTATATCACCTTGCCACTCTGTGGCCTACTCACTCTGCTGCTACCTCCGCACTCCTCCACTGGGTGACTATATGGCCTCCTCACGCTGCTGCCACCTCCTCATTCTGCCACTGGGTCACTGTATGGCCTCCTAAGGCTGTTGCTACCTACACACTGAGGCATATCTACCGGGGTAGCAGCGGTAGTGGCTGCCACAGGACCCGGAACATTAGGGAGCCCGATGGGCCCCTGTTTTTTTTTTTTTAACAGTCCGTTACCTGCTGGAGTATCCCCAGCAGGTAACCGGCCCTATTTAATTACTGATCCCCGCTCCTGCTCACGGCCACCTGCACTTCCCATTCTGCGGAAAAGGAGGCGGCTGTGAGCAGGAGTGGGGATTGATAAGTAAGGCCGCAGGCCGGCGAATCCCACAAAAACTGCTATCATTATACTCGGGGGTCTTTTCAGACCCCCGAGTATAATGATCGGCGGCCCAGAGGAGGTGAGGGAACATAAAAAACACTGTTACTTACCTCTTCCCCACTCCAGCAGGCTTTGGGCCTATTTGGTGATGTCTCAGATGTCACGTGGGCTAGGCCTGCGTCATTATGTGTCGCGACACAGGCGGCTCACGTGACATCTGTAACAAAATTTAAGATGGCCAAAATCAGCGTGGAGTGCATCAGAGCCAGGGACAGATAAGTAACACTGTTTTTTATCTTTGTATCCTCCCCTGGGTCTTCGATCATTATACTCTGGGGTCTGCAAAGATCCCAGAGTATAATAATTGTTCATGGGTGGTCCACAATGGGGCATAATAGTGTGTGCAGGGTCCACTATGGGCATAATAGTGTGTGCAGGGGCAACTATGGGGCATAATAGTGTGTGCAGGGGACACTATGGCACATAATAGTGTGTGCAGAAATGCGGCTTGTGCGAAGGGGGGTCGGTTGGGGTCAGCGGGGGTGAGTCGGGGTCGGGGGGGGGCCCATGTCAAATGTTCGCCTTGGCGCCCAGCCATTCCTAGTTATGCCACTGCCTACACATTATATCACCTTGCCACTCTGTGGCCTACTCACTCTGCTGCCACGCCCGCACTTTGCCACTGGGTGACTGTATGGCCACTTCGCGCTGCTGCCACCTCCTCACTCTTCCCCTTGGTGACTGTATGGCCTCTTCACGCTGTTGCCACCTCCTCACTCTGCCACTGAGTCACTGTATGGCCTCCTAAGCCTGCTGCCACCGGGTCACTGTATGGACTCCTCATGCCACTTCCACTGGGTCACTCTGTGTCCTCCTCATGCTGCTGCCACTGGGTCACTGTATGGCCTCCTCATGCCGCTTCCACTGGGTCACTCTGCATCCTCCTCATGCTGCTGCCACCGTGTCACTGTATGGCCTCCTCATGCTGTTGCCACCGGACCACTGTATGCCCTCCTCATGCTGTTGCCACTACTGGGTCACTGTATGTCCTCCTCATGCCGCTGCCACTGCTGGGTCACTGTATGTCCTCTTCATGCCGCTGCCACTGGGTCACTGTATGGCCTCCTTATCCTGCTGCCACTGGATCGCTGTATGGCCTCCTCATGCTGCTGCCACCTCCACATTATGTCACCTTGCCACTCTGTAGACATCTATGTGGAATCAACAGACGACGGTGTAAAATGAGTGCTCACTTTCACGCTACAGTAGGATGTTGGGCCTCTGCATGGATCTTTCTACCTGGTACTAACATGGACCTGTAAGGCTGAATTCACACTTGAGTTAGTTGATCAGTTTTTGCCCTGTAACTGGCCAAATAAGTGAAGTGTACAGTGGTTCTAAGAGCGACGCCTGTCATGTGCATGTCATACTGACTCACAGTATTGTTTCACTACCACAGTAGGCTCCCTATGCGTGTTACTGCAAGGCACAGTGTTCTACACCACTATACAGGCTCTCTGATGCCAGGAAATAGGTGTTTTTTAACGCGATTCGCTGCAAATTCATATGGATCTGATGAAGCTATGACACAAATATAACAGAAATGTGTCAGGTTGTTTCAGTTTGTTTTCAGCAGCGGAGTGGTGATGTTGATGTAGCTCCTTTTATGTAACTTTAGCCCTTGACTGTATGTGAGTGTAGGCTAGTGGTATAGCGGATTTACGTACTGGCTATGTGAACAGCGCTGAGCTGGAGCCTTCTGGTATACTATTAATAGAGGGGTAAGTTAGATGGCTCTTAGAATTGATTTTTATCCCTCTCCTGCTCTCTATAAAAGGTGAATATGGTACAATAAGCTATCACTCTCACAAGTGGGAAGTGCCAATATAGTATCCAGTAGTGGATGGTGGCAGTGAATATTAGGTAGTTAGCTCCATTCCTCCTGGTCCCTGGAGAGTACTTTGACCCACTTACCTATGCTTCCCACCCTCCCCACTCTCATTTTCTATTAATTTCACATAATAAAAAGCAGGGTACAACTCTCAATAGAGAAGTTAAGGAAATGGTGAAAAAATGCAGTATTTCACAGAAAAGAGCCAAAATGAGTTAATGACACAAATAGTGCCCGAAAATAAAAAGTTGTCTGAAAATATAGTTATGCTTTACAGTGTAAGTGCTACTTCACCATTTCTTTGCTACTGTGTATTTGGTGAACATTTTGATAATATACTTAAGGTATTTCACTTCTTTTTTTTAGAAAAAAAAAAAAAAAAAACATAGTGTAAAGTTCCCACTAGCAATGCTTTAACTAAGCATTGCCAGGGAGAGTCTGTCCCCTACACCGTACTCAATGGTAGAGATTTATAAAGATTGGCATTTTCAACGCCCCAGTCTTCACAACCCCTGAGCCGACATAGCGTGCACCTCATTTATGACAAGTTGCATGTCTCCTCATAAATCTGTCATACCCTCCACGGAGGTAAATCTATGACAACTCATTTCAGGCATAGATTTCCAGTATCATTTTCTCCCCCTGCACTCCCTCACCATACCCCCTTTGTGCAGAAAACTTGCAACTTTATATGCACACAGGGCGTAATAAATCTATCCCAGTATGTATTGTTGGAGGAGGGGGGGTGTCAAATAGCTGTACCTTCTGTTTTATTGTATAGAAGTTCTGCTCACCTCCTCAATTCATCTCAGTCAGTTCCTCCATGAAAAGTACACAAATGCAAATAGCCAGACAAGCCTCCAGTAAAAACTTGAGAAAAAGAGCCACTTGAAAAAATCCAGCCCTTACTAAAACTTCATATATATTCAGAAAATCATTAAAAAATTAGATGTTATATTAAAAATAGTTATGCAGACCCACACGTTTAGAATCAAACCTATGGTTCTTACTCATGGTCAGACTATAAAATATTTGTTAGGCGGATATACTGTATATATATATATATATATGGTCATGTGATAAAAACATATACAAGTTAATTAATCAGTTAGACAAACCTTTTTGCCAAAACACATGATACTAATAAAGAACAACTTGCCAACATTCTATCTTCCATGTAGTTGCCCCTTTTAATACAAGTATGATAAATCCATTCTGTTATTTAAACCACATGGCATAAGATCCAAAAGGCCTCTCTAAAACGGACCAATTGTTGCAAATCTCCTCCTTTAGGAGGCTTAACCCTTTCTATAATACAAACCCTCATGGAGGAAACATTGCCCTGATGTTTAGAGACACAGTGGTGAGATAAACCTGATAAGTTTCTTTTTCAACATGTGATTTATCATATACATGCAAGTGCTACCCACATATTGTAAAGATATATAGTACATGTGGCTAAATACACCGCATGTGTAAAGGTAAAATGTACTAGAGTGTGAATATTATATATTCTGTTATTATGAGTAGAAGAAATACTATTGGAAGCTACCATAAACTTACATGCCCCACTTTGATTAATTCCATATTTATATGACCCACGTATGGGTATCCAGTTAAGATACTGGCTTTGAAAGTTTGATTTATATGTAGATGGGGAAACTAGATTGACAATTGTTTTCACTTTTCTTGCCACAAACTTGCAACCTTCTTTTAAAATATTTGCCAATGCTTCATCCTTTTATAATACAGGCAATTACTTTTGTACTATATCAATAACTGAATTATAATCAGTACTATAAATTGTAGAAAAAACCTACCTTTATCATTTCTGTTTGACTATGTTCAAATTTACTTCTAGTAGAAACACTAGTGAGAAGGTCTTGCTGTTTCTGATCTCGCTTTTCATTGGACCCTGTTCAGACACTGTCGCAATGTAATCTCTTCTTCCTCATGATCATAATCTATAGAATTACAGCCATTTCTCCAACAATTTCTCCATTAAATAATAATAATAATCCTTTAATAGTCCCACCATGGGGAAATTCAGTGTGTTACAGCAGCAAAGATATGCAATACAAAGATAAACAATACAAATACAACATATACAAGAACGTTCCAAGGTAGAGGCATTTCATTGATAGTAGACAGACAGATAGAAAGGTACAGGTAAAGAAGTAGCAGAGGGGGGGTGGGGGGATATCACAACAGAAAGATATTTCAGTTCTCTATATGGACTAATCTCTGCTTAGGTCGGTGTTGGTTGTACAGCCTGACCGCAGTGTGGTATATTTACATATAAATCAAACTTTCAAAGCCAGTATCATAACTGGTTACCCACAAAAGCAGGGTCGGCATCAGCACCCAGCTTACCCGGGCAAGTGCCGGGGCCCCAAGTTCCTGAGGTGGCCCACTCGGCAGTGGCGTAGGGTACAGGGACCACCACCATGATAGCAGTCTGGGAAAGCCTGGTTTCCCGTCCGCTATACATACTGCTAATGGAAAGGGGCCTAGCGATCGAGGTGACTAAAAATAAAGCAATATTTATACTCTTCCTGTCCTGGGCTCTGCATCCACTCCGGGGCTCTTCTGGCCGGAGACTGAGGTCCTAGCGTGATGACGTCATCGCATCCCACATGACTGCTGAGGCCCAATCACAGGCCCCAGCAGTGACGTCTGGGGCACAGGACCTCAGTCGCAAGGCAGAAGAGGATGCAGGAAGATGCCACAGACAGCAGGACGGAGCGAGGATACACAGGAGAGGTGAGATAAGGTGAGTATAAGTGTTTGTTATTTTTAATCACTTTCCCTGGGTCTCAGATTATTATATTCTAGGGTCTGATGAGACCCCAGAGTATAATAATAGCACCGGCTCTAGCAGGGGCTCTTGGGAGCTCATAATACTGTGTGGGGGCCACTGTGGAGTATATAATGCTGTGTGGGGGTCACTGTGGATCACATAATACTGTGTGGAGGCCACTGTGGAGTCTATAATACTGTGGGAGGCCACTGTGCAGCATATAATACTGTGTGGGGGCCACTGTAGAGCATATAATACTTTGTGGGGCCACTGTGCAGGCATATAATACTGTGTGGGGGCCACTGTGCAACATATAATACTGTGTGGGGGCTACTGTGCAGCATATAATACTGTGTGGGAGCCGCTGTGGAACATATAATACTGTGTGGGGGCCACTGCGCAGCATATAATACAGTGTGGGGGCCACTGTGCAGCATATAATACTGTGTGGGTCCACTGCGGGGCATGTAATGCTATGTGGGGGCCACTGCGGGGCATATAATGCTGTGTGGGGGCCACTGTGGGGCATATAATGCTGTTTAGGGCCACTGTGGACCACATAATGCTGTGTGAGGGCCACTGTGGAGCATATAATACAGTGTGGGGGCAACTGCAGAGAATATAATACTGTGGGGGGTCACTGCAGAGCATATAATACTGTGGGGGGTCACTGTGGAGCATATGATACTGTGTGGGGGGCCACTGTGGAGTGGCACTATTGACAGTATCAGACCCTGTTCACACGGTGGAATCTGGCACTGAGTTTTTCACACCTAAATCAGCAGCAGATTCCTCTCTCATTCTGTCTCTTATTGAAACTAATTGGAGCAGGAAGCTGGAAAAAAAAAGCATCCTGCTGGATCTTGCCGCAGATTATGCAGCTGATTCGGAGGCCGCAGCTTGAGACTTCACACTGGTTAGACTCATTCATTTGGGCCTAATCATCGGTGGAAGCCGCAACAGAATGCTGATGTTCTGCACCGTGAGCCAGGGGCAGAAAATAAAGGAGAATCCGAGGCAGATGTCCGCCTCAAATTCCTCTTTATTTTCTGATGTCTGAACAGGATGTATCTACTTGTATGGAGTGGATTGTATTACACTTCAGTAGGTCTGCCTCAGCAAAAAACACCCAACTTCAATTGTTTTTTTGCTGCAGTGTGCATGAGTTACTCCAAAAGGGGCCCACTGGGGCTTTGTCGCCCAAGGGTCCACACAAACCTGGAGCTGGCCCTGCACAAGAGGGTCATATAAATGTGGAATTAATCCATTGATGTGTAAGTTTATGGTAGCTTCCAATAGTTTTTCTTCTACTCATAATAACAGAATATGTAAATTGTACTTCTTCACATGTGGTGTATTTAGCCACATATACTATATGTAATTTACATTATGTGTGTAACATTTTTTAGAATTTTGAGAAAACACTTTACGATATTTCACATGCTGAAAATAGAAACTTATCAGGTTTATCTCATCACTTTGTCTTCAAAGATCATGTAGTCTGACCATGAATAACAACCATAGGTTTGGTTCAAAATGCGTAGGTCTGCATCACTATTTTTAATGAGGTTCATCATTTTTTAATGATTTTCTAAATAAATATGCATTTTAGAGTAAGTTCACAATACAGTTTTTTTGTCTTTTTTTTCATTGTTTAGTCTTCTTTTCTATCATTGGAACAGAAAAAAGGATGGAACAATAAAGACAGATAGATTTCGAGTAATCCCACTGACTATATGATATGCAGGACATTTTTGTCCATGATTCTAGATGAACTCTGCAATATAGGCTTCAAATGGAGCCTCCGACAATGATGTAGACATAGTCTTAGAAATTTTATAGTAAAGCAAATCCATTTGATGTCATTGACAACAGTCAGCAATTTTATTACTGTTTGTGTTTGAGTAATTATACTATATGGCTGGGTTAGGCAACCTTCGGCACTCCAACTGTTGTCAAACTACAACTCACAGCAAGCATACTTGCTCTGCTTTTCTTGGAACTTCCATGGAAGTGAATGGAGCAAGTTGGGAGTTGTAGTTTCACAGCAGCTGGAGTGCTGTTGGTTGCTGACCCCTGCTATATGGTAACATAAAAAATATATATGGTATGCAGCATTACGTTACGATTCTGGAATGGGAAAGGTGGGTAATGGAGCTGTATTGGCCATACCAGTTAAGAGAACTTCTAGTTCAAGAGGAAAGAGCAGATTTTATTCGGGATTTTTCCTATTTTGGACAGAAATGTTCTGTGATATTTCTACACAATCATTTTGGACAGAGCAGATATAAAGTAATCTCTTTCTTGCAGCACTGTTTAACTTTACTCTATTGACTCAAATTATCATCCCAAAGGTCGCTGGAATCAAGTTTATAGAACTTTATCATTTCACAATTACATGTGTAAATATACATATATATATATATATACACAGTACAGACCAAAAGTTTGGACACACCTTCTCATTCCAAGAGTTTTCTGTATTTTCATGACTATAAAAATTGTAGATTCACACATAAGGCATCAAAACTATGAATTAACACATGTGGAATTATATACTTAACAAAAAAGTGTGAAAAAACTGAAAATATGTCTTATATTCTAGGTTCTTCAAAGTAGCCACCTTTTGCTTTGATTACTGCTTTGCACACTCTTGGCATTCTCTTGATGAGCTTCAAGAGGTAGTCACCTGAAATGGTTTTCACTTCACAGGTGTGCCCTGTCAGGTCTAATAAGTGGGATTTCTTGCCTTATAAATGGGGTTGGGACCATCAGTTGTGTTGTTCAGAAGTCAGGTGGATACACAGCTGATAGTCCTACTGAATGGAGTGTTAGAATTTGTATTATGGCAAGAAAAAAGCAGCTAAGTAAAGAAAAATGAGTGGCCATCATTATTTTAAGAAATGAAGGTCAGTCAGTCCGAAAAATTGGGAAAACTTTGAAAGTGTCCCCAAGTGCAGTGGCCAAAACCATCAAGCGCTACAAAGAAACTGGCTCACATGAGGACCGCCCCAGGAAAGGAAGACCAAGAGTCACCTCTGCTGCGGAGGATAAGTTCATCCGAGTCACCAGCCTCAGAAATCGCAGGTTAACAGCAGCTCAGATTAGAGACCAGGTCAATGCCACATAGAGTTCTAGCAGCAGACACATCTTTACAACAACTGTTAAGAGGAGACTGTGTGCAGCAGGCCTTCATGGTAAAATAGCTGCTAGGAAACCACTGCTAAGGACAGGCAACAAGCAGAAGAGACTTGTTTGGGCTAAAGAACACAAGGAATGGACATTAGACCTGTGGAAATCTGTGCTTTGGTCTGATAAGTCCAAATTTGAGATCTTTGGTTCCAACCACTGTGTCTTTGTGCGACGCAGAATGGGTGAACGAATGGAATCTACATGCCTGGTTCCCACCGTGAAGCATGGAGGAGGAGGTGTGATGGTGTGGGGGTGCTTTGCTGGTGACACTGTTGGGGATTTATTCAAATTTGAAGGAATACTGAACCAGCATGGTTACCACAGCATCTTGCAGCGGCATGCTATTCCATCCGGTTTGCGTTTAGTTGGACCATCATTTATTTTTCAACAGGACAATGACCCCAAACACACCTCCAGACTGTGTAAGAGCTATTTGACCAAGAAGGAGAGTGATGGGGTGCTACGCCAGATGACCTGGCCTCCACAGTCACCAGACCTGAACCCAATCGAGATGGTTTGGGGTGAGCTGGACCGCAGAGTGAAGGTAAAAGGGCCAACAAGTGCTAAGCATCTCTGGGAACTCCTTCAAGACTGTTGGAAGACCATTTCAGGTGACTACCTCTTGAAGCTCATCAAGAGAATGCCAAGAGTGTGCAAAGCAGTAATCAAAGCAAAAGGTGGCTACTTTGAAGATCCTAGAATATAAGACATATTTTCATTTGTTTCACACTTTTTTGTTAAGTATATAATTCCACATGTGTTAATTCATAGTTTTGATGCCTTCAGTGTGAATCTACAATTTTTATAGTCATGAAAACACAGAAAACTCTTGGAATGAGAAGGTGTGTCCAAACTTTTGGTCTGTACTGTATGTCTGTGTATATGTTACCGTTAAAGTGCGAAAGCCATGAATATGCACATTACCTAGGTAATCTGCAGATTAACTGATTTGCTCAGTTAACGTGCAGAATCAAGAGTTTTCCGCACTTTACATAGGTAATGTGCACATTCACGGCTTGCGTTCCGATAAAGCTGAAAACTTAGTTTGTATCATGCCGAAATTCGTGTCTGCCTGTTGACGCGCATCCCATTAAAGTTGCAAACTTTTGTATTATGCCGAAATTCGTGTTTGCCTGTTAGCGCGCATCCCGTTAAAGTTGAAAACTTAGTTTGTATCATGCCGAAATTCGTTTCTGCCTGTTAGCGAGCATCCCGTTAAAGTTGAAAACTTTCGTGTCTGCCTGTTAGCACAGCAATTTGTGTGGTGATTAGTGTTTTAAAGCAGATCAATTGAACTCCTAGCATTGTTTCATGTCCAAATTTGTATCTGCCTATTAGCGTGGCAATTTGTGTGGTGATTTCTTTTGAAAGCAGATAAATTGAACTCCTAGTATGCAAAGAAGCGCCGACTTGGTCAGTAAAATGAAGAAAAGATTCTTTGCAAACCTCTTTAGCGGAGATTCCAAATCCATTATGCCAGCAGATGTTCTTTTCACTTTGCCTAGTAAGTAATGTGCAGATTTACCTAGGTAATTAATAGACAATTCAGCTAAGTTAAAGACATTAGTATTAAAAAGCAGCTGGCACAGACAAATACAAGTAACTGTGATATATAGGTACTGTACAGTCATGGCCAAAAGTTTTGAGAATGATACAAATATAAATTTTTACAAAGTCTACTGCTTCAGTTTTTCTAATGGCAATTTGCATATACTCCAGAATGTTATAAAGAGTGATCAGCTTAACAGTAATTACTTGCAAAGTCAATATTTGCCTAGAAAATGAACTTTATCCCCCAAAACACATTTCAACATCATTGCAGCCCTGCCTTAAAAGGACCACCTAACATCGTTTCAGTGATTGCTCCATTAACACAGGTGTGGGTGTTGATGAGGACAGGGCTGGAGATCAATCTGTCATGATTAAGTAAGAATGACACCACTGGACACTTTAAAAGGAGGCTGGTGCTTGCCATCATTGTTTCTCTTCTGTTAACCATGGTTATCTCTAAAGAAACACGTGCAGTCATCATTGCACTGCACAAAAATGGCCTAACTGGGAAGAGTATTGCAGCTAGAAAGATTGCACCTCAGTCAACAATCTATCGCATCATCAAGAACTTCAAGGAGAGAGGTTCCATTGGTGCCAAAAAGGCTCCAGGGCGCCCAAGAAAGACCAGCAAGCGGTAGGACCGTCTCTTAAAAGTGTTTCAGCTGCGGGATCAGGCTACCTGCAGTGCAGAGCTTGCTGAGGAATGGCAGCAGGCAGGTGTGAGTGCATCTGCACGTACTGTGAGGCGGAGACTCTTGGAGCAAGGCCTGGTCTCAAGGAGGGCAGCAAAGAAGCCACTTCTCTCCAGAAAAAACATCAGGGACAGACTGATATTCTGCAAAAGGTACAGGGAGTGGACTGCTGAGGACTGGGGTAAAGTCATTTTCTCTGATGAATCCCCTTTTCGATTGTTTGGAACATCTGGAAAACAGCTTATTCGGAGAAGAAGAGGTGAGCGCTACCACCAGTCTTGTCTCATGCCAACTGTAAAGCATCCTGAAACCATTCATGTGTGGGGTTGCTTCTCAGCCAAGGGAATCGGCTCTCTCACAGTCTTACCTAAAAACACAGCCATGAATAAAGAATGGTACCAGAATGTCCTCCAAGAGCAACTTCTCCCAACCGTCCAAGAGCAGTTTGGCGCTCAACAATGCCTTTTCCAGCATGATGGAGCACCTTGCCATAAAGCAAAGGTGATAACTAAATGGCTCAGGGAACAAAACATAGAGATTTTGGGTCCATGGCCTGGAAACTCCCCAGATCTTAATCCCATTGAGAACTTGTGGTCAATCATCAAGAGACGGGTGGACAAACAAAAACCAACAAATTCAGACAAAATTAAAGCATTGATTCTGCAAGAATGGACTGCTATCAGTCAGGATTTGGTCCAGAAGTTGATTGAGAGCATGCCAGGGAGAATTGCAGAGGTCCTGAAGAAGAAGGGTCAACACTGCAAATATTGACTTGCTGCATTAACTCATTCTAACTGTCAATATAAGCTTCTGTTACTCATAATATGAATGCAATTATATTTCTGTATGTGATAAAAACATCTGACAAACACACATAAAAACAGAGGGCAGCAGATCATGTGAAAATATAATATTTGTGTCATTCTCAAAACTTTTTGCCATGACTGTACTGTATCTTTGCAATAAGCAAGTGTGTATATATTAAAAGTTGACGATTGTTATGAATTATCAGGTATGCCCATTTTTCCAAATGATGCATCTAAAATGACAACTGAAGCAATTTGTAACTAGTCTTGATTAATATATTCTATGAATTGTAACATGTAGCAGGCATAACAGAGGATTGTTGTTATTCATAAATACCTCAAGTAAATGGCATGTGTATAGGATATACAGTGGGGAAAAAAATTGTGCAAGTTCTCCCACTTAAAAAGATGAGAGAGACCTGTAATTGTCATCATAGGTAGACCTCAACTATGAGAGACACAATGAGAAAACATATCTAGAAAATTACATTGTCTGATTTTTTAAGAATTTATTTGCAAATTATGGTGGAAAATAAGTATTTGGTCACCTACAAACAAGCAAGATTTCTGGCTCTCATAAACCTGTAACTTCTTCTTTAAGAGGCTCCTCTGTCCTCCACTCATTGCCTGTAGTAATGGCACCTGTTTGACATTGTTATCAGCATAAAAGACACCTGTCCACAACCTCAAACAGTCACACTCCAAACTCCACTATGGTGAAGACCAAAGAGCTGTGGAAGGACACCAGAAACAAAATTGTAGCCCTGCACCAGGCTGGGAAGACTGAATCTGAAATAGGCAAGCAGCTTGGTGTGAAGAAATCAACTGTGGGAGCAATAATTATAAAATGGAAGACATACAAGACCACCGATAATCTCCCTCAATCAGGGGCTCCACGCAAGAGCTCACCCCGTGGGGTCAAAATGATCACAAGAACGGTGAGCAAAAATCCCAGAAACACACGGGGGGACCTAGTGAATGACCTGCAGAAAGCTGGGACTAACCGTAACAAAGGCTACCTTCAGTAACGCACTACACCGCCAGGGACTCAGATCCAACAGTGTCAGATGTGTCCCCCTGCTTAAGCCATTACATATCTGGGCCCGTCTGAAGTTTGCTAGAGCGCATTTGGATGTTCCAGAAGAGTATTGGGAGAATGTCATATGGTCAGATGAAACCAAAGTAGAACTGTTTGGTAGAAACACAACTCGTCGTGTTTGGAGGAGAGTGAATGATGAGTTGAATCCAAAGAACACCATACCTACTGTGAAGCATGGGGGTGGCAACATCATGCTTTGGGGCTGTTTGTCTACAAAGGGACCAGTACGACTGATCCGTGTACATGAAAGAATGAATGGGGCCATGTATCGTGAGATTTTGAGTGCAAACCTCCTTCCATCAGCAAGGGCATCGAAGATGAAACGTGGCTGGGTCTTTCAGCATGACAATGATCCCAAGCACATCGCTAGGGCAACGAAGGAGTGGCTTCGTAAGAAGCATTTCAAGGTTCTGGAGTGGCCTAGCCTGTCTCCAGATCTCAACCCCATAGAAAACCTTTGGAGGGAGTTGAAAGTCCGTGTTGCCCAGCGGCAGCCCCAAAACATCACTTCTCTAGAGGAGATCTGCATGGAGGAATGGGCCAACATACCAGCAACAGTGTGTGCCAACCTTGTGAAGACTTACAGAAAACGTTTGACCTCTGTCATTGCCAACAAAGGATATATAACAAAGTATTGAGATGAACTTTTGTTATTCACCAAATACTTATTTTCCACCATAATTTGCAAATAAATTCTTAAAAAATCAGACAATATGATTTTCTAGATATGTTTTCTCATTTTGTCTCTCATAGTTGAGGTTTACCTATGATGTCAATTACAGGCCGGCCTCATCTTTTTAAGTGGGAGAACTTGCACAATTGGTGGCTGACTAAATACTTTTTTTCCCCACTGTAGCAGATATATTGCTCTATAGCAGATCACAACTTCCCAAGAAGATAAATGTGAAAGCACAGGACAAAAGAGATATATGTCAGCACCCAGAAATATCCACAAATAACATATATTGATGCCTTGATCTGTGTTATTCATTGTCCTTCTCATTGCTTTTTACTTTTGTCTCCTCAGGTTTACCACTTCATATTTGCCTTTTTCTTTTCTACTTCTCGGACTTATCATCTCTTCTTCATTTTTTTCTCCTTATTCTCCCTCTTTAGTTCTTCACCTATTCTGTTTCTATCTTCTTTTATTTCCAATTCCCCTTGTTATTATTTTCTCTTCTTTATCTTGTTGTCTTTCTTCGTCTCTTCATTTCTCCACTTTCTGTTCCATTTCTTCTTCACTTTCCTCCTCCTGCTTTTCTTCTTCCTCTCTCTTACTTTCTTTTTCCTCATTGTTCTTCTACTTTTATTCCTTTTCTCCCCTTTTTTCTCATCTTCCTTTATCTTCTACCTTTCTTTTTTTTTTCATCCCAATTTAGATATTGATATCTTTGCATATTTTATTTGCCTGAATTATTAGTGTGCCAGAACCAATCATATATATTATATAGATTAGAGGGATACTCAAATTTATGACAGATTAATATATATGTTTTGGGTTCTTTTTTCAGAAAGAAAATTAAGCTCTACCTCTTCCTGTGTTTGAGCCAAGCTCTGCTTTGTAAAATTGTGCATGGCCATCATGGAGGACCACATGATGATGACCACGATCACCATGATTATAGCAATACTGAGTCAAAGGCTTTCCTTCAAATAGCTCCAGCTAATTTAAAGTTTTCCTACAAACTCTATTACCATCTTGCTACCACTTATCCTGATGATAATTTGTTCTTTTCCCCTTTAAGTATATCGACTGCATTTTCTCTGCTTTCACTTGGTGCCAAGTCTAAGACCCTCAGTGAGATTCGTGAAGGATTTTGTTTTAACACCCCTTTAATGTCTGAAGAAATCATCAACAAAGGCTTCCAACAGATTGCTAAAATCATTAACCAACCTAAAAGTAATCTTCAGCTAGACAGTGCCAATGCTCTTTTCATCGAAAACGATCTAAAAGTTCTTCAAAAATTCTTAGATGAAGCCAAGACCTTTTATCATTCTGAAGTCATCTCAGTTGATTTCCAAAAAGTACAAGAAGCTGTAAACCTAATCAATAGCTATGTGGAGAAGAAAACCAATGGAAAAATTAAAGATTTGTTGGACAGTCTTGATCCACTGACAGCTCTAGTTATTGTCAACACAATTTACTTCAAAGGTTAGTGGCAAAACTGTCATCACTTGTCTGTTAACTATTTTTATGAAAGGTATTTCATGGAGGCAGCTGGTGATTGGAAACCCCTGTCTCCCATAAGTCTTAAAACCTACATTATACTCCATAAGCAGCAAAATGAAGGTGGGAAGGCAGGAGTGTTGCTATTGTTTTAAAAGATCAGAGGTGCAAGTCCAAAGACATTATTTTATTATTTCTTTTTAGAGCACATTAATTCCATGCTGTACATTTGAGGGTTTACATTCATTACACAAAATACTCAAAACAGTGACCGACTGGTACAATTCTGCCTGCAAGGACTTACAATCTATGTAGGAAGGGGAATAGAGACAGTAGGTGAGGGAACCCACGTCCCACCACAAACAAAAATAAAAAAATAATGCAATGTAGGTCAACTAATTTATGGTATAAATTTTGACTAAACAGCCTAAAGGTGCCCCCAATTTATCATACAGCATCATCTCTTGTTATAAATCTGGTACATTTTTAGTCTAAATTTTAGACAGGATAAGTGATTCAGACATATATATAACATGGCAGGCTTACATACAGCTGCTCTGTGTACAGTAATATACTTATAATAAAGCTGTTACAAAATAATGGTCACATACAGGGTTATTGATAGGGCTGTAAAAGATCTGGTGTCTGACCTCCAATGCATATGTACCAAATTCTCAATAGCAAACCCCCATGCAGGTTTGAGTCAAAGATGACAGCAAAAGTCAGGTGCACTCACAGGCAATACAGGAAGTATCTATACCTATTACATCCAATGACACAGAGACCATGTTTCCTTTTATTGTACATATTGGGGAGATTTATGAAGACTGGTGTTTCAAGGCCGCCTAATAAATGAGGTGCACCACCACCCCCCAGAGACCATGTGCCTGGAGGGAAATATACATTTACGCTACATTTCTGCCCTCGCCACATTCAATTTTAGAAAAAGTGGTGAGGGGGGTGTAAAAAAAAAAAAAACTAAAACATTTTTATGCAAAAATATTTTGGGCAAAACATTGGTAACTTTCTATGCCTTGAATGCCAGAATATAGGTGTACAAGGCTTAATAAATCTGCCCCACTCTCTTCAGGTGGACATGGACATTCCTAGTCCCAACATAACAACGAAGCCATCACAGTGCAGTCCCTCCTCACTCTTGTACCCTATGGCGATTAAAAAAAAAAAATAATTGCCTTCAGCTACACTCATCTGATACCTCAACTTGGCAGAATTCCAACTGCTTGTTGTGCATGACCTCAATTCACAATTTAACGCTAAGAATTGATTGAGAGTAAGCATTCCTATTAATGATAATCATGCCATTTAAAAAAGTAGTCTAAGGCTGAGGCCCCACGTTGCAGAAACTCAGCTTTTTTGTTGTAGATTTTGCTGCAGTTTTTTAAACAAAAGTCAGGAGTAGATTTAGCAGAATGGAGACGTATAAGTACTAGCTATATATTTCTTATTCCTGTTGAATTCACCCTTGGCTTTGGCTTTAAAAAAACGACAACAGAAAGAGCTGGTTTTCTGAAACGTGGGGCCTTAGCCTTAATCCACCCCTGTGCAGAGAAAATATTGTCTGGGACTGCCCTTTAAACATCGGGACAGTCATGGCAAATGCAGGACTGCTGACAATTAATTTACATAGTGTGAGAAAATGTAGGGTGTGGTTTAGGAGTACAGGTATTTTCCAGCCAGGCAGTTAAGGGGTGTGTGGTAGAAGTCCACAGCAGGGAGGTCAGGTGACTAATTAAGGCCTGATATAGGCTGTGTGTCAGAACTAGGAGGTGTGGCACTACATGGAGGAAAGTGATGTGTTATCAGAACATGCATCAAGGTAACTCTGTGCCACCCATTTGAAATAACTAGAGCGGGAGTCTGGCAGACAGGCTCCTGTATAGAAAGGGAACGTTTTCTGTATTAGTTAGCTCTCAGCCGAGAAGATTTTTGTTTTCTGTTCATGTCTTTGTAAAGGCAAACTGTTATGCACCAAGTGAATGAATACCAAACTTGAGTGTGATCGAGTCTCTGTGTCCCTGTTTCCTGCATTGCTACCAATCATCTACCTGAGCGGTTCCCCACATATGGTGGAGGATGCAGGCATAAGTGCAGTGAGACATACACAGGCTGCGTGTCCTGGTAGCTGACACTACTGAAATAGAGAGCCACCACTATGGAGGAGGTTATGAAGCAGCTGATACAGGCTAATGCAGCGCAACAAGAGACTAACCAACTCTTGGCCAAGCAGATGTCGATGTTGCTGGACGCTCAGCAAAAGGCTGATGCACCAAAGCCAGTGCAGGACGTCAGGAAAGAGGTCCGTAAAGCGTTGACCAAGATGAAGGCAGAGGACGACGTAGAGGCCTATCTGACTGGGTTTGAAAGAGTGGCCAACCGTGAGAGGCTTCCACGGCAGCTCTGGGCTGAGGTGTTGGCAACTTTCTTAGTCGCCGAGCCCCAGCAAGCCTATTTTGACCTAAGTGAACAGATTGCATGAGACTACCAGCGGGTGAAGGTGGAGATCCTGGTACGACTAGGTGTGGACCAGCACGTTCAGGCCCAAAGAGTCCACAATTGGGAATACCAGGAGGTGTTACCACCAAGGTCACAAATGCACCACCTTGTACAACTTATCCGTAAATGGCTCCAGCCGGAGATGTTGACCCCAGCCCAGATTGTGAAGCGGGTTGTCATAGACCGGTATGTGAGGGCTTTACTGGGTAAGATCCAGCAGTGTGTGGAGCATGGAGACCCAACTAATGCCAATGTATTGGTGGGATTGGTGGAACGCTACTGGGCTACACAGCCCCTCAGAAAGGAGCTCCCCCAGATCCCGCAAGTCCCCAGGGTCCAGAGGGCCAACATTCCTCGAGCTCTCCAGGATAAGATGGTGATACAGGGGAGGAGGAGGGGAGAGACTGTCATCTGCTGGGATTGCCATGAGCCGGGCCATATTGCAGCTAGTTGTCCCTTGTGCCTTGTTGCCCATGGACTGCAGCCTGGGTCAGAGGGTGTCCCTCTACGCTGCCCCAGCCTACACTGCCGCCACCCTGGACACTGCTGACGAGCACCACCTATGCCAAGTGACCATGGCTGGGTTTCCAGTGGTGGCACTACTGGACTGTGGCAGTCCGCAGACCCTCGTTAATGGGACCTGTGTCGACCTCGGGACTGTCAGCAGACGCAACGTCGGGGTCCTGTGCATACATGGAGATACAAAAGACTACCCGACTGTGATTGTCGCCATCCAGACCCCCTATGGGGAGAGACGACACGAGGTAGAGGTTGTCAGGAACTTACCCCACGACCTCATTCTGGGACGGGACTTTCCCCTGTTTTGGACTCTTGGCAGGGAAAGCAAGGGTCAGAGAACACACCCCCAAGTGTACCACAAGTATTGTCTGGTCAGGTCCTCGTTTCTGAACCCAATGACCTGGACTCTAGGGTTCCTGCCGTAGGGGTGACCATGTTAGAAGCAAATGGTAGCTCTGTGTTTCCTCTAGAGGTAATGGCAGGCGAAGCCAAGGCAGCTGGCACTGAGCCTCAGATTTCAGATTTGGAGGTGTCCCATGATAACTTTGGTTCTGCACAACTCCAGGACCCCACTCTGCTAAGGGCCTGGGATAATGTTACTGTTATCAATGGTGTGTCTTAGTGCCCAGGCACTGATGAGGTGTTCCCCTGCATGGCTGTCAACCAGGAGTTGTTATACCAAGTTGACAGGGTGCAAGGAGAGACCTTAGAGCAGTTACTGGAACCCCAGCCTTATCGCCGGATGGTACTGGAGTTAGCACATAAACATGTGCTAGGGGGAAACCTAGGTGCCACATAAAACGCTGGACCGCATATTGCAGCGTTTTTATTGGCCGGGGGTATATCATGAAGTTAAAGTGTATTGTGAAACATGTCCAGAGTGTCAGTTGCATGCTCCTAAGGCACACTTTTGAAACCCTCTGGTACCTCTGCCCATTATTGAGGTGCCCTTTCAAAGGATAGCCATGGACTTGGTAGGTCCTTTAGTTAAGTCCGCCCGGGGGCATTAGCATATTTTGGTAGTCATGGACTATGCTACCCGATATCCTGAAGCCATCCCACTACGGTACACATCGGCAAAGTTAATTGCCAAAGAGTTGTTCGCCATGTTTTGCCGAGTGGGTCTACCCAAGGAGACCCTCACGGATCAGGGTACCCCATTCATGTCCAAAGTAACCAAGGAACTTGTAAACTCTTTAATATCAAACAGTTATGTACATCTGTTTACCATCCCCAGACAGACGGGTTAATAGAACGGTTTAACAAAAACCTTAAAAAGTATGTTAAAAAAGGTGGTAAACAAGGATGGAAAGGACTGGGATGTTCTGTTATCATATTTGATGTTTGCCATCCACGAGGTACCACAAGCTTCCAGTGGGTTTTCTCCTTTTGAGTTGGTCTACGGCAGACATCCTAGAGGTCTGTTGGACATTGCTAGAGAAACATGGGAGCAAGAACCCACTCCCCACAAAAGTGTTATTGAATACATCGCTGGTATGCTGGACAGGGTGGCAGCCGTTATGCCCATAGTTAGAGAGCTTATGGAAAGATCTCCGGCTAAACTGCTTTCTCTACTGTCCCCACAGGCTGCGGTGAGGACTACAGAGGTAGCAGTAGGGGTAATAATAGCAGAGTCCGTCACAGAAAGCCAACAGCAAGAATCCAAAGAGTTTGTAGCAAGGAATACAGACGTGTTCTCCGAGCTACCTGGGTGTATGTCTGTAATAAAGCATGATATTGTTACCGAGCCCTAGGTGAAAGAATGGTCGAAAGCGTACCGGGTCCCCCAGGTTCGTCGACAAGCCATTTCAGAGGAAGTGCAGAAAATGTTAAAATTGCGTGCCATTGAGGAGTCCAAAAGTGAATGGACAGTCCCATTGTCCTAGTTCCCAAACCAGATGGGACGTTGTGTTTCTGCAATGATTTCAGGAAACTGAATAAGGTATCTAAATTTGACGCCTACCCCATGCCACAGGTAGACGAACTTATTGAGAGACTGGGAGGGGCCCGGTACTTCACTACGCTCGATCTCACTAAAGGATATTGGCAGGTACCCCTGACTGATAGTGCCAAAGAAAAGACTGCCTTTATCACCCCTAAGGGACTTTTTCACTATTTTGTGTTACCGTTCGGGCTCCACGGGGCCCCAACCACTTTCCAACGGTTAATGGACAAAGTGCTAAAACCTCATAGAAGATACACCTCAGCATATCTGGATGATATCATCATTTTCAGCAATGACTGGGAGAGTCAGTTGCCCAAGGTACAAGCTGTAGTGAATTCTCTGAGAGCAGCTGGTAAAAAGTCCGTTATGGTGCAGTGGGATGACCAGGCCAAAAGCGCTTTTCAGGCGTTAAAGGTGGCCTTGTGTGGATCTCCTGTCCTCATTACGCCTGACTTCAATAGAGAGTTTGTGGTACAAACAAACGCATCAGATGTAGGGCTGGGAGCTGTTCTATCTCAGGAGGTGAATGTAGAAGAGCATCCAGTTACCTATCTGAGCAGGAAACTCACACCAGCAGAGAAAAACTACAGCATAGTAGAGAAAGAGTGTCTGGCGATAAAATGGACATTAGAGGCCCTGAGGTACTACAGATGAGCAGATCCAAGGACAAAAATGCCATGGTCACTAGATGGTTCTTGTTCCTTCAAAACTTGAATTTCTCGGTAGAGCACAGAGTCGGGAAACTGCAAGGCAATGCGGATGAGGGTATGTGAGAAAGTGAAGGGCATAGTTTGAGAGAGCAGGTATTTTCCAGCCAGGCAATTAAGGGGTGTGTGGTAGAAGCCCACAGCAGGAAAGTCAGGTGACTAATTAAGGCCTGATATAGGCTGTTTGTCAGAACTAGGAGGTGTGGCACTACATGGAGGAAAGTGATGTGTTATCAGAACATGCATCAAGGTAAATCTGTGCCACCCGTTTGAAATAACCAGAACGGGAGTCTGGCAGCCAGGCTCCTGTATATAAAGGGAACATTTTCTGTATTAGTTAGCTCTCAGCCGAGAAGGTTTGTTCTCTGTTCATGTCTTTGTAAAGGCAAACTGTTATGCACCAAGTGAATAAATACCAAACTTGAGTGTGATCCAGTCTCTGTGTCCCTGTTTCCTGCACTTCTACCAAGCATCTACCTGCGCGGTTCCCCACAATAGTTTTTGTTATACTTATTTATATTCATACTTATATTTTAGAAAAAGATAACATTTTGACAATTCTTTACATTACCATATTTTGAAGCACAAAAGTTTTTATATGGATGTCTATGGAGTTGTGTAAGAGTACTTTTTTTAATTTTTCTTTTTTTTTTCACTTAACTTATTTTACTATTATTTTTAGCCCCTCTAGAGAGCTTAAACATGCAATCATTTGGTTGCTTATACAATACTTTAGTATTACAGTGTATTGTAATTGTGCTATGGTCCTAGACCTATGCACTTTACTGTGGCAGGCCTATTTACCATCTGACATAGCAACTGAACAGCTTCAGTGATCTCATCATGGGGGAAAATGGAGGGAATCCCTTTCTTCTGAGTGATGTCTCAGATACCAACTAACTGAGATGTCAAATGTCCGTGATATGTGTCATATTTAAACTCCTGAAATTCACCGTAAATGTATGGCAGACATTCGGACGGAGTTAACTTCTTGTTGTGCTTTATAAAGTAATAGAGTCTTAACATATTTATAATCCAATTAATAATTTTTTTGTAGGTACTGTAAAATACAGAGTTTTTTTTGCCACAGTGTTTCCGCAACGTGGGGCTTTAACCATAGACTGAGGCCCTATGCTGCGGATTTTTGACCCAAAGCCAGGAGTGGATTGAGGAGAAGGTAGAAGTGTAAGTACATCCTATACATTTCCCTTTCCTTTTGTAACTACTCCGGACTTTGGTTTGAAATACAGCAACAAAATCTGCAACAAAAAAAGCTGTGTTTCTGCAACGTGGGGCCTCAGACTTAATGTATACACATATTTGTTTTAGAACAAAGAAGCACAACAGATTTATTGTAAACCTATGGAAATATTTATAAAAAATATTAAATATGTTTACTCTTTAAAAATAGTATATATTGAAAAGAAGGTAATAAAGTAATATGTGAATTACTGGTTGGCTTTTTTTTTTAGGATCTTGGGAAAACGCTTTCAATGTCAATCATACCAGAGAAGGAGACTTCCATGTGAATAAGAACACTGTAGTGAAGGTGCCAATGATGACCAGACAAGGAGAATATCTAACAGCCTTCCTAAGTGAAATAGGATGCAGTGTGGTTGATGTCCCCTACAAAGGAAACACCTCTGCAATTTTTATCTTGCCAGAGGAAGGAAAATTACATGAGGTTGAAAAAGCTCTTCAGAATGGGTCACTAATGAACTGGACAAAACGAATGAGACCAAGGTAAAGCAGGGCACTTTCAATGACGGTCTTGATATGCTCTAGACTGGTGGCGGAATCGCTTAATTTATGATGAGGCACAAGCTTTGTCATAAATTAGGTGCTTCCTCCGACAAAACCTATGCCTATACTGAAATCTTCACCTCATTGTTGAAGTCATTTAACCTGAAAACTGGCGTCAATTTTGATAAACCTGGTAGGGCCTGGGTTCCTGCCTACAGAATGCCATGGTTGGATATTCAAGTACCTAGGTCTACCATCAGGGCCCCCAGGGAACTGCCATTTTACTGCATTTTCATAGGCTCTCTGTTCTTTAACATACTGATGAATGCCTAACAACCATTGTAGGGGGGAAACATGTTGAGACAATAGAATGTATGATCTTACACAAATTTTTCTAGATCTCATTTTCGCTAGCTGCCAGTGATTGTGATTTACCATATCACTTACAATGCAGGGACTCTAGTTGGAGAAGATTTATTTCTTCACTCCATGTGCACCCTACATCAGCCACAGATATTATGTGGGAGTATGGGATCATATTACTAGCCCTCTGTTTATGAGATTTTTTACAGATGACTGATCTATATTAGTGGGCCAACAGGTATAAGAGTCACAAAACTTTTAATATAGATTTTTTTTTCAGTTGGACGGGGAGCCCTGTCAACAGCATTGATATCATTCTTTATATACTGTGTTATTCTCTTAGTTTAGTCATTTGCCTCTATGTTGGATTGCAGATCAATCAGGTTAATATCACTTTGGAATGGACTATACATAAAATTAATGTACTGAAAGCTTCCAATTCATTACATTATGTTACCCTAGCACGGGGTCGGCAACCCCTGGCACGCGTGCCAAGAGTGGCACGTGAGGCTTATTTCCCTGGCACAGGCAGCGTCCTCGCCCAGCTGTCTCGATCGGACCAGGCATGTCAGAAATGAAACCACTATTATTATACACTGGGGTCTCTTCAGACCCCAGAGTATAATAAGAGAAGCCCCAGGAGACATGATGAAACATAAAAAAACAACTCCACTCAACCTCCCTGCGCTCCACGGCAGCCCGCTCTCTGCAGGCGCCCGAAGTCAGCGACCGCTGACAAGGCCCCAGGTGCCACGCTCGGCATCACTATGCATAACGACGCCGACGCGACCCCCGAGATCCAACCAGCGGTCACAGACCCCAGGCAGAAGCTTCGAAGAGAACAGAGTCGGGAAGGCACAGGGAAGATGAGCAACACTATCCTTCATGTTTTTTTGTTTGTTTGCTTTTTTTAAATACAAGTTTTATTTGTTTTTCATGTAATAACAAGAAGGTACAAGACATAATAATAAATACAAATCAAATCAGATACAGCAAACATCGCACAAATGCAAAATAATACATGCATTGGTACAATACTCCTTACAGATACTGGGGCAATAATATTAAGTCAAAAAAGGTGCATATGTAAATGCGTAGGGAGAATAACAAAAGAGTGGGAGACGTACAAGACAAAGACAAGAATGATAGGGAGGAAGAGGGGGACGAGAAGAAGGACGGGAGAAGGCTGTTAGTAAGGAGGAAGGTAGGGGAAGAAAGAGCAGGAAGAAAAGCCAGAAGCAAAGGAAGAAGTGGAAGGGTGGAAGGGGGGCTGGACTTAAGACTGCAGGAGGATCCAGGGAGACCAGGTCTTGAGGAAACAGCCATGAGATCTGTTTTTCCAACTGGACAATTCCTCAAAACGGGAGATTTGATTCACTTTTGCTACCCATGAAGCTTGTGTTGGGGGTTCGGATTGGAGCCATTTGGTAGGGATAAGAGAGTTCGTGGCCGATATCAGTATTGTGATCAGATTATGTCTGGATGGGAGATAGTGGGCAGAAGGCATAGACAATATGGCCATTGAAAGCGAGATTTTGAAGTCAGATTTGTAACAGCTTTGAATAGTAGATTGGACTTCTTGCCAAAAGGGTTTTATTTTGGGGCAACACCACCATATATGTGTAAGAGTTCCGCTATGTGCACAGCATTTCCAGCAAAGGTCAGAGGAGTCCAGGTTCATCTTGTAGAGCCAACTGGGGGTACGATACCAACTGGTCAACAATTTATACTGATTCTCTTGGAGTCTCACACAAGGGGAAAAACCGTGGACGTTTTGCAGAACTTGATGGAGTTGCTGATCAGATAGGGAGATGTTAAGTTCCAATTCCCAGGATGTGACGTGCGTTGGTTTGGAGAGATGTTTGGCAGAGATAAAGCTTGAGAGTACATAAGAAGTCTTGTTGAGGAGTTTGTTGCGCATGAGTAACGCCAGTTCAAATGGAGTAAAGTCAGTATGATGTGTCGTAGGCAGGTCTTTCACATAATTGGATAGGTGGGCTCTATGAAGAAAGGAAGGAGATATATCGAGTAGAGCTTCTAACTTGGAATGGTCTAGGCCAGAAGTTTTGTCCAGAAGGTCTAGAAGGCGGTGAGGCATGAGACGCTGCCAGAGTTCAGAGTATGCTGTGCAGGTTCTATTCAATAGATCAGGTAGGAGACCGAATGGCATTAATGGCGATGGTGCAGGAACTAGAGTATTCTTCAGGGTATGCCAGGTTTCACATATACCCTAGAGGAGTTGGTCTAATGTTGGGCAGTGACGGCCAGATGAGCCGTACGTCCAGAGGTCTTAATGAAGAGAAGGTCCAAATAATTTGTGGATGACCTCACTCATTGGGGATCCTGAAATAGTGGTTGTGAATTCTATTCACCTCTTCAGCTGAATGGCCTTATAGTAGTCTGAGACATCGGGCAGGCCCATACCTCCTACAGATTTCTTTTTCATGAGAAGTGAGAGAGGTAGCTGAGGTCTCTTCCCGGGCCATAGAAAAGAGGAGAAAAGGCTGCGTATCTTTTTGAAGAACAGGGGAGGGAGACGTACCGAGACCATATGAAGACAGTACAGCACCTTGGGGAGGACATTTGTCTGCATAAGGTTCTTCCTACCGTGAGAAGGGTAAACTTTGGTAAGAGGTAAGGCAGTGGCGAAGTTCTTTGAGGAGAGACATAAAGTTTGCTACGTAAAGGTCAGTGGGGTCAGCTGTAAGCTGAATGCCAAGGTACTTGAGAGATTTTGAGGTCCAGAGGAAAGGCGTGAGGGTTGTTATAGAGGCTACTACTTTGGAGGGGACCGAAATGTTGAGTACTTCAGATTTCTCTAGATTTGCCTTGTAACCTGAGAGCAAGCCGTACTGACCGAGCAAGTCCACTATAGCGGGTAGCCCTTTAGTTGGGTTTGACACCAAAAACAACACGTCATCCGCAAAGGCCACAGAATGGAGGGTGTGGGAGCCAATGCTGAGTCCTTGTATGTCGGGGTGTGAGCGGACCGCTTGTAGAAGGGTCTCTAAAACAAGAATAAAGAGGGAGGGGTAGAGAGGGCATCCATGTCGAGTACCATTCCGGATTTCAAAGCTGGGTGAGAGGGTACCATTGATCCTCAGACGTGCGTGAGGGGAGGCATAGAGAGTGAAAATTGCATCGATAAACTGGGACGGGAAATTAAATTTCCTAAGAGTTGCTTGCATAAATTGCAAAAGCTTTCGAAAGCTTTTTCCGCATCGACTCCTAAAAGAACTAGATCTGAATTAGTCTTCCACACATAAGCGATGGCAAGCAGAAGGTGATGTGCATTATCCTTCCCCTCTCTTCCAGGGACAAAGACGGTTTGGTCTGCATGAATCACTGATGGCAAGAAGTCGTTCAAGAAAGTGGCAAAGATCATCGCCCATATCTTTAGATCCAAGTTGAGCAGAAAAATCAGTCTGTAGCTTCCGCAAGATAATGGAGCTTTCCCTTCTTTAGGGATCAGGGTAATATGCGCCTCCTGTGCTTGCTTGGGCAACGATGTCCCCTTGAGTAGAGCATTACATGCTAATGAGAGATTCGGCAACAGCTCGGACTGGAATATTGTGTAATAATGAAGTGTGAAGCCGTCAAGCCCAGGACTCCTTCCTTTCGGGAAGCTACGCATGACTTTTGTGATCTCCTCCAAAGAGATAGGAGATGGTAGAGATGCAGCATCTTCGTTAGACAAAGAGGGAAGATCCAAAGACTACAGAAAAGCGTCAATTTTGTTACTTTTCTGGGTCAGGTCTAAATGTGGAGAGGAATTGTCTAGATTGTACAGGTCTCTGTAGAATGTAAGAAAGGCTGAGGTTATCCCATCAGTGGTTTTGTGAGAATGACCCGACTTGTCCCGGATGGTCGAGATAAAGGATTTGGATTTCCTCTTCTGAAACATGGAAGTCATGAGTTTCCCTCACCTATCTCCATGGGCATAGATTCTGTACTGAAAATGCAGAAAGTGTTTGGAAGTGCGGGTATTGATGAAGTTCTTCAGCTTCTCTCTCAAAAGATGGAGGTCCTCCTGCAGAGGTAGGGACTGGCTAGTTTTCCTCAGGCGTTCAATGGAAGCAATTTCTGAAAGTAGCTTGTCCAGATCAGCCTGTGAGTCTTTTTTGACTTTAGATGCCAGTGAGATGAATATCCCCCGGATGACGGCTTTGTGTGCCTCCCAGGTGATAGTCGGACATATTTCTGGTGAGGTGTTTATAGCAAAATCGGACTCTAGATGTCGTTTAACAGAGGAGACTATGTCAGGATGGTCTAATAGGGCTTCGTTGAGGTGCCAGCACCAGTCCTTCTGAGGAAGTTGTCAGAGAGTGATCTTGGTCCATACCGAAGCATGGTCTGAGACTGTAATGGACTCAATGCAGGAGTTAGAGGTAAATGGGACCAAGTTAGAGGATGCAAAAATGTAATCCAATCTTTGATAGGATTTCCTAGGGTTGGAGAAGAAGGAATAATCTTTAGTAGAGGGGTGATGTGGCCTCCAGAGATCCACTAGGCTATGGAGATCTTGAAGCAGCCTACCAAGAGCTTTCTGAGGTGTGCCTGAGGAGCCTGAGGAGGAGTCAGAGTCAAGTTGAAGTCTCCGGAGAGTATGACCGAGACTTCAGCGAACAGTTTCAGAGTTTGCAGTGTCTCCAAGAGCCAGTGTATCTGGCGTCGATTCGGAGCATAGAAGTTGGGGAATGTGTACTTGGACAATGCTATTGTACCTTAGAGCAAGAGGATTCTTCCCTCAGAGTCTTCCTATTTTTGAGTACATTGGAAGGGTACAGAGTGGTGGAGAAGCATAGAGACCCCCTTGGTAGGAGAAAGAGTTCGTGGAGTGAAAACAGAGCGGGAAATTCTTCAGAGGGAGATGAGGAATCTTGCCAGTTTTGAAGTGGGTTTCTTGAAGAAAAGCCACATTGGTGTTGAGTTTACGTAAAATGGTAAAAATTTGTGACCTTTTATTTGGGGAGTTCAGGCTGTGAACATTAAAGGAAGTCACAACTACCTTGGACATCCTGTGGGGCTAGTGGGCAGAGTCCAGACCAGAAAGGGGTGGTTAATAAGGTAAAGAGATAGGGAGGGAGGGAAGCAGTAGAAGTTGAGAAGAAGTGAAGGAGTGGAAGAAGAGAAAATGGTAGTGAGTGGAGAAGAAAGAAAACAGTGGGAAAAAGTAGAGAGAGTGACAAAAACAGCGGCAGTTCCTGTGAGCCATCGAGAAATTGGGTTATCTTTTCGTAAACAGAGGCAGCGGGGATCGGAGGGTGTCCTAATTGGAATAGCTTACAACCATGCCTTTATACATCATGTAAGTGGTATGTAGCCGACAACGGCTAAATAGGATAAGACTTATATGTAGGCAGGGGCGCACCGCTAATGAGGCGAAGTGAGGCGGCCGCCTCAGGCGGCACTGTCCGTTACTGTCTGGGGGGCGGCATTTTTACTATTCAATGTAAACCAGCCCAGGACAGGCCACTTTAAAAAAAAAAAAACAGAGCTGAGCGGGGCCTGTCCTGGGCTGGTTTACGAGACGTCGCATCTCAGCGCAGGCGGCGATAGAATGACATCATCGTGCCGCCTACGCTGAGACACAGACGTCGCGAACAAGAAGAGGAGGCGGCGGCGGCTGCATCAAGGCATCGCAGGTGAGTATAACTTTTTTTTTTTTTATATATAAATAGGCCGTAACCTGCTGGAGTATCCCCAGCAGGTAACGGCCTATTTATTTACCTACCCCGCGTCTGCTCGTGGCCGCCTCCGCTTCCCCTTCTGCTATGGGACGCAAAAAGGGAAGTGGATGCCGCTGTGAGCAGCCGCGGGCATCGGTAAGTGAGGCCACTGGCCGCAAATACTACTATTATTATACTCCGGGGTCTTTTCAGACCCCGGAGTATAACAATCGGAGGCCCAGGGGAGGTGAGAAAACATAAAAACATATCCTACTTATCTCTCCTGCGATCGGTGTTACTCCGAGCAGGCTTGAGGCCTCTGGTGACGTCATCAGGTCGCGTTGTCGGCCTGATCACGTGGCGTGCGCGCGCAATTAAACAGGGCCGAAAGCTGCAAGGAGTGCACCGATGTCCAGGATAGGTAAGTAACACTGGTTTTTATGTTTGTCACCTCCCCTGGGTCTCCGTTCATTATACTCTGGGGTCTGAAAAGACCCCAGAGTATAATAGTTTATGGGTGGGCCACTATGGGGCATAATACCCTGTGCAGGGACCACTGTGGAGCATAATACAAGTGCAGGGGCCACTATGGAGCATAATACCCTGTGCAGGGGCCACTATGGATCATAATACCGTGTGCAGGGGCCAATATGGGGCATAATACCGTGTGCAGGGGCCACTAGGGAGCATAAAATTGTGTGCAGGGGTTGCTGTAGAACATAATATTGTGTGCAGGGGCCACTGTGGGGCATAATACCATGTCCAGGGGTCACTATGGAGCATAATACCGTGTGCAGGGGCCGCTGCGAGGCATAATACAGTGTGCAGGGGCCACTATGGAGCATAATACCGTGTGCAGGGGCCACTATTGATCATAATACCGTGTGCAGGGGCCACTATGGAGCATAATACCATGTGCAGGGGCCACTATGGATCATAATACCGTGTGCAGGGGCCAATATGGGGAATAATACCGTGTGCAGGGGCCACTAGGGAGCATAAAATTGTGTGCAGGGGTTGCTGTAGAACATAATATCGTGTGCAGGGGCCACTGTGGGGCATAATACCGTGTCCAGGGGTCACTATGGAGCATAATACCATGTGCAGGGGCTGCTGTGGAACATTATAGTGTGTGTAAATGGGGCGCTATAAACAGGGGCTATGGCGCCTGTTTATATTATACGCTGTCTGTTTATAGTGACCGTGTGATGTAATTCCAGCCTTGTCACATACTGTAGACATGTACAGGACGAGGCTGTAGTTACATTACATGGCCGCTATAAGATGAATGACACTATGTAAACAGAGAAGCGGTCATGGCACTTACACAGGTACCATTCAAACAGCTGATTAGTGGGGGTCCTGGGTTTTTGAGCCCCACTGACTAGTTTATTAACCGGTTAAGGACCGGGCCTAAAAGTGCCTTATGGACCAGGCCTCATTTTTCAAAACTGACATGTGTCACTTTATATGGCAATAACTTTGACACGCTATAACTTACACAAGTGATTTTGAGACTGTTTTTTCATGACACATTGTACTTCATGTTAGTGCTAAACATTGATCAATATTTTTGTATTTATTTATAAAAAATTAGGAAATTTGAGGGAAATTTGGAAAAAACTTGCAATTTTCAAAATGTAAAATGCTCCGCTTTTCAGACAGATAGTCATACCACCCAAATACATGAATAAATATTATCTACCATATCTCTGCTTTATATCGGCATCATCTTTTAATCATCATTTAATTTATTTTGGATGTTAGAAGGTTTACAAGTGTAACAGCGATTTTCCAGATTTACAAGAAAATTTCCCAAACTCAATTTTTAGGGACCACTTCAGTTCTGAAGGGGATTATAAAGGCCTATATATTAGAAACCCCCATAAATCACCCCATTTTCAAAACTACACCCCTCAAATAATTCAAAACAGCATTTGGGAAGTTTGTTAACCCTTTAAGCCTTTCACAATAATTAAAACAATATGGAGGAGAAATTTAGACATTTTTATCCAATAATACATTCATTTATCCCTAAAATTAACACATTCAAAAAGGAGAAAATGCATCTCACAGATTGTTATACAATTTCTCCCGAGCACAGAAATACCCCACATGTGGGTGTAAAATGATTTTTGGACACACGGCAGTGCACGGAAAAGAAAGAGCGACACTTGGCATTTGAAAAGCAGATTTTGCTGGAATAGTTTTCAGGTGCCATGTCTCATTTGCAGAGCCCCTAGAGTACCAATACATTGGAAACCCCCTAAAAGTGACCCCATTTTGGAAACTACACCCCTCACAGAATTCATCAAGGGGTATAGTGAGCATTTTGACCCCACAGCCGTTTCACAGATTTTATTAACATTGTGATGTGAAAATGAAAAATTACTAAAACATCACTTTATCCCCAAAGTTTTAATTTTCACAAGGCGTTAAAGGAGAAAAAGCCACCCACAGTTTGTTACACAATTGCTCCTGAACACGGCAATACCCCATATGTGGTCGTAATTTGCTGCATGGGTACATGGCGGGGCTCGGAATGGAAAGAGCGCTATTTGGCTTTTGAAGGGCAGATTTTGCTGGAATAGTTTTCAGGTGCCATGTCCAATTTGCAGAGCCCCTAGAGTACCAATATAATGGAAACCCCCAAAAGTGACCCCATTTTGGAAACTACACCCCTCACAGAATATATCAAGGGGTATAGTGAGCATTTTGACCCCACAGCCGTTTCACAGATTTTATTAACATTGGGACATGAAAATGAAAAATTACTTTCTTTCCAATAAACCATCAATTTAGCCCCAAATTTTTCATTTTCACAAGAGGATAAAGGAGAAAAAGCTCCCCAAAGTTTGTTACACAATTTCTCCTGAATACAGGAATACTCCCTATGTGGTTGTAATCTTCTGAATGGGTACATGGTGGAGCTCAGAATAGAAAGAGCGCTATTTAGCTTTTGGAGGGCAGATTTTGCTGGAATAGTTTTCGGGTGCCATGTCGCATTTGCAGAGCCCCTAAAGTACCAGTACAATGGAAACCCCCAAAAAGTGACCCCATTTTGGAAACTACACCCCTCAAGAAATTTCTCAAGGGTTATGGTGAGCATTTTGACCCTACAGTTGTTTCACAGATTCTATTAACATTGGAATGTAAAAATTAAAAATTACTTTTTTTTTTCCAATAAACTGTCCATTTAGCGACATATTTTTAATTTTTACAAGGGGATAAAGAAGAAAAAACCCCACAGTTTGTTACACAATTTCTTCTGAACACAGAAATGCCCCATATGTGGTCGTAAACTGCTGTATGGGTACATGGTGGGGCTCAGAATGGAAAGAGCGCTATTTGGCTTTTGGAGGGCAGATTTTGCTGGAATAGTTTTAAGGTGCCATGTCGCATTTGCAGAGCCCCTAAAGTACCAATACAATGTAAACCCCTCAAAAGTGACACCATTTTAGAAACTACACCTCTCAAGGAATGTATTAAGAGGTATTATCATTTTGAGCCTAAAAATGCTTCCCAAAAATTAATGTACAAAGTGAAAATTGACAATTTTAAATAAATATGCCATTTTGGTGCCCAATACTTTGTACCCGCTTTGTGGCATCAGAGACATACACTGCTAAAACTATTAAGTGGGCTATCCCGGGGGGGGAAAAAATTATATATGTGGGTGTATACTGCTTCTTGGGCACACAGCAGGGATCAGAAGGGAAGGAGCACTGCGCTTTTTATCTTTTGGAGTACAGATCTAGAGGGACTTTCTGGACGCCATGTTGTTTTTGCAGAGGTGCCAATAAATTGGAATTCCCCAAGAAGTGACCCCATTTTGTAGGGGCAATTTTAGGATCTTTGTCAATTTGACATGGTGTCCAAAATCCAACAATCTAAATCAATGCTCCAAAAGCCACATAGCGCTCCTTCACATCTGCCCCCTGCTGTGTACCCAAACTGCAGTTTACGCCCACATGTATGACAATGTTGTACCCAGGATAACGTACTTGGTATAAACTGCTGCTTGGGCACAGCCGGGCACAGAAGGAAAGGAGCACTATTTTGGTTTTTGAAGCACAGTTTGGTTTTTGGAGACCATGCCACTTTTGCAGAGCCCCTGAATTGCCAGTAAAGTGGAATCCGCAGACTTGTGACCCCATTTTGGAAACTACACCCCTGAAGGGATTTATCAAGTGGGGTAGCGAGCATTCTTCACCCTTAAGTGTTGCATTCATTTAATTTCAATAAATGAATGCGCAGTTGATAATGAAAAGGGAAAATTGCAATTTTTCCAGAGATACGCCATTTCAGTGCCCAATATTTTGTGCCCAGCTTATGTCAGCAGGCACAAACACTCTAAAAACTGTTAAGTGGGTATCCCGGGCACAACATCTTTTGGAGCGTTCACATCTGATACAAGCTGGGCACAACGTATTATGCATTGAAATTACATATTCCTGGAAAAATTGCCATTTTCACCTTTCACAATCAGCTGCGTATTCATTTCTGGAAAATTAATGATAGCAACACTTGGAGTTAAAAAATGCTCACTGTACCCCTGGATAAATTCCTTCAGGGGTGCAGTTTCCAAAATAGGGTCACGTGTCAGGGGATTCCGCTTTACTGGCATTTAAGGAGCTCTGCAAATGTGTCATGGCGTCCAAAAGCTAAACTGTCTAAATCTGTGCTCCAAAAACCAAATAGCGCTCCTTCCCTTCTGTGCCCGGCTGTGCCCAAACAGCAGTTTATACCCACATATGACATTAAGCACGTTATCCTGGGTACACCAGTGTCATACATGTGGGCATAAACTGCAGTTTGGGCACACAGCAGGGCACAAAAGGGAAGGAGCGCTATGTGGCTTTTGGAGTGCAGATTCAAATGTTTGGTATCTGGACACCATGTCATGTTTGCAGAGCCTCTAAAGTACCAGAAAAGTGGAATCTCCTAGGGAGTGACCCCATTTTGAAAAGTGCACCCCTCAAAAAATTTATCAGGGGGTGTAATAAGCATTAGTATCCCAGATGTGAATGCACAGCGGATAGTGAACAGTGAATATGTAAGCTGTGCGGAGTACATGGGGAACACGAAATTCCCTACTATATCCCCAGTAGTTCCTATTATTGAGGAGGTCACTCTGGGGGTCACTTCTGGTTTATTATCCTTCGTAAGTGCGGTGACCAGATGGAAGGTAACGCTGCAGTTGGGATTGCGGGGTGCAAACAGCGCAGACTTGTCACGGTCTCTGGGCATGAGGGCGCAGCGCTGGTGCTGTCCCACGTTACCACCACTGGTACCGGTGATGAGGGGGCTGCACAAATGTTGGTGGTGATTGTTCCCCCGGGGCGCTTCCCCTATACTGTGCCGACTGGTGGTGTTTGGGGCGCCCTGATGTTGTCGGTGCAGAGTCAGACACAGAAACGGTTGTAAAGTTGAACTTTTACTTCCATGGGTGTGGAGGCACAAATGCTTAAACAGTTTCTTCTATACAAAACAACGGGGTACGCCTGGTGACACAGCAAAGTCCTGGGGTGCAGGGTAGACTTGATGAAAGGTGTTCCTAGCCCCTTATACTTCAGTGTTACAGCCCTAAGGTGCGTCTGGACTCCTATTTGGCTCATAGGAGGATGCCCACCATGATACTAGTACATAATATTCCCCACTCACGTTATGTGGTCCTGATAGCTCAGAGTTTCGGGGTGCAATAGTCAGGGTGGCAGGATATTCCACAGGTCTGGCCTTGGCCCCTGGATCCTGTGATAATTGCTATGGAGCACGTGTTCCAGAATGTTCTCTCCACAGTCTCATGCTGACAAGATAATGATGCTTGACTTCCTTCAGGGCGATGGCTAGGCAGACAGGGGACAGGATCTTCTGAATAGCTGGAGTATGTCAGCTCTCCAACCTTCCTGGGCCTGTCTAGGACTTGAGATTCCTGCACTAAACTCACTGCTTTCTTCACAGGACATCACACTTATCTCCTCACCTCCTCCTCCTAACACTCCACACTTCTAACCCCTCACACGCAGGACCTTCCTGCAGGGGTGTTACCATGGGGACCCAGTGATCAGCTGACTCCTCCCCTTTTCCCAGGCGATGTCCTCCCATTGGACATTTGGTTACTATTCAATCCTATGGGAGGTGTAATGCATGTGTGAGGCTCACTAGGTGGCGCTGTGTTGTGTGAGACTCAGGACCCCCTGCTATGTCACACAGGCTATGAAGCAACAGGAAATAATACAATGCACAGAGATCACCCTCAGCCCAGCCATAGCCAGCTCTGGGATGCCACATACTCCCCCCTCTTTCACTGAGCCGACCTCGGCGACGGGCTGGGGTGAAGGTGAGAAATGTAACATAACATTAATAAATACGAATAAAGTGCAAATGGGTCCAGAGGCTCTCTGGCACAAATTTTGTGAGTGTCCATTATCATGAGAGTCTCTCTGAGAAACAATAAACAGTCCTTTCTGTAAGGAAGAGTAGGCACTCTAGCACGAATGTCCATACCGCAATGGGGTAACAGAACTTCCTTGGCTCGGTGAGCCAGGCACTATGGCTTGGATTGTTGCATATAAATGTAAATACTATATTACATTGCAAGATATTATATATATACTGTATATACACACAGGAAAAACATTAATGTAATCAGAGCAGGAATAACATATATACAGAAGCAGAGACAGTTAACCTCTTTTACCCAAGGACAGCCATGGCATCACTATAGCGTGTTGGAGGTATGCCTTTTGTGGTACGCTCAGAACGCCTAAGTGGAACGAGATTTGAATCAGGAACAGAGTCACTGAAATCAATTAAATCATCTGTCGAAGGGTTCTCTTGCACTAGAGCAATTGGTGGATAACAGCTAAATGGTAGTAGTTTAGGCGCCCACATAAGCTCAGTTAACGTTGGGGGTCTCTCTTTCGCTTCAGAAGGTGACAAGATCTCTGTACTCGTTGTCTCAGCTGGGGGCACCTCTGTGGGTAGTCCTTCTTTAAGGCACAGCTTCAGACGGTTTCGGTGTACTACTTGGGGCTGTCTCCCAGGTTTAGAGATCTCATACACGTCGGATTCAGGATATGGTATGGAGATGACACTGTATGGTTCTTTCTCCCAGAATGGATCCAATTTCCCATTCCGATGGTTATTCCTTAACCATACACGGTCGCCAACTTTCAGGGGCGCTGCATGGGCGCGATGGTTGTAATCCTCCTGTTGTCTCCTACGAACCTCATCCATGCGCGTTTCAACTATCTCTTTAGCTTCCTCCATACGTCGGCGGTGTTCAACAACCCAGTCTGTTATGGGTAGTGGATTGATGGTGTCAGGGACCTTCACACCAAGGGTTAAGTCTGAAGGAAGTTGACCTTGTCTTCCAAACATTAGATAAAATGGTGCGTATCCCGTAGATGTTTGGGGTGTGTTGTTGTAAATATAGGCCAAGTCCTTGATACGCTCAGGCCACTCAACACCAGGTGTAACTGCGGCTGTTCTTAGCATGCCGATGATCACTTGATTTGCCTTCTCGCACATACCATTCCCTTGAGGGTGATACGCTGTGGTTCGCAACTTCTTGCAGTCTTGGAACTGACACAGCTCACGGAACAATTGGGATTCAAATGCCGATCCACGGTCGGTGAGGATATGCTCAGGACAACCGTAATGGCGGACAAACTCTGCGTAGAAGGTCTCAGCCGTAGTTCTTGCTGTAAGATCTCTGACAGGCACGATGACAAGGAACTTGGAGTAATGATCCACCATTGTCAGAGCGTAGCTGTAGCCGGAACGTGTGGGACCCAACTTCACATGGTCCAGAGCAACAATTTCACACGGCTTTTGAGTCTTAATTGGATGTAGAGGGGCCTTCTGATCTCTTCGACCTTCCTTGGTGATACTACAGGCGGGACACTCTCGGCACCAACTCTCAATGTCACTCCTCATCCCAACCCAATAGAAGCGACGACGGATGGTAGCTTCGGTCTTTTGTACCCCGAAGTGACCAGATCTGTCATGATACGCCTCAAGTATCATCTGTGCGTCTCTTCTTGGTACGAGGATCTGATGAAGCCTTTCACCTGTGACAGGATCAAGAGTGTTTCTAAGTAGAAGGCCTCGTTGGACAAACAGGCGCTTCCTCTGTCGCCAAAGGCGTTTTAATTCCACGTCATGAAGACCTCTCTTTACACGGGTTGGTATTCTTCCTGTAAGCAGGAAATCTGACAATTCTCCTAAAACTCTGCTCTCTTCTTGGAACGTTTTCCACAGAGATGGCTCCTGGAGGGATTCGGCAGCTGTTTTCGCCAGAGATTCTCCTTCTACAGGGACACCAATAGCAACCTGTTGGGCAAACTTGTTGTAGAATGGTGGCATCTCCACCTCTTCCCAGATGTCTTCTCGGGGTGGTTCTTCTCCCACAGGCAACCTTGAGAGTGCATCAGCGTTAGCGTTGGACTTGCCACTGCGATACTTGACAGAGAACTTGTAATTCGCGAGTCTTGAGGCCCACCGTTGTTCAAGGGCTCCCAGTCGAGCAGTGTCCAGATGCGCCAACGGATTGTTATCTGTGTACACGGTAAAGGGTGTGGCAGCCAGGTAGTCTTTAAACTTCTCTGTCACGGCCCAGACAAGCGCCAGAAGTTCGAGTTTGAAAGAACTATAGTTCTGGTCGTTCTTCTCCGCGCCTCTCAGACTCCTGCTGGCGTAGGCGATGACTCGCTCTTTGTTGTCCTGAACCTGGGACAACACTGCACCCAAACCTTGGTGACTTGCATCTGTGTACAAGCGGAATGGCTGACTGTAGTCGGGATAGGCTAGAATTGGTGGTTGCGTCAGAAGTGCTTTAAGCGCTTGAAAGGCTTCCTCTTGACGCGCTGTCCAGTCTACCGGAAGCTTTCGGTTGTAGTTTTCTCTGGGACAACCGCGCAACAACTCGTTCAGAGGCTCGGCTACTTGGGCGAAGTGTGGTATGAAACGCCGGTAGTAACCTGCGAATCCAAGGAAGCTTCGGACTTCTTTGACGGTAGTTGGTCTTTGCCAGTTCTGGACTACAGTGATCTTTTCAGGATCAGGTTGGACGCCTTGTGCGCTCACGACATGCCCAAGGTAGTGAACTTGGGGTTTCAACAGGTAGCACTTGGAGGGCTTCAACTTTAGGCCGTGCTGTATAAGTACCTTGAATACCTCGGACAGGTGACGAAGGTGTTCTTGGTATGTCCGGGAGAATACAATAACATCGTCCAGGTACAGTAGCACACTCTGGAAATTCTCATGGCCGAGGCACCTCTCCATAAGCCGTTGGAATGTGGCTGGGGCATTACATAGCCCAAATGGCATACTATTGAATTCAAAGAGTCCCATCGGGGTCGTAAACGCAGTCTTTTCACGATCTTCAGGCGCCATAGGGACTTGCCAGTATCCACTGGTTAAGTCCAGGGTCGAGAAACAGGTAGCTGATCCCAAAGCCGTTAGAGATTCCTCAATCCGCGGCAATGGGTATGCGTCTTTGTGCGTGACGTTGTTGAGTTTACGATAGTCCACACAAAATCGTAGGGTTCCGTCTTTCTTCTTGACAAGGACTAGCGGGGCTGCCCAGGGACTGTTACTCTCCCGGATGACATCAGCATCTCGCATCTCTTGGATCAACTTTTTCACCGGTTGGTACATCGCTGGTGGTATTGGACGGTGACGCTCCTTGATTGGATGGTGGTCGCCAGTCAGAATGCGATGTTGTATGGTCGTGGTCTTACCAAAGTCCAATGGGTGTTTGCTGAATGCCTGTTGGTAACGCTTGGCCACATTGCAAACCCCATTGATGTGCTCTATAGGGGTATTGGCGTCTCCCACGTTCAATTCATCCCACCAGGACTTCGTGGCTCCATTCTGAATGTTCTCAGCAGCTTGGGTGGAACGCTGTGTGGCGGTAGAATCACCAGAGAGAATGTCTTCTGGTGCTAACCGGTGTAGCAGGGCCACAGAGTGGAACTTGTGGAGGTTCACGGGAGCATCGCCCAAGTTGACTAAGCGGACAGGAACACGTCCATTGGAAACTGTGACAAGGCTGCGGGCAGCCATGACAAGTGGTTGGCCATCTATCTGTATGGGTTGTAGCAAGGCCTCGTAGTCCTGATTTTCTATGCCCGGACGGGCACGGCACCACACCATAGTTTCTGTTCCAGGCTGTAGGGTTACTGGACGGGTATCTTGGATCCGGACTCGACCAATTTCACCTTGTTTGTTGGCGAACTTGTGCTGGGCATTGAGTACACGAATGGCCCGCTGAATGGTCTGCTGGTCACTGGGAGAAGCTGTAAGGAGAGAGGCATGCAAGGCATCCAACACTTCTGCAAAGCAATGGCGTAAAACATTCATGCCTAATATTACAACTGCAAACCTATCATCCTCTACATCAGTGACAATTACACCCTGTCTAGGCAGTTTCAAGTCCCCAATCTGGATAGTGGGTTCCCAATAACCCTGCTGTGGTATGGGCTGTCCATTGCTGGCACACAGATTTATCCATGTGTCAGGTGTTCTATTCAACACACCTAAGTCCCAATGTTCAAGGAACACCTGCTTGCGCAGGGTTGTTACCTGAGATCCAGTGTCCACCAACGCTGTCAGAGGGACGCCGTTCACCCGGATTGTGATGTGTGGGCAGGCTGAGACGAAGCGTGACAATGGCACTGAAGATTCACCTGGGCCCTTCTTCTTTCCTCCCGAGGGGCGGCCCGCTGCCTCAGGGGTGGCCCGTTTAACTGAAAACACTGAGGCCTGGTGTGTCCATATCTATGGCAATAGGTACAGTATGGCCTCTCACTCTGCGGAGGTTTCACTGAAGACGGACGTCTGGGTGGCGACTCAGGTGAGATGTTGAGACTTCGCAAAGGATCACTGGACGATGAAGACGGCTGGGTCAGACGATCTAGACGGACGGTGATCTGTTCCATGGCACGGGTCAGATGATCCACTCGGGCCAGAAGGTCATCTCTGGAGTCTGCTGGTGTAGTCTGCGCAGTTTGGGCAGCAGATAAGGTACCCAGAGGTAGTGGCAGGACAACTGGAGCAATGCTTGTTGAGGGTCCAGGTGAGGGAGCACAGATGACTGGGCTCGGCTGGGGCTGCTCCTGTCCCAAGACCTGGATGGCAAGGGCCTTGAAGTCAGCAAACGTGATGCTGGGATGTTGTGCAGCAAGCATTCGCAACTGACTCTGGAGCAATGTGGTACCCGCCCCTTCTATGAAGCGGTCAAGCAAGATTTTATCAGAGTCCACATTTTCATGTGGATCCACTTGCACCACAGCTCTGAACGCCTCTTGGAGGGATAAAGCATAGTCCCGCAGGGTCTCACCAGGTAGTTGTCGTCTGGAAAAGAAGCGCATCTTTACCTCGGAGACAGATCGCACGTCAAAGTTCACCTGGAGTTTGGCCAGAATTTGCCCAGGGGTTCTTTTGTCAGAGGCAGGCCAGGATTTGACCTCCCTAGCTGCAGCACCCTCAAGCTGGCCCAGCAGGATCTGTATCTGCTGTTCTGTATTCAGAGGATAGAACTGGAAGAGAGACAGCATCTTCTCACGAAAGTCCCTGAGGGTATGCGCCTCCCCTTTGTAGCACGGCAGCCATGGTGCGCCAGGGTAAAATGGCATGGAGAATGGTAGGCTGCTCGCCATGGGCACTGCTGGATCACTAGAAACAGATGGCACAATGTCACTTTGCTCAGTCATGTTGTTTGCAGGTATGACTGAAATTAGGTCGCCGTCTCTTTAAGAAACTCAACTGCTTGCTGGCAGGGAATGGAGACTACAACTTGGAATGCTGTAGCTATTAACAGAGTCACTGTGATGCAGGCTGACGGTGTGCTCCCCCTCTTTAATGGTGGCACTCCCCACGGACACTGTACACGGAAAACACTCGCTGGGGCCGTGGGAGGACTGAAGACAAGGACAGGGAGGCACAGTACTCACTGACAGCAACTGCAGCGTGGACCAGAGATCAGCGGTGCACAGCAGGGACGGTGATGCGGCACCGGAGAGTCAGAAATGGCGCTGGCACGTTCGCCTTTCACTTTCTTGTATGGGTGCGCTGGAGCATTGCGCTCAGCATTCTGGGCTCTCCTAAGATGGCGGCAGATGGGTCTCCTGGCCTCATGGGCAGTGCTAAAAATCTCCCGCACTTTTGCAAGGTACAGTTAACCCTTTGTGGGCGTTCTTACACAGCGATGTGGCGCAGCAAACAAGTCCTGGGCGTTTTAACTCTTCCAGGGCTGTAACACACTGAGAGGACAGTCTTTAGGGCTTACTTCAGGGGTATAGGGCTCCCCCTCTTTGTGGCAAGCAATCTCAGGGAATAAACTTGATCTTAGCAAAGTCCACAATAAAGACCGATGCTCTGGAGACAATTTGGCGCACTTTTCGTGGCGACTTTCTCAAAATGGCACACACCCGTATCCTGTTCGTGACGCCAGTTTTTCTTGCGGTGACCAGATGGAAGGTAACGCTGCAGTTGGGATTGCGGGGGTGCAAACAGCGCAGACTTGTCACGGTCTCTGGGCACGAGGGCGCAGCGCTGGTGCTGTCCCACGTTACCACCACTGGTACCGGTGATGAGGGGGCTGCACAAATGTTGGTGGTGATTGTTCCCCCGGGGCGCTTCCCCTATACTGTGCCGACTGGTGGTGTTTGGGGCGCCCTGATGTTGTCGGTGCAGAGTCAGACACAGAAACGGTTGTAAAGTTGAACTTTTACTTCCATGGGTGTGGAGGCACAAATGCTTAAACAGTTTCTTCTATACAAAACAACGGGGTACGCCTGGTGACACAGCAAAGTCCTGGGGTGCAGGGTAGACTTGATGAAAGGTGTTCCTAGCCCCTTATACTTCAGTGTTACAGCCCTAAGGTGCGTCTGGACTCCTATTTGGCTCATAGGAGGATGCCCACCATGATACTAGTACATAATATTCCCCACTCACGTTATGTGGTCCTGATAGCTCAGAGTTTCGGGGTGCAATAGTCAGGGTGGCAGGATATTCCACAGGTCTGGCCTTGGCCCCTGGATCCTGTGATACTTGCTATGGAGCACGTGTTCCAGAATGTTCTCTCCACAGTCTCATGCTGACAAGATAATGATGCTTGACTTCCTTCAGGGCGATGGCTAGGCAGACAGGGGACAGGATCTTCTGAATAGCTGGAGTATGTCAGCTCTCCAACCTTCCTGGGCCTGTCTAGGACTTGAGATTCCTGCACTAAACTCACTGCTTTCTTCACAGGACATCACACTTATCTCCTCACCTCCTCCTCCTAACACTCCACACTTCTAACCCCTCACACGCAGGACCTTCCTGCAGGGGTGTTACCATGGGGACCCAGTGATCAGCTGACTCCTCCCCTTTTCCCAGGCGATGTCCTCCCATTGGACATTTGGTTACTATTCAATCCTATGGGAGGTGTAATGCATGTGTGAGGCTCACTAGGTGGCGCTGTGTTGTGTGAGACTCAGGACCCCCTGCTATGTCACACAGGCTATGAAGCAACAGGAAATAATACAATGCACAGAGATCACCCTCAGCCCAGCCATAGCCAGCTCTGGGATGCCACATAAGCTCTAAATTTGGTTTGTACCCTAATATACGTTCGCACCGCTTATACATTTCCTTCCTGCCGCAGCCAGTTTTGTTCTAATGATTTGGTGATTTTGGGGGTTTTTGTCTTCACATTGTACAAGCTATATTCTTTATTTTTCGGATGATGTAGCCATATGAGGGCTGATTTTTTGCGGTATGATATGCATTTTTTAATGACACCATTTTTTTGGGTGTCTATAGCTTATTGAATAAATTATATTAACTCTTTTTGGGTGGATTAAAAAAAATATCAATTCTGGAATTGGTTTTTACCTTTTAATTTTTTTTGCCGTGTGGCGTACAGCATAAGTAACATGTTACCTTTATTCTGCAGGTCAGTACGATTATGGCGATACCTCATTTATATTGTTTTTTTATGTGTTACTAATTCTGCAGAACAAAAACCCATTTGTGGACATAAATCAATTGTTTTTGCATCACCATCTTCTGAGATGCGTAACATTTTTATTTTTCGGTTGACAAATTTGGTTTAGGGCTTATTTTTTGCGGGAGGACATGTGCTTTTTATTGGTATTGTTTTGAGGTACATATGAGTTTTTGATCACTTTTTATAGCATTTTGTTGTAAGCGAGATAGTCAAAAATCATTACTTCCAGCGTTTTTTTTCCGTTTTTTTTTTTTTCGACGTTCACCGTGTATGTTAAATATTGTTTCAGCTTTATTGTACAGGTTGTTACGGACGCGGCGATACCAAATATGTGTTGTTTTTATTTTTTTTTTTTTTATATATAATTCATTTTATACAGGAAAAGGGATTTTTGGGGGCTTTATAACTTTATAAATTTTTTTTTTACACACTTTATTTTTTTTTTTTTTACTTTTTTTTTACATTTTTTTACCTGTCCTATAAGGACACCTGTGCCAGCGATGCTCTGATCCTGGCTCAGTATTATAGACTGCAATACACAAGCATACTCTTGTATTGCAGTCTATACAAGAATGTCAGCTGATGTAGACGCATCGGCTGACTTCTTGACATCCCGGCAGGATCAACCAGGTAGTGGGGGCTTCAGGCAGCCTGGGGTCACTGGCCAGACCCCAGGCTACAGAAAATAGACATCAGCAACCCCCAATCTCGCCGCGGGGGTTGCTGGTGGGGGCGGTAACATTGCGGAACCCCTTGGATGCCACAGTCATGTTTGACCGTGGCATCCAAGGGGTTAAAACCTCCGATCGGAACTAAATTCCGACCAGGGGTTATGGAGTATGGTGTTAGCTGTCAGTTACAGCTAACACCCACTCTCGATCCCGGTCACAGGGTCTCTGAAGTGCCGGCCGTAAATTTACTATTGGCCGGACTTCAGAGACCAGGACTGCTGGCCGTAAATTTACGGCCGGTGGTCTTCAACCGGTTAATGACCAGGAAAACCTTTTAATTAGTTAACACCTGGGGCATTATTAATAAGGGGCACTATTTATACAGGGTACACACAGACATTATTATTATAAATATGCACTTGGGGGTATTATTCATTATGGGGGGTTATATCATATATTTTATAATTGGGGTAGCAGCAGGATGGGGGCTTTGTGTAGGTGAGGACAATGTGGGTCAGATGCCTGGAAAAGTAAGTAGCCAAAGATGTCTGTGTTGCAAACTTTACAGAGACAAGTCACAGCTGGAAGAAATGGTCATGGCGGTCCAAAGGGAAGAGAAGGGAAATGTGACCGATTAGTCAGAGACGTCACCTGTAAGTCACAAAATGTTACTGCCCTGTATTCACCTAAATGATAGAGGATAAATACCTGAGTGATGGGGGTCTGTCTGCTGAGACCCCCACTGAGCCTGAGAATTGGGTCTTTTTCCCTCCACTGGGTGGGAATTCAGCCTGACCGCAGCCATATATATAGGTGTGTCACTTGGTGGATGGACGAACCCGCGTGGCTCTCATTCACTTCAATGGGAGTGCCAAAGATACCCGAAGTCCAGTACTCAGCTATCTGCGGCGCTCCTATTATAGAGAATGGGGGCCACATGGGCTCGTCCATCCACCAAGCAGATGTGTGAAGTTACTTTCATTGTTAATACTGTGTTGTTGATCTGATACTGAAGTAATGTAGTAAGAAGAATTCTTAAAAACTGTTTCATAAGTTTGTGTATTGTGTATATTGTGCGACGATAACAGTGTGTTTAGTAGCATGGAAACTCAATTTTTTTTTTTTTTTTTTTTGGGGGGGGGCGTCTTTCTGTAGTCCGCCTCAGGCAGCAAAGAGGCTAGGTTCATCACTGAATGTAGGGCAGAGGGAGTTGGGGAAGTTGGAGATCAGGAAGGTGAGAGGTGTAAGAGAAGCAGTTAGTTATAGAACAATGCAGATTAGACTGTATATAATAATAACAGTAAAACATAGTAGTAACTACAACAAGAGTGGCAGTGATTGTAAAGACATCTGCCCCAGCTACCGCCGTGGCAGCACATCAGCATAATAGGAAGTTATGGAGACGACTATTGGGGCACCAGCCACCACACGAAGTGATGCCAACAACCCACACCGGCATAGCACAGCAGGCAGGTAGGGCAGAGCTAAATGAACAGCTACATGAATAGCAATAACAAACACACTTATAACAGAATGGCCCACCGCAATGATGATTACTGATGCATTTTTCAGCGCAGAAGCACAGGCGAAGTGAAAGTGATGAGTCTGCACGATCTCCTCCTGCTGTAGACAACCCCTGGGTGATCAGGATCTCCACAAGGTAGGGAAAAGATGTCCTGGGACTAATTGCAACAAGGGGGGGAAGGAGGGGGTAGTCCAGCTGTAGCTCCAGACAAAGTGAAAGTAGCAGAAGCACAAAGTGAAATTAAAGAGTCCGCATAGTCGCCTCCTGCCGCAGACATCCCTTGAGTGATCAGGATCTCCAGGTGGTTAGGTATAAACGTCCTAGGACTAGTTGCAACAAGGGAGGGAGGTAGTCCAGCTGTAGCTCCACTATTAGGGAGAGCTAACAGGAGCAGTTGAAGGCGCAGCCACAAATCTACTTCAGGACCATGGAGAGCAGGTAAGTGACAGTGAGGGAGGACGATGAGTCCAGGGGGAACGTTGATGTTATTTAGAGCAGGGAGACCCTAACAGCAGGAAGATTGGGTAACTTGGAAAAGCGGCAGAATACAGAGCCATGCAGGTGGAGGGCCCAAGGAGTGAAACTGCTGTGTTGCTCTGGGACACATGGATCATAGGGAGCTTCAGAAGGGGAGCGCTTAACTAATCCTGCATGGCAAGTCTCATGGCAGATTTTTTAGCTTTCGGAGACTTATTGCGCTGAGGCAGGCTGCCAGATTCAATTCTGGGTACTGTAGGTAAGGTGCTGATGTCCTCTGGGAGAGAAAGCCAGGAGGGTATGTCCATTAGGGGAGTTTGAAGTAGAAACTACGCTCAGGAGAGATCTTCAGGCGAGCGTATTACAACTCTGTGCCCCTGTGAGATGACTGAGAGGCCGAAAGGAAACAACCACGCAAATTGCAAACCTTTTTCTCAGAGTACTTCTAGGAGAGGGCGCAGGAGTCTTCTCTTTGCTAGCGTTGAAGGAGCTATATCTTGGAAGAAGCGAAGTTCACAGTCCTCATATCTGAAGGGTCGCTGGTCTCTAGCTGCAAAGAGGATCGCAGAAGTATCCACTGTGGTTAAGAGGCTGCATATGATATCTCTCGGCGGCTCATCCTGCTTTGGTTTCGGTCGACAGATCTATGGATGCGCTCAATTTGTACCGATGCCGCCCTGTCTTGTCATGGAAGCGTGACAAAGATGGCTGATGCCACATCCCTCAGGGAATCAGGACCGTATGACTCCGGTAAGCCTTTAATTCTCAAATTCCTCCTACGGTTCCTATTTTCTAGATCTTCAATGAGATCGTAGGTTCTGTTTAAGTGTGAATGGTGAGAGGCTAGATGTTGTGCAACAGCTGCCAAGTGTAGCGAGAGATCGGAGCAGGCAGATTCCAGGGTGTCCACCCGTCTTCCCATGCTCTGAATTTCAGAACGGAGGCCGAACCGCTCCGAGAGGACCGGTGCAACTGCTTCAGCTAGGGCTTTCCGCAGAAAGGACTTAGTGATGGTGCTGGAGAGGAAAACAGAGTTGTCCGTACCTGAATTACTGTTGAGATCGGAGTCTTCGGCAGTCTCCCCCATGTTTGAATCTTCCGGCGCCATCTTACGCACCATAATGGGGGACTGAGATGCTTTCTTTCTGAAGAACTTTTGAACATCAGCCTGGTTGTTTCTGCTACTAGGAGTGTCGGGAGGGTCCCCACTCATATCTCTACCATGTTTGCCCATTATGATCGGCTGTGAGTAGAAAAAGGCAGTGTTTCGGCTTGAGGTCTGATGGAGCTGCAGGCTCAGGTGTCCATCAGGTTCAGCGGTTAGCCTCCGTCCCCCCTAAAAGTTAAGTTTTATTATTCAAGATTAGTTCCATTTATCTCTGTGAACTAAACCAAAGCATGCCATGTGCTCTTTTCAGAAAGTGGCGAGGGTGGTGTAAAAAAGATGTCTTTGCTCAACTTTCTTGTCAATGGCATTTAAATACCACAAACCTGAGCTCTGCAACCTTTTAGTGCTGGAAAATTGGCGTAAGAACACAATAAATCTGCCCATATGTGCCTATACTGAAATCTACACCTTGAAATCCACAGTTTGTAGATGGTGTATATTTCATTCATTATTTACACTAGAAAACTGTTGTAAATTATGATAAATCTGGCATGGACATTGATCATGGATTTATACTATTACATCAGTTCCCTGTAACAGGTTTCCATTGCTAACATAATAGTACATAATGGGGGAAAAACTAGTTAACAACAAACTTCAGACCATCTACAGGAATACAGATATCAGATCAGATTTTGTAGATCCAACTCTCACTCCTGCTGTCCTTCATATTTAATTGTTTTTAGCATGATACGTTAATAGAATCTGTCATGGTGGTCACAATTCCATTAACCCTTTCCTGACATCTGCCATACTAATATGGCAGATGCTGGGTATTTAAATATGGAAGCCACTCAGGAGCTGTAATATATAGCAGAGACCACACTGATCATGGGCAGTAACCCTGATGAAGCCTCGGTCAAAGCTGATCAAGACACAATTTTCCCAATGGCGCATGGGTGTCGCCATTTTGGGATTGATCGCTGGCCCCAGGAGTGACAGAAGTAAACTAAATTAGTGATTAGACACCCTGGGGTTCAAGACCCCTGGGGGATCTAAAAATAGAAGTAAGAAAAAAAAATATATAAACATATAAAAGTAAAATGTATATAAAAAGTAAAACTGTTGGCAGCGGATTAATCTTTGCACTGTCCAGGTGTTCAACAGTAAACATATATTTATTCAGGAACAAGGATAGTACACTTTACAATTATTATTTCTTAGCTTATGATCTCAGCTTCTTGTCTGTGAGCTTCCATGTGCTCTGCTCTATGCTGCAGTTACAACAGAGAGAGGAACTTCCTAGTTTTCTACTTTAGACCCCACCTTTTTAACAGTGCTTTATTAACAACCTAACACTATCCTTACAGACAGAAGCTTATGCAGTAATAAACATATAAACAGTAGTTGTTGCAATACAGGCAATAATAAACATTATTCCAACAAAAACACATACACATTACAGTGCCTTGCAAAAGTATTTATACCCTTTGAACTTTTTCACATTTTGTCACCTTACAATCACAAACTTAAATGTATTTTATTGAGATTTTAAGTGATAGACCAACACAAAGTGGAAGTGGAAGGAAAATGATACATGGTTTTCAAAATTTTAATCAAATAAAAATCTGAAAAGTGAGATGTGCAAAAGTATTCAGCCCCCTATATCAATACTTTGCTACAGCTGCAAGTCTTTTGGGGTATGTCTCTACCAGCTTTGCGCACCTAGAGACTGAGATTTTTGCCCATTCTTCTTTGCAAAATAGCTCAAGCTCAGTTTGGATGGAGAGCGTCTGTGAACAGCAATTTTCATGTCTTGTCACAGATACTCAATGGGATTTTGGTCTGGATTTTGACTGGGCCATTCTAACACATGAATATTCTTTGATTTAAACCATTCCACTGTAGCTCTGGCTGTATGTTTAGGGTCATTGTCTTGCTGGAAGATGAATCTCCTTCCCAGTGTCAAATCTTTTGCAACCTCCAACAGGTTTTCTTCCAGGATTGCCCTGTATTTAGCTCCATCCATCTTCCCATCAACTCTGACCAGCTTCCCTGTCCCTGTTGAAGAAAATCATCCCTACATCATGATGCTGCAACCACCATGTTTCACAGTGGGGATGGTGTGTTCAGGATGATGAGCAATGTTACTTTTCCACCACACATAGCACTTTGCATTTAGGCCAAAACGTTCAACTTCGGTCTCATCTGACCAGAGCACCTTCTTCCACATGTTTGCTGTGTCCGCTATATGGCTTGTGTCAAACTGCAAATGGCACTTCTTATGTCTTTCTTTCATCAATGGTTTTCTTCTTGCCATTCTTCCATAAAAGCCAGATTTGTGGAGCGCAAGACTTATAGTTGTCCTGTGGACAGATTCTCCCATCTGAGCTGTGGATTGCTGTAGCTCCTCCAGAGTGACCATGGGCCTCTTGGCTGCTTCTATGACCAGTGCTCTCCTTAATCGATCTGTTGGTTTAGGTGGACGGCCATGTCTTGGTAGGTTTGCAGTTGTAGAATAGTTTTTCCATTTTTGGATGATGGATTGAACAGTGCTTCTTGGGATGCTCAAAGCTTGGGAAATGTTTTATAACCTAACTCTGCTTTAAACATCTCCACAACTTTATCTCTGACCTGTCTGGTTAGTTCCTTGGTGTTCATGATGCTGTTTGTTCACTAGTGTTCTCTAACAAACCACTGAGGCCTTCACAGAACAGGTGTATTTATACTGAGACTAAATTACACACAGCTGGACTCTATTAAAGGAGGCAAAAAAATGTTTTTTTTTGTTTTTTTTTTTTAAATGGTCTGTCAGTACTATTAATGGGTTAATAAATGCACCCATATACCTTTTAGCAGTGTTTTGAGTGATTTCTGGGTTTCTCTGGGAGCTCCTGGTATCTTCTGCATTTGTTTACATGGTTCAACTTCCTATGTAACTTCCTCACTAACTCCCCCTCACCCCACTTTCCTCCCCCTTCCTCTCTCCCTCCCTCCTCTTTCCCTCTCTTCCATACACCTCCTCCCTGTCTCTCTAGCTATTCTGCCCACTACTAGCTATTCCCAACCTACTCAGCTCAACCCCTGACGCCATTATATACTTACTTCTCTTCCTCCTTCCTGCAGGACGGCCCATCTTTCTTTTCTGACTGCCGGTGCACTACAGCCCAAGCTCTGGTCTGTGCTCTGCAGCGACGATCCACCTCTACTGCGCAGGCGTGGGAGCTGCACAGTAGAGGTGGATTATCAGCAGCAGAGTGCAGAGCAGCGCTGGCAGTCAGAAAAGAGGGAGGAGCTGTCCCCCAGGAAGAAGGAAGATAGGTAAGTATGATGGAGTGGATGGGGGGAGTAGTAGTGATGTTCCGTTTCCAGAAACGGGAAACGGATCGTCACCGGATAACCAGCAAATGTTCCTGGGGTGGTCACATGATTAATTATGTCATTTAGAAAGTAGGAGGGGGGAGGTTGTTTAGATTAGTGTAGGGATTTCCATTTATCCCGGACAACCACTTTAACTAATTAAATGACTTCTGAAGGCAATTGATTGCACTGGGTTTTATTTAGGGGTATCAGAGTACAGGGGGCATCCCCCAAAATGGTATAAATAAAAAGTACATCTGGCCCAGCAAAAAAAAAAAAGTCTTATGTAGCCTCATACATGAAAATATTCAAAAGTTATGGGTGTCATAATATGGTGATTCCAATATTAGTATTTTTATTTATTTATTTTTTTGAGGAGATAAAATGTAATAAAAAAAAAAAAATCTAAATTTGGTATTGCCATAATCATGCCGACCCACAGAATACAGGTAACATATCATTTTGACTGCACAGTGAATGACGTAAAAATGAAGCCTGTAAGATCTCTCACACAGTTTTTCTCTAATTCCACCCCATTCTGTTTTTTTTTCCAGCTTCCCAGTACATTGTATGGAACATTACGATTATGAAGTACAAATTATCCCTCAAAAATTAATCCCTAATACAGATCTGTGAAGGGAAAAAAAAGTTTTGGGTTTTGTAAGGTGGGGAGCAAAAAATGAAAATGAAAAAATAGGCAGGAAGGAGTTAAAGAGCCACCATGACTGGTTTAGAAAATATATGTATTTCCCATAGGATACTATAATTCTGGTTCATATTTCTTTGTGCCATTCCTTAGTTATTCCTCCAAGAAATTATTAATAACAATTGAGTGTTGCCATTTTCCAGAGGGTGCTTCCTCCAAACATTTTGCGATACATATCAAGTGCATAACGTTTCTCCTTCTTTACACAGTGAGATTATACTATCAATTCCAAAATTCTCCATTTCTACTGAAGTTGATCTACTGAAGGAACTGCAACATTTAGGCATCAAAGAGGTATTTTCTAACCATGCTGATCTATCCGGGATCACAGAAGAATCCAAGCTGCAGGTGTCAAAGGTTAAATAATTTTAAATTTGAGTAATAAGTAATGGAAGTGCAGAGCTATGTTGCATCATATGTCTGACAAATGGGTGGAGCTAAGCTGCTGTTAGTTTTGAAAGTTCACCAAAGGAATTAGTAAAGTAGCTATACATGGATAATGCCCTATTAATTAACTCAAAATGAGAAATATTGTTAATAGGGGAATTCAACTTGAAAGGGGTTACAAACCCCCCATCTCCCCCCCACCCGTTCATGGGTTTGGTATTGTGGCTCAGCCCCATTGAAATAAATGTGACTGATCTGCAATATCTTATACAACCTATGGACTGGTGTGGTGCTATTTTTGGATCAAAGCAGCCATGTTTTTTCAAACCAAGACAACTCTTTCATGGAATAGTCTTTACCACATCCCTTTACCATCAAAATATTATTTTCTATTAAGTTTGTAGATTGTAGATTCTGTTCTGTTTCCATTAATGGGATTGGCTAGGATTATTTTATTTGCAGCCTATCCTTAATACATGCCATACATATTTGATTGATGGGAGGTAACACACAGCTCCCACATAGATCAACTGTTTTAGCTGATAGCTCCCATGTGGCCGGGAGTTAGTACTGCAGCCCAGCTACTATGAAACCATCTGCTTCTGACTCTGTGCAGTGTATAATATGGGTGTTGGAATTGGCCAGGAATAGACAATCTATGGAGGGGCCTCCTTTTGGGCCCCCCACCAATCATATATTTAAAGCCTATCCTAAGGATAGGTCATAAATAAAAATTTCTGGATAACCCTTTAAGAGGATGCTCAGTTTGTAAAGGGGGCTTGCTAAACCAGACAGTAATTACAAGTAGCATCTGTCTATCTGCACGACTTAGCCCTGTGTTACATGCATGGCCCTTAAATTGAAATGTGAACCATATATGCGATATATGCAAAATTTCTCCTGCAGAGATGAAGAGGAGTCACTGCTGTTGAAACTAAAGCGGATTATGGCAGTGGTAGTCCTCTGAAAACAAGAGAGATTCACCAAACAACAATTAACTCCTCCTCACTATGCTCCGCTCTGTTGGCCTCAAGGACACTGCGCCCTCCTGGTTCTCCTCTTTTCTCTCTGACCGCACTTTCAGTGTATCATTTGCGGGCTCTGTTTCTTCCCCTCTTCCCCTTGCCATTGGGGTTCCTCAAGGCTCAGTCCTAGGCCCCCTTCTCTTCTCTCTCTACACCGACCCCATTGGACAAACCATCACCAGATTTGGCTTCGGGTACCATCTTTATGCTGATGACACCCAATTATATACATCATCCAGTGACATCACCCTTGCACTAATACAGAACACCAGTGACTGTCTCTCTGCTGTCTCAAATACCATGTCTTCACTCTATCTGAAACTGAATTTCTCAAAGACTGAACTATTGCTGTTTCCACCATCTAATAGATCTGTCCCTGATATCTCCATTGCAGTCTCTGGCCTTACCATAACTGCCAGGCAGTATGCCCGCTTCCTCAGGGTTATTTTTGACTCAGACCTTTCCTTCACCCCCCATATCCAATCACTTGCATGCTCATGTCATCTCCACCTCAAGAACATCTCCAGAATCCACCCTTTCCTTACCACAGATACACTAAAGACACTTATTGTTGCCCTGATTCACTCTCGCCTTGACTACTATAACACCCTACTAATCGGTGTTCCCCTTACTAAACTCTCCCCTGTACAATCTATTTTGAATGCGGTGGCCAGGCTCATCTATCAGTCTAGACGCTACAACGATGCCTCCAGTCTGTGTCGGTCACTACATTGGCTGCCTATTCAATACAGAATACAATATAAACTTATCACCGTCATCCACAAGGCTCTCCATAATGCCGCACCTCCCTACATTTCCTCCCTCATCTCTGTCTATTGCCCAACCCGTGCTCTCTGTTCATTCAATGACCTAAGACTAACATCCTCTATTATCAGAACCTCCTATGCTCGTATACAAGACTTCTCCGGAGTTGCACCACTTCTCTGGAATGCTCTATCCCGGACTAACAGATTAACCCCCAATTTCCACAGCTTGAAGCGCAAACTAAAGACATATCTTTTCAGACAGGCCTATCACAACTCCTGATGTAAACCCTTCCGTAGTTAGATTCCCTAAAATGTACCCTCTGTTCACGCATTACCCCACAGGATATGATGCCGTATCAGACTAACTTTATATGTCCAGGCACCGTCTGCACTTTAAAGGACACGACTGGTGACGGCTCATACAGCCTAATATATGTGCAATGACAGTAACCTCTATTACAGAATTGTCTGACCATTGTATAAGCAATGCTACCTCCGATGCTGCCCCTGCTACTTCTTGTGTCACCCCTTCTACCTCATAGATTGCAAGCTCTTGCTTGCAGGGCCTTCAGTCCCAGTGTGTGAATTGACTATTTCTTTGTAATGTATCTTTTTTGTCTGTACTTGAACCCTATAAATTGCTCAGTGCTGCGGAATATGTTGACGCTATATATATAAAATATATTATTATTATTATTATTATTATTATTTTGTATATTTCAGCGATCGTCATTTCTTGTAATGTTTTATGTTTTCTGTTCTCAACCTCTGTAGGCTATACACAAAGCGGTGCTGAATATAGATGAGGAGGGAACAGAAGCTGCTGCTGCCACAGCCATTGGGATAACAAAGCTCAGTCTACCACTCCACTTTAAAATGGATAGCCCTTTCATATTTATCATTGTAAACAAAGATATTGATAACATTGTTTTCACTGGGAGGTTTGTCAACCCCAAAAAATAAAAACATCACATGTTTTATTCATACAATAAAGTGCTGACATTTATTTTCTATAGTCTTGTCTTTATTACTCTAGATTTGTATTCTTCAGTGTCAGGCCTGAATAACATAGCTCAGAAGGTGCTAAAGTATAAGCCATATTTCTCACAGGTGTAATTTTGGAGACCAGTTCTTCTTTTGCAATACACAAGTGTGTTCACAGCTCCTTTCTATTGAACAACTGTAATGGGTAAATCAGAAATCAATGTCTGTAATATGTTTTCCTACCAATTTATAATACACAAGCATGTGCCCTTCTCAATAAATAAGTACTCCCCCAGCAATTTTTATCATCTGGCCAGTTAATAGAGTTGAAGGGAGTCTGTCAGCAGTAAATTGGTAATAAACCTAATCCCTGTACTTTGTAGAGGTGTTTCTACAGTTTCCAATATGGCCCTGTTATTCAGCTTTGGAGCCCATTTTCATATACATTGCTGTTTTATTCCTATGAAAAAGAGGGAAAAAGGACTTTGATAGTTAAACTTGAGTTGAGACCAAATCCCAGGCAAGCATAAAGCACACCCCTAAAGCATTTTCCCCTTAATTTTTCATATGAATAAAACAGCGGTTTACATGAAAACAGGGCTCTAAAGCTCAATAACAGAGGCATATTTGGAAACTGTAGAAACACCTCTACAAGGTGCTGGGATTAGGTTTATAATGAGCTTATTGCTGACTGACACCCTTTACCACTTGACACACCATGATGTAACAGTACTATGTGTCTATATGTCTACAGGCCATGTGTCTACATAGGCTGACAGCCTGTATACACTGCAGTACATGAGTAGTGTTGTGTTTAATTTTGGACTAGGGACTACAGAAAAATAAAAAGGTTATGCTTCACAAAAACTGAAAATGCAAAAATAATTAATTTTGCTCACAAATTAAATTTTATTTTGCAAAATTGGCAACGCATGAAAAAATAATATGTTTTAGGTAATCGAACTGACAGAATAAAGGTAGCATCTTACTTATGCTGTTCGTTGAACAAAAAATAAGTACAATGTTAAAAAGCAATGCCAGAATTGATATTTTTTTATCCACCCCAGAAAGAGTTAATAAAATGAAGTTAATAAGTTATAGGTACTCCTAAATGTGTCATTAAAAATGCATCTCACCCTCCAAAAACAAAGTTACGAGGGAAAAGAAACCACAAATGTCCCCCTAGAATGAATCCCCCCCCAGAATCCTAATAGCTAATGGGTTAAATAGTGGGGAATTTGGGGAGGAGGTTTACCAAATGTACTCTGCACAACTTACATATTTATTATTGTAAAGTAGCGCTTTACAGACATTGACAGTCACTGCCCCATAAAAGGCTAACAATCTACATTCCCTATCAGTATGTTTTTGGAGTGTTGGAGGAAACCCAAACACAGGGAGAACATACAAACTGGGGTCTTTTCTAAGGGTATTCTTTACTGGCACCTCAGGGCTCTCCAAACGTGACAAGCATCCAATAAACAAACCATCTAAATCTGCACTCCAAAAGCCAAATAGCACTTCTTCCCTTCTGCATTCTGCAGTGTGGCCAAATAGCAGTTTATGCCCACATATATGACACTGTTGTAACCCACTTACCAATGTTACATGCCACTTTCCAGAACCTTTAAAATGCCAGTAAAGTGGAATCTTCAGATATGTGATCTAATTTTGGAAACTGCATCCCTCATGGATTTCACACAGAGGTGCAGTGATAATATTTAGTCCTAAATGTTAAATTGATTTTCTCCAGGAATTAATGCAGAGCTGATGGTGAAAAGTAAAAATTGTAATTTTTCAGTCACTTCAGTGCAAAATAAGTCTTGTCCAACTTGTGTCAGAGACAAACATTCCAAAAGCTGTTGTATCTAGGATGACTGACTTAACAGTTTTTGGAGTGCATGTCTACTGACACAAGCTGGGCACAACATAATGGGCACTGAGAGAGAGTATCTTTGGAAAAGTTACAATTTTAACTTTTCACTAGCTGAGTATTCATTTCTAGAAACTAAATTAATGCAACACATAAATATTAAAATACTTGCTACATCCCTTGATAAATTCCTTGGAGGGTGTAGTTTACACAATGTGGGGAATTCCACTTTACCGACCGCCTGAGAGCTCTACAAAAGGACCATGATGTCTAAAAACCAGTCCTTCTAAATTTACTCTCCAAAGGCCAAAAAGGTACAGCTTAAATAACCAAATCAGGCCTCAAATCAGAATGATGCACTTTCACTTCTGAGCCCTGTCGTATTTCCAGGCAAAAGATTAGTGCCACATCTAGGGTGTATCCTAAATAAGGAAGAGTGAAGAAATCAGGCGATACCTTTTAGAGGCTAACTGGTGAGCTTTTGGGAGTACTTGAATCCTTAAAAAAAAACAAAATGCAATCTAAGTAGAGAAGTTATTTACAACGGTTCAAAAAATAAACAATCTGGAAAGTTGTGGTGCGTGACGGAGGGATCACTAATTCTTGCTGTTTGCTGTCACGTGGTGATTTGTGACCTTCACAAATACATAGTGTGACATGAAACTGGCATGAAGAAGAACACCCCCCAGTACAAGTCCATGGACGAGTACTGTCAGGGGGTGGCGTTCCTCACAGCTCAGCTAGACTATCAGGAACGCCCTTCTGATCAGTGCCGTTTAGCTGAATTCAGCGCACTGTCGGCTTTCTGGCGGTATATAAATCTGCATGTGCATGAGGACATGAAAAGTCCTCTTTAAAAATTCCTCTTTAAAAATGGGATGATTTATGAGGGTTTATAATATATAGGCCTTTAAAATCCCCTTCAAACATAAAAAGTGGGTATGAGAAATTTTTTTTGTAAAATATAAAAATATAAAATTTTTCATCCAAAATAAGTTCAAGGGTAATTAACCCCTTCCCACTACAGCCACTTTTTTGATTTTTGATTTTTTTTACTTCCCATCAAAAGCATAACTTTTTATTTTTTTCGTCACAAAGCCATATGAGGGCTTATTTTCTGTGGGACAAATTGAAATTTGCAATGGTACTATTTAATATTCTGTACAATGTAGAGAAAAAAATGCTTTTTTGTGACATTCTTAAGGGCTTCATTTTTACAGCATTCACTGTGTAGTCAAAATGACGTTACCCATATTCTGTGGGTTAGTACGATTATAGAAAATGTATTTATGTTTTTAACTCCTTAAAAAAATCCAAAACTTTGCAAAAAAAAATAAAAAAATTCTTGGAGACACCATATTCTGACACCCACAACCTTTATATATTTCTGTGTACGGGGATGCATAAGTATACTTATTTTTTTTTGCGGGGTTAGATGTACTTTTTATTTATACTATTTTGGGGAGTGTCTATTGTTTTGCTCACTTTTTATTCAAATATTTATGGGAGGTGAAACAGTGAAAACAGTGCTTTGGCTCTATGATTTTTTTTTTCCTGCTAAAGATTTTATAAAAAAAAACAAACAAATAAACATTGTCTGGATTGTCACCAATCACTATTATATAAACAGTGAAAGAAAATGACTGGTAAAAACCAGGACAAGGGACAGTCTAAAGTAATAGGAGGAAAAAATTATGCTTCTGTTACGCCATCCACCAATAAAAGTACTAATACTAAAAATATGGGGTGGCATGTGGGTGGCAAAAACAATGTGGGTGGCAAAAACAACACTGCATCTGATCTTGGCAGACTCGCCAGCAGCCACAGTGATGTTGTACTTCCTGAGAATAAAGATGAAGTTTTTAACCCCTTCCCACCGGAGGAATTTTTTGATTTTCGTTTTTGACTCCCCCCTTCAAAACCACATAACTTTTTTATTTTTCCGCTCTCAGAGTCATATGAGGTCTTAATGTTTGCAGGACAATTTTTTTCTTCATGATGCTACCATTAGTTATTCTGTACAATGTACTGGGAAGCTGGAAAAAAATTCAGAATGGGGTGGATTTGAATAAACAGTGCATTTGTGCTTTTTTACGGCGTTCACTGTGCAGCCAAAATGAGATGTCACCTGTATTCTATGATTTGGTACGATTCCAGGGATACCAAATTTATATGGTTTTATTTACATTTTAACCCCTTAACAAAAATCCAAAACTGTGCAAAAAAATTTTTTTTTCTAAAAGTCGCCATATTCTGACACCCATAACTTTTTTACACTTCCGTGTATTGAGATGCATAGGGCGTCATTTTTTTGCAGGACCAGGTGTACTTTTTAGTTATACCTTTTTGGGGAATTGCAATTGTTTGATCACTTTTTATTAAATTTTTTATCAGAGGCAAAACAGTGAAAAAACGGCGGTTTGGAACTTTAGATTTTTTTTTACCACTACGGCGTTTACCGTACGGGAAAAATATTTTTATAGATTTGTAGACCAGGCATTTTCAGACACAGGGATACCTAATGTGTTTCACAGTATTTAAGTACTTTTATATGTGTTCTAAGGAAAGGGGGGGTGACTTGAATTTTTAATTTTTTTTTATTTTTTATATTTTTTTTTAACTTTTTTTATTTATTTATTTATTTTTTCTTTTATTAGACCCCCTAGGGGTCTTGAACCGGAGGGGATCTAATCACTAATGCAATGCATTACAATGCTAATGCATTGCAAAAAACGGCATTTCTATTGCAGGCTACATAGGGTAGCCTGCAATAGAAACTGATGAAAGACTTGCCTGGGAGCCTTCAAAAGGCTCCCGGCTGTCATAGCAATGGGACGCCAGCCCTGGAGCTTGCTCCGGGTGCTGGCGATCCCTGGCAAAATGACGGTGCCCGCGCGCCGCTAGTAAGATAGCGCCTCGGTCAGCTTTGACTGAAGCGCCAGAGGGGTTAATGCCCGCGAGCAATGCGGGCACCGATCACAGGCATTAGCGCCAGGTCTTTGCTGTATAAAACAGCAGAGACCCGGTGGCTATGGCGGCCGCACGACTCCTGAGCGGCCGCCATCTTTAAACACCCAGCATCTGCCTACTATTATGGTGGATGTTGCGAAAGGGTTAAAAGCAGTAAAACACAAATGTTGACTCAGAGTTCTATGGGTTCCTTTTCCTCTGTTCTTGAAACACATAATTTACCATGCTGTCTTTTTGCACTGTCAGCTATGTCTCCCTTTCTTCACTGACCCAGATCCCATTCCCTAGTAGTCATGTGGTATCTGCTGAGAGAGGTACTCCTCACAGCCCAAGACTTCCTCTTCTTCTTCTTGATGATGAGTTGGATAAGAACAGACAGTGTTTTTTTGGAGGTAAAGTTGGATATGACTAGTGGAGGTAGTAGTGGCAGGGGGTGTTCTACTGGTGGTCAAGCTAAAGAGAGAGGACTAGGGGCATAGCGGAATCTCATTGCCATGATGTGCCACATAAAAGTGGGAAGATGATGAAATACTTAATCCAATGATGATTCTATTGAAGATAACACCTTCCAACCAGGCCAGGGTGACATCAGAGGAAGAGGATGGTGGCAGCTGCAATAGTAAGAATTCCATCCGCTGTGAAACCCCAACATTAAAAAAAAACTGCCTGGGGTATGTCTAAGGCAAGCTCGGGTGGTGGTGGCACTAGCAGACACGTTTCCACTGCCACTGGTGCTGTTGGTAGGAGCTACACGTGGTCATCTCCCATATGTGAATTTTTTTGTACATTAACAAGTGACGAATCCATAGCAAGGTGCAAGATATTCAAGCAGAAAATTAGTCATGGCCATGCAGGCACATGTATAGAAACTAGGTCTCCTCATACTCACATGAAACGGCGTCACCAGCTCTTTTGGCAAAACAGAATTGGCAGTGGCACGTACAGGCAAAGTGAGTAAGACTGTCCTACTTCTTCTCCCCATGATCTTCTTTCTAGGCAGGCCAGATCCACACCAAGCACATGGTCATCATCATTATCATCTTCATCTGCTTCTCTTCCAAGGTCACTCATCATTCATAAAGGAATGTGTGTCCAGTAAACAACAATACGCGCAACATTAATTTCCATCTGGACAAGTTACTGGTGGGGCAATCCCTGCCGTGCCACTTAGTAGATTCCACTTCTTTTGCCAACTGATGGCAGGCACAGAGTCTCAATAGAGATTACCTAGCTGCGATTATTTCATCACAAAAGCTGTCCCTACTCAGTGGCGCACCTCTAATGAAGCAAAGTGAGGCGGCCACCTGAGGCGGAACTATCCGTCACTGTTTTTTAATATCTATTTACCGTAAACCAGCCCAGGACAGGCCAGCTTTAAAAAAAAAACAAAAACAAAGCTGAGCGGGACCTGTCCTGGACTGGCTTAGGAGATGTCTGTAGTTCAGAACAGATGTCATCGTGCCTCCTGCGCTGAGACACAGATGTCCTATGCGCTGACAAGAAGAGGAGGCGACTGCTCTATCAAGGGATCGCAGGTAGGTGAGAATAACTTTATATATACTGTATACTGGGACGCAGAAGGGGGAGCAGAAGCAGATATAAGCAGGAGCAGGCATCGGTAAGTGAGGCAGTGCGCCCACGAACCCCATCAAATACTAATATTATTATTATCCCCGGAGTATAATAATTGGAGACCCAGGGGAGGTGATAAACATAAAAAACAATGTTACTCACCTCTTCTGCGATCCGGTGTTACTTCCAGCAGGTTTTGGCCCAGCCAGGCCGAAGTCCCAGCTACGCTGACATCATTATGTCGCGACACCAGCCTTGGCGTGACATCTGTGCTACATTGAAGAGGGCCGAAAGCAGGGAGTGCACCGGAGCCCAGGATAGGTAAGTAACAGTGGTTTTTATGTTCATCACCACCTGGGTCTCCGAACATTATACTCTGGGGTCTGAAAAGATAATAATAGTTCATGGGTGGGCCACCATGGGGCATAATACCGGGGGAAGGGACACTATGGGGCATAATAACATGTGCAGCGGCCACTATGGGGCATAATACTGTGTGCAGGGGCCGCTGAGGGGCATAATACTCCGTGTTTGCGTGGGTGTCCTCCGGGTACTCCGGTTTCCTCCCACACTCCAAAGACATACTGATAGGGAATGTAGATTGTGAGCCCTCTATGGGACAGTGACTGTCAATGTCTGTACAGCGCTGCGGAATATGATGGCGCTATATAAGTAAGCATAATAAATAAAATAATAATACCATGTGCAGGGGCTGCTGGTGGGCATAATACCATGAGCAGGGGCCGCTGCTGGGCATAATACAGTGTGCAGGGGCCGCTGCTGGGCATAATACCGTGTGCAGGGGCTGCTGCTGGGCATAATACCGTGTGCAGGGGCCGTTGCGGGACATAATACCATGTGCAGGGGCCACTGTGGGCCATAATACCATGTAATACTGTGTGCAGGAGCTGCTGTGTGCCATAATACTGGGTACTACTGTGTGCAGGGGCTGCTGTGGGCCAAAATACAATGTGCAGGGGTCACTGTGGACCATAATACCGTGTAATACTGTGTGCTGGGGCTGCTGTGGAACATTATAGTGTGTGTAAATGGGGCGTTATACTGTGTGGGGGCCAGGAAAGGGGGTGCTATGCTGTGGGGGGAGGGCCCAAGTCAAGAGTTTGCTGGGGGGGCCCTGTCTTTGCTAGTTACTCCGCTGATAAATGGTCGTTAGGAAGGGGCATTTTATATAAGGGGGCTTTATGAACTTAAGAGGTGTTATTTTTATAAGGGCATTATTAATACAAGGGTGTTATTTATCTAAGGGGCCATTAGGGAGCATTATATATATAAGGGGGTGGTCATTTATATAAGCGTTCACTAGAGGACATCAATTACATAAGGGGACATTATGAATAGAAGAGGGCATCATTTATATAAAGTGAGCAGTCATTAGGGGAGCAGTATTTATGTCAGGGGGAATCAGGGGTATAATATATGGGGGCAATTAATTAAAGGGGTTGTCCATGATAGCCACTTTCTTAATAAGAGACCGGGGAAAGTGATTAAAAAAAAAACACCTACTCAACTGTCCCTTGTGCTCCGATGTCTCCCACCGCAGTTTGGTTCTGCTGCTCTGGATTTTTCTTCTGGTGGAAGTCCCCGCCGCACATAACCACTGAGGTCGCTGACATGAGACGTCACAGTGCTGTGGGGAAGAAAACACCGGAGAAGCAGGTCTGGAACACGGTGGGAGACATCGGAGCACCTTCCCCAGCCTCAATTTAAAAAGTGGTTATCCTGGACAACCCCTTTAAGGTGGCACTTGGGCTTTATTAAAGGGGCTTTCCAGCTCACTTTTATTGATGATCTATCCTTAGGACAGATTATCAATAAGAGATCAGTGGACCCCTGCTCTGATCAACTGTATGAAGGGGCTATGGCGCCTGTTTATATCACACACTGTCTGTTTATAGTGACCGTGTGATGTAATTACAGCCTTCTCACATAGACATGAATAGGATGAGGCTGTAGTTACATTACATGGCCACTATGAGATGAATGACACTATGTAAACAGAGAACCGGTCACGGCGCTTACACAGATACTACGGTTCATTTAAACAGCTGATCAGTGGGGGTCTTGGGTTTTTAAGTCCCACTGATTTTTTTATTAATGACCTGGAAAACCTTTTAATTAGAAAACCTATGGGGCATTGATAAGGGGAACTATTTATACAGGGTACACACGGACATTATTAATATAAAGATGCACTTGGGAGTATTATTCATTATGGGGGAGTTAACAAAAGGCCCAAAAGGACAAACTGTATATCTTATATTTTATAATTGGGGTAGCAGCAGGATGGGGGCTTTGTGTAGGTGAGGACAATGTGGGTTGGATTCCTGTTAAAGTGAGGAGCCAAAGATGTCTGTGTTGTAAACTTTACAGAGACAAGTCACAGATGGAAGAAGTGGTCATGGTGGTCCAAAGGGAAGAGAAGGGAAATGTGAAGAATTAGTCAGAAAAGTCACCTGTAAGTCACTAAATGTTACTGCCCTGTATTCACCTAAATGATAGAGGATAAATGCCTGATTGGTGGGTGTCTGTCTGCTGAGACCTCCAACTGAGCCTGAGAATTGTTTTTTTTTTCCCCCATTGGGTGAGAATTCAGCCTGGCCGCAGCAGTCTGAATATAGGCATGTAGCTTGGTGGATGGACAAACCCGCGCTCTCATTCACTTCGATGGGAGTGTCAAAGATACCTGAAGTCCAGTACTCAGCTATCTGTGGTGCTCCTATTATAGAGAATGGGGGCCATGTGGGCTCGTCCATCCACCAAGCAGAAGATGTGTGAAGTTATTGTCATTGTTAATGCCGTGTTGATGATCTCTGATACTGAAGTAATACAGTAAGAAGTATTCTTAAAAACTGTTTCATAAGTTTGTGTATGTTTATTGTGCGATGATAACAGCATGTGAAGCTAGTAGCATGTAAATTCAATTTTTTTTTTTTTTTGTTGGGCGCCTTTCTATAGTCTGCCTCAGGCAGCAAAGAGGCTAGGTTCACCACTGTTCCTACTCCATTTCATGGCTGAAAACAAAAACATGGCATAGCTTACAAAAATAGATATATCAATGAGAGAACTAAATCCCCTTCAATTGAAGCTAAATATCAGATACGCCTACCAAACAATGAGCGTGCCACTAACAACCAATAGAAATCCACAAGTAGTCTGGAAATTAGATATAAAAATATCAAAATTTATTGAAGAATAAATATAAAATAGAAAAGTTAATTAGTAAATGACAAAATACAATATACAAAAGTGTCAGACTGACAACAGCGGCCAGACCTATATAAATATGTAATATGGAAAGGGGATATGTATTGTATATGTAATTTTTGTCAAATTAGTGACTAAGGAGGTTGAAAAAAATCCCAACGAGAATCAAAGGGGATAATTTATCCCAACAGGAGAGGGCTAGACTTGCATCACTGGGTCAGATGATGGATGTTGTCATCAAACCAGCTGACAAAGGCGGGAATGTCGTCATCTGACCCAGTGAGATGTATGAAGCAGAGACATTTAGACAGTTACGAGATACAAGGTGTTACAAAAAACTAACCTTTAATCCCCTTTCTTCCTATAGTAGAGAGTTGGAGGAGATTCTATTAAGAGCCTTGGATGAAGATATCATCTCTAGAGATCTATGTAATGCCTTGAAGGTTGATGAACCTACGATCCCTACCTTATATCTATTACCAAAAATTCATAAGAATAAAACAGTGCCTCCCGGACAACCCATTATTTCAGGTAATAATGGGCCCTTTGAGAATGTGTGCAAATATATTGATTGTTATTTGAAAAAATTGGTGGAAAAAATCCCTTCGTATCTTAAAGATACAAGTGACTTATTAAAAAGAGTAGATGGCCTATCATTGGACGACAATACCATCGTCGTGACGTGTTATGTGGAATCACATTATACCAACATTTGTCACAAGGATGGATTAAGAGCTGTACAATTTTTTTTTTGCAACTAGCAATATGCCAGAGAGGTTGAGCCAATTAGTGCTCACACTTCTTGAATATGTCCTCACGCACAATTTCTTCACTTTCAAGGGGTCCTTCTACCTACAGCTCCAGGGCACAGCTATGAGGGCAGCTTGTGCCCCCTTGTATACCAATTTGTTCCTGGGGCTGTGGGAGAGGGACCTCTCCCTGGATGATCGGGGTGTTGAGCTGGGCCGCATCCACACTTGGATGCGGTACATCGACGACATCCTGATCATTTGGGGAGGAAGTGAGCAACAACTGCTGACTTTTGTGGAGGACATGAATTGCAATCAATTGAATATTCATTTGACAGTGAAATATGATTCACGTAGGATTGACTTTTTGGATGGCTATCTTTTTATAGATGAGAAGGATATGTTACAATTAGAAATCTTTAGGAAAGAGACAGCTATCAATTCGTTGCTTCTTGCATCGTCATCACATCCAACACAGACCATTAATGCAGTCCCAATCGGACAATTTTTATGGATTAGACGAATATGTTCATATGAAGAGAACTTTGAACGTTATGCTCATGACCTGAAACAACATTTTGATAACAGAGGCTACAGCCATAAACAAATTAAGCGGGCATATTGGAGGGCAAAAAATACCTCTCGTTCGGAGTTGGTTCATTCCACAATATCAAGTAAACAAGAACAAAACAGGGTACGTTGTATCACAGAGTATCATTCATACTGGCAGGAGATGCATAGAGCCCTTAATAAATTTTGGCCTATCTTACAGGGTGAATCAACTTTAAAACAATATATTTCCTCTCATCCAAGCATGGTTGTGCGCAGAGACAGGAATCTGAGAGATATGCTTGTAAGAAGTCACTATGAGCTGAGCCCTAAAAATTTCTTTGGTACTAGTGGCCCCAAATGGGGTTGTATACCATGTGAGCGTTGTGTAGCATGCCCCAACATCCAACGCGTCACCCATTTCTGTAATGTGAGAGGAAACAAGACCTATGAGATTAGACATCATATCTCATGTGGGACTCAAGGTGTGATTTATTATGCAAAGTGCCCCTGTCCCCTAATTTATGCAATTCTCGCACACGCCCCAACAATAAACCTGGTGGAGGCGTAGGCGTACTCCTGCCTGACAATTGCTCCTTCGCCCCAATCCAACTGCTACCTGCTCTCACCCTCCCCTCCTTTGAAGTGCAATCTGTTCGCATTTACTCGCCCTCCAACCGGCCCTCATATATCGACCGCCAGGACCTACTGCTGCCTTATCGACCACTTCACCACCTGGCTAATGCACTTCCTATCCACTGACACCCCCACCATCATCATGGGCGATTTCAACATCCCCATTAACACAAACCATCCCCCCGCTTCCAATGTCCTGTCACTCACCGCCTCCTTTAGTCTCTCTCAATGGTCCTCCTCTGCCACCCACACAGAGGGGCACACTCTGGCCTCTGCTCTCTTGTCAACCTCTGTAACTCTCTGTCCATGCTCTCTGACCACAACCTGCTGACATTCTCTGCCCTTTCCTCTGTAATAGACCCCCCAACCCCTAAACCAACACGCCCCCGCAGGAACCTTAATCGCCTTGACATCCGCACGCTCTCAGACTCTCTCTTACCACTCGCTGACATATCCTCACTCCAGGATGCAGATACCGCTGCTGACTTCTACAATACCACCTCCCCACCACGCCCTCTTTCTGTAGGTGTCCCCCAAGGCTCCGTCCTAGGACCCCTCCTGTTCTCCATCTACACCCTACACTCATAGAATCCCATGGTTTCCATTACCATTGCTATGCTGACGATACCCAAATATATCTCTCTGGACCAGACATTACCTCTCTGTTGTCCAGAGTCCCAGTATGTCTAGCAGCCGTAGCCTCCTTTTTCTCCTCCCGCTTTCTCAAATTCAACATGAAGAAAACGGAGTTCATAATCTTCATCCCTCCTCGCATAGCCCCTCTACCTGACCCATCTATCAAAATTAATGGAATCACACTCACCCCAGTCCCACGGGCTCCTGCCGCCTCCAACTCAAGAACACCCATCGAATCCGCTCCTTCCTCACCCCCCGAAACTACAAAGATGTAGTATACAATACATATCCCCTTTGGGTGTTATCACGCTTCTGTATCTCTAATGCACGTGTCTGCCGGGACACAGCCTTTGGTTCACATGAACATACCCGCATAGATCCATAGGCGATGACTCAGTAGGCGTTGTGACGTCAATACGCTGGGTCGCGTCACGTATCAGCATTGATGGGCTTGGTCATGTGGCCGACAGGTTCCGAACTACTGGATATGCGCTAAAAATGGAGGTAATTCTTATGAGGAAGCTCTCATTCATACTTTACCGTAGTTTGTGCACATATATATGTCATATCCTGTCACCACTGACACCACCCCTACAAGAAGGTTGCACGCCGAAACGCGCGTCGGGGAGGTGTCAGCGGGCAAAGGCCATTGTACTTCACTCTGCAATATGGGTATATGTCCCTGCATAATGGTGTGATATTCATGCTATTGATGATGCTGTTTATTTATAAGCACTGACTATTTTGAACGTCTCTAGTACATCTAGTTACCTTTACTCATATGGGCTTGTTTCTTATACTGATCTATGTGTATTGAGACCTTTTTTTTTTTCGCTCAAATTATTATTGCTGTGTAATTCATAAATATAGCCCAGTACTCTAGCATGTTTTGATCACATATGACACAGTTATGTGATTGCAGTGAATATTCAGATTGTGCATGTGGGGATTACACTGTTTATTATACATATACAATACATATCCCCTTTGCATATTACATATTTATACAGGTCTGGCCGCTGTTGTCAGTCTGACACTTTTGTATATTGTATTTTGTCATTTACTAATTAACCTTTCTATTTTATATTTATTCTTCAATAAATTTTGATATTTTTATATCTAATTTCCTGACTACTTTGAGTGCTACTTTCTTTTTCAGTTGTTTTCTTGTGTATTTCCATTTCATGGCTGTAAAGTGATGCGGACATTGAGTGGCACATCAGTTTGTGCAACAGTATATGGTGAATGATTACTACATGCAGCAAACCACAGTAACAATGGAGAAGATAACAATGTGAGGAGGAAAAATTGCTTCTACCTCATAATGACTTTTGGAAGATAGTCTAGCTTTTTCTACTAGCAAGCTAGGAAAACTGACAGTGTGCCACACGCTTTTCTTAAAATTCTGTAAATTGTCACTCCTTGCTGCCACATGTTTTCCCATACAGAGATAACTGGCAGGATGACCCAGGTTCTTTTCTGGCTCCCAAGTGTTGTTCTCCTTAAAGAGGACCTTTCATGTCCTCATGTACAGTGCCTTGCGAAAGTATTTGGCCCCCTTGAACTTTTCAACCTTTTGCCACATTTCAGGCTTCAAACATAAGGATATAAAATTTTAATTTTTTGGGTGAAGAATCAACAAGTGGGACACAATTGTGAAGTGGAACAAAATTTATTGGTTATTTTAAACTTTTGTAAAAAATAAAAACTGAAAAGTGGGGCGTGCAATATTATTCGGCCCCTTTACTTTCAGTGCAGCAAACTCACTCCAGAAGTTCAGTGAGGATCTCTGAATGATCCAATGTTGTCCTAAATGACTGATGATGATAAATATAATCCACCTGTGTGTAATCAAGTCTCCGTATAAATGCACCTGCTCTGTGATAGTCTCAGGATTCTGTTTAAAGCGCAGAGAGCATCATGAAGACCAAGGAACACACAAGGCAGGTCCATGATACTGTTGTGGAGAAGTTTAAAGCTGGATTTGGATACAAAAAGTTTTCCCAAACTTTAAACATCCCAAGGAGCACTGTGCAAGCGATCATATTGAAATGGAAGGAGTATCAGACAACTGCAAATCTACCAAGACCCGGCCATCCCTCTAAACTTTCATCTCAAACAAGGAGAAGACTGATCAGAGATGCAGCCAAGAGGCCCATGATCACCCTGGATGAACTGCAGAGATCTACAGCTGAGGTGGGAGAGCCTGTCCATAGGACAACAATCAGTCGTACACTGCACAAATCTGGCCTTTATGGAAGAGTGGCAAGAAGAAAGCCATTTCTCAAATATATCTATAAAAAGTCTTGTTTAAAGTTTGCCACAAGCCACCTGGGAGACACACTAAACATGTGGAAGAAGGTGCTCTGGTCAGATGAAACCAAAATCGAACTTTTTGGCCACAATGCAAAATGATAAAGCAACACAGCTCATCACCCTCAACACACCATCCCCACTGTCAAGCATGGTGGTGGCATCATCATGGTTTGGGCCTGCTTTTCTTCAGCAGGGACAGGGAAGATGGTTAAAATTGATGGGAAGATGGACGGAGCCAAATACAGGACTATTCTGGAAGAAAACCTGTTGCAGTCTGCAAAAGACCTGAGACTGGGACGGAGATTTATCTTCCAACAAGACAATGATCCCAAACATAAAGCAAAATCTACAATGGAATGGTTCACAAATAAATGTTTCCAGGTGTTAGAATGGCCAAGTCAAAGTCCAGACCTGAATCCAATGGAGAATCTGTGGAAAGAGCTGAAAACTTCTGTTCACAAATGCTCTCCATCCAACCTCACTGAGCTCGAGCTGTTTTCCAAGGAAGAATGGGCAAGAATTTCAGTCTCTCGATGTGCAAAACGGATAGAGACATACCCCAAGCGACTTGCAGCTGTAATCGCAGCAAAAGGTGGCGCTACAAAGTATTAATTTAAGGGGGCCGAATAATTTGGCACACCCCACTTTTCAGTTTTTTATTTTTTACAAAAGTTTAAAATATCCAATAAATTTTGTTCCACTTCACGACTGTGTCCCACTTGTTGTTGATTCTTCATCAAAAAATTAAAATTTTATATCCTTATGTTTGAAGCCTGAAATGTTGCAAAAGGTTGAAAAGTTCAAGGGGGCCGAATACTTTCGCAAGGCACTGTGTATGCTGTTTTACATACCGCTAGAAAGCCGACAGCGCGCTTTCGGCTTTCTAGCGGTATGTAAAATAGCATATACATGACGACGTGAAAGGTCCTCTTTAACTAGTCCCCACACAGTATATTGTATACAGCACTATGGGCGCCGCCATCTTGCGGCTCCCCTCTGACCCGGCAGTCATGTGATCTGCTGGGATCAGCGTCTATTAGAGCTGCTGGGTCCTACAGGACCCAGATCAGCTCTATAAGCTATATAGCAATGGGCAGGAGGCTGTAGTCCTCCTGCAACTGGGCTAAATGATTTCCCCAGCTACAGGGGAAATCAGCCTACCCACAAAAAAAAAAAAAAAAAAAAAAAGTGATCAGATGTCCCTAAAGGTCTATTATGACCTTATGGGGACACAATGTAAAAAAAAAAAAAAAAAAATTAATAGAAAAGTAAAAAAAAATTAAATAAAATAATTAAAAAAATAAATAAAATAATACACCAATAAAACACCATTATTAAAGGTTATAGCCCCACGCCCGACGACACCATACAAAATAAAAATTACTCTAGTGGAGAGGAAAAACTATTTTAAAATTTTTATTAGCCCTTTGTGTTATTACATTTAAAAAAAAAAAAAGGTGAAAAACAGATAAGTTTTCCCTCCTCTTTTGTTTATATTTTCCCGGATATAAAAAAAAAAAATGAAAACACATGAAAAAATAAAAACAACCTAAAAATAAAGCCTTATGTGTCACTGAAAAAAGATGCAGAAATTAGTTGAATAACGCATATGATAAAAATGTTACAGCCCTCAAAACTGCACATACAAAAAAAAACGAAAATGTGTCTGGTCCTGGAACAGAAATTGGCAGGAACTGGTTAAAAAAAAATGCCACCCCTCAGTTTTTGCCAAGAGGTGCCACTTACACCTGTCGCCTCAGGTCGCCTCATGGCAGGTGTGGTCCTGTTATGGGAACAACCCCTTTATGATTGTGCATGACCCTATATACAGAATTAGTACTCTGCAAGGGTTTTAGGCAGGTGTGAAAAAATGCTGCAAAGTATGAAAGCTTTATATTTATTTTTATCAATTAACAAAATGCAAAGAGGATAAAAAAAAACCCTTTAAGGTGTGCATCTGCACATCTTACAATACTATGTGTTCTAATTCCTACTTTTGTTGCTTACCTATAGTCACTCTGTGCTAGTAATGCCCGGTTTCTTATTGTTCTGATGCTATTACAAGTGTATGTACTATACACTGTGAATTGTATTACCATATGGTATATTGTGTTTGTCCATTTGACTGTTGTGTGCGGAGGCCACTAGTAAATATTTGGGTTGTGATGGTCGTTGGGGCAATGACTTTTATCGTAAATTTTTTGCAACATCTGTTTGTCAATCTTTATCCAGTATTTCTACATTGGTTTACTTATATCAAGTTGTTTTTTTAACTGAATAAGAATTTCATCAAATCCTGTGGGAGTCTCTAATGTGTTGTATGTATGCCATTAGTACTCCCCATCATAGAATTCAGCAAAAAAAAGCCAGAACATTTAGCACAGTGTGTAGCTCTATTATTCCGGCAGACAGTTATCATGATGGAAACCCAGTGGACCATATTATAGTTAGTTTAAGAATTTTGAATAAAGGTTATATTTTAGACTAGGGGCATTTTTCTCAGTGAATTCTTGTGTTATATGTCCATTCACAAGGCCACAACACTGCAAGAGTTTTCCTTCTGCTAGTAAAGCATAAAGCTAAAGATGTCTGTGCGTCAATCTCTGGAGATGTGGGTTGTAGCAGGAAGAAGACATCATCAAGGTCTGGGCCATATGGGGAAATGAAAGCTGTCTCCTGTTAGTTACAGGACTTAAAGCATAACTAAACTTTCAGACAACTTTTGATTTCTGACAGTATTTGTGTCATTAATAAATTTTGTAACAAATATTGGACCATTTCTGGGACATCCTGCATCTTTTCACTCTTTCCCTTGTATCTGTATTGAGAGCTGTTTCCGCCTTTCACTGAATGTTACTGTGTATGGGAGTAAGGGGATATGTAACATGTAGAGAAAATGAGGGTGGGGGGGTCACTTCAAGCAGTTATATTTCGGACATTATAAAACATGCTTTTGGTGTCATATGAAAGAGGAGACACTTATTTCCAGAGATATCACTGGTTGAAAACACAGTCAGAATTAGGATATTTATATGCAGCTGTATAACATATGATATACAAATCCCAATCCTGACTGTGTTTTTTAACCAGTGATATCTCTGATAATAATCTAGAATCTCCTTTTTCATATGGCACAAAAGTGAGTATTAAAGAGGCAAATACTTTTTGGCATAATCTATAGACCCCCCAACATAATTGAGGAGTTAGAGGGTCAGTTGTATAAGCAAACTGAGTGGGCAACATTAGCCGATACAGTGGTCTTGATGGGAGATTTTAACTACCCATTTATTGACTGGGGTCATGGTACTGAATCGTCTGCAAAGGGGAGGAAATTCATCAACTTATTGCAGAACAGTTTTATGGTCCAACTTGTAGAAGATCCATCTTGAAGGGGATGCTTTTCTGGATCTGATCGTCTTTATTAATACGGGACTTGTTGGAAATGTCACTTGGTAATAGTGACCATAATCTAAACAGATTCCACCTAAACTGTGAAAAACAAACAAAGTTTGTGAGGGCAAAATCCCTCAATTTTAAAAAGGACAATTTTCCCAGATTAAGGGCTGCACTTCAGGATATAGACAGGGCTATTGTCAAATAGTGACACAGAGGTTAAGTGGGAGACATTTAAATCTACATCGAGCAAGTATATAGTAAAATGTATACTCATAGGGAACAAGTATCAATGTTGTAAATTAACCCCCCTCCCTCATGGCTTACAGCTATAGTTACAGCTATTAATAATAAAAAATGGGCATTTTAAAAATCCAAATCCAAAGGGTCAGCAGTAGCATTTGAGAATTACAAGGTGATTAATAAAATCCCCCCAAATTCTTTAAATATATAAATGCAAGAAAAACAAGGTCAGAACAGGTAGATCACCTAAATAATGGTAATGGAGAATTGGTCACCGGGGATCGAGAAAAAACAGAGCTACAAATGGGTTCTTTACCTCTGTGTATACAAAAGAACTGGTAGTAGTTGATGTTGGTGTCACCAATGCAGGTAATACATCAACCCATATACTAAACTGGATAAACATAGAAATGGTCCAAGCCAAGCTAAACAAACTAAACATAAGCAAGACTCTGGGTCCAGATGGATTACACCCAGGAGTATTTAAAGAACTCAGTCCAGTCATCGTTGTACCCTTGTTTTTCATTTTTAGGGATTCTTTAGTGACAGGTACAGTGCCAAGAGACTAGCGCAAGGCAAATGCTGTGCCTATTTTCAAAAGGGCTATAGGTCTACCCCAGGTAATTACAGACCCGTGAATTTAACATCCATTGTAGGGAAACTGTTTGGGGACTCTTAAGTGACTATATACAAGAGTATGTTTACTGTACTGTACATAATATTATATGTGACAGACGGCATGGTTTTAGTAAGGACAGAAGTTGTCAGACTAACATAATTTTTTTTTTAAGGAGAGTTAAGTAGAAATCTGGAAAGAGGGGAGGCTGTGGATATAGTGTTCCTGGACTTTGCAAAGGTGTTTGACACCATCCCTCTTAGACATTTAATGGGTAAAATCAGGTCCATTGGTTTGGAAAACATAGTTTGTAATTAGATTAATAACTGGTTAAAGGCCCATATCAAGAGAGTTGAGGTCAATGGTTGCAGTTCAGACTGGTCCTCTGTTATAAGTGGTGTACCCCAGGGATCAGTGTTGGGTCCTCTGTTATAAGTGCTGTACACCAGCAGGGGCGTAACTAGCAAAAACTGGGCCCCATAGCAAACTTTTGACTTGGCCTCACCACGGCATAGCGCCCCCTTTCCTGGCCCCCGCACAGTATAACGCCCCATTACACACTATAATGTCCAAAACTGGCCCCTGCACACATATATCCCTTCGTTTTAGCCCTGTCTTTGAAAAAGAGTATAAAACCCTGAATGTTAACAGCTCAGTCATGTGAGGAATCTAGCCACATCCAAACCAACTACATCAATGTGTTCCACCTGGACCAGGGCCTCAAGCTCCCCTACTTTGCTCGCTAGGCTTCTGGCATTTATCAACACACACTTTAACTTGCCATTCAAGTTCACACGTTTATTTCCAGAACTGTGCATTCTTCTACCGTCCTCCCTCTGACTACTAACTGGACTATAGCACTGGTACACCAATATCACCTGTTTCCCTAACAAGGCCATAAATCGATTTGGAGCCACTGGCCTGTTCTTCAGAATGGAGAGCCTCAAATAATGGAATTTTGCAACCCCTTTTTACCATGCTTACATCTCCCCCAAAATCTCAAGGACAAACTGGTGAAAACTGACGTGGGTCCTAAACGGATCAGCAAACAGTTATTTCTTGGTACACCAAAAAATGGCACCTATCCCTGCCTTAACTGTCTCCAATGTAACAACATTATCACACCATGTCTGATGAAGGAAGCTAGTCTTCTGAAAGCTTACTTATAAATATACTCAGTTAGCCTCTAAAAGGTATCGCCTGATTTCTTCACTCTTCCAAAGGACCCTTTGTCAGCCATCCCTTGACTGGCCAGAACATTCCAATTAAAGGCTTCTGTACGTGCAACTCCTCTTTCATTGTTTACATAATTAAGTGCCCGTGCAGTTTCGTATATTTTGGTGAGACTTCCCAACATATATGAGACCGCATAACAAGGAATAAGTCCATTATCCGATGTAAAAAACTACTCCTTCCAGTTCTGGCGCATTTCCATCAGTTCTAATACTGTATTAGATAGCACAACTGAAGTTCCAGGTCCTGGAACATGTTTCTGCCCCCCGATGTAGCGGTGATAGACCCAAGAGCCTTATGATTAATTAGAGAGGCCTACTGGATCCACAGGCTCAACTTCTTGACTCCCAATGGTCTGAACCATGAATATGAAATTTACCATTTCATCTAACTGCAATTTTTGCTTTATATTCATATTGTCATATTTATTAGAGAAGAGTGAATCGAAGCTGACGAATTGGAATTCGATCCGAATTTCAAGAAATCTTCGATTCACCAAGAAATCGTATTTCCTCACTCTTCAATGTATCAAATCACATTTTTTAATAAAATGACTGCTGCACATGTTAGGACAAGGGGCAAGGAACTCTGGAAACATGGGATCACCCCCAATGCCATGCGTGCAGATAATCAGCAGCCAGCCAGCCCTGTGATGTCACAGCCCTTTAAATACCCTCTGCCATTTTAGGTTCAGTCATTTCACATTGTACTTAGTGCAGGGCGAAACGTCAGCAGGCACTAGGGAAAGTGGTAGAAAACACTTCAAAACTAATAGTTTGCTCAATAGAAGTTCAGGGAAAGAGCATTAGAAATGTAGGGAAAGGATAGGGAGGAATTTAAACAAGAGTATTGAAGCAGAACAGGGTTCATTTGGGGCGTTTGCAGCCTAGGTAATAGCAACAATTGTACTACACATTGCTGCACTGACTGCCATTATCCTGCTGCTCATTGCAGGTTTGCAATAGATCAGTGATGGCTAACCTTTTAAGCTCGGTGTGTCAAAATTCGTAAAAAAACCTAGCTTAACTCGGGTGGCATGTCACATCCAGAAATATCCATAACTTGTAGCTCTAGTAAACAAAAAGAGTTATATTTTTGATATATGTATTTATATGATATGTATTTCTGGCCCATCACACAGTATATGACCCCCTGTTTCTGTCCCATCACACAGAATATGACCCCCTTTTCCTGGTCCATCACACGGTATATGACCCCCTTGTTCTGGCCCATCACATGGTATATGACCCCTTTTTCTGGCCCACTACACAGTATATGAACCCCATTTCCTGGCCCATCACACGGTATATAATCTCCTTTTTCTGGCCAATCACAAGGTACACGACCCCCTTTTTCTAGCCAATCACACAGTATATGACCACCTTTTCCTGGCCCATCACACAGTATATGACCCCTTTTTTCTGGCCAATCACACAGTATACGACCCCCTTTTCCTGGCCCATCACATAGATTATAACCCCCTTTTTTTTAGCCCCTACATGGTAACCCCATTTTTGCCACCCACAGTATATGAACCCCTTTTTTACCCCCCCACACAGCATATGATCCCCCTATTTATGGCCCTCACACAGTTTATGATACCTTTTATACCCCCCACACAGAATATGACCCCTTTTTTAAAGTCCACCCACAGTATATGACCCCCTGTTATCTCCCCACCCCCCACACAGAGTAGTGGCCAATAATTTTTACTCACCTGTCCACACTCCAGAACCTGGACACCCTCCGCTGCCTCCTCCAGGGTGCACTGTTGCCGACGCTGGAGAAGTCCGGGACGCTGTATGTAGAGTCCCAGTGTTCTTCACCGTCATGACATCAGTGTAGTGCTGCCTAGAGGGGGCAGTGGAAGGCGGCCAGGACAGGAGCATGAACAGGTGAGTAAAAGTATCGACAGATGCTTATTGCAATAACACAATACGTAGCTGCCGATGCGTGTCACCCAAAATGTCTTGGCGTGTCACCTGTGACAAGCGTGTCATAGGTTCGCCATCACTGCAATAGATCATACCTGTGTGTTTAAGGTAGAACATTACAAGCCTTTTTTGCCGTGCAGTAGTGGCCAAAAAAAAAAAGAATTCTTATCCAGTAATCTCTGCAGTAATCTGTTATAACGCCTTTTCAAGGCGTTTATTAGTGGGGAAACAAATAAGGGGCTTATTCACCATTGTCTTGAAGGTAGAAAATTATAGGCCTTTTTGCCGTGCAGTAGTTGCAAAAAAAATAATTCTTATCCATTAATCTCAGCAGTAAACTGTTATAACGCCTTCTCAAGGGGTTTATTAGTGGGGAAAATAATAAAGGGCTTATTCGCTGTTGTCTTGAAGGCAGAAAATTACAGGCCTTTTTGTCCTGTATTATTTTCCTTTTCATTTACTTATTTGATGTAACAGTATGTCAGACAGAGAAGCGATAGGCCCAAAACAGGGGAGGGGCACAGGCCTAAATGTTTCTGGTGCAGGCACAGGTTGCAGCAGACTAAGGGGGAGTGGCAGCAGGGGTAACTATCAGAGGCCTGAGCTCCCAGTGTCAGCTAGCGGTCATGTCATGACCAGCAACCCAACAGTTGTAGAATGGTTGACTCGGTCATCCACTTCATCCCAAGTCACATCAGATACCCCCAGACAAGAGTTGGTGGGTTCATAAGACAAACCCCCTTAGTTGGCATGACCCGGTAGCAGGCCCTGTGCCCTCACGTGTCCTCAACCTGCCTCTGTCCTTTTCTGTTCCCTCAGCCAGAGAAGTACTCTATGCTGTGGGCTCAGATCCACTATATAGTAAGGATGAGCTACTAGAGGACAGTCAGCAGCTAGTGTCCATCTAGGATGTGGAGGAGACATCTGCCGCTTCCTCCGGTAGATGCGCAAGTAGTGATGAGGAGAGTGGCGTAGGAGCTGGTGTTGCGGTTGAAGAGGGTGGAAGCTTGGGCATGAGGCAGAGGCAGAGTCAGCAGGGTGGCAGCAGGGGGGGGGTGGGGGGCCAACCTGGCGGAGGTGGCCCCCCCGTGTTGGGGGGGGGTCCCGGGGGGGGGGGGGGGGGGGGGGGGGGGGGCGGGGGGGGGGGGGGGGGGGGGGGGGGGGGGGGTGGGGGGGGGGGGAATAACCTCCTGTGTGGTGGGGTGGTTTTTTTGGGGGCGGGGGGGGGGGGGGGGGGGGGTGGGGGGTGGGGGGGGGGGGGGGGGGGGGGGGGGGGGGGGGGGGGGGTGGGCCGCCCCGCCCCCCTCTATTTTTCTTTCTTCCTTTTCTGGGGGGTGGGGGGGGGGGGGGGTGGGGGGGGGGGGTGGGGCCGGCGGGGGGGGCGGTTGCGGTGGCGGGTGGCGCTGTTTTTGCTGTTTTTTGTGTGGCTCTTTCCCCCCCGGCGGGGGGGGGTGGGGGGTGTTTTTCTTTTTTTTTTTTTGTTGGGGGGGCCGCCCCCCCCTCCTTCTTTTTTTTTGTTTTGTTGGTTTTCGTTGTGTTTTATGAGAGAGAGTTTTTTGTGGGTTCTCTTTTCTTGTTGTGGGTGGGGGGTGTGGTTGTTTTTTTTGTTTTTGTTTTGGTTGTTTTTCCTTTTTTGTTTTTTTTTTTTTTTTTTTTTTTGTGTTTTTTGGTTTGTGGTGGGGTGTTGTGGGGGTGTGTTGGGTTTTTTTTTTTTTTTTTTTTTTGTTTGTTGTGGGTAGATTTATGTGGTTGTGGGTGTGTGTTTGTGTTTGTTGGTGTTGGTGTTGTTGGTGTTTGCCAAAGTGTGGCATCCCAGAGCTAGCTATGGCTGGGCTGAGGGTGATCTCTGTAGTCATTGTATTATTTCCTGTTGCTTCATAGCCTGTGTGACATAGCAGGGGGTCCTGAGTCTCACACAACACAGTGCCACCTAGTGAGCCTCACACATGCATTACACCTCCCATAGGATTGAATAGTAACTAAATGTCCAATGGGAGGACATCGCCTGGGAAAAGGGGGAGGAGTCAGCTGATCACTGGGATCCCATGGTAACACCCCTGCAGGAAGGTCCTGCATGTGAGGAGTTAGAAGTGTGGAGTGTTAGGAGGAGGAGGTGAGGAGATAAGTGTGATGTCCTGTGAAGAAAGCAGTGAGTTTAGTGCAGGAATCTCAAGTCCTAGACAGGCCCAGGAAGGTTGGAGAGCTGACATACTCCAGCTATTCAGAAGATCCTGTCCCCTGTCTGCCTAGCCATCGCCCTGAAGGAAGTCAAGCATCATTATCTTGTCAGCATGAGACTGTGGAGAGAACATTCTGGAACACGTGCTCCATAGCAAGTATCACAGGATCCAGGGGCCAAGGCCAGACCTGTGGAATATCCTGCCACCCTGACTATTGCACCCCCGAAACTCTGAGCTATCAGGACCACATAACGTGAGTGGGGAATATTATGTACTAGTATCATGGTGGGCATCCTCCTATGAGCCAAATAGGAGCCCAGACGCACCTTAGGGCTGTAACACTGAAGTATAAGGGGCTAGGAACACCTTTCATCAAGTCTACCCTGCACCCCAGGACTTTGCTGTGTCACCAGGCGTACCCCGTTGTTTTGTATTGAAGAAACTGTTTAAGCATTTGTGCCTCCACACCCATGGAAGTAAAAGTTCAACTTTACAACCGTTTCTGTGTCTGACTCTGCACCGACAACATCAGGGCGCCCCAAACACCACCAGTCGGCACAGTATAGGGGAAGCGCCCCGGGGGAACAATCACCACCAACATTTGTGCAGCCCCCTCATCACCGGTATCAGTGGTGGTAACGTGGGACAGCATCAGCGCTGCACCCTCGTGCCCAGAGACCGTGACAAGTCTGCGCTGTTTGCACCCCGCAATCCCAACTGCAGCGTTGCCTTCCATCTGGTCACCGCAAGAAAAACTGGCGTCACGAACAGGATACGGGTGTGTGCCATTTTGAGAAAGTCGCCACGAAAAGTGCGCCAAATTGTCTCCAGAGCATCGGTCTTTATTGTGGACTCTGCTAAGATCAAGTTTATTCCCTGAGAGTGCTTGCCACAAAGAGGGGGAGCCCTAAACCCCTGAAGTAAGCCCTAAAGACTGTCCTCTCAGTGTGTTACAGCCCTGGAAGAGTTAAAACGCCCAGGACTTGTTTGCTGCGCCACATCGCTGTGTAAGAACGCCCACAAAGGGTTAACTGTACCTTGCAAAAGTGCGGGAGATTTTTAGCACTGCCCATGAGGCCAGGAGACCCATCTGCCGCCATCTTAGGAGAGCCCAGAATGCTGAGCGCAATGCTCCAGCGCACCCATACAAGAAAGTGAAAGGCGAACGTGCCAGCGCTATTTCTGACTCTCCGATGCCGCATCACCGTCCCTGCTGTGCACCACTGATCTCTGGTCCACGCTGCAGTTGCTGTCAGTGAGTACTGTGCCTCCCTGTCCTTGTCTTCAGTCCTCCCACGGCCCCAGCGAGTGTTTTCCGTGTACCGTGTCCGTGGGGAGTGCCACCATTAAAGAGGGGGAGCACACCGTCAGCCTGCATCACAGTGACTCTGTTAATAGCTACAGCATTCTTAAAGGGACAGCATTCCAAGTTCTAGTCTCCATTCCCTGCCAGCAAGCAGTTGAGTTTCTTAAAGAGACGGCGACCTAATTCCAGTCATACTTGCAAACAACATGACTGAGCAAAGTGACATTGTGCCGTCTGTTTCTAGTGATCCAGCAGTGCCCATGGCGAGCAGCCTACCATTCTCCATGCCATTTTACCCTGGCGCACCATGGCTGCCGTGCTACAAAGGGGAGGCGCATACCCTCAGGGACTTTCGTGAGAAGATGCTGTCTCTCTTCCAGTTCTATCCTCTGAATACAGAACGGCAGATACAGATCCTGCTGGGCCAGCTTCAGGGTGCTGCAGCTAGGGAGGTCAAATCCTGGCCTGCCTCTGACAAAAGAACCCCTGGGCAAATTCTGGACAAACTCCAGGTGAACTTTGACGTGCGATCTGTCTCCGAGGTAAAGATGCGCTTCTTTTCCAGACGACAACTACCTGGTGAGACCCTGCGGGACTATGCTTTATCCCTCCAAGAGGCGTTCAGAGCTGTGGTGCAAGTGGATCCACGTGAAAATGTGGACTCTGATAAAATCTTGCTTGACCGCTTCATAGAAGGGGCAGGTACCACATTGCTCCAGAGTCAGTTGCGAATGCTTGCTGCACAACATCCCAGCATCACGTTTGCTGACTTCAAGGCCCTTGCCATCCAGGTCTTGGGACAGGAGCAGCCCCAGCCGAGCCCAGTCATCTGTGCTCCCTCACCTGGACCCTCAACAAGCATCACTCCAGTTGTCCTGTCACTACCTCTGGGTACCTCACCTGCTGCCCAAACTGCGCAGACTACACCAGCAGACTCCAGAGATGACCTTCTGGCCCGAGTGGATCATCTGACCCGTGCCATGGAACAGATCACCGTCCGTCTAGATCGTCTGACCCAGCCGTCTTCATCGTCCAGTGATCCTTTGCGAAGTCTCAACATCTCACCTGAGTCGCCACCCAGACGTCCGTCTTCAGTGAAACCTCCGCAGAGTGAGAGGCCATACTGTACCTATTGCCATAGATATGGACACACCAGGCCTCAGTGTTTTCAGTTAAACGGGCCACCCCCGAGGCAGCGGGCCGCCCCTCGGGGAGGAAAGAAGAAGGGCCCAGGTGAATCTTCAGTGCCATTGTCTCGCTTCGTCTCAGCCTGCCCACACATCACAATCCGGGTGAATGGCGTCCCTCTGACAGCGTTGGTGGACACTGGATCTCAGGTAACAACCCTGCGCAAGCAGGTGTTCCTTGAACATTGGGACTTAGGTGTGTTGAATAGAACACCTGACACATGGATAAATCTGTGTGCCAGCAATGGACAGCCCATACCACAGCAGGGTTATTGGGAACCCACTATCCAGATTGGGGACTTGAAACTGCCTAGACAGGGTGTAATTGTCACTGATGTAGAGGATGATAGGTTTGCAGTTGTAATATTAGGCATGAATGTTTTACGCCATTGCTTTGCAGAAGTGTTGGATGCCTTGCATGCCTCTCTCCTTACAGCTTCTCCCAGTGACCAGCAGACCATTCAGCGGGCCATTCGTGTACTCAATGCCCAGCACAAGTTCGCCAACAAACAAGGTGAAATTGGTCGAGTCCGGATCCAAGATACCCGTCCAGTAACCCTACAGCCTGGAACAGAAACTATGGTGTGGTGCCGTGCCCGTCCGGGCATAGAAAATCAGGACTACGAGGCCTTGCTACAACCCATACAGGTAGATGGCCAACCACTTGTCATGGCTGCCCGCAGCCTTGTCACAGTTTCCAATGGACGTGTTCCTGTCCGCTTAGTCAACTTGGGCGATGCTCCCGTGAACCTCCACAAGTTCCACTCTGTGGCCCTGCTACACCGGTTAGCACCAGAAGACATTCTCTCTGGTGATTCTACCGCCACACAGCGTTCCACCCAAGCTGCTGAGAACATTCAGAATGGAGCCACGAAGTCCTGGTGGGATGAATTGAACGTGGGAGACGCCAATACCCCTATAGAGCACATCAATGGGGTTCGCAATGTGGCCAAGCGTTACCAACAGGCATTCAGCAAACACCCATTGGACTTTGGTAAGACCACGACCATACAACATCGCATTCTGACTGGCGACCACCATCCAATCAAGGAGCGTCACCGTCCAATACCACCAGCGATGTACCAACCGGTGAAAAAGTTGATCCAAGAGATGCGAGATGCTGATGTCATCCGGGAGAGTAACAGCCCCTGGGCAGCCCCGCTAGTCCTTGTCAAGAAGAAAGACGGAACCCTACGATTTTGTGTGGACTATCGTAAACTCAACAACGTCACGCACAAAGACGCATACCCATTGCCGCGGATTGAGGAATCTCTAACGGCTTTGGGATCAGCTACCTGTTTCTCGACCCTGGACTTAACCAGTGGATACTGGCAAGTCCCTATGGCGCCTGAAGATCGTGAAAAGACTGCGTTTACGACCCCGATGGGACTCTTTGAATTCAATAGTATGCCATTTGGGCTATGTAATGCCCCAGCCACATTCCAACGGCTTATGGAGAGGTGCCTCGGCCATGAGAATTTCCAGAGTGTACTACTGTACCTGGACGATGTTATTGTATTCTCCCGGACATACCAAGAACACCTTCGTCACCTGTCCGAGGTATTCAAGGTACTTATACAGCACGGCCTAAAGTTGAAGCCCTCCAAGTGCTACCTGTTGAAACCCCAAGTTCACTACCTTGGGCATGTCGTGAGCGCACAAGGCGTCCAACCTGATCCTGAAAAGATCACTGCCGTCCAGAACTGGCGAAGACCGACTACCGTCAAAGAAGTCCGAAGCTTCCTTGGATTCGCAGGTTACTACCGGCGTTTCATACCACACTTCGCCCAAGTAGCCGAGCCTCTGAACGAGTTGTTGCGCGGTTGTCCCAGAGAAAACTACACCCGAAAGCTTCCGGTAGACTGGACAGCGCGTCAAGAGGAAGCCTTTCAAGCACTTAAAGCACTTCTGACGCAACCACCAATTCTAGCCTATCCCGACTACAGTCAGCCATTCCGCTTGTACACAGATGCAAGTCACCAAGGTTTGGGTGCAGTGTTGTCCCAGGTTCAGGACAAGAAAGAGCGAGTCATCGCCTACGCCAGCAGGAGTCTGAGAGGTGCGGAGAAGAACGACCAGAACTATAGTTCTTTCAAACTCGAACTTCTGGCGCTTGTCTGGGCCGTGACAGAGAAGTTTAAAGACTACCTGGCTGCCACACCCTTTACCGTGTACACAGATAACAATCCGTTGGCGCATCTGGACACTGCTCGACTGGGAGCCCTTGAACAACGGTGGGCCTCAAGACTCGCGAATTACAAGTTCTCTGTCAAGTATCGCAGTGGCAAGTCCAACGCTAACGCTGATGCACTCTCAAGGTTGCCTGTGGGAGAAGAAACACCCCGAGAAGACATTTGGGAAGAGGTGGAGATGCCACCATTCTACAACAAGTTTGCCCAACAGGTTGCTATTGGTGTCCCTGTAGAAGGAGAATCTCTGGCGAAAACAGCTGCCGAATCCCTCCAGGAGCCATCTCTGTGGAAAACGTTCCAAGAAGAGAGCAGAGTTTTAGGAGAATTGTCAGATTTCCTGCTTACAGGAAGAATACCAACCCGTGTAAAGAGAGGTCTTCATGACGTGGAATTAAAACGCCTTTGGCGACAGAGGAAGCGCCTGTTTGTCCAACGAGGCCTTCTACTTAGAAACACTCTTGATCCTGTCACAGGTGAAAGGCTTCATCAGATCCTCGTACCAAGAAGAGACGCACAGATGATACTTGAGGTGTATCATGACAGATCCGGTCACTTCGGGGTACAAAAGACCGAAGCTACCATCCGTCGTCGCTTCTATTGGGTTGGGATGAGGAGTGACATTGAGAGTTGGTGCCGAGAGTGTCCCGCCTGTAGTATCACCAAGGAAGGTCGAAGAGATCAGAAGGCCCCTCTACATCCAATTAAGACTCAAAAGCCGTGTGAAATTGTTGCTCTGGACCATGTGAAGTTGGGTCCCACACGTTCCGGCTACAGCTACGCTCTGACGATGGTGGATCATTACTCCAAGTTCCTTGTCATCGTGCCTGTCAGAGATCTTACAGCAAGAACTACGGCTGAGACCTTCTACGCAGAGTTTGTCCGCCATTACGGTTGTCCTGAGCATATCCTCACCGACCGTGGATCGGCGTTTGAATCCCAATTGTTCCGTGAGCTGTGTCAGTTCCAAGACTGCAAGAAGTTGCGAACCACAGCGTATCACCCTCAAGGGAATGGTATGTGCGAGAAGGCAAATCAAGTGATCATCGGCATGCTAAGAACAGCCGCAGTTACACCTGGTGTTGAGTGGCCTGAGCGTATCAAGGACTTGGCCTATATTTACAACAACACACCCCAAACATCTACGGGATACGCACCATTTTATCTAATGTTTGGAAGACAAGGTCAACTTCCTTCAGACTTAACCCTTGGTGTGAAGGTCCCTGACACCATCAATCCACTACCCATAACAGACTGGGTTGTTGAACACCGCCGACGTATGGAGGAAGCTAAAGAGATAGTTGAAACGCGCATGGATGAGGTTCGTAGGAGACAACAGGAGGATTACAACCATCACGCCCATGCAGCGCCCCTGAAAGTTGGCGACCGTGTATGGTTAAGGAATAACCATCGGAATGGTAAATTGGATCCATTCTGGGAGAAAGAACCATACAGTGTCATCTCCATACCATATCCTGAATCCGACGTGTATGAGATCTCTAAACCTGGGAGACAGCCCCAAGTAGTACACCGAAACCGTCTGAAGCTGTGCCTTAAAGAAGAACTACCCACAGAGGTGCCCCCATCTGAGACAACGAGTACAGAGATCTTGTCACCTTCTGAAGCGAAAGAGAGACCCCCAACGTTAACTGAGCTTATGTGGGCGCCTAAACTACTACCATTTAGCTGCTATCCACCAATTGCTCTAGTGCAAGAGAACCCTTCGACAGATGATTTAATTGATTTCAGTGACTCTGTTCCTGATTCAAATCTCGTTCCACTTAGGCGTTCTGAGCGTACCACAAAAGGCATACCTCCAACACGCTATAGTGATGCCATGGCTGTCCTTGGGTAAAAGAGGTTAACTGTCTCTGCTTCTGTATATATGTTATTCCTGCTCTGATTACATTAATGTTTTTCCTGTGTGTATATACAGTATATATATAATATCTTGCCATGTAATATAGTATTTACATTTATATGCAACAATCCAAGCCATAGTGCCTGGCTCACCGAGCCAAGGAAGTTCTGTTACCCCATTGCGGTATGGACATTGGTGCTAGAGTGCCTACTCTTCCTTACAGAAAGGAATGTTTATTGTTTCTCAGAGAGACTCTCATGATAATGGACACTCACGAAATTTGTGCCAGAGAGCCTCTGGACCCATTTGCACTACTGTTGTTTCTATATGGACTGTCTGATGGTACCGCCAAAAGGTTCCATAAGTCTACGTTTAATTATCTCTCAGTTACCCTTCAGACTTCTCATGGACATTCCAGGACTATGCCGGGAGGTCTTACCTCAAGTTTCTAAGTATTATATTTTTCTAAACTGTTAGTGACATTTGCACTTTATTCGTATTTATTAACGTTATGTTATATTTCTCACCTTCACCCCAGCCCGTCGCCGAGGTCGGCTCAGTGAAAGAGGGGGAGTATGTGGCATCCCAGAGCTAGCTATGGCTGGGCTGAGGGTGATCTCTGTAGTCATTGTATTATTTCCTGTTGCTTCATAGCCTGTGTGACATAGCAGGGGGTCCTGAGTCTCACACAACACAGTGCCACCTAGTGAGCCTCACACATGCATTACACCTCCCATAGGATTGAATAGTAACTAAATGTCCAATGGGAGGACATCGCCTGGGAAAAGGGGAGGAGTCAGCTGATCACTGGGATCCCATGGTAACACCCCTGCAGGAAGGTCCTGCATGTGAGGAGTTAGAAGTGTGGAGTGTTAGGAGGAGGAGGTGAGGAGATAAGTGTGATGTCCTGTGAAGAAAGCAGTGAGTTTAGTGCAGGAATCTCAAGTCCTAGACAGGCCCAGGAAGGTTGGAGAGCTGACATACTCCAGCTATTCAGAAGATCCTGTCCCCTGTCTGCCTAGCCATCGCCCTGAAGGAAGTCAAGCATCATTATCTTGTCAGCATGAGACTGTGGAGAGAACATTCTGGAACACGTGCTCCATAGCAAGTATCACAGGATCCAGGGGCCAAGGCCAGACCTGTGGAATATCCTGCCACCCTGACTATTGCACCCCGAAACTCTGAGCTATCAGGACCACATAACGTGAGTGGGGAATATTATGTACTAGTATCATGGTGGGCATCCTCCTATGAGCCAAATAGGAGCCCAGACGCACCTTAGGGCTGTAACACTGAAGTATAAGGGGCTAGGAACACCTTTCATCAAGTCTACCCTGCACCCCAGGACTTTGCTGTGTCACCAGGCGTACCCCGTTGTTTTGTATTGAAGAAACTGTTTAAGCATTTGTGCCTCCACACCCATGGAAGTAAAAGTTCAACTTTACAACCGTTTCTGTGTCTGACTCTGCACCGACAACATCAGGGCGCCCCAAACACCACCAGTCGGCACAGTATAGGGGAAGCGCCCCGGGGGAACAATCACCACCAACATTTGTGCAGCCCCCTCATCACCGGTATCAGTGGTGGTAACGTGGGACAGCATCAGCGCTGCACCCTCGTGCCCAGAGACCGTGACAAGTCTGCGCTGTTTGCACCCCGCAATCCCAACTGCAGCGTTGCCTTCCATCTGGTCACCGCAAAAGTGCATGGCAGCACCGACATGTGGAGCTGTAACTACGGTCAAGGACAATATATGTCCTTTACGGCCTACTGGATGAATGTGGTTCCTGCCCAGACACACCAGCAACTTGGCCAGGTGACGCAGCTTCCGCCTCCATATTCTCACACCGTTGGTCCTGCAACAATGTCTGCCTCATCCTCCACTGTGTCCTCAGCCTCCACTGCAGAGACAATTCACAGTGCTCCTCCAGCATACCATATGTGCAGGGAACAGCTGTGTCACGCTGTTCTACACCTCATTTCCCTGGACAAACGGAGTCACATAGGGGAGGAACTGCTCCGTTTCCTGCATCAAGAAATCGAATCCTGGCTTTCTCCGCGACAACTCAAAATTGGTAACTGACAACGAGAAGAACATGGTGCCTTTGAGAAGGCCACTTTATTAGTCAGTCGCCAGGACTACGGGATGAACAACATCATTCCACTGATTCATATCCTGGAAAAGATGCTGGTAAATTCGGCTGGTCAGGGGACTGAAGACGTGACACCTACATCTCACGGCCACATGAGCCCTGTGGGGGCTGAACTGGAGGAGGAGGAGACGGACCTTGGAGCACAAGCAATGTGTAGCGAATATCTCCAACAGTTTTTCCACACGGGTGACAGGAGAGGAGGAGCAGGAGCCCAAGGTGAGGACAATGTGGGCCGGGTGCCTGGAAAAGTAAGGAGCCAAAGATGTCTGTGCTGCAAACTTTACAGAGACTGGAAGAAATGGTTATGGTGGTCCAGATGGAAGAAAAATTGGAATGGAAATGTGAACAATTAGTCAGAGACGTCACTGGTAAGTCACTAAATGATACTGCACTGTATTCGCCACGTGTACAACTGATATCTACCACTATACGGTTACCGTATAGTGAAAATATCAGTATACCTAAATTGGGGGCCCACTTGAACATGTTCGCCCCGCCTGTGCTCAACCCCTAGCTATGCTTCTGCACGGAGCAGTTCCTGCCCTGTGTGACTTCGTTCACCCAGACAAACGAGATGTAGAACAGTGTGACACCGCTGTGCCATGCACATGTGGTATGCTGGAGGAGCACGTGAGAACGTGGAGGCGGAAGCTGCGTCACCTGTCCAAGTTGCTGGTGTGTCTGGGCAGGAACCACATTAAGGAAATACTGTATATTGTCCTTGACCGTAGTTACAGCTCCACACGTTGGCGCTGCCGTGCACTCTGGCAGACACCGACAGGTTCAAGGACTGGCCCACCTTCTGTTCTACATATTTGTGCAGGGCTAGTACTGCCTTTTTGGCTAAGAAATGATGGCTTGGGACTCTCCAGCTCGGCTCGGCACAAGCCATCTGTTCTCTGAAAGGTGCAGAGTCCACCACTTGGAAAGGGAGGGACTGCAGCACCAGCAACTTCAGCACATTCAGCTTCTGCACCGTTGGATGAGTGCACGCATACTGTTGTCTCTTTAAAATCGCCTCAGTGATGCATTGCTGACGCAATGACTAACTAGCATCACGACCAGTAGATGATGGGAAGGACACACAGCTTCCTTCAGCTGAGGTGGTGGAGCCTTGACTGGCTGAAATGGGGTGCGTGCTGCTGCGGCAGGCTGGACCACCACATTGGAGCTACGGTTCTCCCAGGCCCCTTTATGGTGATGCTTTATGGTGATGCTGCATATGTTGATGCAGGGCTGCGGTGCCAACATTGGCACCCTGGCCACACTTCACCTTCTTCCCCCAGATTCCACATATGGCCATGTACACCTCCCTCAGCGGCTTAACAAAAAACTGCCACACTGCCGAGTAGGTGATTTTACCCCCAACACTCCGCACTAACTGACTACTTCCGCCACTGCGTCCGTGAACACCTGCACCACTGATTTTCAGGCAAGCAGGCTCCTGCGAAGCGGGTGGCCTACCCCGGGCACGTTTGGCTCCTGACCTCCCACTGGTGCCACCTTGCTGACTCCACCGCTGTCTCGTGCGCAAGCTGCCACCCTCTTCTTCGGATGATGACGAAGCCCCTTCATCACCCAGCTCCCAATTGCGATCGACTACATTGTCATTGACTACTGTCTGCAGGTCACTGATGTCCTCCTCAACGGTCTCTGAGCAAGGAGCCTGATCGCTCGCAACACCAGCTCCCACGCCACTCTCCTCATCACTACTTGCCCGTCTACCGGAGGAAGCGGCAGATGTCTCCTCCACATCCTAGATGGGCACTAGCTGCTGACTAGTAGCTCATCCTTACTGTATAGTGGATCTGAGCCCACAACATAGAGTACTTCTTTGGCTGAGGGAACAGAAAAGGACAGAGGCAGGTTGAGGACACGTGAGGGCACAGGGCCTGCTACCGGGTCATGCCAACTAAGGAGCTTATCTTATGAACCCACCGATTCTTGGCTGGGGGTGTCTGATGTGACTTGGGATGAAGTGGATGACCGAGTCAACCATTCTACCATTCTGGTCAAGACACAATCGCTAGCTGAGACTGGTAGCTCAGGCCTCTGTAAGTGACCCCTGCTGCCACTCCCCCTTAATCTGCTGTAACCTGTGCCTGCACCAGAAACATTTAGGCCTGTGCCCCTCCCCTGTTTTGGACCTGTCGTTTCTCTGTCTGACATACTGTTATATCAAATAAGTAAATGAAAAGGAAAATAATACAGAGCAAAAAGGCCTGTAATTTTCTACCTACAACACACAACGGCAAATAAGCCCCTTAATATTTTCCACAATAATAAACGCCTTGAAAAGACGTTGTAACAGATTAATGCACAGATTACTGTATAAGAATGATGTTTTTTTGCCACTACTGTACTGCAAAATGGCCTGTAATTTTCTACCTACAACACACAACGGCGAATAAGCCCCTTATTATTTTCCCCAATAATAAACGCCTTGAAAAGACGTTATCACAGATTAATGCACAGATTACTGTATAAGAATGGTTTTTTGCCAGTAGTTCACAGCAAAAGATCTGTAATTTTCTACCTTCAAGACAATGGTGAATAAGCCACTTTATTATTTTCCCCAATAATACAGATTACTGTATGAGAATTACCGTATTTTTCGGACTATAAGACGCACCTAACAATAAGACATACCTAGGTTTTAGAGGAGGAAAATAGGGAAAACAATTTTGAAGCAAAAAAAAATGGTAAAATATTTAATAACATATGGGAGTTGTAGTTTTGCAACAGCTGCAAGGTCACATTGGCAGGTTGCCCTGCAGCTCTACGGGAAAGCATAGCGCATCTTTTTTTTTGCGGGGCCAGGTGTACTTTTTAGTTACACCATTTTGTGGAATGTCTATTGCTTTGATCACTTTTTATTCAAATCAGAGGCAAAACAGCGAAAAAAACAACAGTTCGGCACTTATGTTTTTTTGTTGCCGCTACAACGTTCACCCTACGGGAAAAATATTTTTATAAGTTTGTAGGCCGGGCATTTTCGGACACAGCGATACCTAATGTGTATGTGTTTCACAATAATTTTCTGCTTTTATATGTATTCTAGGGAAAGGGGGTGATTGAGAACTTTTATTTTATTTTTTTTATATTTTTTTTTTAACTTTTTTTTTTTTTTACTGTTTTATTAGTCCCCCACTTAGGGGGCTTGAACCTCCAATCATTTGATTGCAAGTCCCATAAACGGACCCGCTGGAAGTTTCAATATCTTTGGGGGGGGGGGGGTGTACAGGTAGTAAGTCCATTCTGATAGCGGGCATTAGCTCCGGGCCTCCGCTGCTCCAAACCCAGGGCCCCACTCAGCATCGCCCCACTCCTCCCACATCAAAACACCCACATTCGGGCTATAAGACGCACTCCCATTTTCCTCCCAAATTTGGGGGAAAAAAGTGTGTCTTATAGTCCGAAAAATACGGTATGTTTTTTTTGCCAGAAGTTCACGGCAAAAGGCCTGTGATTTTCTATCTTCAAGACAATGGCGAATAATCCACTTTATTATTTTCCCCAATAATAAACGCCTTTGAAAACACGTTATAACAGATTAATGCACAGATTACTGTATGAGAATTATACTATTTTGCCAGTAGTTCATGGCAAAAGGCCTGTAAATTTCTACCTTCAAGACAACGGCGAATAAGTCCCTTTATTATTTTCCCCAATAATAAACGCCTTTAAAAAGGCGTTATAACAGATTACTGCAAAGATTGCTGTATAAAAATTCAGGTTTTTTACCACTACTGTACTGAAAAAGGCTTGTAATGTTCTACCTTGAACACACAGGTATGGTCTATTGCAAACCTGCAATGAGCAGCAGTATAATGGCAGTCAGTGCTGCAATGTGTAGTACGATTGTTGCTATTACCGACGCTGCAACCTCCCCAAATGAACCCTGTTCTGCTTCAGTACTCTTCTGTAAATTCCTCCCTATCCTTTCCATACAATTCTAAGGCTCTTTCCCTGAACTTCTAGCAAGTTTTGAATTGTTTTCTTCCATTTTCCCTAGCGCCTGCTGATGTCTCTCCCTGCACTAAGTATGATGTGAAATGACTGAACCTAAAATGGCCAAGGGTTTTTATAGGGCTGTGACATCACAGGGCCGGCTGCTGATTAGCTGCACGCATGGCATTGTGTGTGATTCCGCATTCCCAGAGTCCCTTCCCCCTTGTCCTAACATGTGCAGCAGCCATTTTATTAAAAAATGCGATTCGATTCATCGAAGCGTGAGAAAATCCGGAATCAAGGCGAATCGAAGATTTCCTGAAATTTGGATCGAATTCCACTTTGTCAGCTTCAATTCGCTTATCTCTGATAATAAATAAAGTAAAATGTATTTTGTGTGTCTTTTTTTTTTATATTTGTGCTAGATTATTTTTTTCAGATATCTTTGAGCAAAGTCAGACATCTTTGGTATTCAGGAACAAAGGAACTATAAGGTAGCATCCTACTTCAGGACATTTTACTTCATTCTCTCCAACATCAAAATTAATTTTTCAAAATCCCAGGAGCTGAATTTCTCCTTCCTGCCCCCATAATCAATCAGTGACTTTTTTCATATTTTCCATCTCTGCCCTTCAAAATTCATAGTTTTTTTAAATTTTTCTTTCGATATGGCTATGTGAGGCTTATTCTCTGCGTGACAAGTTGTTAATTTGGCACCATTTTGGGGCACATATAATGTTTTAGATTAGATTTTATTAACATTTTGCTATTGATCACGGCAGTGGAACAATGGCAAGGTCAGCTGGCTTGGCAGGTGTGCGATATTCAAAACAAATGTGTTACCTACAATTTTTTATCTCTTTCATGACTCTCCCTATTAGATTACCAGCATTCTTCTTTAAAACTTTTACACCAATAGCGAACCGCAGCCAAAAGGCGCTGCAGAAAAGACTTTTCACTGAAAGTCCGCAGAGTTTTCCTCTGCTTCTATTATAATTATACGGAAAATGCCAGCATTTCTGTAGGTATAATTGATATGCTGCAATTTGCAAAAACGCAAGCATTTTTGAAATTGCAGCATTTCTGATGCAGATATTTTTCTGCAATGTGTGGATGGGAGTAGCCAGAATTCCATCCATTTTGCAGGTATTGTAAAACGACGCGTTTTCACAACATGGGGAGCCGGCCTAAATGTGCTATCCTTTACATACTCAAGTACTGTATCAGGATGGGGCTCACTGACTTGATTTCCTACCCTTTGGTCTCTAACCTGGTCTAAGTGCTGGATTTGTCCAGGAGGAAGTCGAAGAGCAGCTGTGAAGGCAGGAACATCATCAGGATGAGATAGTGAAATAGTGCGGCACCCCACCAGACCTGCAGGCGGAAAGGAAATCCCCGGGAATACGGGTTCTGATGATGAATCAGAAGGTCCAGGTGTGGCTTCAGAGCACGCCGCCTGGCAAGGGTGAGTCTGGAGAGGTCCAGGAGCAAACTGATAGGAGTTTCCTGAAATATAACTTGGCGGGTACCCCTGGCCTTCCGCATGATGGCCACTTTGAGCTGATATCTCTGTACCCAGGAGATGACGTCTCTAGGATTGGTAGAGTCCGGAGGACGTGGACCCAAAGAGCGATGCACACGGTCTAGTTCGAGCGGAGAACCAGGAGGGTAGAGTAGTGTCCAGTTGTTGGGGTTCAATAAATTCAGAGAGGCCCCTTACTCTGATGTTATTCCATCTATTCCTATTCTCAAGGTCGTCCAAGAGATCCGTCAGACAGTGCAACAGGTGAGTGTGAGACGATAGGACGGAGTCATGGGTAGAAAGCTGGGTAGACAGTGAAGTGGAAGAGGCCTCCAGGATATCCACCCTCCCCTCCAATAGTTGTACAGTACAACAACAGTGGACAGTTCAGATTTGTAAGACTGTTCCAGGCGCGTCACATACTCCTCCTTGTCAGACTTTGTAGGAATGGCAAGAGATGACGGCTCAGTCGACGGAGCTCGTCCAGAGTGTCAGAGGAGGTAGAAGAGGATGGTGGAGTGCAGGATGAGAAGGTCACAGACCCAGCAAACCCAACTGAGTCACCGACACCATGGCCAGCAGAAGCAGAGTCTGTGACAGGAGGAGTTGTCAAAGGGACGTGGAGGACCCGGGGAAAATATGGAGCCGCAGTGGCGGATTGCGAGCTCATTGGCACTGCAGTAGTTGCCTGGCAGAGGCCACTGGTACAGAGGGTGCCAGGGGTGAGTAAGTCCAGCTGTGCCCTTGTGCCAGCCAGGACAGGGTAGAGTTGATGGAGGCAGGGAGGGAGGTCTTCTTACCACCTGATTGCCCCTGAGGAGAGGACTGCCGGGTGATGCTGGTCTCCAGAGAGCGCTGATGTGCAGAGGAGGCGGGAGATGGTGGTAGCGATGGCCATTAATTCTCAGACGCTGCCGCCGACACAGGAGAAGCAGGAGCTGAGCGATACCCAGTCTCCCTCACTGTCCAAGGCTCCGGAGGGCTGGGTGAGTAGGAGCTGTCAGCCGGCGGGGACAGGATCACTTCAGCACCAGGGGTTGAAGTGTCTGCCAGTTGTATGCCTGCAGGAGAGCCAAATGGCAGAGCAGTGGTGTCAGGCGCCATCTTGGGAAGCGCTGGGCATGGGTCTGAGGTGCACGGACCCCGAAGAAATTTTTCAATGGAGGGCCCAGGAGCGAACCCCAGAGGGATAGACGAGGACCTCAGAGGCAGCCTTCTCGACTTGCCCATGGTCAGGAGGGCTGAAGAGGGTCATATCAGCAGGAATAAGCGTGGACCCAGGTAAGTCAGGGAAGGAGCTGAGGGAGATGCGTCCTCACTCCTCAATAGCCAGGCCACACCCCCGATATTTTTTATTTAATAATAGATTGCTCAAATCCTATGGGACTCTTATGTTATTCCCTGATGGACCCTGGGTGGTTACAACCAGTGAGAGAAACATTTATGCAATTTTGGGGTTTTTACAAGATGTATAAAGCTAGGTTCCTAGCTCCATCACAGATTCCAGCAAAACAGCAGAAACATATAGTATAGTATGCAGCTGTGTTTTCTGGTGAAATGACGGGCTTCATTATATATTGAAGATGTAATAATTTTAAATCAGGGTTATTTTTAAAATTAGGGGCTTATTTTCTCTGTGAATTTTTGTGCTATATATCCACAAGGCCAAAAACCCTCCATATACAACAAATTAGGGATTCTGTGAAGAGGGTGGGGATGACCTGGTAAAGCATACAGCCAAAGAAATCTATGTGGCAAACCCTGCAGATGTAGGCTCTACCAAGGTCTGGGCCAGATGAAGAAGATGGGGAACTGAATGTCTACATTTAGAGAAGACATGACTTTTGGATATGGGATGGACCCTCACTCCTTCCTAAAACACACAGTACAGTAACACACTAAGCACTATATACTCCTAAAGCTCAATATGCACACATATACTCTTAAAGCTGAACCAACCTCTATAAATCTACACAACTACTGCCCAAAGATGAAACTGCAGGAGTTATTGGTTTCCCCATTCCAAAGTCATGTCCCCCTTTGCTGATGGCTCCGGGGGTGTCTTGTTCTTTGAGCTAACAGGTTTAATTGTTCTTTCCTATGTGCTCTACACACAACCATCTCCAGGATTTCTTCCCCTTCCCATTGTATTCAAAGGGTGGTTAGGGATCAAAGCAGGACACTGAAAAAGCACCCTAATCAGCCAGTAAAGGCTCTAGTGGAAAGCCAGAGGGCAGAAAATGGAAAAGAGTTTGATGTGGAACCCCACACTTACTCAAATACTCTTCCATTTGCTGGGCCAACGCCGTTTAGGGAAGGCGTTGCTGACTGAAGAGGAGGACGTTAGGAGTAGTAGTTTAGATGAGGATCTTCCCCCTCCCTTTGTCAGCAGAAGGTACCACGGTGGTAGGGGAGTCAGGGTGTTGGTCAGGTTATGTGGTGTTATCAGGCAGGAAGTTCCTTCCTTCTCTCCACCCCCTCCCCCTTGACATCATGGAAGGTGGTACGCCCTGTGGTGTCTTATTTCCTTGCTCTGTGTTCCCTCTCCCTCTTACCAGCCCTTTTTCATCGTTTGTTGTTGTCTGCCTCCCCCCTTGTCTTACCTTGTCTGTCCTGGGAGGGATGGCTGATGAGAGCCTCCTCGCGCTGCTCCGTGCTTGTGTTGGCGCCGAAGGTCCGGGCTGGCTTGATGCCATCTGTGCCCAGCTGCGACCCGACATCCAACATCCCCCATCGCTGCCGCCACTCCCCCTGGTGATGCCGGTGAGTCTTCTGGTCAGGGGAGGCATTCCTTGCGCGTCTCCCATTCCCCACAGCGCCTCAGTCCCGGCGGTTCTGCTCTGGCTGCTGCAGGGAGGCGGGTGCGTGCGTGCGAGCTCCGTGGCCGCGCCTGTGCCTCTGGCGGTGACACATTTCGGGTCCGGCAGCGTCTCTTCCAGTGGGCAGACGGCAGCGAGTCAGACCCCTTGTGACCGCAGGAGAGGAGTGATCACCTCTGCTGCTTTCCTCTTTGCTCCACGTGGCCCCCACAGCATTATGGGTACTGCTCATAGCTCCTCCTCTGTAACAGGGGAGCCCCTTACCCCCCTCCTTCCCAGATTGTTGGGGTGGTGGATCCCTTTGCCCCCATCCCACCTCCCCCTTCTGCTGACCAGTTTCCTGTGGATGTTAGTGCAGTGCTACAAGGGGGGGCTGCTGCTCCCCAACCCATGGCTGCTGTTTCTGGTCCTGCACTGATTCCTCCTGCTTCTCCTCCTACCACAGGTCCCTCAGCTCCCCCAGTGTCTGCCCCGGTGGTCCTGCTGCCGGATACTGTCGGATACAGCGGTCCAGATCATCTTCAGAGACCTCCTCCCAGGGTTCTCAGAGGTGCTATCGGCACAGAACCACTGGGCATAGAGACCATTGCTCCCATCACAGTTCCAGGGCATCCCGCTGCAGTCACAGTTCCAGGTCGTCCAGATGGAGGTCACCTTCTTCCAGCGATGATTCATGCAGCTCGGGCGGTCACAGCAGGGTCTCCTGTTGTTGGTCTCATCAAGGTGATCCGGTTCCTCTGGTGGAACAGCTGGTTCGCAGGGAGAGTCGCTCCTGCGCGGTTCCAGCGTCCTCATTGGCGGCTGGTCCTTCTGCTCCTCTGGTTCCTGCGACAGGTAGTGAGTTTGACTTCGCGGGGGCGTGGGGGGTGGGTAAGGATGTTTCTGCTTTGGGTCCCACTCTCCAGTCGCTCCTGTCTAGCCTGGCTGGTTCGGTTAAATCTTCCCCTACTGGGGCTCCAATTGTTCTGCCCACGAATGGCATCCACAAGGAGGCTTTCTTCTGTGGGGTGAGGCACTTGGGGGCACATTTGGATGCAGAGGTGAAGCAGAATATCTGGGGCAATCAGTTTGTCAACATATGGTCGTTGGTTTCGGTTGACCAGCATAAAGCCTAAGGTGGCCTGTACCATGAATAATTGGTTGCAGGCTTTCTCTGTTCTGGGTTGTGTCATGGGTGAGAGGTACCCGGAACAATGTTCTGAATTGTTTTTGTACCTTGATACTATTTACAATGCTTACAAAGTTCATGGGGGTAGCGCGTGGTGGAGGTACAATGACGAGTCTTGTCGTCGCCTGGCGCTGCAGCCGGAAATCGGCTGGGGTGTTAAAGCATCTGATGTGTGGCTGCTCCTCATGATGTCTCAGAGGCAGCCCTTTCCATCTGGGACCACTGGCCCCAGGTTCCCCCCAGGGTGCAGTGGCTATGCGCAGACCAGGAGCTTGCTGGCTCTTTAATGAGGGCCACTGCCGATTCTTTGGTCTCTGCAAGTATAAACATGAGTGCTCGGCCTGCGGAGGGTCTCATGCCGCAGTCTGGTGTAGCCGCCCAGCAAAACCCGGAGTTAAGGTCCCAGGTTCTGCTGACGGGAAAGACCCCGGTGAGCGTGGTCGCAATGTCCCCATGGCTAGACCATTACCCCAATCATGAGGCCGCTGCGCTTCTGCGTGACGGCTTCATGTTTGGGTTTTTTATTCTTTTTAACTATTCTGGTGAGCCAATGTTTGCAGACAATCTTAAGTCAGCCAGGGAGTAACCGGGAGAAGGTCACGAAGGAGGTAGCTTTTGGGAGGTTGATGGGGCCGTTTGTTGATTTGCCATTCCGTAATTTGCAGGTGTCCCCGCCTGGGGTGGTCCCCAAGAAGGAAGTCGAGAAATTTAGGTTTATACACCATTTGTCCCATCCTAGGGGTTCTTCTGTGAATGATGGGATTCCTAGGGAGGAGGCTTCGGTCTCATATGTCTCCTTTGATAGGGCAGTGCATTTGATGTGGGAGGCGGGCTCGGGTGCCCTTATGGCTAAATCAAATATAGAGTCTGCGTTTTGTTTGCTGCCGGTTCACCCCAATTGTTATCATTTGTTGGGTTGTTGTGTTGATGGTCAGTTCTATTACGATACCTGTCGCCCTATGGGTTGCTCCGTATCGTGCCATTTTTTTGAGCTTTTTAGTTCTTTTCTCGAGTGGGTGGTACGTTATGAGACATGTTCCAGGTCTATTATTCACTACCTGGATGATTTTCTTTTTGTCTCGTCTGGTAGTAATGGTAGGTGTCAGTTTTTGTTGGATTCTTTTCGTTTCCTGATGGCGCGTTTTAGTGTCCCTCTGTCGGAGGAGAAGACGGAAGACCCATGCACGTTTTTTTCTTTCCTCGGTATTGAGCTCAATTCCGAATTGTTGGCCTTCCATCTTCCCCGTGACAAACTGGACCACTTGTCAGATTTGCTGGATGTTTTTTTGTCCGTTGCCAAGTTTACCCTTCGTCAGATGCAGTCGCTGCTGGGACTTCTGGTTTTTGCATGTCGGGTTATGCCAATGGCAGGGTTTTTTCCTGCCGCTTGTCTTTGTCCACCCGGGGGTGAAGTCCCTATCTCATAGGAGCCACCTTATGCGGTCCTTTAAGGCGGACCTGTCTGTATCTCACAGTTTCCTCAGTTCCTATAATGGCTGCACTGGTATTCAGTCGTTGAAGGTTTCTAATCGGGAGCTGTATCTGTTTACTGATGCGGCTGGCGCGGTGGGTTTCGGGGCTATCCTTTGTACTGAGTGGTGTGTCACGGCTTGGCCTGCGGACTGGATTGAATCGGGTTTGTGTAAGAACTTGACCCTCCTTGAATTGTTTTCTATTGTGATGTCGATAGTTCTTTGGGGTCCTGTGTTTCGGGACCGCAGGGTTTGTTTTTGGACGGATAATGAAAATGTGGTGCACTGTGTTAACCATTTAACTTCTTTTTTCCTCCCAAGTTTTGTCCTTGCTTCATCATTTAGTTTTGCTCTGCCTGGAGCTTAACATTTGGTTCCGGGCTCGACATGTGCCTGGTGTGCAGAATTGTGTGGCTGATGCTTTGTTGCACTTTCATTGGCAGGTTTTTCAGGAGCTGTTGCTGGATGCAGCAGTGGAAGGCCTGGCATGCCCGTCCTATCTCTGGGAGTTGCCGATGAGCAGGCTATGTCTCTGATTCAGAAGTAGGTTGCCCCGGTGACATGGGTCGGATATGGTAAGGCGTGGGAGGACTGGTGCTCTTTTGTTCGGGACGAGGCGGTGGAGACGTGTGAGCGGGATCGGGTGGTGGTGTCGTTGCGTTATTTGGGCCACTTGAAGGAGTCGGGTGTCTCGGCGGCGGTCGCCTGTCAGCCTTTTTCGGAAATTAATTTTCATTTTCAGTTGTGGGGTTGGGCTCCTCCTTTTTGTTTCACCCGGCGCTGTATAGGGAACGGGTGTTGGATACTCAGCGCCCTGGTGTCTTACGAACTCCTGTCCAGGTTGGTCGCGGCAGTGACCCGGGTATGCTCGTCTCCTTATGAGGCGTTGCTTTTTTCTACTGCTTTTACTTTGACCTTTTTTGGTACTATGCATGTCAGGGAGCTTCTGCCACTGTCTCGGGTTAGGGAGGGTGGTCTCTGTTTCGAAGATCCTTGAGAGTCCGTATACGTAAATCCAAGACGGATCAACGGGGCCACGAGTCGTGGATCATTTTGCACTCTGGGTGGGTTCGGTGTTTCTGGTCCAGGCAGTTGGTGATTTCCTGTCAGTTCGGGTGCCCAGGACTGCTTTTGTTGTTCACTCCTCTGGGAATCAGTTTCACATGGTTTTTTAAAAAATGTTTGGTCCTTTCGGGGTCTCCCCCTCCGAGTATGGGACCCATTTCTTCCGCATCGGGGCGGCGACTGAGGTGGTGAGAGCTGGGTTGTCCAATGCTACTGTCCAGCGAATCGGCCGATGGAGGTCATTTTGTTTTGCGGGTTATGTCCTCCCAGATTTGTTGCACTAACCTTTTTTTCTGTTTTGCAAGTGTTCGCTGCCCCTGTGTTTTTATCTTGGGGCATAGTTATATCATCTGGACCGCACAGAGGGCAGAGTCTCTGCCAGGTGGGAAGTCCCTGGGCTTTAGGAAGATCGAGGTCTATTGGAGAGGAGTTCGGGGGCTTAGATGGTGTCAGGTGCTCCCTGAAGCGATCAAGAACGGTTATATGGCCACACCCCTGGTCATTGTAGTTATCCATACCGGGGGTAATGACCTTTGTGTTTTAAGTATAGCGGAGTTGCTCATTCTGATGATTATCTCCCAGCTTGAGGGAGATAACTGACGGTTGATGAGACCAGATACTGTTCACCTCAATGATATCGGGCTTGATATCTTCCTTTCTGGGTTACAGGATGGGGTCGAGCAGGCCTTGTTTTTGTTGGGTGGGGGTCAGAGCCCTGTGTGAGGACAGGGCTTGCTCCATGGCGGTATTTGCATTGATGGTGGACTTGCCCGCAGGGAGTCCTGCGGCCAGCATACTGTGTCACTACCGAGTTAAGCGAGTTAACGGTTTTAATAGAGAGATTTATCAATAAATCTGTGGCCGAACCCGTCCACTTAAAGAATGTAATTGCTGTTGCATGTTTATTTCATCTGAGAGGGGGAGAAAAAATCTGGTGGGAACGTGGTCATCCTTTCTGCAGTCACTGTGTGAACATCCCCTAACTATGCTGCCACTACACTAACATATCAGTGTATTCTACCCTCATCCATCTTCCCTTGTTTTATTTATTTATTATTCTTACTTGTATAGCGCCATCATATTTCGCAGCACTTTACAGACATTGTCAGTCATTGTCCCATATAGGGCTCACAATCTATATTTCCTATCAGTATGTCTTTGGAGTGTGGGAGGAAACTGGAGTACCCGGAGGAAACCTCCCACACAAACACGGGAAAAACATACAAACTCCTCGCAGATGTTGTCCTTGGCAGGATTTGAACCCAGGACTCCAACGCTGCAAGACTGCAGTGCTTACCACTGAGCCTTGTTGTAAGCCCTCAAAGGCAAGGTTCTCTCACTCACTGTACAAGTTCAATCATCTAGTTTAGTGTCTATTGTACTTGGTGCTCTAAAATATTAAATAAATAGTAATCATAATAATAATTCTGATTGTGTCTAATATATTTTTAATTAAATTACCCAGTCTGACATATGGTAATACTTTGTATACTCTGTGTGGTATCTGACCACTATGTGATCACTGTATCTAGTCTAAGTATGATAATAATATTAATTTATGACAAGGTGATTATTTCTGAATTCCTGTAGTTGTGGTATTATCCACTCAAGCTATTGTGCTGTTATTCAGTCATTGTATGGTGGTGTTATCCAGTCATGATATGGTAATGTTATCCATTCACTATATGATAGTGTTAACAAGTCATAGTATAGTGGTACTATCCAGTCATTGTACGGTGATGCCAGGGCCGCCATTGAGGGGTTAGACTGGGCAATTGCCCAGGGCCCCATCCCCAAAAGGGTCCCCCGTGATCCGGAGCCTGATGACTGAAATCCGGTCAGGTCCAGCAACAACGCTAACTAAAAGGGGCCCAGCGGCACATGACTTTCCAATAGAAGCCTGCCCAGGGGAAGTCTGAAAAAATAACAAACATTTATACTCACCTCTCCTGGGCGTCTGGCAATCCGGGGTCATCTTCTGGCCATTTTTGGCCTGTAGCTGACGTCACACATTCCTGTGATTGGGCCTCAGAGGTGACGTCTGGCATGCGTGACGTCAGCCACAGACCTGAAGAGAAAGCTGGCGGAGACAGTGGAGCAACGCGAGGATGCCCAGGTGAGGTAAGGCAAGGTGAGTGTAACTTTGTTATTTTCCATCACCTCCTTGGGCCTCCAATTATTATACTCTGTAGACTGAAGAGACTCCAGAGTATAATAATAGCACTGAAATGAACAGGCTGAACCTCACTAATATTTGTCAAAACGAATTTCGAAGGGTTCGTCTGAAGCAGCTCAAGGCTCTGGGGAGTATAATATACTGTGGGGGGCCAATGTGGAGCATTATACTGGGGGGGCCCTCTGGAGAGCATATTATATTGAGTGGGGCCACTATGATGCATTCTACTGGGGGGGTGCTCTGGGGAGAATATTATATTGTGTGAGGCCACTGTGGAGCATTATACTGTGTGGGGCCACTGTGAAGCATTATACTGGGAGGGCAGTGTGGGGAGCCTATTATACTGTGAGACTTATTGTTATGCACTATTGGGAGTCTTTTTTACTGTGTGGCTGCTGGAGCCACTCTGAGGGGGCTCAGGGGAGCATTTTATACTGTGGAACATTATATAGCATGTGGAGCAATATACTGTGGGAGGTGGACTCAAAATCCCTGCTGGCAGCCCTGTGTGCTATGCTTGCATCACAGCTCCCTCACTATAATCTTGCACATACATGTAGAGTTCCATGGCTGTGTCATTCCCCGTACAGTAATATGCATTAAGTGGCCATGGTGCTATTGGGGCCTGCACAGCACTATAAGAGATGACCATACTGGGAAAATACTCAGTAACTAGTAAATAATCAGCACATACAGTGCTGGCCAAAAGTATTGGCACCCCTGCAATTCTGTCAGATAATACTCAATTTCTTCCAGAAAATGATTGCAATCACAAATGCTTTGGTAATAATATCTTCATTTATTTTGCTTGCAATGAAAAAACACAAAAGAGAATGAAAAAAAAAGTCAAATCATTGATCATTTTACACAAAACTCCAAAAATGGGCCAGACAAAAGTATTGGCACCCTCAGCCTAATACTTGGTAGCACAACCTTTAGACAAAATAACTGCGAACAACCGTTTCCGGTAACCATCAATGAGTTTCTTACAATGCTCTGCTGGAATTTTAGACCATTCTTCTTTGGCAAATTTCTCCAGGTCCCTGAGATTTGAAGGGTGCCTTCTCCAAACTGCCATTTTGAGATCTCTCCACAGGTGTTCTATGGGATTCAGGTCTGGACTCATTGCTGGCCACTTTAGAAGTCTCCAGTGCTTTCTCTCAAACCATTTTCTAGTGCTTTTTGAAGTGTGTTTTGGGTCATTGTCCTGCTGGAAGACCCATGACCTCTGAGGGAGACCCAGCTTTCTCACACTGGGCCCTACATTATGCTGCAAAATTTGTTGGTAGTCTTCAGACTTCATAATGCCATGCACACGGTCAAGCAGTCCAGTGCCAGAGGCAGCAAAGCAACCCCAAAACATCAGGGAACCTCCGCCATGTTTGACTGTAGGGACCGTGTTCTTTTCTTTAAAGGCCTCTTTTTTACCCCTGTAAACTCTATGTTGATGCCTTTTCCCAAAAAGCTCTACTTTTGTCTCATCTGACCAGAGAACATTCTTCCAAAAAGTTTTTGGCTTTCTCAGGTAAGTTTTGGCAAACTCCAGCCTGGCTTTTTTATGTCTCTGGGTCAGAAGTGGGGTCTTCCTGGGTATCCTACCATAGAGTCCCTTTTCATTCAGACGCCGACGGATAGTACGGGTTGACACTGTTGTACCCTCAGACTGCAGGGCAGCTAGAACTTGTTTGGATGTTAGTCGAGGTTCTTTAGCCACCATCCGCACAATCTTTCGTTGAAATCTCTCGTCAATTTTTCTTTTCCGTCCACATCTAGGGAGGTTAGCCACAGTGCCATGGGCTTTAAACTTCTTGATGACACTGCGCACGGTAGACACAGGAACATTCAGGTCTTTGGAGATGGACTTGTAGCCTTGAGATTGCTCATGCTTCCTCACAATTTTGCTTCTCAAGTCCTCAGACAGTTCTTTGGTCTTCTTTCTTTTCTCCATGTTCAATGTGGTACACACAAGGACACAGGACAGAGGTTGAGTCAACTTTAATCCATTTCAACTGGCTGCAAGTGTGATTTAGTTATTGCCACCACCTGTTATGTGCCACAGGTAAGTAACAGGTGCTGTTAATTACACAAATTAGAGAAGCATCACATGATTTTTAAAAGGGTGCCAATACTTTTGTCCACCCCCTTTTTTATGTTTGGTGTGGAATTATATCCAATTTGGCTTTTTGACAATTCTTTTTGTGGTTTTCCATTGACAACAAATTAAATGAAGATATTATTACCAAAGCATTTGTGATTGCAATCATTTTCTGGAAGAAACTGAGTATTATCTGACAGAATTGCAGGGGTGCCAATACTTTTGGCCAGCACTGTAGCTCTATCGACAGAAAAATAAAAAAAAAGTTATAATTTTGGAAGGCAGGGTGGGAAAATCAAAAAAAGTCGCCGAGCATTAACATACAAATTACCCTGCGTCATTAAGGGGTTAACATAGGTTTACAGAATGCAATAGAAAAAGGTGTGTGATGCTTTGGGGGGCCATGGCTTATTAGGCACTGCTTGTGGGGTTTTTAGTCTCCCAGCGAATGCTGGGGTAACTTGTTTTAACACTGGTCTGATTAATTGTGGTGGTTTTTAATGATTTATTGGTTTTAATAATTTATTTATTGATTATTTATTAATATTCATTTGATATGTGTATGTTTTTATTTAGAATTAATGATTTTTTAAAAGGTGAGAAAACTGGGAATTGTAACACCATGTCAAAGGCCCTCACAAATTTTAAGCGGATGGGGGCTCATGGTGTTACAGTACCAGCTCCTATAGTTACAATATAATAATAGTTAATAATAAAAGATGTTTTATAATTGGTTATTTTATTATGATGTTTTATCTGATAGAGTTCTTTAATCCCTTAACGACCAAGGACGTACTATTACGTACTTTGTCGTCTGGGGATGTATGGAGAGGGCTCAGGAGATGAGGTCTCTCCATACACGATGGGTGCCAGCTGTATAATACAGCCAGCACCCTCTGCTATCAAAATCACAGAGGGTGTATATCCATTCCCCTACAGGCATATATGTCACAGAATTGGAGTGGAATTAAAAAAAAATAATAATATAATAAAACTTAACATTTATTATAATCTAATAAAAGTGGACAAGCCACTATTTATGTGAGTGTCTAAAAATATATATGGTATTGTGATGACGATCACTGCAAACTCATAAACAGAAAAATCTTATTCCAGCCCAATACTCGCATTCCATATAGATTACCCAAAGCTATAATTAACACATCAGCTGAATGCCTGGTGTCAGAGCAGTATGTGCAACTCCAAGATCACCTAGGTTGCTATACAAACAGCAGTGCTGTGAGTCATTTATCCCAGCACCACTTAATAAGCTAATGCCTGGTGTCAAAACAGTAAGTACAGCTCCAAAATCACCTAAACTGCTATACAAACAAAGCGCTGAGAATAATTAATCCCAGCACCAATTTGCAAGCTCTAAGCTGCTATACAAACAACAGCACTGAGAATAATTTATCCCAGTGCCAATTTAAAATCTCAACGCGTTTCCCCCATTAGATTATTGAAATGAGTTCATCAGGAGCAAATGGAAGTGATTGTATATACCACATAGCAGGACCTATAATATCTCCAAATGCTATTCCTGCCTCCAAAACCTGGCAGCGATAAAGCTAGATCCTAGCGTTAGAGTCCATCCCCCTATGCCTAAATCCCCTCTGATTCTCAGGCAATTAGGTATAATCACAGCATTCAGAAAGCAGTAAAAACTGCAGTTCCTGGGGGTTTTAATGGTACTTTAGATACCGCAATTAAACGCGACTGCGGCATCTATAATGCACAGACGCCATGCCTATTTAAGGCTCCAAGGCTTGTCATTGCCATAGGCAGTGTGTAATAGAAGTGAATGGATATTACTATTCACTGCAATATATTAGTATTGCAGTGAATAGTACAGGTTCATCTCAATAAATTAGAATATCTTTGAAATGTTTATTTCAGTAATTACGGTCTAGTTCAGTAGGACACACAATCATGGAAGACGCTGATTATGAATTGAATTACTGAAATTAATGAACGTTTCAAAAATATTCTAATTTACTGAGATGCGCAAGGTCCCTAGGGGTCTGAACATAAAAGAAAAAGAATAAAAAAAAAAAAAAAAGTTTTTAAAATTGTTAAAAAAAAACGCAAAAGTTTAAACCACCCCCTTTTCCCTAGATCACATATAAAAATAAACAAAAGTAAACATTAAGACTTTAGGTATCCCCTGAACGCAGTAAAAATTAAATCCATATGAAATTGGCGCAAATGCGTTTTTTTTCCAATTCCACCTCATTCTGAATTTTTTTCCAGCTTACCAGTACATTGTACAGGACATTGAATGGTGCCATTACAAAGTACAGTTTGTCCTGCAAATAAGCCATCATGTAAATCTGTGGACCGAAAAAAAAAAAAAGATGGCTTTTGACAGGCGGGGAGAATAAAAAGATATGCAAAAATGAAAATTAGCTTGGTCTTTAAGGGGTTAAAATAATTTGGTATGGTTTTTGGTTTGGTCTAGGTTTCTTTCCCTCCCCTTATTCTATCCCCAGTGGTTCTTACCTTAGTGGAGGTCAAGTTCAGGTCAGCTGTGCCTCAGCACAGCCTAGCAGCGAGGTCATCAGCTGATTGACCGCTGACTTTAGTGGCAGGAAAAACTTAAGTTTAAAAGGTGGCTCAGTGAGCAGCTCAATAGTGATGGGAATGTGGGCTCTTTAGTGAGCTGGATCATTTGGATCTGCTCACTAAAAAGAGCCGACTCTTTTGGCTCCCAAACGGTTCCTTAAATAAATAATAAATAATTGCTGTCTACCATGTGTAGTAGTATAATGTTGTACAGTGTTAGCTATTGAAAGTAGTGGAAGAGTGAAGAAATCAGGCGATACCTTTTAGAGGCTAACTGAGTGTAGACAGTCACACACTCCTCCTTTTATCCTAATAACTCATATTATGACCTGCTGGCTGACCAACTCTCCCTGTTCAGTTCAAAGAGCTGGAACATAGAGCCGGCTCGATTGCAAACGACCCATCACTACAGCTCAAGGTCTGTACAGTGCCTTGCAAAAGTATTCATACTCGAACTTTTTCACATTTTGTCACCTTACAACCTCAAACTAAAATGTGTTTTATTGAGATTTTAAGTGATAGACCAACACAAAGTAGCAGATAATTGTGAAGTGGAACGAAAATGATACATGGTTTTCATAATTTTAATCAAATAAAAATCTGAAAAGTGTGACGTGCAAAAGTATTCAGCCCCCCATATCAATACTTTGTAGAACCACCTTTGGAAAACCACAAAAAGAATTGTCAAAAAGCCAAATTGGATATAATTCCACACCAAACATAAAAAAGGAGGTGGACAAAAGTATTGGCACCCTTTGAAAAATCATGTGATGCTTCTCTAATTTGTGTAATTAACAGCACCTGTTACTTACCTGTGGCACATAACAGGTGGTGGCAATAACTAAATCACACTTGCAGCCAGTTGAAATGGATTAAAGTTGACTCAACCTCTGTCCTGTGTCCTTGTGTGTACCACATTGAGCATGGAGAAAAGAAAGAAGACCAAAGAACTGTCTGAGGACTTGAGAAGCAAAATTGTGAGGAAGCATGAGCAATCTCAAGGCTACAAGTCCATCTCCAAAGACCTGAATGTTCCTGTGTCTACCGTGCGCAGTGTCATCAAGAAGTTTAAAGCCCATGGCACTGTGGCTAACCTCCCTAGATGTGGACGGAAAAGAAAAATTGACGAGAGATTTCAACGAAAGATTGTGCGGATGGTGGCTAAAGAACCTCGACTAACATCCAAACAAGTTCTAGCTGCCCTGCAGTCTGAGGGTACAACAGTGTCAACCCGTACTATCCGTCAGCATCTGAATGAAAAGGGACTCTATGGTAGGATACCCAGGAAGACCCCACTTCTGACCCAGAGACATAAAAAAGCCAGGCTGGAGTTTGCCAAAACTTACCTGAGAAAGCCAAAAACTTTTTGGAAGAATGTTCTCTGGTCAGATGAGACAAAAGTAGAGCTTTTTGGGAAAAGGCATCAACATAGAGTTTACAGGAAAAAAAAAGAGGCCTTCAAAGAAAAGAACACGGTCCCTACAGTCAAACATGGCGGAGGTTCCCTGATGTTTTGGGGTTGCTTTGCTTCCTTTGGCACTGGACTGCTTGACCGTGTGCATGGCATTATGAAGTCTGAAGACTACCAACAAATTTTGCAGCATAATGCAGGGCCCAGTGTGAGAAAGCTGGGTTTCCCTCAGAGGTCATGGGTCTTCCAGCAGGACAACGACCCAAAACACACTTCAAAAAGCACTAGAAAATGGTTTGAGAGAAAGCACTGGAGACTTCTAAAGTGGCCAGCAATGAGTCCAGACCTGAATCCCATAGAACACCTGTGGAGAGATCTCAAAATGGCAGTTTGGAGAAGGCACCCTTCAAATCTCAGGGACCTGGAGAAATTTGCCAAAGAAGAATGGTCTAAAATTCCAGCAGAGCATTGTAAGAAACTCATTGATGGTTACCGGAAACGGTTGTTCGCAGTTATTTTGTCTAAAAGTATTAGGCTGAGGGTGCCAATACTTTTGTCCGGACCATGTTTGGAATTTTGTGTAAAATGATCAATGATTTGACTTTTTTTTTCATTCTCTTTTGTTTTTTTTCATTGCAAGCAAAATAAATGAAGATATTATTACCAAAGCATTTGTGATTGCAATCATTTTCTGGAAGAAATTGAGTATTATCTGACAGAATTGCAGGGGTGCCAATACTTTTGGCCAGCACTGTATGCAAGATGTCAGTGAAGGAGCTGTGGTGTAGGCTATTAGCAGGAAGCTGTTGGGTGGACCCACAGAACAAGTTCCTCTGATGGGCCCTAGGCCATTCAGTCCGACACTATATAAGGGGGAACTATTATATATAAGGGTGCTCTTATTTATAAGGGAGGAACTATTATTTATAAGGGTGGGCTATTATATAAAAGGGGGAAACTTAAATATAAGGGGGGCTATTATATATAAGGGGGTATTATAAAGGGAAATTATATTTATATGGGGTCTATTATTAGGCTGAACTATTATTTATAAGGAAGGAGCTATTTATAAGAGGCCTTTAAAAAGGGGGAAACATATATAAGGCAGCTATTATAAGGGGGGAGCTATTATTTATAAGAGGGGAACTATTTATAAGGGGGGTATAATTAAGTGGGCTATTATTTATAAAGGGGCAATTATTTATAACGGAGAACTATTATTTATAAGGGGGCTATTAGTGATAATGGGGACTAATATTTATAAGGGTAACTATTATTTATGAGAGGGCTATTATTAGAAAGAAGGAACTATTTATAAGGTAGCAGTATTATTTTTAAAGCATGACCGTTACTAATAAGGGGGAACAATTACTGACACAGGGCACTATCTATAAGCAGGGGCTATAATTTATAAGGAGGCACTATAACTGTGGGTGCAAAAATTTATTAGGCGGTAAAAAGCTGGTCATTTGAATTGTGTGTGGGAAAATGGGGGTTGTTATTACTGTTTTGGGGGCAGATGGAAGGCATTATTAAAGAGGTTGACACTGGAAATTGGTGTTGTTGGTATATCACCATTTGGGGCTCTGCTTTCAATTTTGCCGAGGGCTAACTTTGTCTAAAACTGGACCTGGGTGTTGCAGTCCAGTCATTGTATAGTGGTGTTATCCATACACAATATGGTAATGTTATCCTGTCAATGTATGGTTGTGATACCCAGTTGAAAAGTGTGGTGGTGCTATTTAGCCACTGTATGGTGGTATTGCTCAATTATGGTATGGGGTTATTATCCAGTCACATTATACTAGTGTTATTCTGGTACAATATGGGGAAATAGTTGCTATATTTTTTATTATTAGGGGCATGGTTAATATAGGTATACAGATCCCAAATTCTAGTACAACATTGTATGCCCTGTACTTCCCAACAGAGTACATGAGTCTTGGGGAGCACAGTCCACATAACTGAAAACGAAAAGCTGGCTGTGTGCTGAGCAGCAATAAACAAGTGTAAACGTCATTATAATTATAATAGGAGTTTTCTGGGACTAACATATCGATGAACTATCATTAGGTAATCAATATAATATAAAAGCTGTGGTCCAACACCCATTACCACCACTGAACAGCTGATTGAAATAGCAGCCTTATGTACGGCACTGTACTTGGTAACCAGTGAAGAAGCTGCAGCCACTCGCCTGTTTGCTGAAGTGTCTTCAAGCAGATGATTGATGCCGGTGACAGGTGTTGGATATACAGGTGCATCTCAATAAATTAGAATATTTTTGAAATGTTCATTCATTTCAGTAATTCATTAATACAATTCATAACACCATGTAACAATTTTCAAAAAAATATTTGTTCCCAGTTGTTAAGTGTGTTTTCCTGATTGTTTGTACCTTAAATGAATAGAAAAAAGTTATTATTCCCTGTAAACTTTGCTTGTGTGGTCAGCACAATGATATTTTGAAATTGATCTATTTTTAAGGATATTCGCAATATTTCAAGATACTTAAGAAGCTTCTGGAATTGTGAGAACTATCAAGAAGTTTCTAGAACTGCCCAGAATTATCTAGAACTTTCTGGGACTGTACAGAATTGTAGGTAGTTGTATAACTACAGTTATATAGGGCCACTATAGCCCTTCCTGAGAGACGGAGAGACAGGATCTAATTGATTGGGATTGCATAGTAAGTGGGCAATGGCCATCACAGACAAAGGGGAATTGACCTAGACAGACAGGTGTGAATTCAATATCTATTCAGATTCTGATAACGACAGTATTCACACTTCACCCCACTCCCATTACAGGAGGAGCTTAGGAATGTAAATGTATATATTGTGTGTTACTCTGGTACCGGGTGATCAGTCTTGCTCTGCTGAATCCTCAGTACACTCTTGAACTTTAATACTGCATGGAATAAAGACCATTTTTATCAAGTTTAGAGAGACATCCTTTTTCCTTACAGTTCACAGCAACTTAGTCAATTTAGATGGCATCAAGAGGTTGCATACATCCAGCAGATGCATTTTGCTACGTATGTGGCCAGTTTATAAAGACAAGAGCGAAAAAGTACTCTGTGGAAGCATCTGCTAAGATGTGTGAGGCCTACAAAGCATACTTCGGCATGCCTGTTGGTGACCAAGACAAACCATGGGCTCCTCATTTCACATGTGAGCACTGCAAGAAAACTCTTGAAGGTAAGTGGATAAATGCTACTCTCTTAAATAGCAGATTAACTGTGTTAATATTGTAAATATCACTAGTCATTAGTGTGAAATAGGCCTAAATCAAATTCTCAATCCAAATATTATTTTGTTTGCTTATAGGTTGGTACACGGGAGAGAAGAGAGCCATGCATTTTGCTATCCCAAGAATTTGGCGTGAACTGACTGATCACTCAACAAATTGCTACTTCTGCATGGTGGACCCTTCCAAACATCGCACTGGCAAAAATGCACTGCCTGTAACGTATCCTGACATTCCGTCATCTATTGCCCCAGTACCACACTGCCCTGAACTTCCTGTACCAACACCTTCAGACAGAGCTACACCACCTTCAAAAGAAAGCAGCAGGTCAGACATCGAGGAAGACGTTGAAGATCACGATTTCTCTTCATATGCAGATGAGGAGCGGAAGCCATACTACCCTAACCAAAAAGACCTCAACAATCTGATCAGAGACCTTGGTCTCACCAAGTCCAACGCTGAGCTTCTGACATCAAGGCTCAAGCAATGGAACTTATTAGATGAAAGCGTCCAAGTCACAGATCAGAGGAAGCGTCACCAAGTTTTTTCCATCTTCTTCAGTCATCAAGATGGACTGTGCTTCTGCAACAATGTGGCCGGCCTATTCGAGGCTATAGGTATCACCTGTAACCCGAATGAATGGCGCCTCTTCATAGACAGCTCATGCAAGAGCCTCAAAGCCGTGCTGCTTCACAATGGGAACAAGTATCCGTCTCTTCCTGTAGCTCACTCGGTGCACCTGAAAGAGGAATACACCAGTGTCAAGATGTTGCTAGGTGCCTTGAAGTATGATGAGTACGGCTGGGAAGTTATCGGAGATTTCAATATGGTGTCATTCCTGATGGGCCTCCAAGGTGGTTTTACTAAGTATCCTTGCTTTATTTGCCTTTGGGACAGCCGGGATACTGAAGCGCACTACCACAGGCGGGACTGGCCTCAGCGGACACAGTTCACTGTGGGAAGAACAATGTAAAGTGGGAGCCACTGGTGGACCCACGCAAGGTGCTGATGCCACCACTACACATCAAGTTGGGGCTCATAAAACTATTTGTCAGGGCTCTAGATAAGGAGTCGAGAGCTTTCAATTACCTCCAAGATCTTTTACGTAAGCTGTCTGAAGCAAAGATCAAAGCTGGTGTCTTCGTTGGACCACAAATCAAGAAGATCATAGAGTGCAGTGAATTTCCCAAGAAGCTGAATAGGAAGGAGAGAGCAGCTTGGAACAGTTTTGTCGCAGTGGTTCGCGGCTTCCTAGGCAATCATAAAGATGAAAACTATATACAACTGGTTCAGACTCTGATAAAGAACTATGCTGCAATGGGCTGCAGGATGTCACTCAAAATCCATATCCTTGATGCTCATCTTGATAAGTTCAAAGAGAACATGGGAGCTTATTCAGAGGAGCAAGGCGAGCGCTTTCACCAGGACATTATGAACTTTGAACGCCGTTACCAAGGACAATATAACGAAAACATGATGGGCGACTATATTTGGGGATTGATTCATGAAACTGATTTGCAGTATAGTCGTAAATCTCGGAAAACCACACACTTCTGAACAGTTTTTGGTAATCTGTGTAAATTTGCAATTCATATAGTGTTCTTAGTCTGACTGTATAGTCTGTTTCTATAGTAAAAATGCATAATTTTCGTTGCCGTGGTCACAAAAGCAAAGTTTATGATGAATGTAAGCAATTTTTAATTTGTTTTAGACATAAGCAATTGGAATATAACGTTTAAAAGCTGGGAACAAAATTTGTGTTACATAGTGATCAGCATCTTCCATGATCGTGTGTCCTACTGAACAAGACTGAGGGACCATTTAAAGGCTTAGGAAACCTTGGCAGGTGACACTGAATTTATAATACTGAACTTTTTTACAATATTCTAATTTTCTTAGATTTTGGTTTTCATTACCTGTAATCCATAATCAACGTTTACAGAAATAAAACACTTAAAATAGAACACTCTGTGTGTAAAGAATCTAGAAAATATAAGACATAACTTTTTTAATGTAACTACTGAAAGAAATAAACGTTTCAAAGATATTCTAATTTATTGAGATGCACCTGTATTAGTCTTGGAAAGTCCCTTTAATTGTGAAACAGATAAAAATGTGTAATGGCATCCTACTTGATGATAAACAATAGGTTTATTGTTGATCTTCTGCTTGTCCAACACTGGCCACTCATACTGTGGTTACAACTGTTTAGAAACAAGTGAATCTCAGCAATAATTGCAAGGTTGTGGAGTAGCCCAAATCACCAACTCCAAGTCCTCTATTTTCCCACAGCCCAGCTCCTACTCCTTCATAAATGGCTGACAACCAGGTGAGTCAGATGCAGCGAAACATCTCTAAATCATTATAAAAAACACTGATTGAATTACTATATAAATAACTATGCAGCAAACTATGCACCTAATATATTATACAATACCAATAATTGTTAATATAATTTAAAATAATTTATTGTTTTATTTTGAAGCCAGAGTTAGAATTGGTAACTTTTTTGACTCCCACTCTGACTCTGGCACTACAAAGTTGACTCTGACTCCACAGCCCTGATTAATTGCTTAGTGTAATAGGCCTTTAACGATGGTTGTATTCAGACATAGTGTGTAGGGCAGCTCGAGTCGTAAATACGGCTTTGTGGCCGATAACCTATGGCCATTGTTGATTTCCTAGACTCATGAAAAACAAATGTACCTAGATACGCAGCGCTACAAATCCATTTTCCGAATCAATGCATAACCAGGCCATTGGTGAAGGTGTGTGATAGTGATGTAATGTCAGAAATACTTGTAAAATAGAATAGAACATCTTTAGTTGAGAATTTTCTTTATTTTAGAAGGAAATGTTCTGTGATATTTCCACACCATTGGTTTAGGCAGAGCTGATAAAGAGTAATCTGAGTTTCTTACATCACTGTTTAATTTTGCTTATTTGGTTAACATATCATCTCAGAGGTTGCTGGAATCAAGTCTCATTTCACAACATCAAGATTACACACATAGATAAGTGCTGTATGCTTACTATGCCTACCAGAGGGGGCTGGAATCAAAGTCTGGAAGCAACATGTGTACTAGCTTACTATCAGAGACAGGGCCCGTTTTAGACAAAGTGGGGCCCTGGGCAAAATTAAAAGTGGGGCCCCAAATGCTGATATGCAAACAACACCATCGTCTTCCAGTGGCAACCCCTATAATAACGCCTCCTTTCTGCCAACAAAAAAGTAATACATGCCCCATTTTACCACACACAATTCAGATGAGCACCTTTGTACCACCTAATAGATTTTTTCACCCAGTTATCAGTTATTATAGCGCCTTCTTATAAATAATAGTCCGTGCTTATAAATAATATTACACCTTTATCAGTAATAGCTCCCTTATAAATGATAAATAGTGCCCTGTATCAGTAATATTCCCCCTTATCAGTAACAGTCACCCCGTAAAAATAATACTGCTCCCTTATTAATAATAGCCCCCTCATAAATAATAGTTACCCTTATAAATAATAGTCCCCATTATCACTAATAGCCCCCTTTATAAATAAGCCCACTTAACAATTATACCCCCCTTATAAATAGTTCCCCTCTTATAAATAATAGCTCCCCCTCATAATGGATGCCTTATATATAATAGTTCCCCCCTTACAAATAATAGCCCATCTTATAAATAATAGCTCCCCCTTATAATAGCCCCCTCATATTTAAGTTTCCCAATTATATATAGTAACCCACCCTTATATATAATAGTTCTCTGTTATTCAGTGTCGGACTGAAGATCTTTAGGCCCACCAGAGGAACTTGTTCTGGGGCCCCACCCAACAACTTCCTGCTAATATGCACTTTTCACACATATTCTTTGATTGTTGTAAGGCTCCATAGTGTATCATATTATCCTTTAGCCCTACCTGTTGTGCACATGCCCGTTCTTCCTTCTGTGTGCCCGCTCCGTAACATCGCGAGGCGTGGCGGTGACTCGTGACTATGACGTCATCATGCTTGGATTCGCATCCACATGAATGCGTACGGACGTGGTCACGTGGGTGTATGCGGGAGTATTAGACGGGCATGCGCCATTACATTCAGGTATTTTTCTATTGGCCGTTTTTTATTCGTCATTATGGATATTTACAATGATGCACCTGTTTTGTGGTCCTATGCTGATTTTTATTTACGTATATAAGCCGCTCCATTGCCCCACTGACACCACCCCTAGACGAAGGCATTTCCAGCCGAAACGCGTGTTGGGTGTTGTCAGAGGCTCCTTTTGAATGCACTTGCTATATCATCAATATGGGTATTGTATGATTTTGTACTATGCACCATCTTCTGCAATATAGATTATGGTTTTATATATTGTTCATTGATATAGGTATTATAATTTATATGCACTTGTTATGATTTATTATTCCTACCTCCTGCATCAATGTGTCTGTATACTTGGTAGTGCATTATCATTAAGCCGCTCTATTGCCCCACTGACACCACCCCTAGACGAAGGCATTTCCAGCCGAAACGCGCGTCGGGTGTTGTCAGTTGTCAGAGGCTCCTTTTGAATGCACTCGCTATATCATCAATATGGGTATTGTATGATTTTGTACTATGCACTATCTTCTGCAATATAGATTATGGTTTTATATATTGTTCATTGATATAGGTATTATAATTTATATGCACTTGTTATGATTTATTATTCCTACCTCCTGCATCAATGTGTCTGTATACTTGGTAGTGCATTATCATTAACCTGAATTTTTACACTAATATTTATAGAGTTTGCCTCTGACTCTGTATTTGTATACGCTGACATCTTTTTTGCATTGTTTCTGTCTTATATTTATTTTATATGTATTTTATTGTGGATTTCAATAAATTTTGATTAATTTTTATTATTTTGAGTGCTTTTCTTCCTTTTTTTCTATATATTCTTATTTGAGTATGTTCCCAGTATAGTCAGCCCCTGTAGTACTGTGCAGGCCTCAATAACTCCATGGCCGGTTCATGCACAGTACTGTATGGGGAATGACATGGCCATGGAGCACTACACGTATGTGCAAGATTATAGTGAGGGAGCTGTGATGTAGACATAGCAAGACATGCAAGAATTTTGAGTCCCCCCCCCCCCCACAGTATAATGCGCCACATGGTATATAATGCTCCCCGGTATAAAATGCTCTCCTGAGCCCTCCACACTTTCCCCACATGGTATATAATGCTCCACAGTGGACCCACATAGTATAAAATGCCTCAGCCCCCCATAGTGGCCCCACATGGTATATAAAGCTCCACACAGTATACTACCTCTTAATGGCCCCAGACAGTACAATATGCTCCCCAGCAGCCCCACACAATATAATATGCTCCATATAGTATAATATGCATCCCACAGTGCCACCACAGTATAATTTTCCACAGTGGCCTACCACAGTATAATGCTCCACAATGGCCTCCACACAGTATAATATACTGCCCAGAGGGGTTCCCCCAGTATAATGCTCCACAGTGGTCCCCCACAATATAATATGCTCCCCACAATCCCCCCCAGTATAATGCTCTACAATGGCCCCACAGAGTACAATATGTCCCGAGAATCCCCACACAAAATATAATAAACTCCACAGTGGCCCCACACAGTATAACAGGCTCCCCACACTGCCCCTTCCCCCCCAGTATAAAGCTCCACAGTGGCCCATAGTATAATATGCTCCCCAGAGGGCCCCCGCTAGTATAATGCGCCACAGTGCCCCTCTAGGATTTTGCTCCACAGTGGCCCCACACAATATATTATGCTCCCTAGAGTGTCCCACCAGTATAATGCTCCACAGTAGGCCCCACGCAGTATAATATACTACCCTAGTATAATGCTCCTTAGTTCCCCCCCGAATAATGCCCCACAGTGGCACCACGCAATATAATATGCTCTGCAGATGGCCCCCCCAGAATAATGCTCCACAGTGACCCCACACAGTATAACATGCTCCAGAATGGCCTCCACACAGTATAATATACTGCCCAGAGAGGTTCCCCCAGTATAATGCTCCACAGTGGCCCAAAACAGTATAATATGCTCTCCAGAGGGCCCCCCCCCCACAGTATAATGCTCCACGGTGGCCCCACACAGTATAATATGCTCTCCAGAGGGGCCCGCCCAGTTAAATGCTTCACAGAGGCCCCACACAGTATAATATACTGCCCAGAGAGGTTCCCCCAGTATAATGCTCCACAGTGGCCCAAAACAGTATAATATGCTCTCCAGAGGGCCCCCCCACAGTATAATGCTCCACGGTGGCCCCACACAGTATAATATGCTCTCCAGAGGGCCCTCCCACAGTATAATGCTCCACGGTGGCCCCACACACCCACACAATATAATATGCTCTCCATAGGGGCCCACCCAGTTAAATGCTCCACAGAGGCCCCACACAGTATAATATGCTATCCAGAGGGACCCCTTCAGTATAATGCTCCACAGTGGCTCCACACAGCATAATATGCTATCCAAAGGGCCCCCTCCCCAGTATAATGCTCCACAGGTCCAGGGGAGGTAAGGGAAAATAACAAACAGTTATACTCACCTTGCCTTACCTCTGCTGGGCCTCGCGCTGCTCCGCTATCCCCACCAGTGCTGGCTTCCTCTTCTCTGCGGCTGTCGTCACGCGTTGTGGACGTCACCGCTGAGGCCTGTGATTGGGCCTCAGCGGTGACATGAGGCACGCCCCACGTGACCGCTGAGACCAGGCCTCAGCGCCTCAGAGGTGATGTCCGGAACGCCAGAAGATGACGTCGGACACCGAGGACAGGTAAGTAAAAATGTTTGTTATTTTTACTCACCTCGGAAAGGGCCCCTGTGGCACATGACGCTGGGTCCCTTTCTGTTATCGATATGGCCGGTCCTGACTCCGGGATCTGGAGTCATCAGGCTGGACAATTGCCCAGTTTGCCCTCCCCCCTAACACCGGCCCTGATCAGAGATTACCACCATATCAGGGAGTCGTATGAGGACAGTTCAAGTATTGGAATAAGGGCAGCAGCACACGACCATGGTTCACCCGTGAAACTCGGTCCATGTGTTAGCCAGATTTACCGTCTTGAACTTCGTGCTGTGAACGGGACTTCTAGCATCCTATTTATCTAGGATGCTAGAAGTCCCTGCCTCACAGCGACATACTGTCCCATATATATTACAGTACGGGACAGTATGTCGCTGAGAGGCAGGGATTCCAAGCACCATAGATATCTATACTATTAGGAGTCCCGCTCCCAGCACGAAGTTCAAGCCAGTAAATTTGGCTAACCCGTGGCCCGAGTTTCACAGGTGAAACACGGTCATGTGCTTCTATCCTTAAAGTTAGAGTAACTCCACATCAGGCACTTGGAACAAGAATTACTTAACAAGCTTTAGGCTAGAGTTACACAGTGACTTTGGACACAACTCCTGTCATACAACTAAAGATCGCTGTGTCACCCTGCAAATCTTTCACTAATGTAAGTGAATGAGGTTGCATTGTAACCTAAGGGATGTGCGACCATGACTTCTAGTAACATAAAAATTGAGCATTCACTTACATTATTGGACAAGTCATAGGACGACATGGCAATCTTTGGTTACTGGACGAGAGTCACAGCCAAAGTCACTGTGTAGCTCTATCCTTATTAAGATTCAGAGATTGCATTGTATTGTTTAGTCTGCCCCAGTCCAATGTATTCTGTTACTAAGAACATTTGCATCAACCAAGAGTTCAATCTGAAATAAGGGACTGTTCTCATTTAGATGTCTCTGAAGCTTTCTGCTATTTGTATACTGTTTCTTAAGTAGCATGAATCACAAAAAGGAAGCAGTTTCTGGTGAATAAAACGTAGGAACAAGAAACCTTACTGTACATCCTCCCAAACTGCCCACATACCCTGACACTTTCATCCATCTTAGCATATGTCCACCTGGCAGAAATGTAAAAGGAATCTGAGGCGTACTTATGCCTCAAATTCCTCCTCTATGTGTAATGTCCCAGTACGGCCATTAATTGTCTGATTTTTGGGCCCTCGTGTGCCCTGTGCCAATGCGATGCATTAGGACATTATGTAGTGTTCACCCCTCTACAACATTGTGCAAAGGCTTCATAATCCCTTTGTGAAAATGCATACTCATGTTTACATCTGGTTCCAGATATACTGTCATTTATTAATACTGTCTTTCTATGCATATTCCTGTGTGCTATTTCTCTAACTGTAATGTCACAAGCCTAGGTCTGGTCACATGATGCTGCCCAGGGAAGCCCAGCCCACAGCATCTCAGTGATGCTTCCAGAAAGTTCCATGAGAACTGCTGGGTTTCCACTCCTCCCTCTAGAGGGAGAGGCTGGATCTTCCTCAGGGGAGTCTAGAGCTGTCCTCAGACAGGATAAGATCTAACCTACAAAGCTCTCCCCCTCTGGGATTGAGCTCCAAGCTACTACTACTCCTAATCTCCATTCTAGACTGCAAAACTGCATTTCTGCTCAAGCTTACAAGATCCCTAGTAGTACCGGCTGAGGGATTTGAAAGTGTCGCACCCAAAGGTCAAGCCTGGCCAAAGAGCTAACCTCTGATCCTGCGGGCGGCATTGCTGGAGCGCTACTTTAATAGGGACTTGTTCACGCCATCTTTCTCTATCCCCCCAGTCCACGCGGAGGAAGTACTCTTGTTCTGATAGATGTTGCAATAGCCAGTGGGGAGAACATTGTCATTGGGCCCCATTGCCAGCTCCAGGCCTTTAGTGGTTCCGCCAGCCTGGGCACCTCAAAAGGACTACAACCACCAAGAGTGAGTAGAACCTTCTTTTTCCACGGTGAGCCAAGCCGTGAAGACTTCTTATCCGTAGTAACCCACATTGGACTGTATATTTCTTACACTGCTGTTGCCCGTAGCAACCAACCCCCAAAATCTGCTATTTGCAGAAGATAGCTAAGAAAGCGTGGCTAGGCCAAGCTTGTGACAATCTCTTGCTGTGATTTTGACTGCATCACCAAAGTGACTTACTGCATGTGCCTTTACTTGCAAGTCTGGAGAACTGTTTATTTGCACTACTGTTTCAGTAAAGATTTGTTTCCTGGTTTCACCTCAACTTTGTGTCAGAAGTCATTAGCCTGCACACTGCACAAGGGTACTCCAGAAGAATTGAGATATGTGAGGTACCAGGAATACCAGGGCTGCTTCCACTCTGCCACGTGACACCGTTCCAGCTAGCCCGGTTACCCCTGGTTACCACATATGTCCCACTTTCTGGCAACCCACAACGTCTGTAGTATAAGAAAATGGACTTGCAATGTGTAGAAGCTGCCCTACAAGGTACCATCATTAGCTTCATACCGATTTTCCTGCTGACACACTCCCTTTCACTGTATAACCATTTTGATCCTACCTTTGTATTATAGACCAGCTAAGATAATTCCATTGAAGTTAAAGGGGTATTCCCTTCTCAAGGATCAAATTCAGGGTTTTTGTTTTTTTTTAAATAAATTCTTTATTTATATCATAGAAAACAGACAAACAAAAAAGAAATATAGACCGTATAAAAGCGGCATCCAAACAGACAGGAGCCGGCAAACAAACCAAATGGAGGATATGAACAAGCATCATGTCAAGGTGTGAGACACCTGTAATAATACTCACAGTGGGAGGTAGATGTGTAAGCAAAAGGTAGAGGGTGAGAAGGAAGAGGGAGAAGACCAAAAGCAGAGAAGGGAAGCCAGGGAAGAGAGGGAAGGAGAAGAAAAAAAAAAGGGGGGGGGGGAGAAGGGGATCGGGGTAGGGGTTCCAGTAGCTTCATCACTGGAGGCACAGTCTACAGATTGCAACCTAGCACATAAGGTCTTGATAGTCCTGCGAGCCCTTGAAGAGGATCCACGGCGTTCAAACCGAAATGAAGGACTTGTGAGTATTCCAAAGGCACGCTGTGATATCCTCCATACTCTGGATTTCATCCACCTTGTGGATTCAATGCAGGAGCAAGGCAGGGGAGGAAGACTTCCAGAGTCCAGGAATGCATGCCTTGGCCACATTGACCAGATGTTTCAGGGAAGATCTGCAGTACTCGCGAAGCGAATAGTCAGAGAGGTGAAGCAGGTAGAAAGCTGGAGTCTGAGGGGGGGATAACCTGGTATACCCTGCAAAATAACCTGGTGAACCCCTTCCCAAAAGTCCTTCAGCCCGGCACACTCCCAAAAGATGTGCAGTAGGGTTCCCTCCTCTGTGCCAAACCGCCAATACCTTGAAGAGGAGGACGGAAAGATTCTGTGTAGTTTAAATGGGACATGGTACCATCTGGTTAAGAGTTTATAACCTGTTTCTTGGTATTTGCTTGCAACGGAACTCTTGTGGGCAAATTCAAGAATTCTAGAGCACTGAGAGTCAGTATGCAGGGCATTCTCCCATTTAGTCAGGAAGGCAGGCTTGTGGCCCAGAGGGGTGGAGACCAGCAGCAGATGAAAATCTGAAAGGGAGTGTCGGACCGGGCCAGACCCAGAACAGGCCTTCTCAAACCAGGAGAGCGATCTGTCAAATCCCTGGGAGTCACCACGGACCTAGGGAGGGTAGGTCTTGTGCTGTAAGTAAATCCCTCTGGGACATCCAGTGACCACCAGAGTGGAAATGTACTGATTTCTGCCTGCTGGCCTCACTCCACTGCCTAAAAGGGCCCGGGGACAAGCCCACAGGGAAGGCCGAGTTACCCAGTATGGAGAACATAGGGGATGGGGAGGGGAAGACCTGCTCCCTAGGGAAAAGCATCCTACAGGAGTGTAGTTTGGGATCAATGGTGGGGTGGTATTTAAGAGCTGTGGTATGGTTTGAGTCCAGCCAGGGGAGCAAGTGAAGGGGAATTCCTGAGAAGGCACACTCCATGGAGACCCATTGTTTGAAGGAGAGATGACAGCACCAGTACCCACTAGAGCATAGTGGCTTTGTAATATCTGCGAGGGTTGTGGAGCCCCAAGCCGCCCCACTGTTTCGGTAGGATAAGAGTTGAGTGGGGGCTATCCTAGCCAGTTTACCCTGCCAGACAAAGTGAGCGAGGTCGCTGTATAACAGCTTAAAGAAGCTAGAGGGGATACGGATGGGAGGGGGGGGGGAGGGGAGGAGTGTTTGGAGAAGATATAATAAATGAAGTAGGACGTTCATTTTATAGATAGCACAGCGCCCAAACCAAGTGAAGGTACCCTTTGTCCACCGCTTCAGATTTGATCTTATAACCTGGAGGAGTGGCAGGTGATTCTTATTATATAGCTCGCCCAGGTCCCGAGAGATCCATACCCTCAAATACTTGATGTTGTTGCTGGACCACCAAAAGGGGAAGAGGTCTCCAACAAAGACTGGACTCACTGGGGGAGTGAGACATTAAGGGCCTCTGCTTTTTGGAAATTAATTTGAAGGATAGCAAGGTTTACGGAACCAGTTTAATTCCGACATCAAATATGGGAATGAGGAGGAGGGGTCCGCAAATGCCGCAATCTTTAAGTGTCTACCACCAATCTGCAGACCTCGAATGTCATTATTAGCTCTAATTATCCAAAGCAGGGGCTCAAAGGTCATTACAAAGATTAGAGGGGAGAGAGGGTATCCCTGGTGCGTGCCATTCCTGATCGGAAAGGGAGAGGACAGTACACCGTTAACTTTTGTAGAAGCCGATGGGTTAGAATAAAGAGAGGAGATCCAAGACCTCATCACCGGACACAGGCCAATGTGATTCAAGACTGCGAATAAGAAAGGCCACCCCACCCCACCCCACCCCGCCTTCTCTGCTTCCTTGGAAAGAAGACACAACGGAAGGCACTGTGACTGAACATAGTGAATGGCGTTTATGACCTTCACAGTATTATCTCTTGCTTCACGAGTCGGTACAAAATCGACTTGGTTGGAGTGAACTAAATCAGGCAGGAGGGGGGCAAATCTCATGGCAAGTACTTTCGCAAAAATTTTATGGTCAACATTAAGGAGTGATATGGGCCTGTAACTTGCACACAACGCAGGGTCCTTAGCCTCTTTATGTATAATGGAAATGTGAGCACTGGTCATGTCAGGGGGGGAGTGGCGCCCTCCAATAGCGAGTTCAAGGCACACACTAGGAGATCAAATTAGAATTCGAGAACTAATGTGAATTAGTTTGAACATTTTGATGATTGGTGAGGTAAAGTGAACCCGGAGATACACCTGGTGTCCACCATAGCCAAATGATCAGCCTCACATACTATACTTGGACAACATATGGATACTGTAGACCAGTGCTTTTCCAAATGTGAGGCAACCTCATTGGTGAGGCAAGGCTCACTGGCTAGTCAGGTTCAAGTCACTGCCAGTGTCAGCTTTGGCACAAAGTAGGAGCTCTAAAGCAGAAATTGCACTGATAAAGCCAGTCTTATGTTATCGGTGCGGTCTCCATGGCTATAAAGCCTGAAGGACCTGAGAGTCCACAGGTCTTTCACCTTGGAGTAGTTCAGCTGGAATCTGCAGGCTCAATGCTCTAATCTGGAGAGAGAGGCATCAAAGACTTATATTGGAGGTAGGAGGCTCTTCTTTTATCCTCTATATCTGTTGTGGGGATAATCCTGACAATATAGGAGGGGTGGTATTGGGGAAAGATTTGCTGCAAGTGTGGAAGGTTTTATTTTGGGAGAATACAGCTGTCAACCGGCTACAGTTGAAAAGGGGGAGACCATACCTTCCATTTGAAGAGGGGAAGGATGAGGGACAATTCTGCTACCAGTGATGCTTTACTGTGATGTTTCTGGGCACTTCTGCTGAGCTATTTTATCCTGCATGGTGATATTTGTTTAGTACTACTAGGGTTAGATGTTGTGCTGCACAGTGGTATTTGTTTGACACTCCCTGGTCGTATATCTTAGCTAGTGAGATGGTAGTGCCGCAACCCAGTCGGATGAGACTGGAGGATGGGAGTAGTAGTGGCGGATGCTGTGCCACCTAGCAGGCCGAGCACGCTCCCAAACGGCTCCAGTCCCACTCCCAGGCCGGACAAGGTCAAGGGGGGTCCTGCAGCACTACTGGATGGTGGTGGTAGTAGTTCTTTCCCCCGGGGCACTTCCAGTTGCAGAGGAATCTCTCCTACCTGAGCCGGTGTGGTGTTGGTCGGAAGAGCCCTGATGGTAATGCAGGCACGACTCAGGAGTCAGCGTTGCAGGTAAATCAAACAGCCTTTTATTTAGGCAACTGTCACAGAAGAACAACAGCAGCTTCTTGATGGGGGTCGTAGTACAGTGTCCAAACCCCAGCCTTGGTTCTAGGAGGCCTGACAAGGAACTGGAACCTGAAGACTAGGCCCGAAATAGTTCTCCTGAATGGGGCTGTGCTGGCTAACCGTTGGCCTCAGTGCAGCTTGTGGGGGCAGGAGACCTCTGCACACCCTTACTCTTCCACTGCTCACACTAGACTAACTGCTCTCAGACCAAGGGTTACCGTGGAGACAGGGTCTCCCACAACCCCATCCAGTGGCCTGTGATAGGCCAGGGCTAACCAAGGCTAGACTTGAACACTGCAGGGGAGAAATAACAGGGAAAGCTGCACACAGTGACACTTACCACAGAACAGAACTTACAGACATAAAACCCAGAGGCACACAAGACAAACACAAATGCAGTAGCGCTCTGGGATGCTGCAGTAGTGTTATTGATATGATAGGGAGAGGTGGCTTTAGTAGAACATCAATGTATGGTACTCAGAAGTAGTACCAGGTAAAGCCTCAATGGTGTGTACATAGCTGTAGTCAGATAAACATCTTTGGGTCATAGCTATAGCTGTGCAGATGTATCCTGGATGTCTTAGAGGTAACAAAGACTCCTTACACATAAGAAAGCACCAGTGTTATAAATAGCTCATTGTAGGTGGTGGCCATGTTACAGATTTTTCATTGGGGCCCAGAAGCTTCAAGTTTAGAGCAGTGCTGCAGACCTTTCTTACAGTGATTTGATGGGGATCTCAAGGGTCATACCCCTATTGTTTCTACATTAATGCCCTGTCTTAAAGGGGTTTTCTGTGTTAGAGATATTAATGACTTATCCTTAGTTCAGCTTTGTTCTCTATGTAATACATAGGCTAGGTTTCGGCAATTTTTGTCCTATTCAAAGTATACTTCAAACTCCAATCTTTGTAATAGTTCTGGCGCTGGGGGTTGCTGGCCGCAGCTTATCGGTGGGGATGCTGTGAGTCAGACCTCCACCACTCTGATATTGATGACCTATCCTAAAGATATGATTAAAAAAACACATGGATACTTCTTTCAAATACAGTGCCACATCTTTCTGCCAGCTGTATATCATATTGCAGCTCAATCTCAGTCACTTCAATAGAGTTGCAATAAGAGGCACAACCGGTCAATAACAGATACAACCAATGGACAGGTGAAACACTGTTTCTGAGAGAAAACAGTCATTTTTTTTACACAGAGAACTGAACCTACGTGGTGGCTATAATAGACTCTGGAATACCTTTCTCTTTGTGGGAAGAATCAGAAAGTCAGTACAGTGACTTTCCATGGGCGTCACATATAAAATAAAGTGCTGTATTGTATCTATAATAGTAATTTTCCATCTTGAGCAGTTCAATCCTCTCTGGATCTGGTGTCATTATTGTTTAGGACACATCTCCATCTTGTGGTATATCCAGCAATGTACAGTCAAGTACCTTAAAACTCATAATATATGTAACAGATTAAATATACATATACAGATGTAAGAGGGGTCAACTGTGCGTGCCTCACATTTCTCCTCCTTACAAATTGCTCTGTTTTCTTGTGTTCAAAAGTATTGTCTGCTGATGTTGATGTACACTATGTGAGCGTTTTACATTGTGCATTTTTTTTATTACAGTGTTTCCCAATATATACCCTATAATCCAGTGACCACTTAGTGCATACAGTAAGGAGTCGTTCACATAGAGGAATTTGCAGCTGATTTTGGAGCAGATTCCTTCCCAAAATCAGCTCCAAATTCCAGACAGATTCAGCCTCCCATTGTTTTCAATGGACCAGAAGTGATGTCTGCTGGCTCATGTGTGTAAGCTTAGGGTGACTAAGGTTACTGGATGAAGTGTGCATTATCATTTATGTACTGATTTTATTGTCTTGTTGTCTGCAAGAATAGTATAGTTTGGTTCAAAAGCATCTGGTGTTTTTTTCCTTCTGATATGACTACGCATCAGAGGTAAACCCCTATAACACAATATGGCTATCTGCTTTCCAGCAACCCAGAGAAGTTTCGGGGGCTGGCGGAAGAGGAGAGTTGGTTAGAGAAAATGCACTGCCAGCGAAAAGTATTCAGAACAGTAGCTCCATGTACACGCCGCCCACGTTCAGTCATTGTTGGAGGGGTGGCACCGGAAAGGAGCATGAAGAGGGCAGAGCAGCACTTCCTAGAGCAGGGGTAGGCAACCTTTTTTGTTTGGCATGCTGCCCCTGCACACGGTATTATATCCCATAGCGGCCCCTGCACACAGTATTATGTCTCATAGCGGCCCCTGCACACGGTATTATGTCTCATAGCGGCCCCTGCACACGGTATTATGTCCCATAGTGGACTATGTCCCATAGCGGCCCCTGCACATGGTATAATATTCCAAATTTTATAATATTTCAATTTTCACCAGAGTATAATAATAGCAGTTTCATTTCGGCCGTGTTTGGTTCGATCGAAACAGCTGGGTGAGGACTCGGGCTCCCCATGCCAGGGAAATAAGCCTTGCATGCCACTCTTGGCACGCGTGCCGGGGATTGCCGAGCCCTGTCCTAGAGGTTTACCCAAACAGAATGATGGCTAAACTCATTTTTGATGGTTTTAATGAAGGCTTTGATCTTTGAGGTGCCAGAATTTAATGGTGAAGGCTGTATTTGGGTTGAAAATTTTAAGTCTGTAACAAAGATGTTGCTATTAAACTACAAAAAGAGTTAGTGCTTTTGATTCACACAATTTCACACTGTCACCATTAGGTATAGTTCCAAAATATTGTGGTCAAATCACTGCATTTACGCTACGTGGGGCCCCGGCCTCAATGTTTTAATTCTTTAGTTTTTCAATTTAATGATGAATTTTATTTTGACAAATTCCTTTCAAAGGGTTTCTCAATGACTTGTCACTATTTCGAAGCATTTTCAAGTTTTATTCATTGGGATATTGAACATGAAGTGTCTAGTGGCAGGGTTTTACATTATTTAGATGCCTTTTTGGTCATAGGTAGTGCTGATTCAATTGGTTGTAAATTAAGGTTGGATAAAGTTATGGAGATTTCGGAGTTATTTGGCATACCCATTGCTGAAGAAAAAATGGTTTTGCCTGGTCGTTCACTAGAGTTTTTAGATGTCAGACTCAGAAAGAATGGAGTTTAGATTGTCTAGGGAAAAATTAGACAAAATCAGATGTTTATTAATTTTCATGTTGGCAAAACACAAAAAAACTCTAAAGGAGATACAATCACTATTAGGCAGGCTTAATTTTGCATGCAGAGTGATTCCTATGGGAATCTTTTCTATTCACCTGTATTTTGCTACAAGAGGATTAAAATCTCTTAGTTCTCACATTAGTTTAACTAAATGTTTGGAAGAAGATTTATGTATTTGCCTGGAGTTTTTACCTAAGTTTATTGGCTGTAGCTGTTGGCAAACAAAAAAGATAGAACGTAGGTGCACCAAAGTAGAATAACAAAAAGATTTATGAAAAAAGGTACACTAAAATATAACTTTTAATAGATAATCCCTGAAAAATAGCAGTGTGCTGTCAATAAATGAATAGGATACAGTGGGGAAAAAAAAGTATTTAGTCAGCCACCAATTGTGCAGGTTCTCCCACTTAAAAAGATGAGCAAGGCCTGTAATTGACATCATAGGTAGACCTCAACTATGAGAGACAAAATGAGAAAATAAATCCAGAAAATCACATTGTCTGATTTTTAAAGAATTTATTTTCAAATTATGGTGAAAAATAAGTATTTGGTCAATAACAAAAGTTCATCTCAATACTTTCTTATATATCCTTTGTTGGCAATGACAGAGGTCAAACGTTTTCTGTAAGTCTTCACAAGGTTGGCACACACTGTTGCTGGTATGTTGGCCCATTCCTCCATGCAGATCTCTCTCCTTCCTGATGGAAGGAGGTTTGCACTCAAAATTTCATGATACACGACCCCATTCATTCTTTCATGTACACGGATCAGTCGTCCTGGTCTCTTTGCAGAGAAACAGCCCCAAAGCATGATGTTGACACCCCCATGCTTCACAGTAGGTATGGTGTTCTTTGGATGCAACTCAGCATTCACTCTCCTCCAAATACGACGAGTTGTGTTTCTACCAAACATTTCTACTTTGGTTTCATCTGACCATATGACATTCTCTTCTGGAACATCCAAATGCTCTCTAGCAAACTTCAGACGGGCCCGGATATGTAATGGCTTAAGCAGGGGGACACGTCTGGCACTGCAGGATCTGAGTCCCTGGCGGCGTAGTGTGTTACTGACGGTAGCCTTTCTTACGTTAGTCCCAGTTTTCTGCAGATCATTCACTAGGTTCCCTCGTGTGGTTCTGGGATTTTTGCTCACCGTTCTTGTGATCATTTTGACTCCACGGGGTGAGATCCTGCGTAGAGCCCCTAATCAAGGGAGATTATCAGTGGTCTTGTATGTCTTCCATTTTCTAATTATTGCTCCCACAGTTGATCTCTTCACACCAAGCTGCTTGCCTATTGCAGATTCAGTCTTCCCAGCCTGGTGCAGGTCTACAATTTTGTTTCTGGTGCCCTTCCACAGCTCTTTGGCCTTCACCATAGTGGAGTTTTGAGTGTGACTGTTTGAGGTTGTGGACAGGTGTCTTTTATATTGATAACAATGTCAAACAGGTGCCATTACTATAGGTAATGAGTGGAGGACAGAAGAGCATCTTAAAGAAGAAGTTAGTGGTCTGTGAGAGCCAGAAATCTTGCATGTTTGTAGGTGACCAAATACTTATTTTCCACCATAATTTGCAAATAAATTCTTTAAAAAATTAGACAATGCGATTTTCTAGGTATGTTTTCTCATTTTGTCTCTCATAGTTGAGGTGTACCTGTGATGTCAATTACAGGTCTCTCTCATCTTTTTAAGTGGGAGAACTGACTAAATACTTTTTTCCCCACTGTACATAAGACCGGTATGTGAGCACCTATTGATGACCAAGTGCTGATAATCACAGGCCCTTTAATTATCACATATATGGTTCAGAGTTGTGGAAAAGTGGCCAAAATTACTGCTGTTTCCCATACAAAAACTGACTCAACGTAGACCATAAATAGGCTCTGGTATAATAGTAGACGCCAGGGTCTGTATAATGTTCGATCAGGCCAGTGCGTCACAGTAAAGACAGCTCACTAATGATAGTGTGGCTATAATACTCAGTCTACAGCTATCTATCGTAATAAGAGCGCCCTGAGGGAACTATAGCACCTGCAGCAACAATGGAGGAAAGCCCTGGATAATGGATTCACTCCATAGAGGACAAAGCCAGTAGGATTAACCTGACGCTGCGTTTCTACTAGACATCTTTATTGCCACCTGCCTAGCTCATCAGAGATATTAGCTGTAAGCTAACTAGCTAAAATTCCATTCAACAGAAGAACACACATAGTCCCCCCTCGGCCGTGATGTATGGCTGCAAGGTTAAAAGTGTTGGGCTGCTGTATGAAAGGCAGAAAGCCCACCCTCTTATGATGTAATAGGTGGGTGTGCCCAATCACCAGACACATCCACCCCTTCAATGACGTCACTGTGATCACGCCCTCCCAGGAGAGCGGGTCCGCCCATATGTGTGACACCTTCAGCTATTGGCAGCAAAAATTTGTGGATTTAGTTGCTTTAAATTTGTTTTCAGATGCTGTATGAAGTATTGGATATGGCACTTACATTAGCCGCGACAGAAACCTCCCATTTAGGCTTGGATGAAGCTTTAATGAACAGGTAGGCAAGAAGGAATCAGATAGGTTTAAAAATTGTATATTTTAAGTTATACAGTTGTGCTAAAAGGTTTACATACCCCGGCATATTTTTTGTCTTTTTGGCCTTTTTTCAAAGAATATGAATGATAACACAAAAACTTTTTCTCCACTAATAGTTAGTGGTTGGTTGAAGCCATTTATTGTCAAACTTCTGTGTTTTCTCTTTTTAAATCATAATGACAACCAAAAACATCAAAATGACCCTGTTCAAAAGTTCACATACCCTGGTGATTTTGGCCTGATAACATGCCCAGAAACCAAACCACAGTCAGGTAGACCAACCAAAATTTCGGCCACAACTGCCAGGAAAATTGTTCGGGATGCAAAGTAAAACCCACACGTAACATCAGCTGAAATATAGGACTCTCTGAAAACTATCGGTGTGGCTGTTTCAAGATGCACAAATGGGCTGCATGGTTGAGTTGACAGAAAAAAGCCATTACTGCGCAAATGCCACAAAGAATCTCGCCTTCAATACGTCAAACAGCACAGAGACAAGTCTCAAAACTTCTACAACATGGTAATTTGGAGTGATGAGACAAAAATCAAACTTTTTGGCCACAACCATAAACGTAACATTTGGAGAGGTGTCAACAAGGCCTATGATGAAAGGAACACCATTCCAACTGTAAAGCACGGAGGTGGATCACTGATGATGTGGGGATGTGTGAGCTTCAAAGGCACAGGAAACTTGGTCAAAGTTGAAGGAAAGATAAATGCAGCACGTTATCAGCAAATACTGGAGGCAAATTTGCACTCATCAGCCAGGAAGTTGCACATGGGATGTACTTGGACGTTCCAACATGACAACGATCTAAAACACAAGGCTAAGTCGACCTGTCATTGGCTACAGCAGAAGAAAGTGAAGGTTCTGGAGTGGCCATCTCAGGCTCCTGACCTCAATATCATTGAGCCACTCTGGGGAGATCTCAAGCGCGCAGTACATGCAAGATAGCAGAGGAATTTACAGGAACTGGAGACTTTTTGCCAAGAAAAATGAGCAGTTTTACCATCTGAGAAAATAAAGACCCTCATCCACCACTACCACAAAAGACATCAAGCTGTCATTGATGTTAGAGGGGTGTGAAAGATCCTCAGTGCACCAACACCGCTTTGGCCCACACCTGAGACTTCTTTCATAAAAAACCACACTCACCGCCAGTGAGTGCTGGGTTCACAAGATAAATACAAGACAAGCTTTCTAAATTTTATATATTTATTAACCCCTAAATGGGTCGGTATTAACATCTAACACATGCAGTTCAGAACAGATATGTAGATATATGCAAGCATTAACGGTTACTAGTTACAATATATAGTGCAATAAAATAAAAGTGAATAAAAGTGAAATAATTACTTTACCACACATATCCTGGATGTGGCTCTATAATCCAACCCTCACACATGGCATGTGGGGCTAACCAGTGGAGACAGCATCAACACAGCATTCCAGCCTGCATGCTCTCATCACAGTCTCCCAGTAATAGTCTCTTGTAGTCTCATCATAGTATTCTCTCAGTGGTAGTCTCAGCCCAATCTCTTCCCACTGACCTCTTACCTCATCTTTCATACCCTTGATTGCACCACCCAGAATGAGGTCACCGGCGACGGCAAGTCTGGTTGATTAATGCACTCAAGTCCAGATTCTTTGTAAGGAGATGGAACCAAGTGAAATGATACAATGTTATCAACCATGCCTGATCAACAGCCCAGGCTGAACAATACATGTTTATTTGATCACCCAGGGCTATGTAGGAATTCAATGGAGCTTTTCTGGGATGGATACAAAGCCCTATTGTTACAAGGTTGCCCTACTGACAACATACATCTAGGATTATAGCTGCGCACATTATGAGTAAATGGAACTAAGAGGGAGATACGATACCCAGAGATCAAAATACAGCTTTGAGTTATAGCCATATTTAAGTGGAATCATCACAAGGGGGCAATACACAGTATTAAGAACTGGGGTATGTGAACTTTTGAACATGGTCATTTTGATGTTTTTGGTTGTCATTATGATTTATAAAAAGAGAAAACACAGAAGTTTAACAATAAATGGCTTCAACCAACCACTAACCATGAGTGGAGAAAAAGTTTTTGTGTTATCATTCATATTCTCTGAAAAAAGCCAAAAAATCTGCCAGGGTATGTAAGCTTTTTAGCACAACTGTACAATTTAAGTTATATATTTTATGGTGTTTGTTTTTGCTTAGGTAATCAAATAGTAGTTTGGATTTTGGGCCATTCTTATATATATATATTGGACGAGAAAGAGGGCCCAGAAGAGAAGCTACTCAGAAAATCATTTGTCTCTACTGATATTAAAGGGGTTGGCCACTTTTAGACCAATATTGAGAGATCAATGTTGTTCCCTGTATAAATCATTCATTGGTATGATTTCAGAGGTAATATTAATACATTTTATTTATATAGCGCCAACATATTCCGCAGCACTGTACAATTTGTAGGGTTCAAGTACTGACAAAAAAGATACATTACAAAGAAATAGTCAATTCACACACTGGGAATGAGGGCCCTGCTCACAAGAGCTTACAATCTATGAGGTAGAGGGGGTGACACAAGAGGTAGCAGGGGCAGCAACAGACGTAGCATTGCTTGTACAATGGTCAGACAATTTTGTAATAGAGGTTACTGTCATTACACACATATAAGCTGTATGAGTCGTCACCAGTTGTGTCCTTTAACGTGCAGATGGTGCCTGGTCTTAACCCTTTCACTGCCAGGGGTCTCCGGAAATTTTGCACCTCCGGTAGCCGGAGCAATTTTCACAGTTTTGAGAAGGACAAATCAAATCTAAATTGCAACATTAAAAAATCATCCAAGCCCCCATACCTATATATTTTCTTAAAGTAGACACCTGCAGCATTGTCAGAATGCCACTTGATACTGTATGCAAACAAACACCTTCATGCAATTTTGATTTAAAGTGAATGTTTTATAAAAAAAAAAATGCAAATAAAATGTACAGTCATGGCCAAAAGTTTTGAGAATGACACAAATATTCTATTTTCACATGATCTGCTGCCCTCTGGTTTTTATGTGTGTTTGTCAGATGTTTTTATCACATACAGAAATATAATTGCATTCATATTATGAGTAACAGAAGCTTATATTGACAGTTAGAATGAGTTAATGCAGCAAGTCAATATTTGCAGTGTTGACCCTTCTTCTTCAGGACCTCTGCAATTCTCCCTGGCATGCTCTCAATCAACTTCTGGACCAAATCCTGACTGATAGCAGTCCATTCTTGCAGAATCAATGCTTTAATTTTGTCTGAATTTGTTGGTTTTTGTTTGTCCACCAGTCTCTTGATGATTGACCACAAGTTCTCAATGGGATTAAGATCTGGGGAGTTTCCAGGCCATGGACCCAAAATCTCTATGTTTTGTTCCCTGAGCCATTTAGTTATCACCTTTGCTTTATGGCAAGGTGCTCCATCATGCTGGAAAAGGCATTGTTGAGCACCAAACTGCTCTTGGACGGTTGGGAGAAGTTGCTCTTGGAGAACATTCTGGTACCATTCTTTATTCATGGCTGTGTTTTTAGGCAAGACTGTGAGAGAGCCGATTCCCTTGGCTGAGAAGCAACCCCACACATGAATGGTTTCAGGATGCTTTACAGTTGGCATGAGACAAGACTGGTGGTAGCGCTCACCTCTTCTTCTCCGAATAAGCTGTTTTCCAGATGTTCCAAACAATCGAAAAGGGGATTCATCAGAGAAAATGACTTTACCCCAGTCCTCAGCAGTCCACTCCCTGTACCTTTTGCAGAATATCAGTCTGTCCCTGATGTTTTTTCTGGAGAGAAGTGGCTTCTTTGCTGCCCTCCTTGAGACCAGGCCTTGCTCCAAGAGTTTCCGCCTCACAGTGCGTGCAGATGCACTCACACCTGCCTGCTGCCATTCCTCAGCAAGCTCTGCACTGCTGGTAGCCCGATCCCGCAGCTGAAACACTTTTAAGAGACGGTCCTGCCGCTTGCTGGTCTTTCTTGGGCGCCCTGGAGCCTTTTTGGCACCAATGGAACCTCTCTCCTTGAAGTTCTTGATGATGCGATAGATTGTTGACTGAGGTGCAATCTTTCTAGCTGCAATACTCTTCCCAGTTAGGCCATTTTTGTGCAGTGCAATGATGACTGCACGTGTTTCTTTAGAGATAACCATGGTTAACAGAAGAGAAACAATGATGGCAAGCACCAGCCTCCTTTTAAAGTGTCCAGTGGTGTCATTCTTACTTAATCATGACAGATTGATCTCCAGCCCTGTCCTCATCAACACCCACACCTGTGTTAATGGAGCAATCACTGAAACGATGTTAGGTGGTCCTTTTAAGGCAGGGCTGCAATGATGTTGAAATGTGTTTTGGGGGATAAAGTTCATTTTCTAGGCAAATATTGACTTTGCAAGTAATTGCTGTTAAGCTGATCACTCTTTATAACATTCTGGAGTATATGCAAATTGCCATTAGAAAAACTGAAGCAGTAGACTTTGTAAAAATTTATATTTGTATCATTCTCAAAACTTTTGGCCATGACTGTATATTAGTTGCCAAAAGTGGAAACCAAACAAAAAATTACAGTATATGCACCAAACCTCCTAAAAATAAGAGATCAACATGTGCATAGTTCATACATATCACTAAGGACTAAACCTGCATGCACATGTCTTCAGAAAATCGCTAGAACTGGAATGAGCAAATATCTGCTTTGAAGTTGGAAATGTTAAAAAAGTATCATCCTATAAAATGTAGGGATTACACACCGTAGAAAGCAAGTGAACCCCTAAACCCTATATATTTTTTGAAAGTAGACAACCTGAAGATTACATGTGTCTCAATTGGTTATCAATAGCCATGTCCACCTTCATGTAACCTTGTGACAAACACAAATAATTTTTTGAAAAAATGCACTAACACATCTATTTGCACTTAAAACTCATATTCAATCTTACATTCACACAAAAAATACATTTAGAATAAAAGCTCAAGGTGTACATAATTTATATATACACAACAAACATCAACTACAACAAGAGCTCGTACTCTCAAAAATGCTGATAATAATGATGCTGATGCTAATATGTTAAAAATCTATACTGCACCTAGCAAACTGTGACTGTGATACCAAAATCTAACTTTTTTGAGATTGCACAGCATACCATATATAAAAACACAACTTAATATTTCATATATACAACCACCTTCATGCAACTTTGCAGCAAACAGAGATTGTAAGCAAAAATTGCAAAAAAATTAAAGTTTGCCACTAAAGTGCCGGCTCAAGCAGTCCCTTTCTGCAAACAAAATGTACTTTCCAAAAAACTGCAATATGTGAGGAATTCATACATACCACATATACAGTCATATGAAAAAGTTTGGGCACCCCTATTAATCTTAATCATTTTTAGTTCTAAATATTTGGGTGTTTGCAACAGCCATTTCAATTTGATATATCTAATAACTGATGGACACAGTAATATTTCAGGATTGAAATGAGGTTTATTGTACTAACAGAAAATGTGCAATATGCATTAAACCAAAATTTGACCGGTGCAAAAATTTGGGTACCCTTATCATTTTATTGATTTGAATACTCCTAACTACTTTTTACTGACTTACTGAAGCACAAAATTGGTTTTGTAACCTCACTGAGCTTTGAACTTCATAGCCAGGTGTATCCAATCATGAGAAAAGGTATTTAAGGTGGCCAATTGCAAGTTGTTCTCCTATTTGAATCTCCTCTGAAGAGTGGCATCATGGGCTCCTCAAAACAACTCTCAAATGATCTCAAAACAAAGATTGTTCAACATAGTTGTTCAGGGGAAGGATACAAAAAGTTGTCTCAGAGATTTAACCTGTCAGTTTCCACTGTGAGGAACATAGTAAGGAAATGGAAGAGCACAGGGACAGTTCTTGTTAAGCCCAGAAGTGGCAGGCCAAGAAAAATATCAGAAAGGCAGAGAAGAAGAATGGTGAGAACAGTCAAGGACAATCCACAGACCACCTCCAAAGAGCTGCAGCATCATCTTGCTGCAGATGGTGTCACTGTGCATCGGTCAACAATACAGCACACTTTGCACAAGGAGAAGCTGTATGGGAGAGTGATGCGAAAGAAGCCGTTTCTGAAAGCACGCCACAAACAGAGTCGCCTGAGGTATGCAAAAGCACATTTGGACAAGCCAGCTTCATTTTGGAAGAAGGTCCTGTGGACTGATGAAACAAAGATTGAGTTGTTTGGTCATACAAAAAGGCGTTATGCATGGCATCCAAAAAACACAGCATTCCAAGAAAAACACTTGCTACCCACTGTAAAATTTGGTGGAGGTTCCATCATGCTTTGGGGCTGTGTGGCCAATGCCGGCACCGGGAATCTTGTTAAAGTTGAGGGTCGCATGGATTCAACTCAGTATCAGCAGATTCTTGAGAATAATGTACAAGAATCAGTGACGAATTTGAAGTTACGCCGGGGATGGATATTTCAGCAAGACAATGATCCAAAACACAGCTCCAAATCTACTCAGGCATTCATGCAGAGGAACAATTACAATGTTCTGGAATGGCCATCCTAGTCCCCAGACCTGAATATCATTGAACATCTGTGGGATAATTTGAAGCGGGCTGTCCATGCTCGGCGACCATCAAACTTAACTGAACTAGAATTGTTTTGTAAAGAGGAATGGTCAAAAATACCTTCATCCAGGATCCAGGAACTGATTAAAAGCTACAGGAAGCGACTAGAGGCTGTTATTTTTGCAAAAGGAGGATCTACTAAATATTAATGTCACTTTTCTGTTGAGGTGCCCATACTTTTGCACCGGTCAAATTTTGGTTTAATGCATATTGCACATTTTCTGTTAGTACAATAAACCTCATTTCAATCCTGAAATATTACTGTGTCCATCAGTTATTAGATATATCAAATTGAAATGGCTGTTGCAAACACCCAAATATTTAGAACTAAAAATGATTAAGATTAATAGGGGTGCCCAAACTTTTTCATATGACTGTATATATATATATATATATATATATATATATATATCCCCCCCCCCCCCCCCCCTTACCAGGTGCTGGTGTTAAAGAAATGCCAAAATCACAGAAATGCGCCAACCAATTTTGCGCATGCAAATTAAATAGGAGTTTACATAAAATTATAATTTTCTACCGCGCCCCGGTTTCCCTTATAAAAATTGTAGCAATTTATACATTCATCTCTAGTGATAATCGTTGTTGCTATTATTTTAGCGTGTAACGGATATCGCTAGAGGTGTATTTTACTCTATAAAGATCAGGTATGGACAGGACAGGGATTGGGTGAAATGTAAACTTTATTGATGACTTTGTGCATGTGTTGTGTAAGTGTTTGGTGTGACTCTTTTAGAGCTGCGACCTGGACAATGGTAGACATATGGGTCACAGCTCCAATAAACTTCCTGGTTATGTTCAGAGGGGTATTATATAAGAATACCCCTCTAGTAAGGCTCAGAGGGGTATCACATTATCTCTCTATGTGACAATCAGAGAGCAAAAGTATAGTATGCTCTCTGATTGATAGGAGAGGGAATAATATAGACAGAAGTCCATGCTATCCCCCCTGTGGTCACATACAGGTTATGCACAGATGATGATGATGATGATTTCTCATCTCTGTGCAGTCTGCAGGGCTGCTCCTCCCCCCTCCTTCTCCTACCACAGCTCTTAAGATGCTTCCTGAGACAAGAGGGAAGATGACATTTTAGAGCCCCATATCTCAGGATTCGTTAGGAGTATTAAGATGATCTTGGATTCATTTTAAAGATGATCTCATCTCATCTTAAAAATGATGCCAAGATCTTCATGATAGCCCTTACAAATTCGGAGCAAATCGCTGTTAAAAACACTGTCGGGAATTGAGATCTGCAATGGGATCTCAATGCCAAATAGCGTTTCAACAGTGAATCGCTCCGGAACTATAAGATCTTCTTAATAATCCTAATGGATCCTGAGATATCGGCATTAGAAGTAAGGAAGTATTAGATACGTGCTTGGCTACAGAAGTGCCACCGTGGGAGGAGGTATAAATACGTGGCTGGCAGGGAAAGGGTTAAGGCTGGGGCCCCACATGGCATAAAGGCCACAGAAAAAAAAACACTGCGTTTTACAGTCACTGTGTAATGGATGGGATTCTAGAAAATCCCAACCCCAGAATAAGATAAAATATGCGCAGTGGACGTTGTGGTTTTGGAAATCACAGCATGTCAATTATACGCTAGTGGTTTCCCAGTATAATTAAATTAAACCTCTGCGAACTTTCTGTGAGAAGCATTGTGGGAAAAACGGCGATGTGTTGCTACCACGGTTTTTACCACAGCGCTTTTTTGCTATGGGACGCAATTTGATGGTTAGCTGGCTGAATCCGCACATACTAAACTTTTGAGCTTCTTCGGCAGATGAGCAGGAATTTTGCTTTACTAAAGTGCATGTTCCCTGATGCATTGTTAATTTCTTCAGAGATTGTGATTAGGGTGGTTTGGATAGGAAAAGAGAAGGAGTATTTTGAAAAAATCAGGAAGAGGGTGAACATAGTTGTGTAAGTACATATCCTGTTTAAGGGGCTTTAGTTATAGACACATCAATTTAGAATGTTATGTGTCTGGCATTTATAGGTCGACATTGACATCTTTAACACCTTAACGCTCTGTTCCGTACTATTACGTTGCGCTGAGCGTATAGTTAATGCTCAATGCCATAATAGTATAGCGCAGTAATGCCTCCGGCACAAGAGCTATATAACAAAGCCGAGGGCCAGAACCAGCCGCCAAAGTCGAAAAATACACCTATTCCGGCGGATTAACCCCTTTGATGCCGTGATCAATAGTGATCACGGCATCTAGGGGGTCTGGGGGCAAGATCGCCCTTCTGCGATAAGATTGCGGGTTCCGAGGGGTTGCCATGGCAGCCAGGAGGCTGGACCACGGCCTCCTGATTGCCTAGGCATAGTTCCAATAGGAACTACTGTGTGATGTTTTGCAATACTATGTATTGCATTACATTGCACAGGGGATCTGAGATCCCAGCTTCAAGTCCCCTTGTGGGACATGTAAAAAGTGAAAAAAACACATAGCAAAAACAAAGAAAATAAATAAACAAATACAGGTAAAAAGTAAAAAACAAAAAACACCTTTATATTTAAAAAATATATAATATAAACAAAAATAAACAAACATGCTAGGCCCCCACTATCCAATCCAAAAATAGCATTAATTATCCTGTACAATGAACACCGAAAAAAAAAATATGCCGCAATGCGCAAATTAACATATTTTGGTCACTTTGCTTTCCCAAAAAAATAACAATAAAAAGTGATCAGAAAGTCATACATACCAAATATTGGTACCAATAAAAAATACAATTTGGCACGCAAATAAAGAGCCCTGACATATATCCATCAAGAGTACAGCAAAAAGTTATAGGCTTCAGAATATGATGACCCCAGGAAAAGCGATCATTTTCAAAAAGTGACGTTTTATTTGTAAAAGCGGTAAAACTTAATAAAAACCAATATAAATAAGGTATCACCATAATCATAATGACCCGGCAGACAAAGCTGCAATTTCACTTTTAATGCAGAGTGAACGCCGTATAAACAAGATGATGAATGACAGAATTTTGTGTTATTTCACATGGAATGAAGCTAATCAAAACATTATATGTACCCTAAAATGGTGGCAAATGAAAGTGCAACTCTTCATGCAAAGAATAAGCCCTCACATACAGTGCTGGCCAAAAGTATTGGCACCCCTGCAATTCTGTCAGATAATACTCAATTTCTTCCAGAAAATGATTGCAATCACAAATGCTTTGGTAATAATATCTTCATTTATTTTGCTTGCAATGAAAAAACACAAAAGAGAATGAAAAAAAAAGTCAAATCATTGATCATTTTACACAAAACTCCAAAAATGGGCCAGACAAAAGTATTGGCACCCTCAGCCTAATACTTGGTAGCACAACCTTTAGACAAAATAACTGCGAACAACCGTTTCCGGTAACCATCAATGAGTTTCTTACAATGCTCTGCTGGAATTTTAGACCATTCTTCTTTGGCAAATTTCTCCAGGTCCCTGAGATTTGAAGGGTGCCTTCTCCAAACTGCCATTTTGAGATCTCTCCACAGGTGTTCTATGGGATTCAGGTCTGGACTCATTGCTGGCCACTTTAGAAGTCTCCAGTGCTTTCTCTCAAACCATTTTCTAGTGCTTTTTGAAGTGTGTTTTGGGTCATTGTCCTGCTGGAAGACCCATGACCTCTGAGGGAGACCCAGCTTTCTCACACTGGGCCCTACATTATGCTGCAAAATTTGTTGGTAGTCTTCAGACTTCATAATGCCATGCACACGGTCAAGCAGTCCAGTGCCAGAGGCAGCAAAGCAACCCCAAAACATCAGGGAACCTCCGCCATGTTTGACTGTAGGGACCGTGTTCTTTTCTTTAAAGGCCTCTTTTTTACCCCTGTAAACTCTATGTTGATGCCTTTTCCCAAAAAGCTCTACTTTTGTCTCATCTGACCAGAGAACATTCTTCCAAAAAGTTTTTGGCTTTCTCAGGTAAGTTTTGGCAAACTCCAGCCTGGCTTTTTTATGTCTCTGGGTCAGAAGTGGGGTCTTCCTGGGTATCCTACCATAGAGTCCCTTTTCATTCAGACGCCGACGGATAGTACGGGTTGACACTGTTGTACCCTCAGACTGCAGGGCAGCTAGAACTTGTTTGGATGTTAGTCGAGGTTCTTTAGCCACCATCCGCACAATCTTTCGTTGAAATCTCTCGTCAATTTTTCTTTTCCGTCCACATCTAGGGAGGTTAGCCACAGTGCCATGGGCTTTAAACTTCTTGATGACACTGCGCACGGTAGACACAGGAACATTCAGGTCTTTGGAGATGGACTTGTAGCCTTGAGATTGCTCATGCTTCCTCACAATTTTGCTTCTCAAGTCCTCAGACAGTTCTTTGGTCTTCTTTCTTTTCTCCATGTTCAATGTGGTACACACAAGGACACAGGACAGAGGTTGAGTCAACTTTAATCCATTTCAACTGGCTGCAAGTGTGATTTAGTTATTGCCACCACCTGTTATGTGCCACAGGTAAGTAACAGGTGCTGTTAATTACACAAATTAGAGAAGCATCACATGATTTTTCAAAGGGTGCCAATACTTTTGTCCACCCCCCTTTTTTATGTTTGGTGTGGAATTATATCCAATTTGGCTTTTTGACAATTCTTTTTGTGGTTTTCCATTGACGACAAATTAAATGAAGATATTATTACCAAAGCATTTGTGATTGCAATCATTTTCTGGAAGAAACTGAGTATTATCTGACAGAATTGCAGGGGTGCCAATACTTTTGGCCAGCACTGTAGCTCTATCGACAGAAAAATAAAAAAAAGTTATAATTTTGGAAGGCAGGGTGGGAAAATCAAAAAAGTCGCCGAGCATTAACATACAAATTACCCTGCGTCATTAAGGGGTTAACATAGGTTTACAGAATGCAATAGAAAAAGGTGTGTGATGCTTTGGGGGGCCATGGCTTATTAGGCACTGCTTGTGGGGTTTTTAGTCTCCCAGCGAATGCTGGGGTAACTTGTTTTAACACTGGTCTGATTAATTGTGGTGGTTTTTAATGATTTATTGGTTTTAATAATTTATTTATTGATTATTTATTAATATTCATTTGATATGTGTATGTTTTTATTTAGAATTAATGATTTTTTAAAAGGTGAGAAAACTGGGAATTGTAACACCATGTCAAAGGCCCTCACAAATTTTAAGCGGATGGGGGCTCATGGTGTTACAGTACCAGCTCCTATAGTTACAATATAATAATAGTTAATAATAAAAGATGTTTTATAATTGGTTATTTTATTATGATGTTTTATCTGATAGAGTTCTTTAATCCCTTAACGACCAAGGACGTACTATTACGTACTTTGTCGTCTGGGGATGTATGGAGAGGGCTCAGGAGATGAGGTCTCTCCATACACGATGGGTGCCAGCTGTATAATACAGCCAGCACCCTCTGCTATCAAAATCACAGAGGGTGTATATCCATTCCCCTACAGGCATATATGTCACAGAATTGGAGTGGAATTAAAAAAAAATAATAATATAATAAAACTTAACATTTATTATAATCTAATAAAAGTGGACAAGCCACTATTTATGTGAGTGTCTAAAAATATATATGGTATTGTGATGACGATCACTGCAAACTCATAAACAGAAAAATCTTATTCCAGCCCAATACTCGCATTCCATATAGATTACCCAAAGCTATAATTAACACATCAGCTGAATGCCTGGTGTCAGAGCAGTATGTGCAACTCCAAGATCACCTAGGTTGCTATACAAACAGCAGTGCTGTGAGTCATTTATCCCAGCACCACTTAATAAGCTAATGCCTGGTGTCAAAACAGTAAGTACAGCTCCAAAATCACCTAAACTGCTATACAAACAAAGCGCTGAGAATAATTAATCCCAGCACCAATTTGCAAGCTCTAAGCTGCTATACAAACAACAGCACTGAGAATAATTTATCCCAGTGCCAATTTAAAATCTCAACGCGTTTCCCCCATTAGATTATTGAAATGAGTTCATCAGGAGCAAATGGAAGTGATTGTATATACCACATAGCAGGACCTATAATATCTCCAAATGCTATTCCTGCCTCCAAAACCTGGCAGCGATAAAGCTAGATCCTAGCGTTAGAGTCCATCCCCCTATGCCTAAATCCCCTCTGATTCTCAGGCAATTAGGTATAATCACAGCATTCAGAAAGCAGTAAAAACTGCAGTTCCCGGGGGTTTTAATGGTACTTTAGATACCGCAATTAAACGCGACTGCGGCATCTATAATGCACAGACGCCATGCCTATTTAAGGCTCCAAGGCTTGTCATTGCCATAGGCAGTGTGTAATAGAAGTGAATGGATATTACTATTCACTGCAATATATTAGTATTGCAGTGAATAGTACAGGTTCATCTCAATAAATTAGAATATCTTTGAAATGTTTATTTCAGTAATTACGGTCTAGTTCAGTAGGACACACAATCATGGAAGACGCTGATTATGAATTGAATTACTGAAATTAATGAACGTTTCAAAAATATTCTAATTTACTGAGATGCGCAAGGTCCCTAGGGGTCTGAACATAAAAGAAAAAGAATAAAAAAAAAAAAATAAGTTTTTAAAATTGTTAAAAAAAAAACGCAAAAGTTTAAACCACCCCCTTTTCCCTAGATCACATATAAAAATAAACAAAAGTAAACATTAAGACTTTAGGTATCCCCTGAACGCAGTAAAAATTAAATCCATATGAAATTGGCGCAAATGCGTTTTTTTTTCCAATTCCACCTCATTCTGAATTTTTTCCAGCTTACCAGTACATTGTACAGGACATTGAATGGTGCCATTACAAAGTACAGTTTGTCCTGCAAATAAGCCATCATGTAAATCTGTGGACCGAAAAAAAAAAAAAGATGGCTTTTGACAGGCGGGGAGAATAAAAAGATATGCAAAAATGAAAATTAGCTTGGTCTTTAAGGGGTTAAAATAATTTGGTATGGTTTTTGGTTTGGTCTAGGTTTCTTTCCCTCCCCTTATTCTATCCCCAGTGGTTCTTACCTTAGTGGAGGTCAAGTTCAGGTCAGCTGTGCCTCAGCACAGCCTAGCAGCGAGGTCATCAGCTGATTGACCGCTGACTTTAGTGGCAGGAAAAACTTAAGTTTAAAAGGTGGCTCAGTGAGCAGCTCAATAGTGATGGGAATGTGGGCTCTTTAGTGAGCTGGATCATTTGGATCTGCTCACTAAAAAGAGCCGACTCTTTTGGCTCCCAAACGGTTCCTTAAATAAATAATAAATAATTGCTGTCTACCATGTGTAGTAGTATAATGTTGTACAGTGTTAGCTATTGAAAGTAGTGGAAGAGTGAAGAAATCAGGCGATACCTTTTAGAGGCTAACTGAGTGTAGACAGTCACACACTCCTCCTTTTATCCTAATAACTCATATTATGACCTGCTGGCTGACCAACTCTCCCTGTTCAGTTCAAAGAGCTGGAACATAGAGCCGGCTCGATTGCAAACGACCCATCACTACAGCTCAAGGTCTGTACAGTGCCTTGCAAAAGTATTCATACTCGAACTTTTTCACATTTTGTCACCTTACAACCTCAAACTAAAATGTGTTTTATTGAGATTTTAAGTGATAGACCAACACAAAGTAGCAGATAATTGTGAAGTGGAACGAAAATGATACATGGTTTTCATAATTTTAATCAAATAAAAATCTGAAAAGTGTGACGTGCAAAAGTATTCAGCCCCCCATATCAATACTTTGTAGAACCACCTTTCACTGCAACTACAGTTGCAAGTCTTTTGGGGTATGTCTCTACCAGCTTTGCGCACCTAGAGACTGAGATTTTTGCCCGTTCTTCTTTGCAAAATAGCTCAAGCTCAGTCAGATTGGATGGAGAGCGTCTGTGAACAGCAATTTTCATGTCTTGTCACAGATGCTCAATGGGATTTAGGTCTGGACTTTGACTGGGCCATTCTAACACATGAATATTCTTTGATCTAAACCATTCCACTGTAGCTCTGGCTGTATGTTTAGGGTCATTGTCTTGATGGAAGATGAATCTCCTTCCCAGTCTCAAGTCTTTTCCAACCTCCAACAGGCTTTCTTCCAGGATTGCCCTGTATTTAGCTCCATCCACCTTCCCATCAAATCTGACCAGGTTACCTGTCCCTGCTGAAGAAAAGCATCCCCACAACATGATGCTGCCACCACCATGTTTCACAGTGGGGATGCTGTGTTCAGGGTGATGAGCAGTGTTACTTTTCCGCCAAACATAGCACTTTGCATTTAGGCCAAAAAATTCAACTTTGGTCTCATCTGACCAGAGCACCTTCTTCCACATATTTGCTGCGTCCCCTATATGGCTTGTGGTAAACTGCAAACGGCACTTCTTATGTCTTTCTTTGAACAATGATTTTCTTCTTGCCGCTCTTCCATAAAGGCCAGATTTGTGGAGTGCACGACTTATAGTTGTCCTTTGGACAGATTCTCCCACCTGAGCTGTGGATTCCTGCAGCTACTCCAGAATGACCATGGCCTCTTGGCTGCTTCTCACCAGTGCTTTCCTTGCTCAATCTGTTAGTTTAGGTGGACAGCCATGTCTTGGTAGGTTTTCAGTTGTAGAATACTTTTTCCATTTTTGAATGATGGGTTGAACAGTGCTCCTTAGGATGCTCAAAGCTTGGGATATGTTTTTATAACCTAACCCTGCTTTAAACTTATCGACAACTTTATCTCTGACCTGTCTGGTGAGTTCCTTGGTCCTCGTGATGCTGTTTGTTCACTAGTTTTCTCTAACAAACCACTGAGGCCTTCACAGAACAGGTGTATTTATACTGAGACTAAATTAGACACAGCTGGACTCTATTAACTAATTAAGTGACTTCTGAAGGCAATTGATTGCACTGGATTTTATTTAGGGGTTATCAGAGGACAGGGGGCTGAATACTTTTGCATGTCACACTTTTCAGATTTTTATTTGATTAAAATTTTAAACCCATGTATCATTTTCATTCCACTTCACAATTATGTGCTACTCTGTGTTGGTCTATCACTTAAAATCTCAATAAAATACATTTAAGTTTGTGGATGTAAGGTGACAAAATGTGAAAAAGTTCAAGGGGTATAAATACTTTTGCAAGCCACTGTATAAAGATATGGAGCAGCAACTGCCCTGCCTCCCTAAAGGAATTATTATACGGACTGTAGCGATGCCGCCTTAGTAGGGTTTTTAGTCTCCATCTTAGGACTTGTAACACCATGATTTATTGCATGATGATGTGCACTCATTTAAAGTGACACTTCTCATAAAATGAGAAGTGGCAGTGGTGGTAGCTGTGACAACATGCATGGCAGAACGGCATAGAATAATGTGATACACCGGACTGCAAGAGATGATGTCCAGCTGTTTAGGAGTAGTAGGCAGCATCAGCAGTACAGTAAGGCAGGGTTCACACTACCGTTGGAGTCCGTTAAAAAAAAAAAAAAAAAAAAAAAAAAGGGGACACCTATCATAACGGACACTAACTGATGTTAATGTGTCCGTTTTTTTTAACTGATCCAATTAATGGTTCCGTTAAAAAAACAGACACATTAGCATCAGTTAGTGTCCGTTAGCATCAGTTAGTGTCCGTTTTTTTGGGTTTTTTTTTTACTCCTTTGTGAGCATGCGCAGGAAAAAAACGGACATAAATTAACGGACAGTAACTGATGGCTATCAGTTACTGTCCGTTATAAGTCCGTTATCCATAGACTTCAATGTTAAAAAAATAACGGACACTTGCTGTCCGTCAAGAATACATTTTTTTCAAACGGACAAAAAGTCCTGCATGTAGGATTTTTTGTCCACGAAAAAAAAATGGACTTCTGACAGATTTGGTGTAAACGGACACAATATAAAAACCCATTGAAATGAATGGAAATTTTAACGGATTTCTGACGGTTCGGCTAGTGTCCGATGCTAAAATCTTGTAACGGACAGTAGCAACGGACACTACTGACGGTCACCAACGGTAGTGTGAACACCCCCTATATGGAACAAGATACATGCTGCACAGCTTTAGTTGGCCAGGAGCCATCCAGTAGATACTTGCTGCAGGTTACAATGGAGCAGCTCCTCCACTGTGTGGCTCATATGATTCAGGCCCATCTCTATTAGTAACATGCTATCCAGCGTCTCACCCTGTACTCTGGCTGCTCTGTATTTCACTATCGCTACCAGGACTCTACTACCCTAAATCTACACATCTGGGGTACCATCCCTCTCATGGATTTACCTTTTCTATATCTGAGGAATAGTTTAGGGAAATATCTGGGAAATAGAATTTCAATTAGCCCACTTGTCATCTTTTAATTCCTTGGGTAGAATAGATACAGTCATATGAAAAAGTTTGGGCACCCCTATTAATCTTAATCATTTTTAGTTCTAAATATTTGGGTGTTTGCAACAGCCATTTCAATTTGATATATCTAATAACTGATGGACACAGTAATATTTCAGGATTGAAATGAGGTTTATTGTACTAACAGAAAATGTGCAATATGCATTAAACCAAAATTTGACCGGTGCAAAAGTATGGGCACCTCAACAGAAAAGTGACATTAATATTTAGTAGATCCTCCTTTTGCAAAAATAACAGCCTCTAGTCGCTTCCTGTAGCTTTTAATCAGTTCCTGGATCCTGGATGAAGGTATTTTTGACCATTCCTCTTTACAAAACAATTCCAGTTCAGTTAAGTTTGATGGTCGCCGAGCATGGACAGCCCGCTTCAAATTATCCCACAGATGTTCAATGATATTCAGGTCTGGGGACTGGGATGGCCATTCCAGAACATTGTAATTGTTCCTCTGCATGAATGCCTGAGTAGATTTGGAGCTGTGTTTTGGATCATTGTCTTGCTGAAATATCCATCCCCGGCGTAACTTCAAATTCGTCACTGATTCTTGTACATTATTCTCAAGAATCTGCTGATACTGAGTTGAATCCATGCGACCCTCAACTTTAACAAGATTCCCGGTGCCGGCATTGGCCACACAGCCCCAAAGCATGATGGAACCTCCACCAAATTTTACAGTGGGTAGCAAGTGTTTTTCTTGGAATGCTGTGTTTTTTTGACGCCATGCATAACGCCTTTTTGTATGACCAAACAACTCAATCTTTGTTTCATCAGTCCACAGGACCTTCTTCTAAAATGAAGCTGGCTTGTCCAAATGTGATTTTGCATACCTCAGGCGACTCTGTTTGTGGCGTGCTTTCAGAAATGGCTTCTTTCGCATCACTCTCCCATACAGCTTCTCCTTGTGCAAAGTGTTGTTGACCGATGCACAGTGACACCATCTACAGCAAGATGATGCTGCAGCTCTTTGGAGGTGGTCTGTGGATTGTCCTTGACTGTTCTCACCATTCTTCTTCTCTGCCTTTCTGATATTTTTCTTGGCCTGCCACTTCTGGGCTTAACAAGAACTGTCCCTGTGCTCTTCCATTTCCTTACTATGTTCCTCACAGTGGAAACTGACAGGTTAAATCTCTGAGACAACTTTTTGTATCCTTCCCCTGAACAACTATGTTGAACAATCTTTGTTTTCAGATCATTTGTGAGTTGTTTTGAGGAGCCCATGATGCCACTCTTCAGAGGAGATTCAAATAGGAGAACAACTTGCAATTGGCCACCTTAAATACCTTTTCTCATGATTGGATACACCTGGCTATGAAGTTCAAAGCTCAGTGAGGTTACAAAACCAATTTTGTGCTTCAGTAAGTCAGTAAAAAGTAGTTAGCAGTATTCAAATCATTAAAATGATAAGGGTACCCAAATTTTTGCACCGGTCAAATTTTGGTTTAATGCATATTGCACATTTTCTGTTAGTACAATAAACCTCATTTCAATCCTGAAATATTACTGTGTCCATCAGTTATTAGATATATCAAATTGAAATGGCTGTTGCAAACACCCAAATATTTAGAACTAAAAATGATTAAGATTAATAGGGGTGCCCAAACTTTTTCATATGACTGTATGTGGCTGCACTTGGGAATATGTCAGAGACTTGAACATTTCAAGCATTTCTGGGAGAAAGAGGTTTAATTGATTTATGATAGATAGCAAGCCTGGACTTTTGCTTAACCCCTTAAGGACCCGGCCATTTTTCGTTTTTGCATTTTCGTTTTTCCCTCCCCACATTCCAAGAGCCATAACGTTTTCATTTTTCAGTTCACAGAGTCACATGATGGCTTATTGTTTGCGAAATAAATTTACTTTGTAATGTCACTATTCAATATGCTGTGCAATGTACTGGGAAGCTGGAAAAAAATTCAGAATGAGGTGCAATTGGAGAAAAACTGTATTTGCGCCAAATTCATATGGGTTTAATTTTTACACCATTCACTGTGTGGTAAAAATGACATGTTACCTGTATTCTGCAGGTCAGTACGAACATGGCGATACCAAATTGATATAGTATTTGTAATGTTTTGATACCTTTTAAAAAATTTAAAACTTTGCTAAATAGAAAAAAAAATTTTGCATCGCCATATTGTGTCACCTGTAACTTTTTCATATTTACATGTATGGAGCTGGGTAAGGCGTCTTTTTATGCGGGACGACATGACGTTTTTATTGATACCACTTGGGGAAAGATCTGATGGTTTGATCACTTTTTATTCAATTTTTTATAGGAGACAAAGTGTTGAAAAAAACGCTCTTTGGCCATTTTGATTTTTTTCCCCGCTGCGCCGTTCACCGTATGGGATAAATATTTTAATATTTTAATAGTTCGGGCATTTTGGAGCGCGGGGATACCTAAAGTGTTTATGCTTATGTAGCCCTATTTGGGGGGGTATGAGTATTATCCCTCCCGCAACAGACTCTGGCGCTGACCTGTGTGTATAATGGGACCTGAAGCCTTCGCTGAAGGGAAGAGTGGGAACATATATGAAATATATCAGTGCCTCCACCCAGGATAGAGCCTCTGTATTACAGGGAGGATCTCGTCCTGGGACTTACCCATGAGGTACAGTTAGTAGCCTTAACAAGGATCACTGTACTAATCTCACAGTCTGAAGAATACATACAGATACCACATAAGGTTATAACAGTAGCTTTATAAGAATCAACAGGGTAATAATACATACATACAATATACTCAGAACACAGCAATACTACAACAACCAACAAGTCCTCAACCGTCTTAGGTTATATACCCGGGTATATATATAGATATATAGCAAGAGTCCAGTGCACAATACCTCCAGGCAACAGAAGAGATGCAGGGGCCCCTGTGGATGACTGTGGATCCTCGGATTCTTCCAGGAGATGACAGACAGCCGATCAGGAGATGATGATGATGGTGAGATTCTTCACAAGCAGCAAACAGGGCGACGGTGACGGCAGTAGATGCAGGCCTGACTACCCTAACACTGAGTCCTTAACCTGCCAGCTAAACTACTAGTGCCACCGGGCCTCTAACTAGCTAGTTGGCCTTCGGAAGCCTAACCTATCACTGCCCTGAACTATATATATATATGGATCCCTAACTACGGTTACTAGCTAGGTCCTGTGAGTATATAGGGGGTAACACATACCTAACTATATACTGTGAAGTAAATAGGAACAAGTGGCTCTTAGACTCCCCCAGACATAACATGTCTGTCTCAGCAGCTCTGCTCACATCTCTCCCCCCAGCAGCTCTGCCTCACATGTGTCTGACTCACTGTATTTACAAAACAAAACTTGCACTAAATGCCTGGGGTCTCTGAAGCCAAACTGCAGGGGCAAAGAAGCCAGATACATTATATACTAGTAGAAATGGCAGTTCCCTACACTCTCCCTCTGGTGAAATCTTTACGTCACGTCAAAGACATACAAAGTCATAGTATACAGTCAATATTACCAATGACAATATCAATATGGTTGCTTTTGCATTTACAGAGTCACAACAGGTTAATAGGTATACATGCCAGCAGGAGCGAAAATTGGTAACATATTGACCAAAGTGGACACTGCACCCACCCAAGCATGGTATAAATGAGGCTGAGTAGTAAATCTGGGGTCCCCCAAACTATCATATGTCAGCATAGGTGGAGGGTGTCTAATTCTCTCTCCTCTCCGTACCTCTCTCTGAGGTAAACTAGCATGTCCAGGCCCTAAACTAGGGTTGTCTGCCATGGGAAGGGATGGTGCTGGTGGCGTAGGAGAGCTAGATCCCTGCTCATCTGTAGACACAGATCTAGGTACGAATTCTGGAGTTTGAGGGTTCATAGGTCTCCCTGAAGGAGAAGATACTGATGATCTAGGAACTTCAGGAGCCACAGTCCAATCACTCTCAGGAGTTTCAGGAAGGTCAGGTGGAATATCGGCTAAGGACTGTGGAGAATCGCAGGCCGAGCCATCATTGGAGATATCCATACCATCAATCTGAGGTACAGGCAACAAATGATTTCTATGCCAAGTCCTGATCCTCCCGTCCCGTCCTTTTATCTTGTAGACTGGTATTCCAGGCAACCGATCTACCACTGTAAAGAGTTCACTCCGCCATCGATCAGCCAGCTTATGTTTTGCAGATGCTCCCAAATTCCGTAGCAGAACATGGTCCCCAGGGTTCAATTCTCGGTATCTTACTCGAAGATCAAATCTCCTTTTATTTCCTTCATTCACTTTGGCCGCATTTTCCTCAGCCAGCTGATAAGCACTCTTAAGCGTTTCTTTCAAACATGCCACGTATCGGTAATGATCTCGATGACTGATACCATCGGTAGAGACTCCCAACAAGATGTCAATAGGTAGCCTAGGCTCTCTTCCAAACATCAGAAAGTATGGTGAATATCCTGTGCTCTCGTGCCTTGTACTATTATAGGCATGCACCATAGCCTCCACTTTTCGACTCCAGGATCGCTTATCCTCAATTCGTAAGGTACCAAGCATATCAAGTAAAGTCCTGTTAAATCTTTCAGGAAGGGCATCTCCCTCTGGATGGTAAGGCGTCGTCCGACTTTTGCGGATGTTCAACAACTGAAGTAACTCTTTGATCAGGTTACTCTCAAAATCACGGCCTTGATCAGAATGCAACCGGTGTGGTAAGCCATAATGGATAAAATACTTTTCCCAAAGCACTCTTGCAACAGTGACTGCTTTTTGATCCTTAGTCGGAAAGGCTTGAGCATATCGTGTGAAGTGATCAGTCACCACCAATACATTTCCAAATCCTCTGGAGTCGTTGTCAATACAAAGGAAGTCTATGCAGACAAGATCCATGGGGCCCGAACTCTTCAAGTGTCCCATGAAGGCCGCTCGAACCGGGACAGTCTTCCTCTGCAAACATCTGCGACAGCACCTACACAGACGAGTCACGGTATCTCTCATTTTGGGCCAGTAGAATCGGTCTTGTATTAGGCCATAAGTCTTCTCAGGTCCCAAATGACCATGATAATCATGCAGACTTCGGAAAATCATCTTCTGAAAGCAGCTTGGAATAACTAGTTGGCGCCTTCCAGGGTGATCATGATACAGCACCACACGATAAAGTAGGCCATTGTCTATTTCAAACTTCTCCCAATCTCGTAGAAGTTGACTGCATTCAGAGGGTAGGGATGTCTTTAACATTTCTCTGTCTTGAGAACTCACTGCTTGATAAAGAGGTCCAATTAAAGGATCAGTCTTTTGACTCCAGATCATTCGCTTTGAAGATATAGAACAACTCTCAAAGGATCCTAAAGCGGCAGGGTAGGCAAACATGTCTGGTACAGCTTCGGGACCTCCCCCAATAGAGTCAATAAGCCGAGTTTCAGAAAAGGCTACTCGGTCTTCAACTACAGCAGCCATGGCACACAAAGCTCCTACTCCAGGACTTGGCACTTCTTCCCATTCATCCACTACTTCCGGACTAGGTAATCCAGGCCGTCTTGATAGAGCATCTGCCCCAATGTTCTTAGGCCCCGATTTATACTTGAGTGTGAATTGGTAGTTGGATAAAGCTGCCAACCAGCGATGTCCTGTAGCATCGAGTTTAGCGGTTGACAAAACGTATGTCAGTGGATTGTTGTCTGTTCTTACTTCAAACGTGGCTCCGTATAAATAGTCATGTAATTTATCAACAATGGCCCACTTGAGCGCCAAAAACTCCAATTTATGTACTGGATAATTTTTCTCGCTGGGAGAAAGACTTCGACTTATGAAAGCTATGGGCCGTAACCCGGCCGGGTATTCTTGGTGCAGCACGCCACCTAATCCTTCAAAGCTGGCATCTACATGTAGCACATATGGCTTCTGTGCATCAGCATAAGCCAGAACGGGAGCTTCTGTCAATTTCTTCTTCAACAACTTAAATGCTTCTTCACAATCCGCAGTCCACCTATCGCCAAAAAGGCTTTTGGAAGACCCTTTCTTCTTTCCCGGATCTCCTGCATCACTCTTCAACAGGTCGAGGAGGGCTCGAGCAATTTTTGAATATCCTTCCACAAATCGTCGATAGAATCCACAAAACCCCAAGAAAGATTGCAACTCCGTAATATTTTGCGGTCGGGGCCAATTCACCACAGCTTCAATCTTACCAGGATCGGTAGCAACTCCTTCAGCAGAAACAATATGACCTACATAAGTGACCGAAGATCTACAAAATTTGCATTTGTCAGCCGACAACTTCAGCCCCTCTTCTTTTAAGCGATGGAGTACTCTCATGAGTCGTTCTTCATGTTCTTCCAGCGTCTTTCCAAACACAATAATGTCATCAAGATATACAAGGCATTCCCGGGGCACTAAATCACCTAACACTCTTTCCATCAACCTTTGGAACGTTGCTGGCGCACCTTTTGTACCTTGCGGCATACGAGTGAACTGAAAGAAACCCAAGGGGCATATGAAAGCTGTCTTTTCCTGATCCTCAGGTGCCATTGGGACTTGATAGTATCCCGATCTTAGGTCCAGCACTGTGAACCAACAGTTTCCATTCAGAGCTTCCAGAGCTTCTTCAATTCTCGGCAGTGTATACTGATCAGGTAAGGTTCTCCGGTTCAGAGTTCTGTAATCCACACATAGGCGAATTGCTCCAGATTTTTTTCTTACCACCACAATAGGTGAGGCATAGGGGCTCTTACTGTCCCCAATGATCCCCTGACCTTTCATTTGCTGTAGAGTCTGTCTTAACTCATCAACATCCTTTGGAGCAACTCTCCGTGGTCGCTCCCGGAAGGGAGTAGAATCGGTCAATCGGAAAGTGTGTTGAGCACTTTTAGCACAACCTACATCCATATCATCCATGGAGAACACTTCCGATAATTCAGACAACTTCTGTGTCAGTCGCTGATTCCAGGCCTCTGGTAAATGTGGATCACTCAAGTCAAGATTGAGATTAGGGATTGCATCTCGGATTTGAATCCTGCACACTTCAGCGTATGGATTTACTCCAAGCACAGGGTAGCAGTGGGCCACATTCTGGTATGGTCCAATTACAATCGGATGCGGTGAACAGTTCCTCACTGTCACACAAGTAGATAACTCCACTTTATTTCTCCAGTCCTTTCTCTCTGGGATCACCATCCAGCCATTCTGGTTAATCATTTCTTCAGGGGTTTCCATAAGGATATAACTCCCCCCTTCAAGCAAATCGGGAGCAATGCTGGAGGCTACTCTCAGAATTCTCTCCCCGCCGGCAGGAACTTCCACGGTTCTCTCACCGATATGATATACCATTCCATGTCGATAGCCAGTAGACAGGGCATCACAGAGTTCTCTAAGATCAGAAGATATATTCACCGGCTGAGCTGCAGGGTTCCAATCTCTTCCAAGAAACTTCTGAAAAGCATAATGCACTGCGGGACAATTAGTGCCAAGTATCACAGGAGCTGCACAAGAATCCCCTGTATCAGGGCAGACAAGAGCCGTAATCTTCATGGGAGCGACACTCTGATCTTCTAATTCAGGGACAGCTATAACTACTTGTAGGCTGCCATCTACAGGATATGATCCTGAATTAAGCCCCCACAATTTCATTTGTCCTGTAGACTGAAGAGGTATATCCCTCAGATACTTTTGGTAGAACGAGCGATAAATCAGGGTCACTTGAGATCCTGTATCAAACAGGGCAGGAGCGGCATGACCATTGACAGTGACTTTGACAACGGACCTGGAGCCCGCGATAGCGCCTCTGGTATTTACTCGGCCCGCCTTCCTTTGGTGTCTTTGATTCTGAATAGAGAAGACAGCACTGTGTCCCAATCCCTCACTGTCCTCCGTACACTGTCTGGCAGTATGGCCCGTCTGACCACATTTATAACAGGTTCTAGCATCCTTCCTCCATTGAGTGGCAGTGGGTGGAGTGGCGGACTGTCTAAGTTCTGACCGCTCCGCTGGTTTGTCCTTGTTTGAATTAGGAACAACATCTTCTTTAGAGATGCTTTTCGCTTTCTTAGGGGTACTAAAACTAATGTCAGCTTCTTGTTTCTTCACTAACTTCATTAAGTCAGGAAATGGAAGGACTCTATCAGATAGTAAGACCTTGAGTACTTGAGCAAGAGGATGATGAGGTTGTAACCCTCTCACCAACTGACTGGTTCTCATAGCGTCTACCTCTGAAGTAGATATAGCTGCGTGGTACACCAGACGTGAAAGAAGTAGCTGTAAACGGTTAATAAAAGTAGAGACATTTTCCCCTTCTTTTTGACGAACCATTCGGTAATCAGCAACCATCTGGGCAAGGTCATAGTATGGCTCAAAGTGATCAGACAGTACTTGTATATAGTCCAATGCACTCACTCCTTCATGAGAGTCTCTGTACAAGCGGATCAATTCTGCAGCAGGAGACCGCAAACTTTCACTGATACGCTGCCGCTTGCCTTCTTCAGAGCAAGACCATTCCTTCAGGCATTGGAGAGTATGTTCTTTCCATATCTCAAAGTTTTCCTCCCCTTGTGGTACTGGGACATTACCAGAGAATACCTTTAGTTTCTTGTAGTGAGTGGCCTGCAGGCCCTGAGCTAACATTTCAGTCAGCCTGGCTAAAGTGCTAATAGCACTGTCACTAGAGGAACTGCTAGCGACGGCCATACTGGGGGGGGTAACTGGCTGAGCGGGGTTCTTCCTTTACCTGAACCAGGGGAGGAACAGGAGGTCGGTAATCCCATGTAGTAGCTAGTGGGAGGTTCCCCTCTGAGCTATATCGCTTCTCCATATCAATGACTATTCCCACTTCTAAATCTCAGCAGTGCCTCCAAATGTAGCCCTATTTGGGGGGGGGTATGAGTATTATCCCTCCCGCAACAGACTCTGGCGCTGACCTGTGTGTATAATGGGACCTGAAGCCTTCGCTGAAGGGAAGAGTGGGAACATATATGAAATATATCAGTGCCTCCACCCAGGATAGAGCCTCTGTATTACAGGGAGGATCTCGTCCTGGGACTTACCCATGAGGTACAGTTAGTAGCCTTAACAAGGATCACTGTACTAATCTCACAGTCTGAAGAATACATACAGATACCACATAAGGTTATAACAGTAGCTTTATAAGAATCAACAGGGTAATAATACATACATACAATATACTCAGAACACAGCAATACTACAACAACCAACAAGTCCTCAACCGTCTTAGGTTATATACCCGGGTATATATATAGATATATAGCAAGAGTCCAGTGCACAATACCTCCAGGCAACAGAAGAGATGCAGGGGCCCCTGTGGATGACTGTGGATCCTCGGATTCTTCCAGGAGATGACAGACAGCCGATCAGGAGATGATGATGATGGTGAGATTCTTCACAGGCAGCAAACAGGGCGACGGTGACGGCAGTAGATGCAGGCCTGACTACCCTAACACTGAGTCCTTAACCTGCCAGCTAAACTACTAGTGCCACCGGGCCTCTAACTAGCTAGTTGGCCTTCGGAAGCCTAACCTATCACTGCCCTGAACTATATATATATATGGATCCCTAACTACGGTTACTAGCTAGGTCCTGTGAGTATATAGGGGGTAACACATACCTAACTATATACTGTGAAGTAAATAGGAACAAGTGGCTCTTAGACTCCCCCAGACATAACATGTCTGTCTCAGCAGCTCTGCTCACATCTCTCCCCCCAGCAGCTCTGCCTCACATGTGTCTGACTCACTGTATTTACAAAACAAAACTTGCACTAAATGCCTGGGGTCTCTGAAGCCAAACTGCAGGGGCAAAGAAGCCAGATACATTATATACTAGTAGAAATGGCAGTTCCCTACACTTACTTTTGTTTATTTACTTTTATATCTGATCTAGGGAAAGGGGGGTGATTTGAACTTTTGTGTTTTTTTTTATTTTTACATACTTTTAAAAACTTTTTTTTTTCTACTTTTACTTGTATGATCAGACTCCCTAGGGACCTTGAAACCTAGGGAGTCTGATCGATCATACTATTCACTGCGATACTACTATATCGCAGTGAATAGCAAAATGCCGTCACTGCTATTAATAGCTATACTGTAATGACAGGCCTGGGAGCCTTCAATAGGCTCCCGGCTGTCATGGCAACCAAGCGCCGCCCTCCGATGACGTTCTGGAGGGCGGCGATGAGGTAAAAATGGCGGCTCCGCAATTTAGACGCCGCGGTCGCGTTTGACCGCGGCATCTAAAGGGTTAACAGCCGCGATCGGTGCAGGCACCGATCGCTGCTGTTAGCTGCGGGTCCTGGCTGTAGTATACAGCCGGCGCCCGCGGTGTATGGAGAGCGCTCAGCTCCTGAGCACTCTCCATACATCGTCATGCGACTCAGGACGTACTATTACGCCCTGGGTCGTTAAGGGGTTAAAGAAATATCAACGTTTGTAAATAAAGAAAAATCCCACAAGAATGTAAATAAAATACATGTTTATTAATACTCAATAAAAACAAGAATGAGCATAATGACATACAAATAGTATAGAAAATGTAAAATTGGGGAAGAGACTAGCAAATGTCTCAGGACTGGACAAGCCAGGAACCAAATACGTGGTAAGTGGGATGGCAAACAAAGGGATTAGTCAAAGTATACAATATAGTCAAGCTGATAAATGTAAACCGTTTGGTGTCTAAAGGGTTAACAGCAGGCACCAATCGATGCTGATAGCGGATGGTCCTGGCTGTATTACACAGCCGGCATCCATCCTGTATGGAGAGAGCTCAGCTCCTGAACTCTCTCCATACACCCCTTCACACCCAATCACGTACATGTACGTGATTTAGGGTTAAGGGATTAATGTTACAAATAGACATAATAGTAGACCATACCAAACCAGTACCACGCACATCTGACACGCATTTCACCTGGGGATAGGCACTGTGCACATCACTTATTGTTTGTAACCTATCCCCAGGAGAAACGCGCAACAGATGTGCAAGGTAGTGGTTTGGTATGATCTACTATTATGTCTGTTTGTAACATTAATGTATGTCTCTAGCTGTTATTTGTGCTGTTTGCATTCATTCATTGCACTGTGCACATCATTTATTGTTTGTAGCCTATTTGTAGTACAGCTTACATTTATCAGCTTGACTATGTTGTATACTTTGACTAATCCCTTTGTTTGCCATCCCACTTACCAAGTATTTGTTTGCTGGCTTGTCCAGTCCTGAGACTTTTACTAGTCTCTTCCCCCATTTTACATTTTCTATACTATTTGTATGTAATTATGCTCATTCTTGTTTGTATTGAGTATTAATAAATATGTATTTTATTTACATTCTTGTGGGATTTTTTCTTTATTTCCAAACGTTTATATCAAATGTCACTATTTGCATTATTTGCCTGTTTATGTGATTTAAAGAAATATCAGCAAAAGCGGTTTCAAATTCTCATAGTGAAAAAGGTTTAGAGAGTACTTCTTTTGGGGGTAAGAAAGTATAGGCAGATCAAGGTTCTGGAGAAATTCAGATATGCAGTTTTCTTTATTAGCTTTTCTTTCACGAGATTTGCTGCTAATGTAGTTTGTTTAAAGACTCATAATAAAGTCATCAAAGCCGGTGATAAGGGAGGAAATATGGTTCTTTGGAAAGCAGAAAACAATGTAGCTGAGGTGATGTGCCAGCTCACCTCTGGATGCTATAAGCTTGATTATAACCCTCTGAATACTCCTCCTGGCATTAAATGATGGTGTAGTTAATAAACAAGAATATTTGAAATGGTCTTGTCCTAGGACATCAACCTTATATCTATTACCAAAGATTCATAAAGATGCAAAAAAAACCCAGGCAGACCAATTGGGCCAATATGTGGACAAAAAATTACAACCATTTGTGAGGGGTTTATCTTCCTTTGTTTTATTCTCTGGTGATGTGTTGAGGAAACTAAGGACCCTAACTGTTCTGCATGTCTGCTTGTTGGTAGGAATCAACATGGAATCTTGTAGACATTGATTCCACCACCAGCAGGGACAGATGGCAGCCTTTTATTTGGAGGAAAGAGGTCCAGATCGGGCATCACAAAAATGAACTTATGATTGAGATGTTGTAGTGTATCCTTTATCATAATTACATTTCTTTTGATGAGCCCCACTACCTCCAGGTTCACAGAACTGCAATGGCTGTATGCCTGCCTGTACCTGGTAGGCATAGTATACCACAGCCAGTGGTACAAGCACTAAATGTATGAGCTTGACTGGGAAGAAAGAAGGGAACATCAGAATCCATGTCATTCAATGTCATTTTAAAAATCTCCAAAATTTGCATTCATTTTGACATCAGCCTCAAACAAACTAGCATTTTGCAATGGACTAGTCGATTTGATCTCTCGGACCACTGATGCTCCCCCCAGTGAACAAGCCTACACTAGTCACCAGTTTACTGATGTTCCTATGATCTCAATCATAAATTCATTTTTGTGATGCCCGATCTGGACCTCTTTCCTCCAAATAAGAGGCTGCCCTCTGTCCCTGCTGGTGGGGAATCGACATCCACAAGATTCCATGTTGATTCCTACCAACAAGCAGACATGCAGATCAGTTAGGGTCTTTAGTTTCCTCAACACATCACCAGAGAACAAAACAAAGGAAGACAAACCCCTCACAAATGGTTGTAATTTTTTGTTCACATATTGGCCCAATTTGTCAGTCAGACCACCATCCCCCCACAAAATCGGTCTGCCTGGGTTTTTTTGCATTTTCATGAGTCTTTGGTAAGATATAGGATTGATGTCCTAGGACAAGACACTTTCAAGTATTCTTGTTTATTAACACCATCATTTAATGCCAGGAGGAGTATTCAGAGGGTTATAATCAAGCCTATAGCATCCAGAGCTGAACTGATACATCACCTCATCTAGATTGTTTTTCACCTTCCAAAGAATCATATTTCCTCCCATATCACCCGCTTTTATGACTTTATTATGACTCTTTAAACAAACTACAAAGGCAACTAGTCTTGTGAAAGAAAATCTAATAGAGAAAGCTTCATATCTGAATTTCTCCAGAACCTTGATCTGCCTATACTTTCTTATCCCTCAAGATCTTCCCCACTTCGCTTAGAAGAGTCTGTGACTGAGCTCCTCCCTGTTTGTTTAAATAAAGGACGGTCGTCATATTGTCCGATCTTACATGGACTGCCTTGTCCTTCAACGGGTCGGCAAAGTGAAGCAGTGCCAGTCGTACTGCTCGGTAGCAGAAACCACAAAGACCCCATTATAGTCTATGGCAGGGGTCGGCAACCCCCGGCACGCGTGCCGAGAGTGGCACGCGAGGCTTATTTCTCTGGCACGGCAGCGGAGTCCTCACCCAGCAGTTTCAATCAGACCAAACACGGCCGAAACGAAACTGCTATTATTATACTGTGGGGTCTCTTCAGACCCCTGAGTATAATAAGCGGAGTTCCCGGGGAGGTGATCAAACATAAAAAACAATGTTAACTCACCTTTCCTGGATCCGCAGCCGCCCTGTGCTCTCCGGGCGCTTCTGCCTGATGTAAGAGACTGCTGACAGGGCCTCAGGGGTCACCTCCGACGTCATTACGCATAATGACGCGACGTGACTTCTGAGACCCAATCAGCGGTCGCTGACGTCAGGGAGAAGCGCCCACACAGCGGCTGCGGAGGGCAGGAAAAAATAAGTATGGGTGCGTTCACATATATCCGGCGCAGCTATCAGTTTCCCTCCAGCGTGGTGCACAAGAGGCATCAGTTCTGGCGCCTTATCTGTGCCTCAGTCAGATGGAAAAACGCTACCTGCAGTGTTTTTTCATCCGGCTTCCTTAAAATTTCATTAGGGCTGGATGCCGACGGGTGCCTCCTGAAGATGGATGTGGCAGCACTCGGCTTCTGCACAGTCTATGTACAGTAGTAAAGCCCGGTAATTGCCGGCTTCACTACTGTACCTGAGTGAATTGCTCAGGATTGGTGAAAGCTATAAAGAAACACTTGGATTCATTTTAAAGATGAGAATCTCATCTTTAAAATGATACCAAGATCATCATGATCGTCCTTAAACATCCTGAGCGATTCGCTAGTGAAAACAATGTTCGGCATTGAAATCCCAATGCAGATCTCAATTCCCGACATTGTTTTAACAGTGAATCTCTCTGAATCTGTAAGGTCTATCATGGCGACTGTGGTATCTTTTTAAAGATGAGATTCTCATATTTAAAATGAATCCAGTTGCATCTTTGTGGCCATAACAGATTCTTAGAAATGGGGCTTTAAAAGTGTCCCCCCCCTCCTGCCTCAGGCAGCATCTTAGAGCTAAGGAAGGAGGGGGAGGAGGAGCTGCAGACTACAGAGACAATGATAAATCATCATTGTCTGTGCATAAGCTGCAGATGACCCCGGGGGGGGGGGGTAGCATGGACTTCTGTCCATGTTATCCCCTCTCCTATCAATCAGAGAGCATACTATACTTCTGCTCTCTGATTGTCACATTGAGGGATAATGTAACACCCCTCTGAGCCTAATCACATGACCAGGAAGTTTATTGGCGCTGTGACCATCCTCCAGGTCGCAGTGCCAAAAGTGTCGCACCAAACACTTACACAACACATGCACAAAGTCACCAATAAAGTTTACATTTTTTCACTGTCCCTGTCCTGTCCATACCTGATCTTTATAGAGTAAAATACGCTGCCCGCCTCTCTAGTTATATCCGTTACACGCTAAAATAATAGCAATAGCGATTATCACTAGCGATGAACACAATTTTTATAGGGGGATAGAAAATTCTATTATTTAAGCTCCTATTTAATTTGCATGCACAGGGTTAAACTGGGGACAGATGGATGGGGACATTAACTGTGGGGATAGCTGGGGGGGGGCATTATAGTGTAAGACACCACTAGGGAGGCATTATATTGTATTAGGGCCTCTAATGGGACATTATAATTTGTGCAAGTCGGGTATTCCTAAGTGGTGGCGATGGGGGGGCCCACCTATGAAACCATTGTACTGAACCCACCAATGTGTTAAAACAGCCCTGCTAAGGAGCATATTGAGGAGGAACAATAATGGGAGCACTAATGTCAGTACCCACCATATAATGTTCCTTAATGCCCCCCTACAGTATAATGCCACATTAGGGTGGGTTCACACCTGCGCTTCAGTCCGTCTGTTGCCAATCCGAGTGAAAATCTTGGCGAACGGGATTGGCATCGGATACAGACAGGTCAGCGACGCATTGGTTAAAAACACATTCATTTGAATGGGTTTTTAAAGCAATGCGAGGGTGTCCGATTGCACCCTCTGCGCTGCGAATCCTTTTTTTTTCGTCGGAAACAAAGTCGGACAGGCAGGACTTCGTGTCCGACGAAAAAAAACAGCTTCGCACCGCAGAGGGTGCAATCGGACACCCTCGCATTGCTTTAAAAACCCATTCAAATGAATGGGTTTTTAACCAATGCGTCGCTGACTTGTCTGTATCCGATGCCAATCCCGTTCGCTGAGATTTTCACTCGGATTGGCAACGGACGGACTGAAGCGCAGGTGTAAACCCACCCTTAGTTGCCCCCCACACTATGTAATGTCATGTTAGTGCCCCCTACACAGTATAATGCCACTTTAGTGCCCCCTGCACAGTATAATGCTATGTTAGTCACCCCACACAGTGTAATGCCACGTTAGTCACCCGCGATCTAATCCTTATTTTTCTTGTTTAAACCTGGGGTGCGTCTTATAGTCAGATGTGTCTTATTGTCCAAAAAATACCATAAATAGTGGACGTGTTCAGCTTAGACCTTTACTTGATGGTGGATCCCGGTTAATGGAAATTTACTAAAAGTAGTTGAGTACCCTTACTCTATTTGCCTCGGAAGCCCATCATGCCTTGTGGACCATCTTGGTAAAAACTGATAGTAAAAACTGATGACAACTTATGACAACTGATGGTTTTGGAGTAGAAATTTATTAAAAAAAAGCCTCATGACAACTGATGCATCAGTTTTGGCATCAGTTGTAATGACTAAGGGACAAAAAACTGATGCTGATGCAACTGGCATATGTGAACCTACCCTAACATTGTTTTTTATGTTAGTCACCTCTCTTGGACCTCCGCTTATTATACTCTGGGGTCTGAAGAGACCCCACAGGATAATAATAGCTAGTGAGTGGTGACAATTGGAATATTATAAAAGTTAGAATATTATACCGTGTGCAGGGGCCACTATGGAGGATAATACTGTGTGCAGGGGCCACTATGGAGGATAATACTGTGTGCAGGGGCCACTATGGAGGATAATACTGTGTGCAGGGGCCACTATGGAGGATAATACTGTGTGCAGGGGCCACTATGGAGGATAATACTGTGTGCATGGGCCGCTATGGGGCATAATACCGTGTGCAGGGGCCACTATGGGGCATAATACCATGTGCAGGGGCCGCTATGGGGCATAATACCGTGTACAGGGGACGTTATAGGACATAATACCGTGTGCAGGGGCCGCTATGGGACATAATACTGTGTACAGGGGCTGCTATGTGACATAATACCATGTGCAGGGGTCGTCAGACTTACAATTATTGACCGGCACTCCGAGTACCTCAACTTTGATTTTTTTAATCGAAATCGGCACGCCGAACAAAAAAGGTTGCCTACCCCTGGTCTATGGGGTCCGCGTGGTTTTAGGTAAACCACTTATTATGTGTATAGCTTTCTGTTCGGGGGGCTCCTCAAGTGGACTCCACGAACGGAAACCCAAACGCAGATGTGAACCAGCCCTTATACATCTTTTAAATAGAATTGACATGCCAAGTCACAAGTTATAAGTACAAGAAGTGTGATTAATGGTAATTATCTTAAAACCAGGAACAAAGAACATGGGACATCATAGCTCTCCAACTTGTTTAGTTTACTCATGGCAGGGATGATAGTCTATGTTAGAGTACTTTTGGGGGGCGGGGAATACGTTCCTCACAACCCATTGATGAGGCTGGGCTGTGAGGAACACACTTCTGACAGTGGGGGGAGATGGGTGCCGAAATTAACGGCACATATATCTCCACCACTGGGGCACATACCGGGAAAGCCGACAGTGCGCTGAATTCAGAACACTGTCGGCTTTCTAGCAGTATATAAAACCGCACATTCATGAGGACATCAAAGTCCATCTTTAAAGCCTCACAATACAGAAAAGCTGCTTTTTTGTTGCAGATTTTGCTGTGTTTTTTTGAATCAAAGTCAAGAATGGATTGAAAAGCAATGGAAAATATAAAGAAAGCTCTTATACTTATCCCTTTTGTTAAATAAACTCCAGGCTTTGGCTAAAAAAATGCAGCTAAATCTGAAACAAAAAAGCAGCTTTTCTGCAACATGAGGTCTTAGCCTAAGGCTAAAGGCCCCACGTAGCGGGCTGCAGCCAAAAAGCAATGCGGGAAAAACCACGGCAGAAACGCATCACGTTTTTTTTGCAGCGCTTTTCACAGAAGGTCTGCAGAGTTTTGGAAATCGCAGAATTTCCAGTGCAGGTATTTTTCTGCAATGTGTGGACGGGATTCACTTGAATCCCATCCACTCTGCAGGGACTGTAAAACACCATGCGTGACTAAAGGCAGGAAATGCTTGTTATATGAATGAATAAACATAACTGAGTACCTTTATGCAGGGGTGGATTGGGACCTGAAAGTGACCCTGGGAAAAAATTTAAAAGTGGTCCAATTTTATAGGCGGGCTCAGTGCAAGTAGGCGGAGTCAATACAAGTAGGCAGGGCCAACACAAGTACCTCTTCCATGTACAGCAGTCTTGTGTAAAGTAATTTTGCACAGGATAGCTTTACAAGGAGGGAGAGACAGCAGTCCTAGGTAAGTTACCATGTCAGATTGAAACTGTAACTTACACAGGACTGCTCCCTCTCATTCCATGTAAAGCAGACATTTCTGTTACACAGGACTGTCTGCTTTATATGTAAAGGCAGCAGTCCTATATAAGTAAAGTTAAAAGCAGTAGGTTGAGGGTGGCCATTAAACTGTAGGTGCAGAAGCAGCTGCCATCACACTCACAGTCCACTAACTCACTCCTCAATTAAGAAGCTCTCAGGTTTTGGACAAACTCTGTAGGGGCTGGGACAGGTGTAACATGAAAAAAGAAAAACACATTCCCTAGCCTCTGGTGTCCGCTGATGTAGCCTGTTCGATCGCACACTGTGCTTCAGTCCTCAAAACCCATCCACCCCTAGTGACCGCTGAGGCCAATCAGCAGCCTCAGCATTCGATGTAAAGGGATTGGTGACATACTGTATGTCAGTGACACCACTGGTCCCTCTCCAGCGACCACCTAATTGGCCTTAGTTGTCACGTGGGGTGCAGGGAAAATGAGGCATGGTGTGTGACTGAACGGGCTGCGGTATCAAGTAAGTAAGTTGGGGTAAGTTGGGGACATGTCAGTGTTTTTATTTCTTAATGTTACTCCTCTTTAAGAATAATGTCCCAAAGTGCACACAGTATAATGTCCCATAGAGGCCCCTGCAAACAGTATAATGTCTCAAAGTGGCCCCTTCACACAGTATAATGTCCCATAGTGGCCCCTCCACACACTATAATGCCATATTATGGTCCCTCCACACAGTAAAATGTCCCTCCACACACTATAATGTCCTGTATTGCCCCATTTGGTTGTCTTTATAAAGTTCCCAAAATTTCGGGCTTTCACCTAAAATTTTTGGGGGTTTGCCACCCATAAACCATTAGTATACCCTGGGGTCTCTTCACACTTCAGAGAATAATGATTGGAGGCCCCAGGTAGGTGATTAAACATAATAAACAGTGTTACTCACCTCTTCTGGCTCCGGAACCCACCTTTCGGCACTTTCTTGTCTTTGAGATGTCATGAATGATGCCAGCGTAACATCACTTGGGTCATGCAGGCATCATTTTGCGACATGACGCTGACATGACTGTTGAGGCCCAATCACAGGCTTCGGCAGTCTCTGATGTCATTCATGGCATCTTTAAGGCCAGAAGAAGCTGCAAGACACGCATTGGAGCCCAGAAAAGGTGAGTAACACTGTTTATTATGTTTGTCACCTCCCCTGCGCCGCAGCATATTATACTCAGAGTATAATAGCAGTTTTGGTTAAGAAACCGCTGGGAAAACCTCCCGCGATGATTCTCGCAAGATTCGTCCAACACATACTCTTAGTGCTGCCTCAGAAGCCTCCTCTCTGAAGTTATAGAGAGAGGGCCACTGGGCTGCACCCTGCAACAATAGTCAGGGTGAGGGTGGGGCCTTGGGCCACTAGCTTGCTGGCCCAGCTGTCCATATTACAGTTGGCCCACCGTAAATTTTCCTGGTGATATACACACGTGGACAAAATTGTTGGTACCCCTCGTTTAATGAAAGAAAAACCCACAATGGTCACAGAAATAATTAGAATCTGACTAAAGTAATAATATATAAAAATTCTATGAAAATGAACAAATGAAAGTCAGACATTGCTTTTCAACCATGCTTCAACAGAATTTTTAAAAAAAGAAAACTCATGAAACAGGCCTGGACAGAACTGATGGTACCCTTAACTTAATATTTTGTTGTACAACCTTTTGAGGTAATCACTGCAATCAAACGATTCCTGTAACTGTCAATGAGACTTCTGCACCTCCTAACAGGTATTTTGGCCCACTCCTCAAAAGCAAACTGCTCCAGTTGTCTTGGGTTTGAAGGGTAACTTTTCCAGACGGCATGTTTCAGCTCGTTCCAAAGATGCTCAATAGGATTTAGGTCAGGGCTCATAGAAGACCACTTCAGAATAGTCCAATGTTTTCCTCTTAGCCATTCTCGGGTGTTTTTAACTGTGTGTTTTGGGTCATTATCCTGTTGCAAGACCCATGACCTGCGACTGAGACCAAGCTTTCTGACACTGGGCAGCACATTTCTCTCTAGAATCCCTTGATAATCTTGAGATTTCATTGTACCCTGCACAGATTCAAGACGCCCTGTGCCAGAAGTAGCAAAGCAGCACCAGAACATAACAGAGCCTCCTCCGTGTTTCACATTCAAGTTATTTATGTGACCATTGTAGGTTTTTCTTTCATTAACTGAGGGGTACCAACTATTTTGTCCACGTCTGTACGTGGCCAATAAGTCCCTGTTCTCCACTGTCAGAAAGGCGAGCCTTACAGCCTAGTGTCATAGCTGCTCTGTTATGAACTCCCTCTCTGACAGTACAAGGCTATGGAAGAGTACTGTCTGGGGGAGTTCCTCAGCGCACTGCCAGCTTTTTAGCGGTATGTGATTAGGTCCTTTTTAATGCCCATCTGCCTTGTGTCCTTAATGATTTCCTCTGCAGTGACTTATAGCTGTGTCTCTCCACATTAATGTTGTATGCTTAGGTATGACTGTTCGCACTTGGTTTACTTTATAAAGTAATGTTTGTCTTCTTTTCATAGTAAGAAAGACAAAATCCTGTGTAGTCTAATCCTGCAGTTGTGTGTTGTTATTGCTATATATTCTTGGTAACTGGCGGACAATGATGAAGATGGAGGCTGATGTAAGAAAGATCTACACCTAGAGCAGCTCTATGAGGCTCAGGATCAGTGCTAAATTATAGCTCATGCAGTGGGAGTTGGTGTCACGGAGTGAGTAAGGTGGGGATGGTGGTGATAATAGTAGTTGCCTGCAAGGGAAACAATCACCATCACAGATATATATGTGTGCATCCTTACCTTTTTGACTGTTCAGAGATATTCCAAGATAAATGGCACAAGATGACCATCTTTGAAAAAAAACAATATAGTCTTACCTTGTCAGTCATTGTGAGTAAGGGAGGAGTTTTTATTTTTTTCAAAGATGGTCATCTAATGTCATTTCCTGGCAAATCTCAGAATATTTTTTTTTTTTTCCAAGATGGCGCTGCTGGAGTGGCAGCCTGTTTCAGTAGCTCTGAGTCTTTCTCTTATTTTTCTTTCTTTGTCTTGTTTTTTATCACTCTACTTAAGGGACTTTGCACTATGAAGAAACACACAAAGACTTGGAATTGGACCTTTGTGATACTTTTTTGTTTTATTTGTTTTGTTTTGCTTCAAATGGGAACTATTGTGTCTGCAGACAATTCTTTTGTCTACTCCAGAGAGAAACTTCTGCAGCTTAGAGTCACAGCAGGGCTGCACACTATTTGCCCAGACATCCCCCAGGAGCTCTGGAGAAGGAAAAGGAGGGGAGGGGGTGTAGAGTTGGAGTTCTGCAGAGGATTAAAAAGAGACGTTTCAGACCAGCTCTTCCCTCCATCATTATGGGCAATGTGAGATCTCTTGCAAACAAGATGGACGAACTAACAGCGCTCACCAGGCATCATCAGGAGTTTCGGGTGTGCAGCATACTACTTACAGAGACTTGGCTCACTGAAGTTACTCCTGACCCTCTGGTCTCCTTGGATGGTTTTAAACTCCTTCGGGCAGACAGGACAAGGGAGACTGGTAAGAGGAAAGGAGGAGGGCTGGCAATGTTTGTGAATGATAGATGGTGTAATCCTAGGCACATTGTGATTAAGGAGCAAACTTGCTGTAAGGACATTGAACTATTAGCTGTGAGCATGAGACCTTTCTATCTACCAAGGGAACTATCATATGTCATTGTGATAGCTGCATATGTCCCCCCCCCCCCTGTGAAAGCTGATGCTGCCTGCGAGGTCCTACAAGCCACGGTGAGCCAGCTGCAGTCACGACACCCCCAGGCCCTCCTTCTTGTGTCTGGTGACTTCAACCATGTCTCTCCATCATCCACACTGCCCAGTTTCACACAGTATGTAACCTGCCACACAAGAGACAACAAAACACTGGACTTGTTCTTTGCCAATGCAAGGGAGGCATATAACTCATCAGCCCTACCGCCCCTTGGAAGATCGGATCACAACCTAGTGCATCTCCGACCTGTGTACAAGCCACTTGTACCTAGAGAACAAGCTGTCACCCGCACAGTGAGGATATGGTCCGAGGAGAGTGATGAGGCTCTGAGGGATTGTCTTGACACAACCGCATGGGAAGTTCTAGAGGATTCTTATGGAGAAGATATAGAAGGACTCACACACTGCATAATGGACTACATTAATTTTTGTGTGGACAACACAGTACCCACAAAAGTGGTGAGGTGCTTCTCCAACAACAAACCATGGATTAACTCTGATATAAAAACACTACTTAAGGAGAAAAATATGGCTTTCAGGACAAGAGATAAGGAGGGGCTGAGGGAAGTACAAAAGGAGCTGAGGCATCAAATCAGGCAGGGAAAAGCCAGCTGTAAGGAAAAAATGGAAAAGCAAATGGAAAGAAAAGACATAAGGGGGGTCTGGGAGGGGCTTAAGTCAATTTCGGGTCATAAACAGTCTGTCTGCCAGATTGAGGCAGATGTTAATTGGCTTAATGAACTAAACCTATTCTTCAACAGATTTGATCACACACCAGCACCTACCACCCCAGCATGTCCTTCAGTTCCCCCCACCACAATGACTTCACCCCATGCGGTTACTTCCCAAGAGACCAGAAAATCCAGAAATCCGTCTTTATCTGACCACAGTCTGAACTTCACACGGGCCCAGGTGAGGAAGGAGATGAAAAAGATCAAGGCGAGGAAAGCCGCAGGGCCAGATGACATCAATGCAAGGCTAATTAAGACTTGTGGGGACCAGCTGTGTGGTATAATTACATATATGTATAATATGAGCCTGAGGCAGGAAATAGTCCCTGATTTATTGAAATCTTCTTGTGTGGTACCAGTTCCAAAGAAACCTCATCCTATGGACCTCAACGACTACAGACCTGTAGCTCTGACATTCCACTTGATGAAGATCTTAGAGAGATTGGTTCTCACACATCTCCGCCCTCTAGTGAGCCCCGCTATGGACCCTCTCCAGTTTGCTTATCGGCCGGGCATTGGGGTAGATGATGCCATCATCCACCTTCTGCACAGGGCTCTGTCTCACCTGGAGAAACCAGGGAACATGGTGAGAATAATGTTCTTTGATTTCTCCAGTGCTTTTAATACCATACAGCCGGAGTTACTGAGGGACAAGCTGGGCCTTGCTGGAGTGGACCGCCACCTCTCCAACTGGATCCTAGACTACCTCACAAATCAACCTCAATACGTGAGAGCCCGAGACTGTGTTTCAGATACCGTGATCTGTAATATGGGGGCACCCCAGGGTACGGTTCTCGCCCCTTTCCTCTTCACACTGTACACTGCAGATTTTAGTTGCAATGTATCTATCTGCTACCTACGGAAGTATTCTGACGACTCTGCAATAGTAGGTCTCATCACAGACGATGATGACAGGGAGTACAGAGAATTGAACCGGGATTTTGTGGACTGGTGCCAGCGGAACCACCTGAAGATTAACGCGGGGAAGACCAAGGAGATGGTGGTGGACCTCCGTAAATGCAGATGCCCTCCTAAACCAGTGGACATCCTGGGGACGGGCATCGAGATTGTGAACACATATAAGTACCTGGGTTTGCTCCTTAATAATAAGCTGGACTGGGCAGATCACATGGAGGTCCTGTACATGAAGGGCCACAGCAGGCTCTACCTGCTTAGGAAGCTGAGAGCCTTTGGAATCCGGGGGGCACTTCTTAGGACTTTCTTGAACTCGGTAGTGGCATCAGCCATCTTCTTTGGAGTGGCCTGCTGGGGGAGCAGTATATCAACCAGGGACAGAAATAAATTTGACAAGCTGATTAGAAGGGCCAGCTCTGTTCTGGGGAGCCCACTGGACCCAGTTCAGGTGGTGGGTGACAGAAGGATACTGTCTGTGGTGAGCTCCATGCGGAAGAAGAAGTCCCATCCCTTGCATGAGACTGTGATAGTGCTGGGCAGTACTGTCAGTGACCGACTGCTCCACCCTAAGTGTGAGAAGGAGCGCTATCGGATGTCTTTCCTCCCCACCGCGGTTAGGCTGTACAACCAACACCGACCTAAGCGGAGATCACTCCATACAGAGAACTGAAATATCTTTCTGCCTGTTAAATCCCCCCCTCCTCTGCTACTTCCTATCTGTCTGTCTACTATCAATGTAATGCCTCTCACCTTGGAACATTCCTGTACATGTTGTATTTGTATTTGTATCTGCTTATCTTTGCTGCTGTAACACACTGAATTTCCCCATTGTGGGACTATTAAAGGACTATTATTATTAATTGAAAAGGAAAGGATCGACACATCTGTATACATACATACAATACTCACTAAAGGTAATAGAACATAAATCACTGAACCATCTTCTCTCTCTGTCTATTTTGCTTCTACTAGCTGGTGACATCTCTCCAAACCCTGGCCCTCCTTTGTCAACTAAATTTTCCTCTATCTGCACACATAGAAGTCCCTCTAACCTCATCAATATTCACCATATTACCTCTCCTTATCTTTCTCCTGTCCCTTTTAACTGTTCTCTCTGGAACGCCCGCTCAGTGTGTAACAAACTAGAATATATTAATGACTTATTACATAGTAAATCTCTCAACCTGTTAGCCCTTACTGAAACCTGGATCCAGTAGTCTGATATGGCCTCCCCTGCAGTTCTGTCTCATGGTGGCGTACATTTCTCACATACTTCTAGGCCTGAAAACAGGCAGGGTGGAGGGGTAGGCATAACTCCTTGTGGTTTCTAAATTTACTAACACTTCTCTGCCCCTTTCTGATCATAACCTTCTGCCTCTTGCAATCAGTACTTTCTCTCCCTTACAGAACACACCTACCCATCATACATATAGGAATCTATGTGCTATTAACAACCATCAGACACTCTACAGTCCTCACCGTCCCTCATATCTTCACTCTCCTGTCCAAATCTGACCCCCAGTCACTATAACAAAACCCTTAAAAGTGCACTGGATGAGGCAGCTCCCCCTCCACTCGAAAACCTCGACACAGGAGGCAGAAACCCTGGGACATGCCACAGACGCATTTTCTCATTCATAAAATTGCATACTCATGCAGACTTCCTCCACTTCAAATTTATGCTCAAAACCTATAGCTCTGCCCTTCACCTTACCAAACAATCCTACTTCACTGCTCTCATCTCCTCTCTCTCCAGTAACTCTAAAATACTCTTTGAAACTTTTCACTCCTTACTTATTTCCAAGGTACAGGTGCCATTCACAGATCTCTGTGCAAAGGACCTGGCTACTTATTTCCATGACAAATTGATAAGATCCATCAGGAAATAATTGCCCAATACCCAGCTGGCTTTGATCCCCTCACCTACTATACTTCATCCTGTTCACTCTCATCCTTTGAACCAGTTACAGAAAAGGAAGTCTTCCAGCTCCCCTCTTCTTCTGGCCTTAGAACCTGCAGTAGTGACCCCTTCCCCTCACACCTTCTCCAGTCGCCTGCCATCACTACTTACCTTACTAAAATATTTAAACTCTCTCTCTTCTGGAATCTTTCCCTCTTTAAAACATGCTGTCATAACCCCGCAACTGAAGAGATCCCCCTTGACCCATCCTGTGCTGCTAACTATCGATCCATCTCTAACCTCCACTTCATCTCCAAAATCTTGGAACGCTCAGTCTATTCTTGTTTACTCCGCATTCTTTCCACTTGCTCTTTTCTTGACCCCTTACAGTCTGGCTTCAGCACTTTGCATTCTACTGAAACAGCCCTTACAAATGTCTCCAATGATCTCATAACTGCAGGGCCGTTTTAGACAAAGTGGGGCCCTGGGCAAAATTAAAAGCGGGGCCCCAAATGCTGATATGCAAACAACACCATCGTCTTGCAGTGGCAACCCCTATAATAACGCCTCCTTTCTGCCAACAAAAAAGTAATAACAAGCCCCATTTTACCACACACAATTCAAATAACCACCTTTGTACCGCCTAATAGATTTTTGCACGCAGTTATTATAGCGCCTCCTTATAAATAATAGTCCCTGCTTATAAATAATATTACACCTTTATCAGTAATAGCTCCCTTATAAATGATAAACAGTGCCCTGTATCAGTAATATCCCCCATTATCTGTAACAGTCACCCTGTAAAAATAATACTGCTCTCTTATAAATAATAGCCCCCTCATAAATAATAGTTATTCTTATAAAGAATAGTCCCCATTATCACTAATAGCCCCCTTTATAAATAAGCCCACTTAACAATTATACCCCCCTTATAAATAGTTCCCCTCTTATAAATAATAGCTCCTCCCTTATAATGGATGCCTTATACAGAGGGGAAAAAATATTTAGTCAGCCACCAATTGTGCAAGTTCTCCCACTTAAAAAGAAGGGAGAGGCCTGTAATTGACATCATAGGTAGACCTCAACTATGAGAGACAAAATGAGAAAACATACCTAGAAAATCACATTGTCTGATTTTTTAAGAATTTATTTGCAAATTGTGGTGGAAAATAAGTATTTGGTCACCTACAAACATGCAAGATTTCTGGCTCTCACAGACCGCTAACTTCTTCTTTAAGAGGCTCCTCTGTCCTCCACTCATTACCTGTAGTAATGGCACCTGTTTGACATTGTTATCAGTATAAAAGACACCTGTCCACAACCTCAAACAGTAACACTCCAAACTCCACTATGGTGAAGACCAAAGAGTTGTGGAAGGACACCAGAAACAAAATTGTAGACCTGCACCAGGCTGGGAAGACTGAATCTGCAATAGACAAGCAGCTTGGTGTGAAGAAATCAACTGTGGCAGCAATAATCAGAAAATGGAAGACATACAAGACCACTGATAATCTCCCTCGATCAGGGGCTCCATGCAAGATCTCACCCCGTGAGGTCAAAATGATCACAAGAACGGTGAGCAAAAATCCCGGAACCAAACGGGGGGACCTAGTGAATGACCTGCAGAAAGCTGGAACTAACGTAACAAAGGCTACTGTCAGTAACACACTACGCCTCCAGAGACTCAGATCCTGCAGTGCCAGATGTGTCCCCCTGCTTAAGCCAGTACATATCCGGGCCCGTCATGAAGTTTGCTAGAGAGCATTTGGATGTTCCAGAAGAGTAGTGGGAGAATGTCATATGGTCAGATGAAACCAAAGTAGAACTGTTTGGTAGAAACACAACTCGTCGTGTTTGGAGGAGAGTGAATGCTGAGTTGCATCCAAAGAACACCATACCTACTGTGAAGCATGGGGGTGGCAACATCATGCTTTGGGGCTGTTTCTCTGCAAAGTGACCAGGATGACTGATCCGTGTACATGAAAGAATGAATGGGGCCATGTATCGTGAGATTTTGAGTGCAAACCTCCTTCCATCAGCAAGGGGATTGAAGATGAAACGTGGCTGGGTCTTTCAGCATGACAATGATCCCAAGCACACTGCCAGGGAAATGAAGGAGTGGCTTCATAAGAAACATTTCAAAGTCCTGGAGTGGCCTAGCCAGTCTCCAGATCTCAACCCCATAGAAAACCTTTGGAGGGAGTTGAAAGTCCGTGTTGCCCAGCAACAGCCCCAAAACATCACTGCTCTAGAGGAGATCTGCATGGAATGGGCCAACATACCAGCAACAGTGTGTGCCAACCTTGTGAAGGCTTACAGAAAACGTTTGACCTCTGTCATTGCCAACAAAGGATATATAACAAAGTATTGAGATGAACTTTTGTTATTGACCAAATACTTATTTTCCACCATAATTTGCAAATAAATTCTTTAAAAATCAGACAATGTGATTTTCTGGATTTGTTTTCTCATTTTGTCTCTCATAGTTGAGGTCTACCTATGATGTCAATTACAGGCCTCTCTCATCTTTTTAAGTGGGAGAACTTGCAAAATTGGTGGCTGACTAAATACTTTTTTTTCCCCACTGTATATAATAATCCCCCCTTATAAATAATAGCCAGTCTTATAAATAATAGTTACCCCTTATAATAGACCCCTCATATTTAAGTTTCCCAATTATATACAGTAACCCACCCTTATATATAATAGTTCTCCGTTATACAGTGTTGGACTGAAGGGCCAAGCCCACTAGAGGAACTTGTTCTGGGGCCCCACCCAACAGCTTCCTGCTAATAACCTACACAATGGCTCCTTCAATGAAGTCTTACATATGCGGTGACCAGATGGAAGGTAACGCTGCAGTTGGGATTGCGGGGTGCAAACAGCGCAGACTTGTCACGGTCTCTGGGCACGAGGGCGCAGCGCTGGTGCTGTCCCACGTTACCACCACTGGTACCGGTGATGAGGGGGCTGCACAAATGTTGGTGGTGATTGTTCCCCCGGGGCGCTTCCCCTATACTGTGCCGACTGGTGGTGTTTGGGGCGCCCTGATGTTGTCGGTGCAGAGTCAGACACAGAAACGGTTGTAAAGTTGAACTTTTACTTCCATGGGTGTGGAGACACAAATGCTTAAACAGTTTCTTCAATACAAAAAACGGGGTACGCCTGGTGACACAGCAAAGTCCTGGGGTGCAGGGTAGACTTGATGAAAGGTGTTCCTAGCCCCTTATACTTCAGTGTTACAGCCCTAAGGTGCGTCTGGGCTCCTATTTGGCTCATAGGAGGATGCCCACCATGATACTAGCACACAATATTCCCCACTCACGTTATGTGGTCCTGATAGCTCAGAGTTTCGGGGTGCAATAGTCAGGGTGGCAGGATATTCCACAGGTCTGGCCTTGGCCCCTGGATCCTGTGATACTTGCTATGGAGCACGTGTTCCAGAATGTTCTCTCCACAGTCTCAGGCTGACAAGATAATGATGCTTGACTTCCTTCAGGGCGATGGCTAGGCAGACAGGGGACAGGATCTTCTGAATAGCTGGAGTATGTCAGCTCTCCAACCTTCCTGGGCCTGTCTATGACTTGAGATTCCTGCACTAAACCCACTGCTTTCTTCACAGGACATCACACTTATCTCCTCACCTCCTCCTCCTAACACTCCACACTTCTCACTCCTCACACGCAGGACCTTCCTGCAGGGGTGTTACCATGGGGACCCAGTGATCAGCTGACTCCTCCCCTTTTCCCAGGCGATGTCCTCCCATTGGACATTTGGTTACTATTCAATCCTATGGGAGGTGTAATGCATGTGTGAGGCTCACTAGGTGGCGCTGTGTTGTGTGAGACTCAGGACCCCCTGCTATGTCACACAGGCTATGAAGCAACAGGAAATAATACAATGCACAGAGATCACCCTCAGCCCAGCCATAGCCAGCTCTGGGATGCCACACATACATATGTGTTGACTATCTGGCGTTACTGAGTATATTCCCAGTATAGTCAGCCTCTATAGTACTGGGGCGGCCCCAATAACTCCATGGCCAGTTCATGCACAGCACTGTATGGGAAATGACATGGCCATGGAGCACTACACGTATGTGCAAGATTATAGTGAGAGAGCTGTGATGCAGACATAGCACACAGGGCTGCCAGCAGGAATTTTTAACCCCCCCCCCCCCCACAGTATAATGCTCCACATGGTATATAATGCTCCACGGTATAAAATGCTCCCCTGAGCCCGCCACAGTTTCCCCACATGGTATATAATGCTCCACAGTGGACCCACACAGTATAAAATGCTCCCCTGAGCCCCCCATAGTGGCCCCACATGGTATATAAGGCTCCACACAGTATACTACCTCTTAGTGGCCCCAGACAGTACAATATGCTCCCCAGCAGATCCACACAATATAATATGCTCCATACAGTATAATATGATTCCCACAGTGGCCCCCCAGTATAATTCTCCTCAGTGGCCTAACACAGTATAACATGCTCCACAATGGCCTCCACACAGTATAATATACTGCCCAGAGGGGTTCCCCCAGTATAATGCTCCACAATGGTCCCCCACAGTGTAATATGCTCGCCACAGTCCCGTCCCGGTATAATGCTCTACAATGGCCCAGAGAGTATAATATGCTCCCGAGAAGCCCCACACAATATAATAAACTCTACAATGGCCCCACACAGTATAACAGACTCCCCACACTGCCCCTTCCACCCCAGTGTAGAGCTCCACAGTGGCCCATAGTATAATATGCTCCCCAGAGGGCCCCCGCTAGTATAATGCTCCACAGTGGCCCCACGCAATATATTATGCTCCCCAGAGTGTCTCCCCAGTATAATGCTCCACAGTAGGCCCCACGTAGTATAATATACTCCCCAGAGGGCTCCCTTGTATAATGCTCCTTAGTTTCCCCCCCGAATAATGCCCCACAGTGGTGCCACGCAATATAATATGCTCTGTAGATGGCCCCCCAGAATAATGCTCCACAGTGACCCCACACAGTATAACATGCTCCAGAATGGCCTCCACACAGTATAATATACTGCCCAGAGAGGTTCCCCCAGTATAATGCTCCACAGTGGCCCAAAACAGTATAATATGCTCTCCAGAGGCCCCCCCACACAGTATAATGCTCCACGGTGGCCCCACACAGTATAATATGCTCTCCAGAGGGGCCCCTGAGTATAATGCTCCAAAGTGGCCCCAGAGAATATAACATGCTCTCCAGAGCCCCCCCCCTCACATTATAATGTTCCACAGAGGCCCCGTACAGTATAAAATGCTATCCAGAGGCCCCCCCCAGTTAAATGCTCCACAGTGGCCCCACACAGTATAATATGCTATCCAGAGGGCCCCCTCCCCTGTATAATGCTCCACAGGGGCCCCACACAGTATAATATGCTATCCAGAGCGGGCCCCCCAGTATAATGCTCTACAGTGGCCCCACACAGTATAATTTGCTATCCAGAGGGACCCCCCAGTATAATGCTCCACAGTGGCCCTACAGACTCCACTAGTGCTACTATTATATTATACTCTGGGGTCTCTTCAGACCCCAGAGTATAATTATCGAAGGCCCGTGGGAGGTAAGGGAAAATAACAAACAGTTATAGTTACCTTGCCTTACCTCTCGTGGGCCTCCTTGTGCTGCTCTGCTATCCCCGCCAGCGCCGGATTCCTCTTCTCTGTGGCTGACGTCACGCGTTGTGGACGTCACCACTGAAGCCTGTGATTGGGCCTCAGCGATAACGTGGGGCGTGAGGCCGAGGCCTGACGTCAGCGGTGATGTCCGGAACGCCAGAAGATGACGTCGGATGCAAGGACAGGTGAGTAAAAATGTTTGTTAATTTTACTCACCTCGGAAAGAGGCCCTACGGCACATGACGCTGGGTCCCTTTCTGTTATCGATATGGCTGGTCCTGACTCCCAATTGCCCAGTTTGCCCCCCCCCCCCCCCAACGCCAGCCCTGCATAACAGCTAAATCTATTTTCTTCTTATTGTTCTGGATCTCTCAGTAACATTTGTCTCTGTTGACCAACAACTCCTCCTCACTATGCTCCACTCTGTCTGCCTCACGGACACTGCGCTCTCTTGGCTCTCCTATCTCTCTCCGACCGCACTTTCATTGTATCATTTGAGGGCTCTGTCTCATCCCCTTGCTGTTGGGGTTCCTCAGGACTCGGCCCTAGGCCCCCTGCTCTTTGCTCTCTACACAGCCCCTATTGGACAAACCATCACCAGATTTGGCTTCTGGTACATCTTTATGCTGATAATACCCAACTATATACCTCATCCCGTGACATCACCCCTGCACCAGTACAGAACACCAGTGAGTGTCTCACATATCATGTCTTCACTTTATCTGAAACTGAACCTTTCAAAGACTGAACTACTGCTGTTTCCACCATTTAACAGACCTAACCTTGATATCTCTATTTCAGTCTCTGGTCTTACCAAAACTCCGAGGCAGTATGCTTGCTACCTTGGGGTTATGATTGACCTTTCCTTCACCCCCTATATCCAATCACTCACATACTCATGTTATCTTCACCTCAAAAACATCTCCAGAATCCGCCCTTTCCTTACCACAGAAACATTATTTTCGCCCTGATACAGTATCGACTTGACTACTGTAACTCCCTTCTAATCGGTCTTCCCTTTACTAAACTCTCCCCTCTACAATCTATTCTGAATTCAGCGGCCAGGCTCATCTATCAGTCTAAGCGCTACACTGATGCCTCCAGTCTGTGCTAGTCACTGCATTGGTTGCCTATTCAATACAGAACAATACAATACATAAACTTATCACCCTTATCCACAAGGCTCTCCATAATGCTGCACCTCCCTACATTTACTCCCTCATCTCTTTCTATCACCCAACCCGTGAGCTCTGTTCAGTCAATGACCTAAAACTGACATCCTCTAATATCAGAACCTCCCACTCCCGTATCCAAGACTTCTCCCATGTTGTACAACTTTTCTGGAATGCTCTACCCCAGACAATCAAATTAACTCTTAATTTCTGGAAGGTGACAGCTCATATAGCTTTATTTATATGTGTAATGAAAACAACCTTTAACACAAAAATGACTGGACTACTGTATAAGCAATGCTACCTCCTATTCTGCCCCTGCTACCTCTTGTGTCACCCCCTCTACCTCATAAATTGTAAGCAGGATCCTCAGTCTCATTTTGTAAATTAACTTATTTATCTGTAATGTCTCATTTTGTCTGTACTTGAGCCCTATACTTTGTAAAGTGCTGCGAAATATGTTGGTGCTATATAAATAAAATGTAAATAATAATAATAATTATTATTATTACAATTATTATTAATAAATATATAATTGTTCACAAGAAACAGAACTATGGCACCATACACACATCCATAGTTTTTACGAATGTGTGTTCAGGCTATGTAAACGAAACGCAAAATATGGAGCAGGTCCTATACCTGTAAGTATTTGTGGCTCGGTTAATTCATTCATATGTATGGGTCAGTGAAAATCACAGGTGAGAAATCAATCCAAGTGCCATCCAAGTGCCCGCATGTCCGACTTTGTTTCCGACGAAAAAAAAAACAGCTTCGCGGCACAGAGGGTGTAAGTGCACACCAGCGCATTGCTTTAAAAACCCATAGAAGTGAATGGGTTTTTAAGCAAAGTGTCACAAACCTTTCCCTATCCAGTTTTCCGACATTTAGGTCAGATTTGCGGCGGATGGAGTGCCGACACAAGTGTGAGCCCACCCTTAAGTTTACTCTGGGAATTGTGATGGATTCATGCAGCAGCTGCACAGTACAGTACAGTAGTATACACCGTACAGTACAGTAGTATACACCGTACAGATTGGACTTGAATTGGACACTGAGGATTTGTGATTACACTCAGCCTTTGACTGCAATGCATTGCAAGCTGCTCTAACAGTGTTGTGATAAGACAGAAATCTCTCACTCCCATGGGCGGATCGGAAAATGAAAATAGCCCTGGAAATATATTTAAAAGTGGCCCTGATTTTTAACCCCTTCACGCATTCTCACGTACATGCACGTGGGAGAATGTGATTAGTTACCGCATCCCCACGTGCAGGTACGTGATGGTGATCGAGCGGGCTCAGAAGCAGAGCCCGTGCGATCACCGCGGGAGCCCAGCTGTATCTGACAGCCAGGCTCCCGCTGCAACAGCGGGGACCAGTGATAACACCGATCCCCGCTGTTTAACCCTTAAGATGCCGTGGTCAATAGCGACCGCGGCATTTTAAGTGTTTGCTAGCGGCACTTAGTGCCGCGGGCGGCATTGGGAGAGGGTGTCAGCTGTAACTGACAGCTAACACCCTGCTCCTTAACCCCCCATCGGCGCTCAACGCCGATCGGGGTTTTTAACCCCTTGGATGCCGCGGTCAAACATGACCGCACCATTCAAGGGGTTCCGCCATCTTGCGGGCGGTATCGGAACCGGGTGTTAGCTGTAACTGACAGCTAACACCCTACTCCATAACCCCCGGTCGGAACTGAGTTCCGATCGGAGGTTTTAACCCCTTAGATGCCGCGGTCAAACATGACCGCGGCATTCAAGGGGTTCCGCCATCTTGCCGCCCCTCCCCCCGGCACCCCCCGCGGCGAGATCGGGGGGTGCCGATATCTATAATCTGCAGCCTGGGGTCTGCCAAGTGACCCCAGGCTGCCTGGAGACCCCACTACCTGGTTGATCCTGCCAAGACCTTAGGAAGTCAGCGCTGTGTTTCCATAGCGCTGACTTCCTGTATAGGCTGCAAGACACTTGCATGCGTGTGTCTTGCAGTCTATAGTACTGAGCCAGAGATCAAAGTATCTCTGGCTCAGGTGTCCTAATGGGACACATGAAAAAGTAAAAAAAGTGAAAAAATAAATAAATAAAGTATGTGAAAAAAAATTAATAAAAGAATAAAGCCCCAAAAATTCCCTTTTCCTATATTATATAAATTATCTAAAATTATTATATAAATTATATGAATTATATAATATTAATTATATAAAAAATAAATCTAAAAATTTATAAAAACAATACATATTTGGTATCGCCGCGTCCGTAACAACCTGTACAATAAAACTGAAACCATATTTAATGTACACGGAAAAAAAAACGCAAAAAAAACGCCAAAAGTAATGATTTTTCGCCATCTCACCTTACAAAATATGCTATAAAAAGTGATCAAAAAGTCATATGTACCCCAAAACAGTACCAATAAAAAGCACAGGTTGTCCCGCAAAAAATAAGCCCTAAACCAACTCTCTAAACTGAAAAATAAAAATGCTACGCATCTTAGAAGATGGCGATGCAAAAAAAATAGATTTATGTCCCCAAATGGGTTTTTGTTCTGCAAAATTGGTATCGCATAAAAAAACAGTATAAATGAGGTATCGCCGTAATCGTACCGACCCGCAGAATAAAGATAACATGTTACTTACGCTCTACGCTGCATGGTGAAAAATTTAAAAGGTAAAACGCAGTGCCAGAATTGATGGGATTGTTTTTTAATCCACCAAGAAAGAGTTAATAAAATTTATTTAATAAGTTGTAAGAACCTAAAAATGATGTCATTAAAAAATACATCTCATACTGCAAACAACAAGCCCTCATATGGCTACATCACCAGAGAAATAAAGAAAATATAGCTCATACAATGTGAAGACAAAAACCCCAAAAAAATCGCCAAATCATTAGAACATAACTGGCTGCGGCAGGAAGGGAATGTATAAACTGTGCGAGGATATATCAGGGGACACCCCAGATTTAGAGCTTACAAGGGATAATAAACCAGAAGTGACCCCCAGAGTGACCTCCCCAATAATAGGAACTACTGGGGAAATAGTAGGGAATTTAGTGTACCCAATTTTCTACGCACAGCTTACATATTCACTTTTCCCCATCCGCTGTGCAGTCACGTCTGGGATACTAATTCTCATTACACCCCTTGATAAATTCTTTGAGCGGTGCACTTTTCAAAATGAGGTCATTCCCTAGGGGATTCCACTTTACTGGTACTTTAGAGGCTCTGCAAACATGACATGGCATCCAGATCCCAAACATCTGAATCTGCGCTCCAAAAGCCACATAGCGCTCCTTCCCTTCTGTGCCCTACTGTGTACCCAAACTGCAGTTTATACCCACATGTATTACACTTGTCGTACCCAGAATAACGTACTTAATGTCATATGTGGGCATAAACTGCTGTTTGGGCACAGCCGAGCACAGAAGGGAAGGAGCGCTATTTGGTTTTTGGACGCCATTGCACTTTTGCAGAGCTGAAATGCCAGTACAGTGGAATCCCCTGACATGTCACCCCATTTTGGAAACTACACCTCTGAAGGAATTTATCCTGGGGTACAGTGAGCATTTTTAACCCCCAAGTGTTGCTATAATTTATTATCCATAAATGAATACGCAGCTGATGGTGAAAGGCGAAAATGACAATTTACCCAGGAATACGACATTTCAGTGCGTAATATGTTGTGCCCGGCTTGTATCAGAGATGAACGCTACAAAAGCTGTTGTGCCCGGGATCCCCGCTCACCAGTTTTTGGAGTGTGTGTCTGTGCAGACATAAACTGGGCACAACATATTGGGCACTGAAATGGCGTATCTATAGAAAAATTTCATTTTTAACTTTTCATTATCAGCTGCGCATTCATTTCTGGAAATTAAAAGAATGCAACACTTAAGGGTTAATAATGTTCGCTACCCCACTTGATAAATCCCTTGAAGGGTATAGTTTCCAAAATGGGGTGACATGTTTGCGGATTCCACTTTACTGGCAATTCATGGGCTCTGCAAAAGTGGCATGGTGTCCAAAAAGCAAACTGTGCTCCAAAAACCAAAATAGCGCTCCTTCCCTTCTGTGCCCGGCTGTGCCCAAACAGCAGTTTATACCCACATATGGCATTGTTAAGTATGTTATCCTGGGTACACCAGTGTCATACATGTGGGCATAAACTGTCATTTGGGCACACAGCAGGGCGCAAATGTGAAGGAGCGCTATGTGCTTTTGGAGCGCATATTTAGATTGTTGTTTTTTTGGACGCCATGTCACATTTGCAGAGACCCTAAAATTGCCCCTACAAAATGGGGGGTCACTTCTTGGGGAATTCTAATTTACTGGCACCTCCAGGGCTCTGCAAAAACAACATGAGAAAGTACTCCAAAAGCCCACTTAATAGTTTTAGGAATTCATGTCTCTGATGCCACAAAGTGGCCGCAACGTATTAGGCACTGAAATTGGTTATTTCTTTAAAAACTTTAATTTTCACTTTGTACATTAATTTTTGGGAAGCATTTTTAGGCTCAAAATCATAATATCCCTTGATACATTCCTTGAGGGGTGTAGTATCTAAAATGGGGTCACTTTTAGGGGGTTTCCATTGTATTGGTACTTTAGGGGCTCTGCAAATGCGACATGGCACCTGAAAACTATTCCAGCCACATCTGCCCTCCAAAAGCCAAACAGCGCTCTTTCCATTCTGAGCCCCACCATGTACCCAAACAGCAGATTACAACCACATATGGGGCATTTCTGTGTTCAGAAGAAATTGTGTAACAAACTGTGGGGTGTTTTTTCTTCTTTAACCACTTGCAAAAATTAAAAATATGTCGCTAAATGGACGGTTTATTGGAAAAAAAGTAATTTTACGTTTTTACGTCCCTAAGTCAATAAAATCTGTGAAACAGTTGTGAGGTCAAAATGCTCACTATACCCCTAGATAAATTCTATGAGGGGTGTAGTTTTCAAAATGGGGTCACTTTTTGGGGGTTTGTATTGTATTGGTACTTTAGGGGCTCTGCAAATGCGACATGGTACCTGAAAACTATTCCAGCAAAATCTGCCCTCCAAAAGCTAAATAGCGCTCTTTCCATTTTGAGCCCTGCCATGTACCCATGCAGCAGATTACAACCACATATGGGGCATTTCTGTGTTCAGGAGAAATTGTGTAACGAACTTTGGGATGCTTTTTCTCCTTTGTCCTCTTGTGAAAATGAACAATTTGGGGCTAAATTGACGGTTTATTGGAAAAAAAGTAATTTTTCATTTTAATGTCCCAATGTTAATAAAATTTGTGAAACAGCTGTAGGGTCAAAATGCTCACTATACCCCTTGATATGTTCTGTGAGGGGTGTAGTTTCCAAAATTGGGTCACTTTTAGGGGGCTTCCACTGTATTGGTACTTTGGGGGCTCTGCAAATGCGACATGGTACCTGAAAACTATTCCACCAAAATCTGCCTTCCAAAAGCCAAATAGCGCTCTTTCCATTGTGAGCCCTGCCATGTACCCATACAGCAGATTACGACCACATATGGGGTATTGCCGTGTTCAGGAGCAATTGTTTTGCAAACTGTGGGGTGCTTTTTCTCCTTTAACCCCTTGTGAAAATGAAAACTTTGGGGATAAAGTGACATTTTAGTAATGTTTCATTTATACATCCCAGTGTTAGCAAAATCTGTGAAACGGCTGTAAGGTCAAAATGCTCACTATACCCCTTGATGAATTCTGTGAGGGGTGTAGTTTCCAAAATGGGGTCACTTTTTGGGGTTTTCCTTTGTATTGGTACTCTAGGGGCTTTGCAAATGAGACATGGCACCTGAAAACTATTCCAGCAAAATCTGCTTTTCAGACGCCCAGTGTCACTCCTTCCCTTCCGTGCGCTGCCATTCGCCCAAACATCAGTTTACACCCACTTGTGGGGTATTTCCGTGCTCGGGAGAAATTCCATAACAAACTGTGAGATGCATTTTCTCCTTTAACCCTTTGTGAATGTGTTAATTTTAGGGCTAAATTAAGGAATTAGTGGGAAAAAATTAAATGTCTGAATTTCACCTCCATATTGTTTTAATTCCAGTGAAATGCTTAAAGGGTTAACAAACTTCCCAAATGTTATTTTGAATTATTTGAGGGGTGCAGTTTTGAAAATGAGGTCATTTATGGGGGTTTCTAATATATAGACCATTATAATCCTCTTCAGAACTGAAGTGGTCCCTAAAAAATGAGTTTGGGAAATTTTCTTGTAAATCTGCAAAATCGCTGTTACACTTGTAAGCCTTCTAACATCCAAAATAAATAACAGGACGATTAAAAGATGATGCCGATATATAGCAGAGATATGGTAGATAATATGTATTAATGTATTTGGGTGGTATGACTATCTGTCTGAAAAGCAGAGCATTTCACATTTTGAAAATTGCGATTTTTTTTTCCAAATTTCCATCAAATTTCCTATTTTTTTATAAATAAATACAAAAATATTCATTAGTGTTTACCACTAACATGAAGTACAATGTGTCACAAAAAAACAATCTCAAAATCACTTGTGTAAGTTAAGTCGTCTCAAAGTTATTGCCATATAAAGTGACACATGTCAGTTTTGAAAAACGAGGCCTGGTCCTTAACGTACTTTTGGGCTCGGTCTTGAAGGGGTTAAATAGGGTTAGTTTTAGGCCGGGGTAAGCGTAAGGAGCTCGGGTCAGATGTTACTCTTAGCCATTACATGACCAAGTGTTAATTTTTGTCTGGCTATTTATAAGTTAAATTGCCATTCACCATTTTTAGTTGTTCGTCTGAAACAAAGTACAGAAGTTTCAGATTCAGTAGAATCTGGAACTTTGAAAACTTTGGGTCAAATCTTGTTCAGCCTTGCACTATCCCCTACTATCTCCCTATGTGCAAAGCAGACACAGTCTTGTGTGAAGTATAATACTTTACTCAGGGCTGACTGCTTTACACAGAGGAAGAGGAAGAAGTCCTATAAAAGTTAAGTATCCTATGCTTCACTTTATGCCTCACTTTACCCCTGTGGACCTTACACGTATAGTCTTTCATGATTGGCTGTCTCCTGTCATGGGCTGCTTGGAAGGCATTATGGGTGAGCCCCTGGTCTCTGAGGTCATATGGTTCTATTCTCCATGCCTCTCATATGGCAGCTGCTATTTTAGTTAGTATGTACAAATCGAACTGCAACATGTTTGTATTTACTTGAATTTGAACATTTTCAAATATTCATAAGGAATTCGGTTTGAAATGAACTGTTTCACTCATCTCTAGGTACCACCTTACCAGTGCAATAGTCTTTTAGCACTGTTATACTGTATGTATGATGGATCTAGGTCAATAGTATGAACTGCATTGTTCCTTTCACGTGGAGACTATAAGGTCCACAATGCCTCTCAAACAAATAACAGTACCACGTAAGAGCCTTTAATAGGAGCAGAACATACCTTTCTTACCACAAACTAATGAAGCAATGCATAGATAATTAGATAGATAGATAGATAGATAGATAGATAGATAGATAGATAGATAGATAGATATGCAAACTGGCCTGTAAGTGCAACAGGGTGGGCTTGCCAAATGTTCCTATACCCTACAAGTTGCTCAGGTTCTCTTTAAAAATTTCAGCCCAATGATGTCCCTTTAGCTGTGAATGACATTTTCAGCTTCTGCTTGCATGACATCTGTCTATAGTCAAATCTGACAAATCATGCCCCGCCCCTAATGCACTTTCAGGCTGATTTGCACACTTATAAAACGATGATTATCTATGCCAGGGGTCCCCAAACTTTTTACACAGGGGCCAGTTCACTGTCCCTCAGACCGTTGGAGGGCCGGACTATAAGAAAAACTATGAAAATCCCTATGCACACTACACGTATCTCATTTTAAAGTAAAACAAAAAGGGAACAAATACAACATTCAAAATAAAGAAATAGTAAATTTAAGTCAACAAACTCACCATTATTTCAATGTGAAGTATGGGCCTGCTTTTGGCTAATGAGATATACATACAAATACAAATACAGCACAGTGCACCGCTGAAATGTGCTTCTCTCTTCCCGCAAATAGGTCCAGCACTGTGCCCCCATATAAGTCCAGCTCTTTCCCTCATATAGGTCCCATGGTCTCTCCCCCATATAGGTCCCATGCCCCCCCATATAGGTCCCATGCCCCCCCATATAGGTCCCATGCAGTCTCCCTCATATAGGTCCCATGCAGTCTCCCCCCATATAGGTCCTATGCCCCCCCCATATAGGTCCCATGCAGTCTCCCTCATATAGGGCCAGGTCTCTCCCCCATATAGGTCCAGGTCTCTCCCCCATATATGTCCAGCTCTCCCCATATAGGTCCCATCAATCCCCCATATAGATCCAGCTCTCTGATCCCCCTCCATGCCCAGTAAAAAAAAAAAAAGTGAAAATATACTTTACCTAGCACTGCAGCCGCTCCCGCGCTGTGGTCCCGGCTCCTCTGTCTTCGGCTGTAAGGCCTAGATGAGCACGTCGTGCGTCATGACGTGATCATTCTAGGTCCGGACGACGAGCGCCGAGCGTCTACACAGGAACGAGACTTCCCGTGTAGCGCTCGGCGGGTTATTTCAATTGTAAGCGCCTGTGCGCTCACAATTGAAATAACACAAGGAAATTGAGGGCCGTAGTTTGGGGACCCCTGATCTATGCATTGCTTTATTGGTTTGTGGACACACAGGTATGTTTCTGCTTTCAATAAAGGCCCCTACCCAGCACTATTATTGGTTTGGGATGCATTTTAGACCTGGCAGACTCCCTTTAATCTGAATTCCTGCATGTTTCTTTGTATGTTTTCACTCACTGTGATTGTCCATTTGTATAGTATATCAGAGTCACCTAACGTACTGGAAAACCATTAGAAGCATCTGTAACCATCAGCAGTGACAGCCATGAGAAGCACTTAAAGGGGCTGTCCAGTTTCAGAAAATAAATGTTATTGTGTATTGAAAAATTCTACAAATTTCCTATGTACTTTCTATATAATTTCCTCATAGTTTTCTAGATCTTTGTTTGCTGTTATACATTCTGCTTACTTCCAATGGGGGTTTTGTCAGCAGGCAGCGGCATTTGTGTCATGGGTATGTTTGGATCTTATACCATGTAACTTACTTTGCAAAATACATGTATAGTGTGATACGTTGGGCATTTATATAGGGGTTTTATATATACACTTGCTTTGTATTAACCATTAGTACCCTCTGTATTTATACACTGCTATATACTTTATGCATGGGTGTATGTTGTCTCCCTCATATTTATTTATATTACTTAGCCTCTGCCTCTCATGGGTTTTGTCAGCAGGCAGCGGCATTTATGTCATGGGTATGTTTAGATCTTATACCATGTAATGCACTTTGCAAAATACATGTATAGTGTGATACATTGGGTATCTATATAGGGGTTTTATATATGCACTTGCTCTTTACTAACCATTAGTACCCCTTGCATTTATATACTGCTATATACTTTATGCATGGTTGTATGTTATCTCCCTTATATTTATTCATACTATTCAGCCTCTGCCTCTCTCGTTTTACATATGCTGACATAGGTATTTGTACTGTTGTTTCTGTCTTGTATTTTTATACTGTTTTTATACTTCAATAAAATTCCTTTTGTATTTTTTATTATTTTGAGTGCTTTCTTACTTTTCTTTCTTGGATTATTACTTCCAATGGATAAAATTCAGACCATAGTCATGTGATATATACTCTATGGTCATTATACAAACAATAACATTTATCTACTGAAGCAGGACATCCCCTTTAAGCATAGTGTTAGGACTCTCTAAATAACTCAGGCTTCCCTCACAAATTAAAGTCCTCCTGCAGTTGCCCCCACAATATTATGTCCCTCTGCTGGTACTATTAGATCAGACAGGCTTGTCCAGCACCTCCATACGGGTACCCGATTAGTACCAGCACCCTGCAAATATAACAGGGCCTGGCTGCATCCTGCAAAAAAGGTTTAATAACCATGAGGTATTTGTCAATATTTTGTCCAAAATACGCAAATTCGCAAACCATCATCAAGGTTCCTCATGCCCTAAGGGACTTGCAATTCTGATGATCCTGATGGGGATGCTATAGCTCAGAGAACAATGACAAAGAGGGGGTCTCATTTATATTTTATTATGATGAAATGCGGAGGTGGGATGTGGGTAGCTACAAGAAAATGCATAGTGGATTCAGCTTGGGGCAGATTACCATTTTTCCAATATGAGACCCCAATTTTGGCGTCTTTATCATAGGGTTCAGGAGGTGAAAGGGAATGGTTGTCTAATTGGGGATGTGAGATTTTTGCTTGGGGGCTAAAGATTTTTATAGCTTTCCCAAGTAGGGGATCTCATTTTTATATATTTGTAAGCCTGGTAGTTGGCTTACCTCGATTCACTATTCTGTAATATTCAAAGACAGAACTGGCTAAGGATGAGGTAACTTTCTTATAAAAGTCCCTTTTTGCCCACACTTTAATAACCCAATGTTTCCACCGGGTGGCTAAGTTCCTAAATTTCTATGCTGGGTGGCCAATGACGGCGACGACGTTCGGTTGGGTTGTGTCGTTAGGGTCTCGTTCCTCCTGTTTCTCGATCAAATGTGCTCTTCCAACCCAGGTATGCCCTTGTCCTGGCTGGAGTATAAGTAACTTCACGGTTTCCTGCGGACATTCTCCCTGTTCCCACTCCTGACCTCTACTCATACCGCTTTGGAGAGTATACTGCTCCGGACTGAGACCCCTGCATGTCCTCCCTCTGTTGTATGGTATACTCCTCACTCGGGGGTTGCAACTCCGGGTGTTCCCTCCTATACCAGGTCCTGGGATAATGATCTCGCACACCACCTTTCTCCTGATGAGTGGTCTAGGCCCGTCCTATTTGTTTATAAATTAACATTGCGATGCAGTGCTCAAGAGAAAAATTTTAAAATACTAACTCATTGGTATCGTTGTCCAGACATTCTCCTTAGGTTTTATCCATCTGTTTCTGATTATTGTTGGCGCTGTGGATCTGAGAAGGGGACTCTTTTCCATATGTGATGAGGATACAACTCTTCTAGCTTCTGTGTTTGACCTGTACTCCAGGGTTAGTGGGCGCCCTCTTGTGCCTTCACCTCAAATTGCTCTTCTCTTCATAATCCCTGGGAAGATCTCCAAAGTAAAGGGTGATCTCCTTCTACACTTACTCAAGGCCACCAGATCAGTCATCCCTCAACATCGGCGCAGCACGACTTCCCTCTCTCTGTTGAAGTGGCTCCAGAAGTTCTTATTTATCTGGAGAATGGAGACCCTGTGGAGGACGCTGTAGACTCCTCTAAGTATTGTGCTCTCTGGCAGCTGTGGGTGCAGTTCCAGGAATCTGCAGAGTTTTCTAGGTTCTTTTCCTGAACTCTGATTTGTTGATTTGTCCTTCCCCTCACCGGGCCCTCTCGCTTCCTTTGCTCTACCAGGATGACCTGTCCATTTCCCCCCTTTACCCCCTTGTTTTTCTCTCCCTCCCCCTTTGTATTTGTTTGTCTCTTCGTTCTTTTGCTTCTCATTGGGTTGCAGAAGGTGGATGTCATGACCATTCTCCTTCTCTGTTTTGTGGTGTCATCTGCCTCTTACCCTGGGCTCTATATTGACCTTTGCGTATTGCCTTGCCATAGTGTTTCTTTTTTTTTCCTATTTGGCATGTTTAATCCCTGGCCATAGTGGAGGTTGATCTCTTGTTATTGTGCCTGGATGTTTGATTTGTTTTGCTCCACACTGTTTTCCCTGTCTTGTGGGCCCTTAGACCCATTTATTTCTCTCTTTTGATGTTCTTTGTTACTCTTGTTATTTCTTTGAAAAACCTTTCAGAAACTCTGATTAAACATAAAAGTCCCTTTTTCACCCAAATCTGCAGCAATGTACAGTAGATGACATGACTCAATATAACCTCAATATTGATTTCAGGGGCATGGATTAAAAGTAGTGGTCTTCAACCTGCGGCTCTCCAGGTGTCATGGTATGCTTGGAGTTTTGCAATAGATGAAGAAACACAGGTTGGAGAACACTGGCTCAGGGGTTGACTTTATATTGGCATTGCCTTCTACATGTTGACTGTTTCCCACAGTTTCTCTCAATGGTTGGGGATTGTGTTTCATACAGTATATTAACTTAAGTATTAAGTCAGCTTAATACTTTTCCTCAGAAGTAGTCTTAGTAACTCAGCCACTTTTTCCTCTCTCTCCTTTCTCACGTCGTTCCAGTCTGTAGATTCCTTATTGCAGGTATTGTGTTTACTTCAAGGGAGTGAGACTTGCAAAACTGAACTTGGCAAATATAATGTTTGCCTAAACATTTCCCATCATGCCTCAGTAGTCCATATATAGAGGGTTTTATTGGACATCACTATTAGAATCTACCACAAGTACTCTGAAAGATACAGGTGAGCATTACTCAATACTTACCATCATTCTGTTGAGCGAATCTGTTTCTCACATATTTGATATTTAGATTTGAGATGCAGCTGCACAATCCATTTTGTGTTCTAAATGAACATATCTGACAAAATGTCATTAGTCCAAGAATTTGTTTTTCTATCAGATTGGTGAGAATGTATGTTACAATGGCATTTTGTGGCACAGAATGAATTAATAGTGATCAAATGTAACATCTAGCCTTTGGTACATATGTTACACATATATTGCATCCATTTAGTTGTTTTCAACCATTACTGTTTGTTTAGTTTTTATTTTGTGCAGAGGAAACTATCAGTAAGTAAGTCAACTGTATATTATGTATTTTTAGTTAGTGTACAACAGTGTAGTTATCTGATTATTTAATTAAAGTGTTTGTCTAAGATCTTACTGTTGATGACTGTAGGATAGGTCTGTAATATCAGATCGGTGGGGGTCTGACTTCTGGTACCCTGTGATCAACACTGGACCCCAAGTTTACTGAAATTATACAGCTCAGTACATTATGTAGTGGCCAGAAAAAGTACTGCAATCTCAGTTCAATTCAGCTGAATAGGACTGAGCTTGCAGTATCTTTTCTCTTTTCTGGCAGCTACACAGGGTACACAGCTTTGCTATAGATAGGTCATCAATAGTGAAGTTTAGGACAATCTCTTTAAGAGATTAAGGGTGTTTTGACACACAGCATTTTTTGGAAAAATGGCACTTCAGTTTTTGATGTAGTTTTTTTTAGCCACAGTACCTATTCACGTGGCTAAATTTGTGCCATAATAGAATATGCTTTATTTTTTAATGTATCGGACTAATGGGACTGATTTCAGAGGTCAATTCACTCATGGAATTGAATGATATCGTGAAAAAAAAGGGGTGCAGCATGATCCTGCACCTGCAGCATGCCAATTATACCTGTGGAAACGCCAGAATTTTCTGTATAGGGATAATATGGGCAGAAAGTCTGCAGAGCAAAAATGCTTTGTAAAAAACACAATTCCCAGCTGTCTTCATCCCTCTTCAATGACAGCACGTGGGTTACGCCGGCGTCGTTATGTGTTGCAACATCGGCCTGACCTACGTGGCACTAAAGCCCAGGAGAGCTAAGGAAAACAGTTTTTTATGTTTGTCTGAAGAGACCCCCCGAGTATAATAATAGCAGTTTCGGTTTGGACCAAACCGCCGGGTGATCCTTGCCTTACTTACCGATCCCCGCTCCTGTCCACGGCTGCGTCCTCTTCAGCCCTGAAGGGGGCCCCGTGTATCACATATCAAGTAATTAAATCAGTAACAAGTAACGGCCTATTTAAAAAAAAAAAAAAAAAAAGCCGAAGTCAGTATCCGGAAGCCGAGTGGGCCCCCTCAGGAGCTTGGGGCTTCGGCATTTTCCCGGGTATGGTGGGTGTTGATGCCGGCCCTGCCACTGACCCACTGTGTCCACTGTGACCCTGTCCACTGTAATATAGTTTTATTTAGTTTGTGAGAGGCAGATCACCATCTATAAAATATTATGACACTAAGAGGCAAAACCCATGCACAGAAATTGTTGTTATGGGGGAACAAACACCAGTGTCTACAAGTTAGCTTCCATTGCATTACAGAGCACATTACAGTGATAAGATGTGGAGAAAGGTAACTTTGAAGTCTTATGCAAATGAGACAGTTGGTGCACTGGGTGGGCCTTCAGCCCTGGGAGCACTGCTCTTGCAGGTTAAGTAGGATGTGTTATAGCAGTGGGAGAATCAACTCCCATCACATGGGGTAGCACATGCAGGAGATGGTAAAGGTTCTGACTAGTAACAGCAATGCTCCCAGGGCTGAAGGCCTCATTGCACCAACTATCTTATTTACATAAGACTTCAAGGTTGTTTTTCTCCAAAAGTGACACATGCCACAAAGTTATATTGTTTTTCACTGTAATGTTCCCCATAACACAGTGGTGACAGTTGAATTGTCTTTTTGCAGGTAGTAAACTCCTTTGAAATTAACCATACACTATTTCATAGCGAGCTGTCAAATCTCTGTCCATAATACTAGCGTTTCCATGTGGCTGCGCCTGGTATTGACAAAAATGAGACTTTTGAAAAGAAAAGCAGGTTTTCTTTTGTTGATTCTGGACAAGTCCTGTAGGAAAGTAACCTTAAAGAACATGAATCTTTAGTTTTAAAAGTCTTTTGACAAGAGATACAAGCAGTACAGAGTACAATATATATGGAATATAGCAGTTATTTTCTTAGGCTTCATGCACACAACCATTTTTGCACTCTGAGTTTCTTCCATTTTTTAATGGAAGGCGCTTGGATGACATCTGTCTATTATTTTATCCAATTTTTTGATTGTTCCATTGATTTCAATAAGATGCTCGGATCAGTGAAAGTTGACCAGAACAGGACATGCTGTAAAATAATCAGAACAAACACATAAAATGGAAATTCTTGAATTTAAAAAATGGTCATGTGCATCAATTTCATGGTACCACCACAGAATATGTGGTGGTAGCATGAAATTTTACTTATAGTACCTCTTGTGATCTCTAGTGTGTTGTACCAGCAAACTTTTTCCTCACACATCAATGCAACATCACCATCACTATTATGATCTCAATAAAAGAAAAACATTAATACCAGACTAAAGATTCTGTCTCATATAACTAATGCCATGTCATCATCAGTAAAACAGAGTATTACAGTGCAGCTCAGAAAATATATGACACTGATCCCGTAAATGAGCAGGTAACCAGATGGAGATTATTTTTTCTTCTCTTTCATCATCGTTTTTATTGTGTGTTTATAGAGTAACACCACAGCAAACATTACATATGCCAGGGCACAACTTGTACTCTATTGTAAGCCGCTGGTATGAATACTTCCTTGTAACAGGGTTGGATCCTGGTAATCTCGCCAAAGAATTGATCAAAGGTCTTACACCTCGAAAACTCAATGTACTGTTTAGTTACTAGGCAATGGGCCAATCCCTTGAACACCTTTTGAATTCAAGTGAATTAGGTATAATATACAACGGATTAAGATATTAATCCACATAATGATATGGATCATCTGGCATATGATTATATAGGTACAGTTGGTGTAAATTGTACATCTTCTTTTATAGAGTTAAATGCTCCCTTCTATTATAAACTGGGCATCTTCCGGTATGTAATTACCATGTGTACAGCTGGTATAAATTGTACATCTTCTAAACCTTTCCTATCACAGCAGAGTTTTGATTTTTCATTTTTTTTTGTCCTTGAATTTTTCTGTCCACATAGCTGTGTGTGGGCTTGTTTTCTGTGGGAAAAAAAAAAATTCTATACAATGTACTTAGCCAGAAAAAAATCTAAACGGGATGGACTTGGAAGAAAATCTCAGTTGAGTCATTTTCTTATAGGTTTTGTGTTTACGGTATGATAAAAAAAAGACATATTATCTTCATTCTGTGGATCAGTATGATCACGGCGATACCAAATATAGCTTTTGTTGCTTAAATACCTTTAAAATGAAAAACTTTTTTCATGTCACCATTTTAAGATTGATGGTGAATCTTTCTTCTTCCAACGATTATCTATTTCTGTTTTGGCTGCTCTATAAAAGGAATAGAATACTAGTTTTCATTTTAATAAGTTTATGGGTCAAATCAAGAGGCAGTAGTATGGAAAAACCATCTACAACTTCAAAGCTTAGGAAATACTTGCATAAAAACTGCCCAAAACCCTTCTTCTCCAGGTCCCATTAAATAACACTTGTGAACATTTGCTAGCTGAGGAGGCACTTTTTCATAGCTTGATAGCTGAGATTGGTTCACTCATGCTACCTGGAGATGCCACTTTATCCTCCATTTCACTTTTTCTTGCCAACTGACACCTATCTTCACCACCATCATAAATCCCCTATTCAGGACAGAGCTGAGCCATCTCCAAAGCTTTAGTGAGCTAACCCAAACACTAAAGATTAGCCCACCACTGCTCAGGTTGCAGTACCCATCCATATCTAGTTCCGGTCTAATACACCATTTTCTGCTACATGGCAGAGCCCTTAAGACCAGCTCCAACTTAGATACCAGGCTTACTTCAATATTTGGTTTTCTGAGGTGTCCACCAGACTATGATAGCTACAGTCACTCTTAGAGAGAGGGACAGTGCTTCTTCTGTGCATCTGGTGGAGACACTATCCCCAACCTGCAATAACAAACATCAATGGCTTTCTAGGACTTAGGCCACCCAGTACATCTCCAGGACTATAGGTGCATTAGGAGAGCAGATTGTCTATCATCAGATATAAAGTGAAGCACAGATCTGGGGACCTTGGTTCAGATCGGCTGCTTGTATTGCACATGTGGTGCATTGGTCTGCTCAGGTGCAGGGACTCATCCTGATCTTAAGAGTCCCTTGCCTTAACTCTAAGTTTACCATGCTATTGGAGTCCCTCTCCCACCTCTGCCTAGGAGTGCATTAAGTTAAATGCCTTTTCCACACACACCTCTGTGGTGTCTACTGGTACACAACCATCTTGTCAGTGGAACTGGACCCATATTCCCCATATCTTCATTGACTCTCCAAACCATAGTCTCCTGCTGGGATACCATTTAAGTATATCTTAACACTTCTGCATAGGAATCCCTTTGGATATGTGATACATTGATCTGGTGGTGCCTATTACTTTTGATAAGCCAACCCTGACATTTGAAATTGGAGGTGACTACACTCTTTCTTAGGAAGACGCTTGACACAGGTAGAAGATTCTTGATTCTTGTTTTGTCTGCTCTTGTCAGAGCGGACAATGTGATCTGGTCCTACCTACTACAGTGTTGTGGAACAAACTTAAATATCTGTGTCTCATATGCTGCCTCCTACTATGAGTTTTGACATATAAAGATAGTGGACTGGCAGACACAGACAGGTAAGTGATTGTTAGCAATTACTGTCATGGTGATGCACTTCCACTTGACATACCCTAATTTATAGATCACCTTTATATTTTTCATATGTTGTAATATGATATTGTGTTTGGCAGATTGCATATTCTAGGAGCAGGTGGCTCTTTGAGATATATTGGATTGCATATTTGTTCTGTTCTAAAATGCTGATTATTTGGTTATTGTTCAATCTATATGGCCTTTAAGGGGTAACCAAAGTCCTAGAGGGTTCTTCTTGTCAAGAAAAATGTGGACTTCAGTTTACAGTTGGGGGAAATGATGCCATCCTTCTACTGTTGTAATCTAATTCAGATTGAGAGACTTTCACAAATTGACAGCTGGACCAGTCACATGGGCGGCCATAGGGTGGGGTGGCCACGTGATTGTAAGACATCATGATAATTGCTTGACTTACAGATTCCATTTGAAACATTATGGGGAACCTAGAGTAATTTTACCCCAGATGAGAATGCCAAGCCCCACCTGTGAAATAGGTCTCTTTGAATGCAGAGGGACTGGCTACTCCAGTTAAAAAGACACAAGTCAAAAAGTTGAAGGCAGACATTGGAACCAACATAATACGATGATTAAAAAATGCATCCTTTTCCTCCAAAAAAGGGGAAGAGGTTACTATTTTATTTAGAAACTGCATCCTAGTTGAGGTTTTGCATCAGGTGGCCAACCCTGATGGGAGATTAAGGTTACCCTGGCTGGAGAGACTTATACGTTATTGAATGTCTATTCACCAAATTCCCATTTTAGGCCAAGGCCCCACGTTGCGGAAACACAGCTTTTTTTGTTGCAGATTTTGCTGTGGTTTTTTAAGCCAAAGCTAAGAATGGCTACAAAAGGAATTAAAGGGAATTATATAAAAAGTACTTATACTTCTACCTTCTCCTCAATCCACTCCTGGCTTTGGCTCAAAAAACGCAGCAAAATGTGCAACAAAGTTGCAATTCCACAATGTGGGGCCTTAGCCATAGGGTGTTTTACATCTCCTTTCTTACCCTGCTGACAATGGAACAAGACCCCTGATAATGGGCGTCAATTAATCATTATAGTTGTGGTCATTAATCCTATAGTTGATTGATCGTCAAAGTTAGCATGGAACCATGAGACTAGATATAATCTGCAAACACAGTTTGCCTTCTTTTCATTCAATGCTTTGGCACAACAACAGACAAAATTCTGACAAAATGTGTAATATAGCCATTTCTGCTCATGCCCCTATATTATTTACACAACAATGGATGACATAAGTGGATAACAATTTGGAACAAAGTGACCAGCCTTTGGTCTTCTGGACAGTGGCCAAGAGGATATTGAGAGGACAGATAATGGATTACACAGCTAGCAAAACGTAAGGACACAAAAACACGATTCACAGCAACTTTGTCTGAGGCATACATAGTGTACATTTACCTCGTACATTTAAGTACGTTATCCTGGATACACCTGTGTCATACATGTGGGCATAAACTGCCGTTTGGGCACACAGGAGGGTGCAGATATGAAGGAGCACTATGTGGCTTTTAGAGCGTAGATTTAGATTGTTGGATTTTGGACACCATGTCACATTTGCAGAGACCCTAAAATTGCCCCTACAAAATAGGGTCACTTGTTGGTATATACTATATACATATATATGCAACAGATAGACTTATATGTGTGGAGAAGTTTACATCTATCTGACAGTAGATGGCGATGTTATTAGTGTTATATGCTGAATAGAGTGTAATGGTATGCTATGTGAGACTTGCTGTACCTTGCTTTTTATCTCTCTATTGTAAAAGGTCCTTTTTACTTTCAAGTTTTCCTGTGTTAACGTTTTGATGCTGTTTACCTCATGTTCTAAGAAGTAAATGCTGATTATCCCATATAATCTACTCTCAAGCTTCTTCTGTGACACAACTATGCAACAGGTTATGGGCCCAGGCATAGAAGACAAAAAGACCCAGTGAATGCAAAAGGATTCTTCAGAACAATTCTCTCCAAACAAGTAAGACAAGTTAAAATGACCAGCAATTCAGAACTCAGACTTACAGTAGCTAAGCTGAACAATGAGAACTATCAGTTATGGAAGTTCAAAGTGGAGATGTTATTGTCTAAAGATGATTTATGGGATGTAATCACTACAGATAGACCCAATGATAATAATGAGACATGGGATAAGAAAAACAGACAAGCAAGAGCTACTATCAGCTTATTAGTGGAAGATGATCAGTTAATCCACATAAGGAATGAGAATACAGCAAAGGGAATGTGGGAAGCATTGAGAAAGTTACATGAAAGATCCAGCTTAAATCACAAATTGTTTCTGCTAAGGAAACTTTACAAGATGAGATTAAGTGCACAGGAAGACATGCAGGAGCACATAAACTCCATGATGGAAGTGATAACACAGCTGAGATCAGTTGGTGAAGATATTAAAGAAAGTCATGTAGCAGCAATATTATTGTGTAGCTTGCCGGATTCATACACTGCTTTGATAAATGCACTAGAAACAAGACCTGAAGCAGACATTACACTAGAGTTTGTAAAAACACGACTCATAGATGAATACCAGAGAAGGAAAGAACAAACAAATGATTCCACAGAAAAGGACAGTGTAAATGCTCTTAAAATTACAGATAAGAGGACCTATAAAACAGAAACAAGAGAATGTTTCAGATGCAAGAAAAAGGGACATTTAAAGAAAGACTGTACTATATGGAAAGCAGAACAGAAGTTATACCATAAAGAAAGTAAACAGAAGGTGAAAAGCACAATATCTAACCCACATGCAGATCACTGGAATGGTACATTTAAAGTAACCGATAAAAGGTTATCAATGAGTTGGTATATTGACTCAGGAGCAACAAGTCACATGACAAGTAATAAGAGCTTCTTTACTGAACTTGATCTAAATAAGAAGGAAGCTATTTACCTTGCAGATGGGAGCAAAATAACCGCGGAAGGTACTGGACAAGGAATGCTAATCTATTCTGATAAATTTGGGCATAATTCAAAGATACTAGTAAAGGATGTGTTATATGTTCCAGGACTAGATGGAGGACTATTATCTGTAAAACGTCTAACAGCTAAAGGACTTACTGTAAAATTCAAAGATGATGAATGTACAATCCTAGCAGGAGACAAGATAATAATAAATGTAAAAGCAGGTGAACAATTATATCATCTAGACACATTAAAGGAACAGATGAAGTTATGTACACATGATCACAAGAATTGTATTCACATGTGGCATAGACGCTTAGGACACAGACATCCTGAGAGTATCATGGCATTACAGAACAAAAATTTGACAAAAGATCTGTTGATATCTGATTGCTCAATTATTGTAAGATGTGAATGTTGTATAAAATCTAAAGCTACAAGAGTGTGTATACCTAAAGAGAGTGAAGCAAAAGGCACAAAACCACTTGACTTGGTGCATACTGATGTATGTGGACCCATGAAAGTAACCACATCAGGAGGTAATAGATATATGGTGACTTTTATAGATGACTACTCAAGATACACAGTCACGTACTTAATAAAGAACAAAAGTGAAGTTTTCAGTAAATTAGAAGAATACGTGTCAAAGTCGTATAATAAGTTTCAGAGGAAGCCAATCATCATTAGAAGTGATAATGGAGTTGAATTCACAGGACACCAAATAGAGAACTATTTAAGACAGAATGGAATAGAGCATCACAAAACTGTTCCATACACACCTGAACAAAATGGCGTAGCAGAAAGGAAAAACAGAACTCTGACTGAAATGATAAGATGCATGCTAACAGATTCCAAACTACCAGAGAAATACTGGGGTGAAGCAGCAATGACAGCTACTTATCTGCAAAATAGACTTTTTTCAAGAAAACTGGAAAAAACCCCATATGAACTGTGGCATGGTAAGAAACCAAGTGTGAATCATTTAAGAGTTTTTGGTTGCAAAGCTTTTGTTTTTGTTCCAGAAGAGAAACGCTCCAAACTTCAAAACAGAGCCATAGAAGGAATATTTGTTGGATATAGTGACAACTGCAAAGGAAACAGAATCCTAGATCCTAAGAAAGACAGAGTTACGGTGAGTAACAGTGTAACATTCATTGAAGATCTAAATGATAACATTATGACATCACTGGAAATGAGAAATGAGAGAGACAACAGTGATATAAGTGCAGGAACATCTGATGAAAAAGAAGTTGAAATTGATAAAGTTCAAAATACTGAAAGTGAAGAGATAGAACTACAGACAGACACAGAACCAAGACGTTCAATGAGAGAAAACAAAGGAAAACCACCTGTACGTCTTTCATACAAGGCAAGTACAAATAAAGTATATGAACCTACATCTTGGGAGGATATATCTCAACTTTCAGAAGAAGAGGCCAATAAGTGGATAAAGGCTACAGAAACAGAAATGAAATCCATGCATGATTCAAAGACATGGACACTGACAGAATTACCAAAAGGGAGAAAAGCTATAGGATGTAAATGGGTTTTTAAAGTTAAATACCAAACAGATGGCACCGCTGAACAATACCGAGCAAGACTCGTAGCTAAAGGTTATTCTCAAAAATACGGAGAAGACTATGATGAAACATTTGCTCCGGTTGTCAAGCATACTACAATCAGAACTTTGCTTGCGGTTGCAGCTACTAAAGGAATGGAATTGAAACATCTGGATGTAAAGACAGCATTTCTGAATGGAGATTTAACAGAAGAAATTTACATGGAACAACCTCCAGGATTCAAAGATAAAGAGAAACTAAACATGGTTTGTAAGCTACAGAAAAGTATATACGGTTTAAAACAAGCCGCTAAAGCGTGGAATGATAAAATCACTGAAGTGCTCATAAATGAACATTTTCTAAGAAGCAAAGCGGATCCCTGTCTATACACAAAGAAACTAGATGACAGATGGATCTATGTACTGATATATGTTGATGATATTTTAGTTTGTTTTGAAAGAGAAAGGGATGAAGCCGAAATACGGAAAATTTTGGATCAACACTTTGAGATCAAAGATCTGGGAAATGTGAAGCATTACCTAGGGATACAGATAGAAAGAGAAGAAGATGGGAGTTTCCAACTTAACCAAAATCACATGATCAAAGATATAATAGAAACATTTGGACTGAAAGATGCGAAACCAGTAAAGTCTCCAATGGAAACTAATTATCTGAAGGAAATTAAAAGTGAACAAAATATGTTACCAGATAATGAGCTATACAGAAAAGCAATGGGAAAATTACTATATTTAGCGACTGTTACAAGGCCAGACATTGCAGCAGCAGTAGGAATTTTGAGCAGAAAAGTGTCAAACCCCAATGAAATGGATTGGAAAGCTGTAAAGAGAGTAATACGTTATCTGAAAGGAACTAGCAACATTAAACTGAAACTACCTGCAAGTGATGAATGCGTTTTAACTGGATATGTTGATGCAGACTGGGCTGGAGATCCAATTGATAGAAAATCTACCAGTGGCTATCTTTTCTTACTCTCGGGCGGACCAATTAGTTGGACTAGTAAAAAACAATCTATAGTAACTCTATCGTCTACAGAAGCAGAATATGTAGCCGCCGCTCATGCGAGTCAAGAAGTTCTTTGGTTAAGACAACTACTAACAGACTTAGGACAACAACAGTTAGGACCAACAACGTTACATGAAGACAATCAAGGATGTCTTGTTCTTGCTCAGATGGAAAGAGTTAATCCCAGAACTAAACACATTGATGTGAAGTTTCATTTCTTACAGGATCATCAGGAACAAGGAATTCTGAATTTAGAATACTGCCCAACTGAAGATATGACAGCAGATATTTTCACAAAGGCGTTGAGTGCTGAAAGACACCAGAGACTGATGAAGAGATTATATTTAACTGAATAAGTTCTTACTGTTGAGAAAGGGTGTTGGTATATACTATATACATATATATGCAACAGATAGACTTATTTGTGTGGAGAAGTTTACATCTATCTGACAGTAGATGGCGATGTTATTAGTGTTATATGCTGAATAGAGTGTAATGGTATGCTATGTGAGACTTGCTGTACCTTGCTTTTTATCTCTCTATTGTAAAAGGTCCTTTTTACTTTCAAGTTTTCCTGTGTTAACGTTTTGATGCTGTTTACCTCATGTTCTAAGAAGTAAATGCTGATTATCCCATATAATCTACTCTCAAGCTTCTTCTGTGACACAACTATGCAACATCACTTCTTGTGGAATTCCAATTTACTGGCACCTCCAGTGATCTGCAAAAACAACATGGCATCCAAAAAGTCCCTCTAAATCTGTACTCCAAAAGCTAAAAAGCGCAGTGCTCCTTCCCTTCTGAGCCCTGCTGTGTGCCCAAGCAGCAGTTTACACCCACATATATAATTTTTTTGTACCCGGGATAGCCCACTTAATAGTTTTAGGAATGTATGTCTCTGATGACTCAAAGTGGGTACAATGTATCAAAATGGCATATTTCTTTAAAAATTTCAATGTTCGCTTTGTACATTAATTTTTGGGAAGCATTTTTAGGCTCAATATGATAAAGCCCCTTGAGAAATTCCTTGAGGGGTGCAGTTTCTAAAATGGGGTCACTTTTGAGTGGTTTACATTGTATTGGTACTCTAGGGGCTCTGCAAATGCAACATGGCACCTGAAAACTATTCCAGCAAAATCTGCCCTCCAAAAGCCAAATAGCGTTCTTCCATTCTGAGCCCCACCATGTTCCCATACAGCAGATTACAACCACATATGGGGCATTTGTGTGTTCAGAAAAAAATTGTGTAACAAACTGTGGGGTGCTTTTTCTTCTTTATTCCCTTTGTAAAAATTAAAAATATGGCGGGCGCTAAATGGACGGTTTATTGGAAAAAAAAGTAATTTTTAATTTTTACATCCCAATGCTAATAGAATCTGTGAAACAGCTGTAGGGTCAAAATACTCACCATATCCCTTGAGAAATTTCTTGTGGGGTGTAGTTTCCAAAATGGTGTCACTTTTTGGGGGTTTCCATTGTATTGGTACTTTAGGGGCTCTGCAAATGCGATATGGCACCTGAAAACTATTCCAGCAAAATCTTCTCTCCAAAAGCCAAATATCACTCTTTCCATTCTGAGCCCCACCATGTACCCATACAGCAGATTACAACCACATGGGGAGTATTCCTGTATTCAGGAGAAATTGTGTAACAAACTTTGGGGAGCTTTTTATCCTTTATCCTCTTGTGAAAATGAAAAATTTGGGGCTAAATTGATGATTTATTGGAAAGAAAGTAATTTTGTATTTTCATGTCCCAATATTAATAAAATCTGTGAAACGGCTGTGGGGTAAAAATGCTCACTATACACTTGATATGTTCTGTGAGGGGTGTAGTTTCAAAAATGTCACTTTTGGGGTTTCCATTGTATTGGTAATTGTTTAACAACCTGTGGGGTGCTTTTTCTCCTTTAACCCCTTGTGAAAATGAAAACTTTGGGGATAAAGTGATGTTTTAGTAATTTTTCATTTACACATCCCAATGTTAATAAAATCTGTGAAATGGCTGTGCGGTCAAAATGCTCATTATACCCTTTGATAAATTCTGTCAGGGGTGTAGTTTCCAAAATGGGGTCACTTTTGGGTGGTTTCCAATGTACTGGTACTCTAGGGACTCTGCAAATGAGACATGGTACCTGAAAACTAATCCAGAAAAATCTGCTCTTCAAATGCCAAGTGTTGCTCCTTCTCTTCCGTGCACTGCCCAAAAATTAGTTTACACCCACATGTGGGGTATTTCTGTGCTCAGGAGAAATTGCACAACAAACTGTGAGATGTATTTTCTCCTTCAACCCTTTGTGAATGTGTTCATTTTAGGGATAAATGAATGTATTATTGGATAAAAATAAAAAATTTCACCTCGATATTGTTTTAATTCCGGTGAAATGCTTACAGGGTTAACAAACTTCCCAAATGCTGTTTTGAATTATTTGAGGGCTGCAGTTTTGAAAATGAGGTGATTTATGGGGGTTTCTAATATATAGGCCTTTATAATCCTCTTCAGAACTGAAGTGGTCCCTAAAAATGAGTTTGGGAAATTTTCTTGTAAATCTGGAAAATCGCTGTTACACTTGTAAACCTTCAAACGTCCAAAATAAATTAAAGGACGATTAAAAGATGATGCCAATATAAAGCAGAGATATGGTAGATAATATTTATTCATGTATTTGTGTGATATGACTATCTGTCTGAAAAGCAGAGCATTTCACATTTTGAAAATTGCGATTTTTTTTTTTTTTCAAATTTCCATCCAATTTCCTAATTTTTTATAAATAAATACAAAAATATTGATCAATGTTTACCACTAACATGAAATACAATGTGTCATGCAAAAACAGTCTCAAAATCACTTGTGTAAGTTATAGCCATATAAAGTGACACATGTCAGTTTTGTAAAATGAGGCTTGGTGTAACGTCTCTGCCTGTTTGGGTCTCTGAGCCACCCTCCACTCACATGCTGTGGCGCAGGAGGCGTGTTCAGTTTGATTCCTTGCATAAGATTCTTGTTGCTCAGTCTGAACACTGTCCTAGACTATGTAATTGAATTTCAGCCACACCTGTCTCCTGCACCTTGCCTGTAAGATTGACGGCCTGTCTACCAATCAAGTCTGGTCCTGACTTGCTGTAAACGGGTCGTCAGTTTTCACAAGGTCGCTGGCTATTCATTCTGTTCTGTGACTTTGTCCCTGCTAGCTCCTTTTTCTGCTATTGTTGTATTTCTGACTTCCGACCTTTGGCTCCCCCTGTGACTACTCTCTTGGATTTCGTTTTGGTACTGCATTGCTCGATTGTTACCAACTCCTTGGCTTGCTGACTCTGCTTCTGTGTTTTGTCCTGTCTGCATTCTGTGTTGTCACTTATTCAGAGTAGGGACTGGCTCCAAGTTGTCGGCTGTCACCTAGGACAGTCAGGCAAGAGGCAGGGCTAGTGGGGGGGGTTCAGCTTCAGGGCTCACTGTCTTGTTGTGCGCCCCCCCCCCCCCCCGGGTTCTGCAGCAGCACTGGAGAATTGCTCAACTGGCAATTCCCTTACACCTAGTCCATAAGGCACTTCTAGGCTCAGTCCTTAACCGGTTAACAAGTTTCCCCTGTGTAATTTTAGGTTGATCTCTCACCTTCCTCATGATCATAGATACCCCACGAGGTGAGATTTTGCATGGAGCCGCAGATCGATGTCGATTGACAGTCATTTTGTATTTCTTCCATTTTCTTACTATTGCACCAACAGTTGTCTCCTTCTCACCCAGCATCTTACTTATGGTTTTGTAGCCCATTCCAGCCTTGTGCAGGTCTATGATCTTGTCCCTGACATCCTTAGAAAGCTCTTTGGTCTTGCCCATGTTGTAGAGGTTAGAGTCTGACTGATTAATTGAGTCTGTGGACAGGAGTCTTTTATACAGGTGACAATATAAGAGAGCTGTCTTTAATGCAGGTAATGAGTTGATTAGGAGCGTCTAACTGGTCTGTAGGAGCCAGGACTCTCAATGGTTGGTAGGGGATCAAATATTTATTTATCTCTGCAAAATACAAATAAATTTATAAAATTTATACAATGTGATTTTCTGGATTTTATTTTTGATATTCTATCTCTCACTGTTAAAATTAACCTACCCTTAAAATTATAGACTGTTCATGTCTTTGTCCGTGGGCAAACTTACAAAATCAGCAAGGGATCAAATACTTATTTTCTTCACTGTATGTACCTGTCAAGAAGCACCACCATTATTACTGGCTGCAAGGTCCTGCTTTACAGACGTACATTTTATAATAAATGACTTGTCGCAGCCCGCCACCTGTACATTTGAAATAACTGGTTGTAGGCCGACCACTTTAATTTTATAACAAAGAAAGAGCAGAGTTTTCAATGGATAAATGACAAGTTATACTGAATATTTTCCCACAAAACTACGTATATCTGCTCAGTTTCTCCCGTTCTATAACATATCTACAGATTGCACTGCATTTTCCTGGTGACAGGACTTACAGGACCTGGTGAGCAGTGCTACTCTATGCTGTTCCCATAACTCCCATAGAAAAGAATGGGAGCTATGGAAAAGGAGTAGCTCAACTGTGTCATATTGCTTCCATGGCTTCCATTCTCCTTTATAAGAGTTACAGAAACAGCATAGAGCAGCACTGCTCAGCTGTTCCCATGAGTGTTGGCCATAGGGGTCATGATGATTAGCAATTATTCCCATCTTGGTGGTGATTTACTGAGTTTGGAATAACCCTTTACATGTTCTGAAAAGGATCCAAGTCGCTTCCGCCGCTTGACATTTACAGTCATGGCCAAAAGTTTTGAGAATGATACAAATATTCATTTTTACAAAGTCTACTGCTTCAGTTTTTCTAATGGCAATTTGCATATACTCCAGAATGTTATAAAGAGTGATCAGCTTAACAGCAATTTCTTGCAAAGTCAATATTTGCCTAGAAAATGAACTTTATCCCCCAAAACACATTTCAACATCATTGCAGCCCTGCCTTAAAAGGACCACCTAACATCGTTTCAGCGATTGCTCCATTAACACAGGTGTGGGTGTTGATGAGGACAGGGCTGGAGATCAATCTGTCATGATTAAGTAAGAATGACACCACTGGACACTTTAAAAGGAGGCTGGTGCTTGCCATCATTGTTTCTCTTCTGTTAACCATGGTTATCTCTAAAGAAACACGTGCAGTCATCATTGCACTGCACAAAAATGGCCTAACTGGGAAGAGTATTGCAGCTAGAAAGATTGCACCTCAGTCAACAATCTATCGCATGATCAAGAACTTCAAGGAGAGAGGTTCCATTGGTGCCAAAAAGGCTCCAGGGCGCCCAAGAAAGACCAGCAAGCGGCAGGACCGTCTCTTAAAAGTGTTTCAGCTGCGGGATCGGGCTACCAGCAGTGCAGAGCTTGCTGAGGAATGGCAGCAGGCAGGTGTGAGTGCATCTGCACGCACTGTGAGGCGGAGACTCTTGGAGCAAGGCCTGGTCTCAAGGAGGGCAGCAAAGAAGCCACTTCTCTCCAGAAAAAACATCAGGGACGGACTGATATTCTGCAAAAGGTACAGGGAGTGGACTGCTGAGGACTGGGGTAAAGTCATTTTCTCTGATGAATCCCCTTTTCGATTGTTTGGAACATCTGGAAAACCGCTTATTCGGAGAAGAAGAGGTGAGCGCTACCACCAGTCTTGTCTCATGCCAACTGTAAAGCATCCTGAAACCATTCATGTGTGGGGTTGCTTCTCAGCCAAGGGAATCGGCTCTCTCACAGTCTTGCCTAAAAACACAGCCATGAATAAAGAATGGTACCAGAATGTCCTCCAAGAGCAACTTCTCCCAACCGTCCAAGAGCAGTTTGGGGCTCAACAATGCCTTTTCCAGCATGATGGAGCACCTTGCCATAAAGCAAAGGTGATAACTAAATGGCTCAGGGAACAAAACATAGAGATTTTGGGTCCATGGCCCGGAAACTCCCCAGATCTTAATCCCATTGAGAACTTGTGGTCAATCATCAAGAGACGGGTGGACAAACAAAAACCAACAAATTCAGACAAAATTAAAGCATTGATTCTGCAAGAATGGACTGCTATCAGTCAGGATTTGGTCCAGAAGTTGATTGAGAGCATGCCAGGGAGAATTGCAGAGGTCCTGAAGAAGAAGGGTCAACACTGCAAATATTGACTTGCTGCATTAACTCATTCTGTCAATATAAGCTTCTGTTACTCATAATATGAATGCAATTATATTTCTGTATGTGATAAAAACATCTGACAAACACACATAAAAACCAGAGGGCAGCAGATCATGTGAAAATATAATATTTGTGTCATTCTCAAAACTTTTGGCCATGACTGTAGTCTACTTCTGAGAGGTGTATGTGAAGTTTGGCACACCCTGCAGCCCAGAATTGCACCCACACCATCTTTATGCTTGCCAATGGGCCTACTGCCTTATTTGATGAGTGAAATAAAGCACCCTCTCAAGGATTTTTGGACCCAACTCCTGCCCTACCCCATATGCGATCTCTGTATAGACAAACAGTTACCTACAATAGCGTCTATAGAGTACACTGTATTGCCTTCTCGTTTGACCTTCCTGCATAGAGTTCACTATGAAAATTGCTGTTCGGCCTTCAACGGAGCATTCTCCTGGCAACGGGACTTTACAGATTTTGAAAAACTCATAGTCTCAAGAACACCTTTAACGAGGAAAGTTTCCCATCTTCTACGAGCTTTTGTCCAGACCACTTCCACGCTTAAACCTTTCTTCATCACTAGCTGGGAAAAAGATCTGAACTTAACATTATCCCATAAAGAACTTCAATTTACCCTCCAACATTCACATGGTCTTTCAACGTGTGTGCGTCTACAAGAAAACCATTACAAGATCTTGACCAGATGGTACAAAACCCGAGTGGCTTTATTCTCACGGTCTGGCTCAATCTGACATTTGATGGAGATGTAAGAACGATAATGGTTCTATTCTTGATATCTGCTGGTCTTGCCCGATTATTTCTGCTTTCTGGAAGGCAGTGGAAGCTGAAATACGGAGAATTGGCTTCTCCTCTTCCTGTCTCTCTCCAGATGTATTATGTTTAATCAAATTTATTAAAATTTTTTCAATAAGAACAGAAAGAAGAAAAGGGAAGGGGGGTACAATGCTATGGCATCAATATCAGTTAAAACAATAACAGGGGGGGCACGCAGGCCACCTTATTTATGGAGAAAGCACAGTAGTAAAAGTTTGGGTAAAAAGGCCACGAAGCCCGCCACAACAGAATCAGAAATAAATAACACAATGGCAACTAAAATGACTATAACTTTAGGTGGGTGATAGCTGAAAAAACTAAAAAGTCAACTGTAGAGAGCTACCACAGGGCCACCCACCTAACAATAAATTAAGACAAACAACAAGAGGAGGGGGACCAAAAGGAGTACACAGGTGTACGAGACTTATGAGACCAAGGACACGACAAGGACAGGGGGGGGGGGACACAAGTGGGAGGGGGTAGGAGAAGGAACAGAAGGGGGAATTTAGTAATGGAGAGCAGCCAGACACTGCACCAACAGAAAAATAAAGCAACCCCAAATCAAGAAAAGAAAGAAAAAAACTCAGAGGACTCCTGAAACACCACCCACGGCCGCCAGAGGGACTCAAATTTGGAGGGGTCGGGCGAGTCCTCAGCCACCAGGGCCTCCATTCTCCTGATAAGGAGAAGCTCCTGAAGAAACTCCACCCGGGTAGGCACAGCAGTGCTACGCCAATGCCTGGGGATAACTGTTCTGGCGGCGGTGAGGAAATGTCGCAAAAGGTCTTTTTTTAACGGCAGAAACCCTCCCCGGTATAATGGAGAGAAGTGCGAGCTGGGGTGAAGGCGTGACAGATCTGCCACTCACTTTAGCATAAAGCTCAAAGGGCCGCGCATTCCCACCAAATATGATATAAGGTGCCTTTTTCGAAACTACAGTGCCAACACCGGTCAGAGACGCCAGGGTAGATCCTATGTAAGAGGTCAGGACAGCGGTACCAGTGGGTCAGTATTTTGAAATTCTTTTCCTGCGCGCCACAGGACAGCGGGAGTTTGTGTGTGTACAGGTAGGATTTATCCCAGTCGGCAGTAGAAAGGCAAATACCGAGGTCAGACTCCCAGGGGCCAATGTAGGAAGGCGGCCCAGGTGTAGCGTCTTGGAGGAGAATGCCATAAAGAACAGAGAGGGCGCGCGGAGTGGTGTCAGTCTGGGAAAGGGCAAGCTCCAGGTCAGTTAAAGAGGATGAGAGCGTGGGAAGCAGGGAGAACCTGCGGATGAAGGTAGAGAGCTGGCCATGTTCCAACCAGGACAATCGGAGATTGGGATGAGAGGCTTGCAATTGTAACAGAGAAGGGAGAGAAGTGCTATCCATAACCTGATGCAAACGAACATCATCCCTAGCCAACCAGCAAAGAAATCTGTCGGCGGAGCAACCCGGTGGGAACATGGGATTTCGGAACAGAGGGCTGAGAGGACCCGGGACCCTGGCTATGCGACCACCCGCGCTTATGGAATCCCAGGTCTTGAGGAAATGAGAGGATAAAATGGAGTGTCTGATAATACTGGGGCGAAAGTGAGGTGGAACCCAGGGCAGGGAGGGGAGATGAGCTGACAGTAAGTCGGCCTCTATAGAGACCCACTGCTTGTCCGCCCCACGATAGCGCCAGTCAAAAAGGCGCAACAGTACTGTCGCGCGATAGTATATTTTAGGGTCGGGTAGGCCCGCACCACCGCGATGTCTACGGCGCATCAATGTCCGGAAGCGTAACCTGCTTCGTGACGCTCCCCACACAAATCTCCCAAACAAAGCCTGGGCGCGAGCAAAAAAGGAGCGTGGTATTGGAATGGGCAGAGCTTGGAACACATATAATAACCGGGGCATGACATCCATTTTTAGCGCGTTGATGCGACCAAACCATGAGAGCATGAGGGAACCATATTTCCGTAAATCCGTCGAAAGGGATTCAAGGAAGTAATTAAGGCGGTAGAGAAGGGAGAGGTCTGAAGGGATGTGGATCCCGAGATATTTAATGGAAGTGCAGTGCCATTTGAAGTGCAGTGCCATTTGGGAATTCGTTCGCAAGGAGGGCTGCTTCTGCTGGGGGCAAGGTGATATTGAGGGCCTCACTCTTAGAGAGATTTACCTTGAAATTACTCAGGTGGCCAAAGCGACGGAACTCACGCAGGATGGACGGAAAGGAAACGCGCGGCTGAGAGATGTATAAGAGGAGGTCGTCGGCGTATAAAGCCGTTTTGACCTGGCGGTTGCCCAGCTGCACGCCATGGACACTAGGACAGTTCCGTAAGGCAGTCGCTAGATGTTCCATGACCAGTGCATATAAAAGAGGAGACAGGGGGCAACCCTGTCGCGTGCCATTTCGGACCGGAAAGGAGTTGGAGAGAAGCCCATTAACCCGCACCCGTGCCGACGCGTCGCCATAGAGAGAAAGCACCTTACTCAAGTACCCTGAGCCAACTCCAATTTGCTGGAGTGTGGCCCGCAGGAAACCCCAATGTACACGGTCGAACGCTTTTTCAGCGTCTACAGAGAGCAAGCACATGGGGGTATCAGTAACGCGTGCCGTGGAGATCGCCAGGAGCGTCTTGCAAATATTGTCCCTGGCCTCGCGGCCTGAGATAAAGCCAACCTGGTCAGTATGAACCAGGCCCGGCATCAAAGGGGACAGTTGGTTAGCCAGCAATTTGGCAAATAGTTTAATGTCAATGTTGAGCAGGGAAATCGGGCGATAGCTGGCACAACTGGACGGATCTTTCCCAGGTTTGGGGAGGACTGTGATAAGGGCTGATAGGGATTGGGAGGCAAACGGAGTGGTGTCATCAACACTGTTAAAGACACGGGCCATTATTGAAGAGAGGAGGTCTCGGAAGGACTTGTAAAATCTGGGAGTAAACCCATCAGGGCCCGGGGATTTGCCCGAGGGGGAAGATTCAATGACAAGGGGAGACCTCCTCTTCGGAAAAAGGGTCCTCAAGAAGCGCTCTATCCGAGGGAGCAATGGTGGGGAGAGAGGTCTCATCGATGTATTCCCTGATTTTCTCATAAAGAGAGTCCGGGGGAAGATCAGCATATTGTCCCCGAATATTATAGAGGTCGTGGTAAAAGGAGCGGAATGCCTCTGCTATGTCTGCTGGGTTATGGACCGATCTCCCAGTGCCTTTATTAATCCTAGGAATGTACGTGGAGGTATTGCGAGGGTGTAGGCGACGCGCGAGGGGACGACTGCACTTATCCGCAAACTCATAGTAATGTTTCCGAACACGGTCACGGAAAAGCATGGACATTTCGTCCAGGTGGGCTCGGAGCTCCTCTCTAGCATTGAGGAGCTCCGTGAAGTCTGCCTGAGAGCAAGACCGTTTGTGCAGCACTTCAAGGGAATGGATCTTGGCTAGCTGCGCAGAGACCCAGGCCGCCCGCTCCTTTTTAAGACGTGCACCATGTTTAATCAAGACTCCCCAGACCACGCATTTTAGCGCTTCACATTGAAGAGGGGGTGATGTAGAGTCCCGGGCATGATCAAGGCCAAAGTTCCTGATCGCAGCGCCAACGTCCTCCCGGCATGTGTTATCTTTTAAAAGGCTATCGTTTAAACGCCAGGTAAAAGGACGGCGTGCGAGTCCTGGAATCTCCATTGACAAAAATACGGGCGAATGGTCCAACCAAAGGGCGGAACCAATCTGTCCTGTGGGGGCCCAAGAGAGGGCATGATGGCTGATCAAGAAAAAGTCAATGCGGCTATAGGAGTTGTGTGCAGGGGAGTGATACGTATAGTCTCGCTCATTAGGATGCAGGATGCGCCACACGTCGACCAACTGGGAGTTATGGAGGGCAGTCTTAAGGCTACGCAGGTGGGACTGAGAATGGGGAGGGCGGGGTGGGGTAGAGTCAATCAAAGGATCCAATACAAAGTTAAAGTCGCCCCCCGAGAATCATGACCCCCTCGCCGAAATCAGAAAGTTTGCCGACCAGGTCCCTACAATAACGCAATTGTCCCTGATTAGGGAGGTAGCAACCCGCTATGGTAAGAACCGTAGCCGCGATGCGCAGTTTAAGAAAAACAAATCTACCCTCAGGGTCAATCAGGGTGTCCATTACTTCGTGATGCAGAGACCTATGCAGAGCAATAGATACTCCCTTGGACTTGGCGGCCGGGTTGGCGCTGTGGAACCAAACGGGGAAATGGCGGTTGCGGATATCCGGTACGTGGCCTTCCTTGAAGTGAGTCTCCTGTAGAATAAGGATATGAGAATGCTTTTTGTGAAGTTGGTACAAAATCTGGCCGCGTTTTTGTGGGATGTTAAGTCCTCGTACATTCAGTGTGCAAATATTCAGGGTAGACATAGCTTTTCCCTTACCTAAGTGTGTCTCCCCTCCCCCTCCCTGTCTAGCTAATGCAAACTATCACAAATTAACACAGCTATGAAACAAAGTCTTAATTAACAGTAAGGTGGTGGGGTGAACCACCACCAAAGCAGGTGGGGAAAAGGCAAACAATGCCAAAACACGTGCTACACAGTAGCACAGAGACCCCGGTGGAGAACGAGCTTTCCAAAAAGGAGCTGCTCCCCCCCGGACCCCGGGCCACGCCACTGTAAAGATAACTGCAATAACAAAATAGGCTGACCGGAAAAAACGATATACATAAACAAAAATGAAAAAAAGAAGAAAAGAGGGGAGAAGGGAAGGAAGGGTGAGAGAGGAGAAAAAAAAAAAAAAAAAGGGGGGGGGGGGAAGGGAAAGAAGAAGGAAGGAGAAATAATAACAGTACTCACTGCCCCTAGGGACGAGAATCCCCTAGGGGTTGCGGAGAGGCTTTCTCACTGGCATGCGAAAGGAACAGTTCAGTGTTCAAGTTGGAAGGGCTTGATGGTCCCGTGTCAGTGCTGTAGGTGTGGAAGCTCGGTCGCGTCGGCGGCGTCTGGGACGGCGCTGAGACTGTGCTAGTTGAACTGGATCTGAGGAGCCAGGTAGCAGTGGCCAATCCAAGATCTGTACCATAGGAAGACCAAGAGCAGCTGTGAAGGCAGGAACATCGTCTGGACGCGACAGGAAGATGATGCGGCCATCCTGCCGGACCTGCAGGCGGAAGGGGAATCCCCAGGAGTATGGGATCTGGTGATGGATCAGGAGGTCCAGAAGAGGCTTCAAGGCACGCTGTCTAGCGAGAGTGAGTCTGGACAGGTCCGGGAGCAAGCTGATGGGAGCATCCTAGAAAACAACTTGATGGGAGTCCCTGGCCTTCCGCATAATGGCCTCCTTGAGCTGGTATCTGTGCACCCGGCAGATGACGTCTCTAGGGTTAGCAGAGTCCAGGGGGCGTGGGCCCAAAGAGCGGTGCGCCCGGTCCAACTCAAGTGGAGAGTCAGGAGGGACCCCCAGGAGGGAGTTAAAGATACCACGTACAGTGGCGTCCAATTGCTGGGGTTCAATTACTTCAGGGAGGCCCCATACCCTGATGTTATTCCGTCTGTTCCTGTTCTCGAGGTCGTTCATGAGATCTGTCAGGTGGTGTAATTGGTGAGTATGAGACAGCAATATGGAGTCATGGGTAGATAACTGGGTGGAAAACGAAGCGACGGAGGCCTCCAAGGTATCCACTCTTCCCTCCAGTGATTGTACCGTGGCACGGACGGCTGACAGTTCTGTTTTGTATGACTACTCCAGGCGTGCCACATATTCCTCCATGTCAGACTTTGTAGGGATGGCACGTAGATGGGCGCTCAGTTGACGCAGTTCAGCCAGGGTGTCGGAGGAAGCACCAGAGAAAGAAGGAGCACAGGTTGCAATAGTCCCAGTGAGGTCTCCCGCATTCTGACCAGCAGAGGCGGGGGCTGTGACAGGAGTTGTTAACAGAGGAACATGAGGCAGGTACGGGGCTGCTGAGGCCGATAACTGGCTCGGAGGGGCCGTAGTGGAAACCGGACAGGGGCTGCGGGTGGCAGGGGCGCCCAATGGTGATGTAGCCAGCTGTGGCCCAGTGCCAGGAGGGGTAAACAGAGGGGCCTGCAGCACAGACTTCAGTGCTGTGGTGGGAGTGGAGAAGGCCACAGACCAGGGCAGATTAGATGTCTCCCTACCTCTTGCTGGGTCCAGGAGAGAGCGCTGCAGCGGTACATTGGTGGCAGTGGAGCGCTGGTATCCGGAGGATGCGGGGGGACGGCGGTAGCGATGGCCAGTCCTGCCCCGCGGTGATTGACAGAGGGGAAGCGGGAGCTGAGCGGAGCTCAGACTCCCGCAAGATCCAAGACTCCGGGGGGCTGATGGAGCAGGCCCCAGTTGTTGGTAGGAGCAGAGGCGCCTCTATATCTGGAGCTGCTGCGGCCGCCTTCTGGGAACTTGCGGAGGTGCCGCTTGATGAGGCGGCGACATCGGGCGCCATCTTAGAGGGCACCTGTTGTAGGCCAGGAGCAGCCAGGCCCCGCAGGTATTTGTCCATGGTGGACTCCGTGGAGGCCCCAGGAGGGGTAGAAGAGGATCTGGAGGGTAACCGCTGGGACTTGCCCATGATTCCGGGGGCAGAGAGTGATCCGGTCAGCTGGATCAGCGTCGGTCCGAGTAAGCCAGAGAAGGAGCTGAGGAAAACACAGCCTCACTCCTCCATAGCCAGGCCACACCCCCTCTCCAGATTTATTAGTGTTTGTTAGGCCTCTCTCTTCATTCTCCAAAGCCTCACAACATATTATTTACAACTTAGTTGTGGCTGTGAAGTCGCTGATAGCACCGCTCTGGTTGCAACAAACTGCGCCATCTCTAGACCAATGGAAAAACAAAGTTAACCAAACTGCTAGATTTGAAGAGCTCACCAGCTGGATAGAGCGTGTGAACACCCACTATCTGAAAACCTGGGACCTCTGGCTCAGCTCAAGATAATGACTATGGTATCTGTTGTTCTTGGAATACCTGGGAACTACCTGTTGATTCCTGATTCATAATTCTTTTATTATGGAGAATTTGAGCAATCTTTCTCTTCCTACAGCTTATTTATCTCTCAGAATTCTTTCTTTCTTACTTCTCTTTTCTTATACCTCCCCCCCTTTCCTCCTCCCCTGCTCTTCCCAGTACTAACATAACCTTCTAACCCCACTTCTTTCCTATTTTGTTTTCTGTTCTTGTTCTTTTCCCTTTTTCTTCTTCTCTTTCTCCCCCTCCCACCCTCGCACATTTATAAATATAAAAAACTCGACAAAATGGTTTGTTGAATGTAGCTCTCTTCTATACACATGTAGTACCTATTGCAGGGGTTTCAAACTCGCGGCCCGCGGGCCAATTGCGGCCCTCGGGACAATAGTTTGCGGCCCCCACCTCAATATCAAAGTTTAATGTCAGTGCGGCCCGAGTTTGATACGAATGGCACCAGGGGCGCACTGTCTGGGGGTGGCATTTTTTACTATATAATGTAAACCAGCCCAGGACAGGCTGCTTTAAAAAAAACAACGCTGCGCAGGGCCTGTCCTGGGCTGGCTTACAAGACGTCCGCATCACAGCGCAGGCAGCGATATAATGACGTCATCTCGCCGCCTACGCTGAGACACAGACGTCTTGGACAAGAGGAGGAGGTGGCGGCTGCATCAAGGCATCGCAGGTAGGTGAGGATAAGTTTATTTTATTTATATAAATAGGCCGTGACCTGCTGGAGTATCCCCGGCAGGTCACGGCCTATTTATTTCCCTACCCGGCATCTGCTCGTGGCCGCCCTCGCTTCCCCTTCTGCTATGGGACGCAGAAAGGGAAATGGATGTCGCTGTGAGCAGCCGCGGGCATCGGTAAGTGAGGCCGCGGGCCTCAAATACTACTATTATTATACTCCGGGGTCTTTTTAGACCCCGGAGTATAATAATCGGAGACCCAGGGGAGGTGAAGGAACATAAAAACATATGCTACTCACCTCTCCTGCGATCTGCTGTCACTCCGAGCAGGCTTGGGCGCTCTGGTGACGTCATCAGGTCGCGTCGCCGGTCTCATCACGTGACTTAATTAGACATGGCCGAAAGCTGCCGGGAGTGCTCCGGTTTCCAGTATAGGTAAGTAACACTGGTTTTTATGTTTGTCACCTCCCCTGGGTCTCCGATCATTATACTCTGGGTTCTGAAAAGAACCCAGAGTATAATAATAGTTCTTGGGTGAGCAACTATGGGGCACAATACCAGTGTAGGGGCCACTATGGAGCATAATACTGTGTGCAGGGGCCACAATGGAGCATAATACAAGTGCAGGGGCCACTAGGGAGCATAATACAAGTGCAGGGGCCACTATGGAGCATAATACCGTGTGCAGGAGCCAATATGGAGCATATTACCGGTGTGGAAAACCTGATGCGGCCCAGCCTCACCCAGACTCTACCTCCAGTGGCCCCCGGGTAAATTGAGTTTGAGACCCCTGACCTATTGTGAACATATTTTGTATTCTGTATGATATGCTTACTCTGTACTGGATGCAATGCATGTGCCTCTTGTTAAAATAAACTTTGCCAGGTAAACCTAGGCATCATTTATCTTTTTCTATAATAGTTTATATTCTTTGTTATAGGAAAACAAGAGATCCAAAATGAAGATCCTGCTGTTCTTGTGTATAGGGGCATCTCTTGTGCACTTGGGGGTCCAACAGTTTGCCTATCTGACACTTAAAATCCCCAGATATTTACCAGGGAAAAATTCAGTTGATTATGTAACAGCATGTGTGGAATTTAACTATAAAACCCTGAAAGACACATATGAAGATTTGTTTAAATCTGAAAGCACAATTCAATCCCCTGATGAAGTCACTGTATTCCTAAAGAATGATCAGAGTCCCCTTAATAAAAATGCTAAGGTGATAGCTACAGATTTTGAAAATCCCAAGAATGTTAAAACTACGCTCAACAATTATGTGGCTGAACACACAAGTGGAAAAGTTGACAATTTCTTCAATGATTTTAAAACAAGTACAAAGGCTGTTGTCTTAACCTGTGTTGGTAAGTTCAGTCATGACCTACAAGCTACACAGATCATGTGTGCTAAATCTATGGCTAATGATGTCACCATTCATAAGTTGTATTTACTTCTTATTCTTCTTAGATAATTGGAAACTTCCAGGCATTGGCGGTAGCCAATACTCTGTTCAGCTTACAGGACAGTACAATGCAATGGTCAATAAGGATCTGGGATTCACTATGATAGAGTTTCCAAAAAACAAATACACAACGGCACTGTTCATTTTACCAGATGTGGGAAAGGACGAATCAGTGGGGGCAGCTGTCAATTCAACCAGCCTGGCACTGTGGAAAAAGTTACTGACCCTACAGTAAGGAACCTGTTTTATATTCCATCTTATATGCTGCCAATATGCCCTATGTTTAAGAATATAACTTCTATAACACTGCCTTTAATGTACAAGAATATAACTACTATAAGGGTGTGTTGACACAGCGGAAAATGAAAATCATTTTCCGCCGCCAGAATTTTCGCCGCTGTCAGTCACGACAGGATGCCGATGCAGTGCATCAGCATTCCGTTGCGGCATCCCGCTCCTGATTAGGCCCAGATGAATGGGCCTAATCAGGAGCGCGTCTCGAACCACGGTCACCGCGGGCGGAATCCGCGGCAAGATAGGGCATGTTGCTTTTTTTTCCGCTAGCGGAAAAAAGCCGCTAGAAGAGAAAAAAAACGCTACTGGCTCCCATTGAAATGAATGGGAGGAGTTTTTTCAGGCCAAAAAACTCCGTGTGAACACAGCCTAACTCTGTAAAGCGCTGCAGAATATGATGGTGCTATATAAGTAAGCATAATAAATAATAATAAACACTGCTCCCTATGTACAGTTATATAATTAATATTATACTGCTCCCTATAAAAATAACTATTATAATATTACTCCTTATGTATAAGAATATAATTCCTATCCTACAGCTCTCTATCTACAAAAAATATAAACACTGCTATGCTCCCTCAAATGTACAAGAATATAAGTACTATAACACTGCCATTTATGTGCATGAATATAAACAAAATAATACTGTTCTCTATGTACAAGAATAGTAATTCCATATTTACAAGAATATAACTACTATATTACTACCCCTATGTACAAGAATAATGGGATTTTTGTACTCACCGTAAAATCCTTTTCTCGTATTCACTGGGGGACACAGCACCATGGGTATAGACCTGGTCACTAGGAGACAGACACTAGGGAAAAGAAAGCTGTTGGCTCCGCCTCTAGGCTATACCCTGCCACAGCCACTGTGCATGAATCAGTTTGTACCGTAGCAGTAGGAGAGAGAGACACAAAGGAACATGGAACCAACAACCACCAACAATGCCTGAACCCAAAAAGGAACCAACACAGTTCGGACAGGAACACTGAAAAACAAGGGAGGGATATGTGTCCCCCAGTGAATACAACGAGAAAAGGATTTTACGGTGAGTACAAAAATCCCATTTTCTCGCTTATTTCACTGGGGGACACAGCACCATGGGATGTCCTAATGCAGTCCCAGAGGGTGGGAATAACACAGCCATGCAAACCCGTAATGCTCAACCTGTTCCAGAAACTTACAACACAAACTGGCTTCGGCAGAGGCCACAGAATGGATCTGGGGAAACTTAGAGAAAGAGGATGGAGGCCCAGTGGGATACTTACAGACCTGGGAAGCAAAAGCCTGATGCCGGAGGCCCAGGGAACTCCAACAGCTCTAGAGGAGAGAGCCGTCACACGGAAAGGCAGAGCCCTACCCATAAACTGATAGGTCTCCCTAATCTCAGACCAAAGCCACCAGAAGACGGGAGCTCTGGAAGCAGGCAGGCCCTGGCAAGGGCACTCAGGGAGAACGAGCAAAGCGTCCGAACAACAGAAAGGATCCGTGAGGGACAGTATACACGCAAATCGCCTGGGCAACAACCGGGCAGAGAAGAGCAAGCACTCACATGGATGCCTGAGGACCGAGCAGAAAGAGGGCAAGACCAAGTCCTCGATGTGGAAGCAAGAAAAACACCCTAAGAAAAAAAGACTGTGGCAGACGGAGGAAAACCTTATCCTTGTGGAGGACCAGAAAGGGAGGCTGCCGAAAAAAAGGGCAGCCAATTCGGGACCCCTGCGGATGGAGGTAATGGCCACCAGAAACTCATTCTACCAGGACAGAAGGCAAAAAAAGGGATATCAAAGGCTCAAAGGGGGGAACCTGAAGCACCTTAAAGACGAGGTTAAGATCCCACGGATCCAAGTGTTCCAAAGGAGTACAGAGTGGCACTCCTGTAGGAAAGTCTTTTAAAAGGAAAGTCTTTTAAAAGGAGACTAAGACCTTGATCCAGACCAGACTGGGGAAGATCCGATGAGAATCGTTACTCTTCCAACGGTGGACGTAAGCCTTCCACGTTTGATGGCAGATCTAAGCTATCTGGAATTTCCGGGCCTTGAGTATGTTAGAATAACAAACTCCGAAAAAACCACGACGCCTCAAACCTTGGATTCAACAGCCACACCGTGAACGCAGCTGAGTCAAGGTGGGGTGGAACAGCAGTCCTTGAGACAGAAGGTCGACCAGCAGAGGAAGAGGCCAGGAGCATCCACCAACAGCAACATGAGATCCACATACCAGACCCGGCAGGGCCAATCTGGTGCCACCAGGATAGCTTGAACCCCCTTGGTCTTGAGATTCTGGAGAACCCAAGGGAGAAGAGGAAGTGAAAAACCGAACTCACAAGAGCACCAGCGGTGATGGTTCGAGGATCCAGAGACCTGGCAATTTAGCCGGGGACCTTGTGGTTCCGGCGGAGGCAAAAAAAAGGTCGACGTTTGTCACGCCACAGCAGGAGCACAGTGGAAGGAAGATCTGCAGATAAAGCGACCCGGAGCAATATTTTCTCGACTCAAGTAGTCTTCCACCCAGTGGTCCACGCCAGAAAAAAAGGTTGACCACCGAAAGAGCTGGAACGAGGCGCTCCACCCAAGGAAGAAATTGTGAGGCTTCTACTAAGGCCGCACGGCTCCTGGTGCCCCGCTGAGGGTTCAAGTAGGCCACCATTGAGGAGAGGTCAGTCTGGACTGTGACAGATGTCCTTGGAGAAGAGAGGTCCAAGGAGAATGGGCAAATAAGATAGCTCTGGGTTCCAGCAGGTTGAACCAGAGGGAGGAATCGGCCCTGGACCACAGGCCCTAAACAGTCAAAGCATCGAGGACCACTCCCCAGCTGGGGAGATTGGCGGCAGTGGGAATCACCTACCATCAGAGGGGAAGAAGGACTTCCCTTGAGAAATTCCTGGGGAGGAGATACACTAAAGAATCTCTCAGAGAACCAAGGTGGAAAGAGAACCAGGCAGATGAGGCTGTCTGGAGATTTGTCCCAGTAGGCCGTAATCGTCAAGTGGAGAGGACGACAGAGTAAGTGAATGAAAGGTACAACCTAGAAGGTCGAGGCGATCGTGCGCAAGACCCACATGCCGATTCAAAGAGAGCAAGGAGAGTACCTCCGAAGGTGGGACACATCATACCTCAGGATCTTGGCCTCCGGAGGGAGAATCACACCCTGGAGCGAGCAGAGGATCATGTCCCGGATTCCATGTGCTTAGAGGGCACGAGACCTCCTATTGATGAGCCCGCAGAACCGGCAAAGAAGAACCAAGGTGAGCCACAAGTTGGTCAGATTGTCTGACCTGGAGGGGCTTCACCAGGAGGTCGTCCAAGTCTGGAAACACGGCAACACCTCTGATGTGGAGGATGGCCATGAGAGACGCCATCACTGAGGAAAAAAACCCCAGGTGGCAGAGGCCAGCCTGAAGAAGAGAGAGACAACTGGAAAGGTCAAGAATCTACCGCAAAATGAAGAAACCACTGACAGCACAGCGCGATGATGTAGATGGACGAAGAATTCGCCCATCTCCAGGGATGCCACCACAGACTGCATAGACTACAGCGGAGCCTGCAGACATGGACAAACCTGTGGAGCCCTTTCAGGTGGGACGAAGGAAGCCGTCCTTCTAGGCGAATGGAGAACAGGTAGGAATAGTAACCCAGGATACACTCTGAAGCGGGAACGGGAATGATGACTCCCTGCCGCTGGAGATTGGAGACAACCTGGATTGTCCGACGTAGGGAAGGCAAAGAGACTGCAGCGAAAGCTGGAGTAGCCGGACGACAACACCTCTCAGGCCCAGGACCCAGACGTCCCGCCATTTGAGATGTCCAGAGAGGGGACAAAAACTTCATGCAGAGGAGGCTAGGAAGAGGAAGGCCTGGACGACTTGGTGCAGAACCACCAGGAGGCCTGGACTTGAAAGAAGCTTTCTGGAACAGGAGAACGGCTGACACATAGGATGCCTCTGAGGGAGGAAGAATCTATTCCCCCGTGGCCTCAGGGATAAGCTTCTCCATGCCCTTAACAAAAATTTGGCCCAGGTCGACCTGGAAAGGGAGAAGGGCTGCGTTCGCCTTCTTGGAGGTGGACTCAGTATTCCACAACGAATCCAAACGGTATGGCGGATAGCCACTGCATTGGCGGCCGCCTTGGCAGATTTGGGAGGCATCTCCAGATATTTGGAAGCATTCAGGATCTCAGAGACGAGCAGCTGGAGGGAAACTGCATCAAGGAGGTTTGACTGAAGCTGTTTGGCCCAGGAAAAGAAGGCCTTGATGACCCAAGAGGCAGCGAAGGAGAGCCGCAGGGAGAAACTTGCCACTGTCATGTCCCAGGACTTGGTTTAATTCACTGACATGTATCTGTGATACTGTTTGTCTTTGTAGTTTGTCCCTTCTCTCTCTCTGTATCCTTAGTTGTGATGCTGTAGCTCCTTCTCTCTCTCTCTCAGTTTAGTTTCACTTCTTTGTAAGCAACATGTCTGCTCAGCTCCTGGTATTTCATCATTTTTCACCTACTGCTGTATGAGGTTTACAAGATTTACCTGGATTAAAGCATCTGGAATCTTATCTACGCCTCCTCAGTTGAGTTGAACACTATCTGATAAATATCTTGGTGTAAATTGCTGGTTAGCATAGAGACTACAGGACACTCTCACAACCTCACATTTGCAGCCAAGCTATTGAGTCAGAACAGCCACTACGAAGGCCACCCTGGCGAGGGAAGCCACCTTATTGCAGCAATACAATAGGCAGCATTTAGGAAAATGCAATGCATCAGTTCTGCATTGCAAACAATACAACAGAGGCGATCCGATCTCACTCCGAGGGATCACTGAGGTAGGCAAAGTCCGCTGAAGGCAGACTAGAAGCCTTGGAGAGCCTAGCTATCACGGGATCCACCGTGGGAGGCTCTTAATGATAGGAAGGGACACATGGGGCGGCTCGCTGACAAGATGTCAAGACAGGCCGGCTTGAGCTCACTAGTTACTGATATATAAGGACCGTGCGCTAACCGATTGCACCACTGGAGCAACCTGCTTCCTTTACCTCGGATGTTCATCACTGCCAGCCAGGGAGAGCTAGAGACATATGTCACAGCATAGCCTGGCAGAACTGCCCGAGCTCACCTTCCACTTGGAGACACACAGGTCAAGGGAAGGGATGTCCGACTTCCTAGTCGAAGACAGAGGATGGTCCAGGGAGAAGTCACTGTGACCTCAAGATGTGATCAAACACCCAGTGGCAGAAGGAGATGTCCACTTGAGAGGATGAGTCCGGGTCCTCAGAGATCTGTAGGGTCTTCTCTACCGCATGGATGACTCCCGCGTACCAGCAGATATAGATGAGCTTAGCTGAAGCTCCAAGTCGGAGTCAGAGGCGTCCCCAGTTAAGTAGACCAAGCAGAGGGAGGGAGGTATCCGCCTGTCGGAGTGGAGCCGTGACCTGAGTCCCTATCTGGGGAGTACCCAGAGGAAGAGGTGGCAGACCTTGAACCGTAGGAAGACTTCCTGGTCCTTTTGAGGGAATGGCTCCTGGAGCTGCGACGGAAACTATGAGGGTGTCCAGGGAGATCCCTAGAAGCAGCCGACTGAGCGGCGATCTGGGAAAGCAGCCATTCCAAGTTTCCAGCACTGACTAGTTAAGTCTGGTAAGGACACCATGGCCAAGGTTAGGGGAGGCCGCCCAATCCAGGGAATGGAAGAACCGGAGAGGGGCCAGGAGGTTCCTGACTGGCTGAGGCGGAAGGCAGAGAGAGCACATGGGCTCAGGCTGTCCGCATGGCAACTGTTTTTGATACAGCGGTCACACGTATAAAAACGTGACGGAACCAGAGGGGCCAGAGGGTGAGTGACAAAGCAGAGGGAGCCCATGGAAATTAGGGGTAACCCAGGGGGTTAGCCTACCAGATTGCAAAAGATGGCCGCTCACAAACTGCTGCAGAAAGGGTTCCGCAGGTGCAATGTCTCCCAGGGAACTGTGAGGAGAGTAAGAATCCCTGCTGTCCCAGCAAGCCAAAAAAAAAAGCAAATAAAAAGAGATTGAGGAGAGCAAAGCTCTTCCCCTGGTAAATACAGGCTCAGTAGCTACTGGGCAGGCTGGATGGCTTTCCAGGACAGCCCCCTGGCCAATGGAAGGCCCCAGGCGGAGTCTGGATGGCAGAAAAGCCCGGGAAAAGGGCGGGCCAGTTGCAGCCTAGTTCCTGGCCAGGCCTCGGACTCGCTAGAAACGCGGCCGAATGCGAGGCACTGTCGGCGGCTCGGCCACGAACTCTGGAGGTCCCGCGGAGACCTGGGAAAGGTACTGGGGGGCCAGGAAAGTGAGTCCCCACACGAGTGGGGGTGAACCGGGTGCCCCCCCCCGACGGGGGCCGCTCAGTAGGAGCGACCAGAAGGCCCAAAAACGCCCCAGAAAAAAGGGACTTATTTGCTAAAATGTTAGGGCCCAGCTCTAGGGGACCCTGTGAAGCCCCCCTAAACAGGACCCATGCTATTGTCCCCCTGGGAGATGGCACTGAGGGGCTGAGTGGGGCCTGAAGGAGAGGAGGAGAGGGGCTGAGGTAACTTTCATACTCACCTGCCTTCTACAGTCATGGCCAAAAGTTTTGAGAATGACACAAATATTATATTTTCACATGATCTGCTGCCGTCTGGTTTTTATGTGTGTTTGTCAGATGTTTTTATCACATACAGAAATATAATTGCATTCATATTATGAGTAACAGAAGCTTATATTGACAGTTAGAATGAGTTAATGCAGCAAGTCAATATTTGCAGTGTTGACCCTTCTTCTTCAGGACCTCTGCAATTCTCCCTGGCATGCTCTCAATCAACTTCTGGACCAAATCCTGACTGATAGCAGTCCATTCTTGCAGAATCAATGCTTTAATTTTGTCTGAATTTGTTGGTTTTTGTTTGTCCACCCGTCTCTTGATGATTGACCACAAGTTCTCAATGGGCCATGCCATGGACCCAAAATCTCTATGTTTTGTTCCCTGAGCCTTTTAGTTATCACCTTTGCTTTATGGCAAGGTGCTCCATCATGCTGGAAAAGGCATTGTTGAGCGGCAAAATGCTCTTGGACGGTTGGGAGAAGTTGCTCTTGGAGGACATTCTGGTACCATTCTTTATTCATGGCTGTGTTTTTAGGCAAGACTGTGAGAGAGCCGATTCCCTTGGCTGAGAAGCAACCCCACACATGAATGGTTTCAGGATGCTTTACAGTTGGCATGAGACAAGACTGGTGGTAGCGCTCACCTCTTCTTCTCCGAATAAGCGGTTTTCCAGATGTTCCAAACAATCGAAAAGGGGATTCATCAGAGAAAATGACTTTACCCCAGTCCTCAGCAGTCCACTCCCTGTACCTTTTGCAGAATATCAGTCCGTCCCTGATGTTTTTTCTGGAGAGAAGTGGCTTCTTTGCTGCCCTCCTTGAGACCAGGCCTTGCTCCAAGAGTCTCCGCCTCACAGTGCGTGCAGATGCACTCACACCTGCCTGCTGCCATTCCTCAGCAAGCTCTGCACTGCTAGTAGCCCGATCCCGCAGCTGAAACACTTTTAAGAGACGGTCCTGCCGCTTGCTGGTCTTTCTTGGGCACCCTGGAGCCTTTTTGGCACCAATGGAACCTCTCTCCTTGAAGTTCTTGATCATGCGATAGATTGTTGACTGAGGTGCAATCTTTCTAGCTGCAATACTCTTCCCAGTTAGGCCATTTTTGTGCAGTGCAATGATGACTGCACGTGTTTCTTTAGAGATAACCATGGTTAACAGAAGAGAAACAATGATGGCAAGCACCAGCCTCCTTTTAAAGTGTCCAGTGGTGTCATTCTTACTTAATCATGACAGATTGATCTCCAGCCCTGTCCTCATCAACACCCACACCTGTGTTAATGGAGCAATCACTGAAACGATGTTAGGTGGTCCTTTTAAGGCAGGGCTGCAATGATGTTGAAATGTGTTTTGGGGGATAAAGTTCATTTTCTAGGCAAATATTGACTTTGCAAGTAATTGCTGTTAAGCTGATCACTCTTTATAACATTCTGGAGTATATGCAAATTGCCATTAGAAAAACTGAAGCAGTAGACTTTGTAAAAATTAATATTTGTATCATTCTCAAAACTTTTGGCCATGACTGTTCTCTTCTCATACTCATCTGTCTGGCGTCTTCAGGCGCCGCAGGATCACCCCCTTGGTAGGACCTCGCACGTGGAAGTGGGGTCACCAGTACTCCGGCCGCTGGTGCGGCGAGTGGTGAGTGGGGACTGAGTGACCGGCGAGGCGCTCTTTTGCAGAGCGCCGCGCCCGCAGGAGGGTATGACTAGTGTGGCGTACACGCTGACGACCCCCTGCACCTGAAAGAAAGGTAAAAATGAAAACGATGCTAGACAGAAGACCTGAGTCAGGTCGTGTCTGCCTCCTATGACACTAGGTTTCAAACTGATTCATGCACAGTGGCTGTGGCAGGGTATAGCCTGGAGGTGGAGCCAACAGCTTTCTTTTCCCTAGTGTCTGTCTCCTAGTGACCAGGTCTATACCCATGGTGCTGTGTCCCCCAGTGAAATAAGCGAGAAATAATTATTATCATATTGCTCCCTATAAACAAGAATATGACTATTCTAACATTGATCCAATGTAAAATGGTATAAATATTAATACTACACCTTTTGTGACCATCCTAGTAGAAAACAGCCACATTAGTGCCCACGCTCTTTGATGAAATGTTACAGAATGATTGAAAATTAATAATTTGTGCAGGTTTTATTCATTTTTATGTGATAAATGTAACATTGTGTTTAAAGGGAGTCTGTTACCAGGAAACTCAGTGTCAAACCAGCCACAATGCATTTGTAAAGGAGGTTATGCTGAGCATCATCATACTTTTAGTCCAATAGATGCACCGTTTCCTTCATAAAGCTATTTTTAGAAATATACAAATGATGCTCAAGTGCAATTGGGGAGGTTGCAATTGGAGCCCTTGGGGGTTGTGGCAGACCCCCAAGGGCTCCAGCTGAGAAACACCAGGTGCATGAGTGAAAATTCAACAAGCACCATAGCTGTAGGATAGGAAGAGGCTGTTAATAATGTGTGCAGAGGTGGAGGTTCACACCTGGAGATGGAATCCTTGGAGGCTATCACTCGCCCCTATTGCATTTGAACCTTTTTTGCATATTTCAAAAAAAAATTTCAAGCTAAAGGCGCTTCTATTGGGGTATAAGGTATGATGGTGCCCTTCGAAATGTCCCCTACAATGCACTATGGCTGGTTTAATATTGATTGTCCTGGTGACAGTCTTGTGTTAATGCAGAAGTAACAGTCGATATGCTCTGTATTTTGTGTAGGTCAATAAATCTAGAGGTCCCCAAAGCTACATTGTATGCTTGCGCTGCATTGACCTTTGAAACAGAAACATTTAACGGATATGAGTTGCAGAGAACAAAGGTGATGTACCAGCTTTTTCTACAATGTTACATTATCCCTGGAATGCATGTGCCTGGGGAATATTATTGTCAAAGGAGGGAATTCAGGGAACTAGACTGGTCTCTACAGCATTGCACAATATGTCAGAGCTATGTACACAAATGTCAGAGGCGTTTCTCTAGGGCCCCAGCTTCCCTCACGTACAGTACAATAAAAGATCACTCTGGACAATGCAGACTGAAAGGGTTAGTGTAGATCCAAATCAAAAAGTTCCACATGAGTGAGTTATTGAAGTTAGCTACAGTCACAGTAATACTGTAGATCAGTGGCATATCTAAAGACTTGTGGGCTCCGGTGCAAACTTTTGTCTGGGGGCCCCTCCCCCCTCCCTACAGCGTACTCTTGATAGTGACGGTTACGGGTGCTGCAGTGGTATCTCAAATACTTGAAAGGGATACAACTATAGTACCCACAACTGCAGTTATCAAGAATATGGTGAGTGAGCAGAACAGTGCCCGGCATGGAAACAATACTGGGAGTTGCAATTTCTGGGAAAGAGCTGATCTGCTGTCTAAGAGATCTAAAATATCTGTGGGGGTCCAACACCCGGGGCCCCTGCAGATCAACTGTTTGAAGGTACTGTGGTGCTTTTGCAAGTGCTGTGGTTGTGACCCCTTCACTAATTACATTGCACAGCATCTGTTTTATAGCGACTGTGCAATGTAATTACAGCCTGTAATAATATCATATCTCTGCTATAAAACAGATGGTGTGTGATGTAAATAGTGAAGGGTCCCCACACAGTATACAATCTTCCGCAAAGCCCCCCCCCCCACAGTATAATGATCCACAGAGGCTCCACACAGTATAATATGCTCCACAGTGGCCCCACACAGTATTATATGCTTTACAGTGACCACACACAGTATTATATGTTCCACAATGGCCCACACAGTATAATATGCTCCACAGTGGCCCCCACACAGCATAATATGCTCCACATTGGCCCCACACAGCATTATATGCTCCATAGTGGCTACCACAGTATTATATGCTCCACAGTGGCCCCCACAAATTATAATATGCTCCTTAGTGGCCTCAATACAGTATAATATGTTACACAGTGCCTCCCACACAGTATAATATGCGCCACAGTGGCATCAATACAGTATAATATGCTCCACAGTGCCCATCACACAGTATAATATGCTCCACAGTGGCCCCAAACAGTATAAAATGCTCCAAAGAGCCCCCTCGAGCCGCTTAAAATGAACCTCACAAAATTCAACGAATGTTCGTGAAGTTTGGCACTATTATATATTAGAATCACCTGAGACCTCAAAGTATAGTAATCGGAGGCCCAGTGGAGGTGATCGAAAATAATAACACTTGTACTCCCCTTACCTCACCTCTCCTGCGCATCCTTGCTCCATCCAGCTCTCTTCAGCATCTTCTTTCCATGCGACTGAGGTCATGCGCCCCAGATGTCACTGCTGGTGCCTGTGATTGGGCCTCAGCGGTCACATGGGGCACGTTGACGTCATTACACTGGCATGCCCAACATGACTGCTGGGGCCCAATCACAGGCCCAACGAATGTCCACTGGGGCACGTGACCTCAGCCACAGACCGGAAGAGCCCCAAAAAGGATACTGGGATCGTCGGAAGCCTAGGAGAGGTGAGTAAAAGTATTTGTTATTTTTAATCACCTCCCCTGGACAGGATTCTAATGCTGCTGGGCCCTTTCCATTAACAATATGCATAGCGGTCAGGGGACCAGGCTTTCTCCGATCGCTATCATGGTGGTCCGGGAAACCAGCCATCTCCATCTATAGGTTGTGTAGTATTGCAGTTCAGTTCAGTTGAAGTGAAAGGGACCTGGCAGCCATGTGTTTGTAATCTATTTTAGGATCATGATTTTTGACAATTGTCATGTTGATTCTGTGTTGTCTTCTCTTCCACAGTCCGCAGCAAGAATAGCAGCAACAATCCCATAAAGTGTGGAAAACAAAGAGAAAATCTGATCAACCAATCACATACTTAGGATTAGTTCTGTTTAGAAGCATATCCATAATTACAAAACATTCACATAAAATATAATCTCCAAAACAAGATTAACAATTAAAGATGCAGACACAAATACTGGTGACTGGTCCTTCTGTCTTATATCTGTCCTGTAAGTGGATCAAGGGGTTTATTCAGATTCTGTTATGTGGAGAAAAAGCAAATCTCTTCTTGTAAGTCACATGCACAAATCATTGTACACATGACACAGGTAAAAAAAGAGACATCTGATCTCATCAATTGTATATCTATAGCATAATAAATATCCCCCAATTCCTTTGTTTCTTCCTTCGTTCCTCCCTTCCTAACCTAACTCACTCCCATTCCTTCCTTCCTTGATTTCTCCCTGTGAAAGATCCTCAGTGCGCCAACACCGCTTTGGCCCACACCTGAGACTTCTTTATAAAAAACCACACTCACCGTCAGTGAGTGCTGGTTTCACAAGATAAATACAAGACAAGCTTTCTAAATTTTGTATATTTATTAACCCCTAAATGGGTCGGTATTAACATCTAACATATGCAGTTCAGAACAGATATGCAGATATATGCAAGCATTAACAGTTACTAGTTACAATATACAGTACATAAAATAAAAAGGGAATAAAAGTGAAATAATTACTTTACCACACATATCCTGGATGTGGCTCTATAATCCAACCCTCACACATGGCATGTGGGGATAACCAGTGGAGAATTCTAGCAGGAGCCTCACAGCATTCCAGCCTGCATGCTCATCACAGTCTCTCAGTAGTCTCACAGTAGTAGTCTCCCAATAGTCTCCCTCACTGACCTCTTACCTCATCTTTTATACCCTTGATTACACCACCCAGAATGAGGTCACCGGCGACAGCAAGTCTGATTGATTAACGCACTCAAGTCCAGATTCTTTGTAAGAAGATGGGATTAAGTGGAATGACACAATGTTATCAACCATGTCTGATCTAACAGCCCAGGCTGAACAATGCATGTGTATTTGATCACCCAGGGCTATGTAGGAATTCAATGGAGCTATTCTGGGATGGATACAAAGCCCTATTGTTACAATGTTGCCACTACTGACAACATACACCTAGGATTAGAGCTACGCACAGTTAAATTAAATAGAATTAAGAGGGAGATACGATACCCAGAGATCAAAATACATCTTTGAGTTATAGCCATATTTAAGTGGAATCATCACACTCCCCCTATCTCTTCCTCCAGTCATTTCTTCTCAGTGGATTCCTTCCTTCCTACTGTCCTGTTTCCTTCTTTGCACCACCCCTCCCTTGAATCCTTCCTTTTTTGACATTCAACCCCTTTGTTCTTTCCTCCCTCTCTCCTACCTTTGTTTCTTCCCTCTTATGCTCCTTTCTTCTTTTACTTATTCCATTTTCCTATTTTTCTTTCCTCCCCATCCCTTTCTCTTCCTCCCTCCCTTTATTGCTTCCCTCCTTCTTTCCTCTTTCTTTCTTTCTTTCTTTCTTTCTTTCTTTCTTTCTTTCTTTCTTTCTTTCTTTCTTTCTCTTTTCTTTCTTTTTTTTGGATCAAGGATCCAAAGCACATAGGGATGCATAAGATAGGGGATAACTTACAGACTGGTGGGGGTCTGACTGTTCAGCTCCCGCTGATCAGGAGAATGGGAGTGATTTCTGACACTCCCATTGAAATGAATAGATCAGTGTGTCATATGCCCATTCAGAAGGGGACAAAGGTACCCCATTCTCCGGATAAGTGGGGTTCTGAGTGGCTGGACTCCCACTGATTTGCAAATTATACACTATCCTATGGATAGAAGGTAACCTGCTTTGATGGCAAAAACTCCTTTATCCCTCCTTGTGCACCCACTTTGTCATTGTTCTTCCCATGTCCCAATTTTTTGATAACATCACAATTGATGTTGTGCTTCAAGAAATGTAGAAAGAAAGCAGCAGAATTTATAAATTTATAAAGCCATCTCCTATGGACATCAAATGCGCTCATGCCTCTACCTTTATCTTAATTTGCTGCCCCATTTGGTACAGTCTAGTGTAAATCAAAGAACTATATTAAAACAGACAATGGGTAATTATGTTTTTTTAACCATAAACAAACATCAAAATGAAGAGTGACTGATGGTGCAAACTTTCTACAAAGTGTACATTACATTGCCAGATAACAAAGTATCATTTACTGAGCAAATAACCCCCTTGTTATATATTTATGGGTATAAGGGGCTGTTTCTAAAAGTTGCAAAAATCCATAGAGATTTCAGCCTGAAAAGTTCTCATTATACTGTATTTTGATGATTACCAACCGACACTTCACAGCTTTCAGGTGCGTTGGGTCTTTGAAAACTATTTCCTTCAGGTATCTTTTTCTAGCAAGCTGAGCAAAAAATCAATACAGCCACTAGTACTTATTCCACAGGAAAATTATGCAGCGATACACAGCCCAAGTTTTCTGCCCCTACCCTCTCACCCAGTACCAAAGACAATACTGAATAGGTGCCCTGTTCCATGCCATTATGCCTCCTGTGTCATCAGTCCACTTTATGTAATAGACAACAGGCCTGAAATGGTCTTTGGCATATAAGGATAAGTATGGCTAAGGAGTCAAGTGTATCACTATCTTAAAGACAGCGATACAGTTTATTTTGGGTTTGACAACATTCATAAAAATCAGACAAAAGATTCAGGGCCTATGCCTCCAGTCTTGTTAGTAAAACCCCTGGATGCCATTGAATTGCTGCAAAATTTAATATATTAGAGGTCCACTAACTAGGACTATAATGGGACTGTGATGTTCAGCAATGCTCCCAAATCCTTTAGTACAATTGACTTTAAAAAACTTAACCCCTTGAGGACACATCAGTTTTTCATTTTTGTTTGTTACTCCCCACTTTCCAAAAGCCACATTTTTTTTCCATTCTGTTCGAGTTGTGTAATGGCTAATTTTTTGAGAGACAAATTGTGCTTCATCATGTCTGAATGCGGTGATATTTGGAAAAAAACATCGTTGTGCCAATTGCTTGCAAGTTTTATTTTTACAGAGTTCACCAATTCAATTTTGAAGGAGCTTTGAAAGGCCTCTGTAATAGAAAGCCCCATAAATAACCTCATTCTTAACCGGTTGACGACCACCGACCGTAAAAATGACCGCAGCATCCAAGGGATTCCGCCATGTTGCCACCCCCCGGAACCCCCCACGGTGAGATCTGAGGGTGCCGATATCTATTTTCTGCAGCCCCTTGTCTGGCCATTGACCCCAGGCTGCCTGGAGCCCTGACTACCTGGTTGATCCTGTCGGGACCTCAGGAAGTCAGCCGATGCGACTGCAATACACGTGTATGATCATGTATTGCAGTCTATAATACCGAACCAGCGATCAGAGCATCGCTGGTTCAGGTGTCCTTATAGGACAAGTAAAAAATGTAAAAAAAAGTTAAAAAAAAAAAAAATAAAGTGTGTAAAAAAAAAAATTAATAAAGTTATAAAGCCCCAAAAATTCCCTTTTCCTATATAAAATGAATTACATTAAAAAAAACTAAAAATTAATAAAAAACAAGACATATTGGGTATTGCCATGCCCGTAATACCCTGTACAATAAAACTGAAATGATATTTTACGTACACGGTGAACGTCGGAAAAAAAAACCGGAAACAATACGCCTTAAGTAATGATTTTTGGCTATCTCGCTTACAAAAAAATGCCATAAAAAGTGATCAAAAACTCATATGTACCTAAAAACAATACCAATAAAAAGTACATGTCCTCCCGCAAAAAATAAGCCTGCAACCAACTCTGTCAACCGAAAAATAAAAATGTTACATATCTCAGAAAATGGTGATGCAAAAACAATTGATTTATGTCCACAAATGGGTTTTTGTTCTGCAGAATTAGTAACGCATAAGAAAAATATAAATGAGGTATCGCTGTAATCGTACTGACCTGCAGAATAAAGGTAACGTTACTTATGCTGTACACTGCATGGCAAAATTACAAGGTAAAAACAATGCTGGAATTGATGGTTTTTTTTAATCCACCCATAAAGAGTTAATATAATTTATTCAATAAGTTATAGGCACCCATCAAAATGGTGTCATTACAAACTGCATCTCATCCCGCAAAAAATCAGCACTCGTATGGCTACATCACCAGATAAGTAAAAAAGATATAGCTTGTACAATGTGAAGACAAAAACCCCAAAAATCACCAAATCATTAGAACACAACTGGCTGCGGCAGGAAGGGAATGTATAAGCTGTGCGAGCCTATATTAGGGTACACCCCAAATTTAGAGCTTACAAGGGAAAAGACACCAGAAGTGACCCCCCAGAGTGACCCCCCCCCCCAATCATAGGAGCTACTGGGGATATAGTAGGGAATTTGGTGTTCCCAATGCACTTCGCACAGCTTTCATATTCACTCTTAACCATCTGCTGTGCATTCCCGCCTGGGATACTAATGCTTCTTACACCCCCTGATAAATTCTTTTAGGTGCAGTTTTCAAAATGGGGTCACTCCCTAGGGGATTCCACTTTTCTGGTACTTAAGAGGCTCTGCAAACATGACATGACATCCAGATACCAAACATCTGAATCTGCGCTCCAAAAGCCACATAGCGCTCCTTCCCTTCTGTGCCCTGCTGTGTGCCAAAACTGCAATTTATGCCCACATGCATGACACTGGAGTACCTAGGATAAGGTACTTAATGTCATATCTGGATATAAACTGCTGTTTGGGCACAGCCGGGCACAGAATGCAATGAGCGATATTTGGTTTTTGGGCACAGATTTAGACAGTTTACCTTTTGGACGTCATGACACTTTTTCAGTGCTCCTGAAATGCCAGTAAAGTGGAATCCCCTGACATGTGTCCCCATTTTGGAAACTACACCCCCCCCCCCCCCCGAAGGAATTTATCCAGGTGGACAGTGAGCATTTTTAACCTCCAAGTGTTGCTATAAATTTATTCTCCAGAAATGAATACGCAGCTGATTGTTAAAGATGAAAATGGCAATTTTTCCAGGAATATGTCATTTCAATTCATAATACGGCTTGCCCGGCTTGTATCAGATATGAATGCTCCAAAAGATGTTGTGCCCAGGATACCCACTTAACAGTTTTTGGCGTGTTTGTGCCTGCTGACAAAAGCTGGGCACAAAATATTGGGCAATGAAATGGCGAATCTCTGGAAAATTGCAATTTTCCCTTTTCATTATGATTTTCATTCTCGCTACCCCACTTGATAAATCCCTTCAGGGGTGTAGTTTTGAAAATGGGGTCACAAGTCTGCAGATTCCACTTTAATGACAATTCAGGGACTCTGCAAAAGTGGCATGACGTCCAAAAACCAAACTGTTTCAAAAACCAAAATAGCGATCCTTCCCTTCTGTGCCTGGCTGTGCCCAAACAGCAGTTTATACCCACTGGGTATATCAGTGTCATACATGTGGGTGTAAACTGCTGTTTGGGCACACAGTAGGGCGCAGGTGTGAAGGAGCGCTATGTGGCTTTTGGAGTGTAGATTTAGATTCTTGGATTTTGGACACCATGTCATATTGGCAGAGACCCTAAAATTGCCCCTACAAAATGGGGTCACTTCTTGTCGAATTCCAATTTACTGGCACCTCCAGGGATCTGCAAAAACAACATGGCATCCAGAAAGTCCCTCTAAATCTATACTCCAAAAGCTAAAAAGTGCAGTGCTCCTTCCCTTCTAAGCCCTGCTGTGTGCCCAAGCAGCAGTTTACACCCACATATATAATTTTTTTTTTGTATCCAGGATAGCCCACTTAATAGTTTTAGGAGTGCATGCCTCTGATGACTCAAAGTGGGTACAAGGTATTGGGCGCCAAAATGGCATATTTCTTTAAAAAATTAAATTTTCACCTTGTACATTAATTTTTGGGAAGCATTTTTAGGCTCAAAATGATAATATCCCTTGAGAAATTCCTTGAGGGGTGTAGTTTCTAAAAAGGGGTCACTTTTGAGGGGTTTACATTGTATTGGTACTTTAGGGGCTCTATTCCAGCCAAAATCTGCCCTCCAAAAGCCAAATAGCGCTCTTTCCATTTTGAGCCCCACCATGTACCCCTACAGCAGTTTCCGACTACATGTGGGGCATTTCTGTGTTCAGGAGAAATTGTGTAACAAACTGTGGGGGTTTTTCTTCTTTATCCCCTTGTAAAAATTTAAAATATGGCGCTAAATGGACGGTTTATTGGAAAAAAAGTAATTTTTAATTTTTACATCCCAATGCTAATAGAATCTGTGAAACAGCTGTACGGTCAAAATGCTTGCCATACCCCTTGAGAAATTCCTTGAGGGGTGTAGTTTCCAAAATGGGGTCACTTTTTGGGAGTTTCCATTATACTGGTACTTTAGACGTTCTCCAAATGAGACATGGCACCTGAAAACTTTTCCATCAAAATCTTCTCTCCAAAAGCTAAATAGCGCTCTTTCCATTTTGAGCCCTGCCATTTACCCATGCAGCAGATTACAACCACATATGGGGCATTTCTGTATTCAGGAGAAATTGTGTAACAAACTTTGGGGCACTTTTTCTCCTTTTTCCTCTTGTGAAAATGAAAAATTTGGGGCTAAATTGATGGTTTATTGGAAAGAAAGTAATTTTTCATTTTCACGTCCCAATGTTAATAAAACCTGTGAAACAACTGTGGGGTCAAGATGCTCACTATATCCCTTGATATGTTCTGTGAGGGGTGTAGTTTCCAAAATAGTGTCACTTTTTGGGCGTTTCCACTGTATTGGTTCTCTAGGGGCTCTGCAAATGCGATATGGTACCTGAAAACTATTCCAGCAAAATCTGCCTTCCAAAAGCCAAATAGCGCTCTTTCCATTGTGAGCCCTGCCATGTACCCATACAGCAGATTACGACCACATATGGGGTATTGCCGTGTTCAGTAGTAATTGTTTAATAAACTGTGGGGTGCTTTTTCTCTTTTAACGCCTTGTGAAAATGAAAACTTTGGGGATAAAGTGGCATTTTAATAATTTTTCATTTACACATCCCAATGTTAAAAAAACCTGTGAAACGGTTGTGGGGTCAAAATGCTCACTATACCCCTTGATAAATTCTTTCAGGGGTGTAGTTTCCAAAATGGGGTCACTTTTGGAGGGTTTCCATTGTTTTGGTACTCTAGGGACTCTGCAAATGAGACATGGTACCGAAAACTGTTCCAGCAAATGCCAAGTGTCGCTCCTTCTCTTCTGTGTGCTGCTGTGTGCCCAAAAATCAGTTTACACCCACATGTGGGGTATTTCTGTGCTCGGGAGAAATTGCACAACAAACTGTCAGATGTATTTTCTCCTTCAACCCTTTGTGAATGTGTTAATTTTAGGGATAAATGAATGTATTATTGGATAAAAATGAAATGTCTAAATTTCACCTCGATATTGTTTTAATTCCCGTGAAATACTTAAAGGGTTAACAAACTTCCTAAATGCTGTTTTGAATTATGTAAGGGGTGTAGTTTTGAAAATGGGGTGATTTATGGGGGTTTCTAATATATAGACCTTTATAATCCTCTTCAGAATTGAAGTGGTCCCTAAAAAAGATTAAAAGGACGATTAAAAGATGATGCCGATATAAAGCAGAGATATGGTAGATAATATTTATTCACGTATTTTGGTGGTATGACTATCTGTCTGAAAAGCAGAGCATTTCACATTTTGAAAATTGTGATTTTTTTTTTCTCCAAATTTCCATCAAATTTCCATCTTTTTTTTTTATAAATAAATACAAAAATATTGATCAATGTTTATCACTAACATGAAGTACAATGTGTCTTGAAAAATTGTCTTAAAATCACTTCTATAAGTTATAGTGTCTCAAAGTTATTGCCATATAAAGTGACACATTTCAGTTTTGAAAAATGAGGCGTGGTCCATAAGGCACTTTTAGGCCCGGTCCTTAACCGGTTAAAATTGCACTCCTGAAATAACTAAAACAGCATTTATGAAGTTTATTTTTTAACCCTTTCAGCATTTCACAGGAATTAAAATAAAATGGAGGTGTAATTTACACTTTTTGATTTCTTTCACTAATACATTCATTTAGACTTAGACTTTACATATTCTTAAGGGGATAAAGGAGAAAATGCAGCTCACAATCTATTATGCAATTTGTTCCGAGCATAGAATTGGATGTAAAATGTGGATGTAAACTGAAGCATGGGCACACAACAAAATGCAGAAGGGCAGGAGTGCTATTGGGATTTTGGAGAGCAGATTTTACTGGAATCATTTTCATATGCCAAAATAGTAAGAATAAAAACAAGAAGTGACCCTATTTTGGAAAATTATCAAGGGGTATATGGAGTATTTTCACCCTACAGGTGTTTCACAGAATTTGTACCACAGGGACATGAAAAAGAAAAAGAAAAATATTGGTTTAGCCCCAAGGTTTCCATTTTCACAAGGGCTTAAAGAAGAAAATGTACCCCACATTTTGTTACACAATTTCTCCTGAACACAATACCCCTAATGTTCTGGTAAACTGCTGTATGGGTACATAGCAGGGCTTGAAACGGAGAGAGTGCTAATTGGCTTTTGGAGGGCAAATTTTGCAGAAATAGTTTTCCCATTTACAGAGCCCCTGAGGTGCCGGAACAGTGGAAACCACAAAATGTGACCCCATTCTGTAAACTAGACCCCATCAAGGAATTTGTATTGAGGGGTATAGTGAGGACTTTGACCTTGCATGTGTTTCACAGAGTTGGGCTTTAACCCCAATTTTTGTATTTCCACAAGGGTTTAAAGGAGAAAATGCACTGCACAATTTGTTAAGCAATTTCTCCCAACTGGGGAAATGCCCCACATGTGGATGTAAACTGCTGTATGGGTACACAGTAGGGTACAGAACAGAAGGAACACTATTGAGCTTTTGGAAGGCAGATTTTGCTAAAATTGGTTTCAGGCACCATTTGCAGAGCCCCTGAAGTGCCAGTGGTGGTGGAAACCCCCCCAAAAATGACCCCATTTTGGAAACTAGAACTCTCAAGGAATTTATCAAAGGATACAGTGAGCATTTTGACCCTATAGGTGTTTCACAGAATTTTTTACCAATTAGAGATGGGTGAATCGGCTTGTAAAGAACTGAATTCAACCTGGATATTCCAAATTGTTCAGTTTTTTAACAAAACCGAACATTTAAGATTCGTCTCAGACGAACTAAAATGGTTACCGAAACATGTATTGCAGTAAATTATTATACTCTGGGGTCTCTTCAGATGGCAGAGTATAATAGGTGGAGGACCAGGGGAGGTGACAAAAATAAAAAAAAAACATTTATACTCACCTTCTGTTATCTATTTTGGCCCTCCTTGCGACATCTGGCGCTCTGTTTCTGCCTCCCCGGTGATGTCTGGTGCTCTTCCGTGTTGTCATGAACACATTGTCACTTCTGAGGCCACATCGGTGACATGGGCACGCTGAGCATCATGACGTCATGACCCAGGATAACGTACTTAAAGTCATATGTGGGTATAACCTGCTGTTTGGGCACACAGCCGGGCACAGAAGGGAAGGAGCGCTATATGGTTTTTGGAACACACTTTGGTTTTTGGACGTCATGCCACTTTTGCAGAGCCCCTGAATTGCCAGTAAAGTGGAATTCGCAGACATATGAGCCCTCTTTGGAATTTACACCCCTCAAGAGATTTATCAAGCAGCATAGTGGTCATTTTTAACCCTTGAGTGCTGCATTAATTTAGTTTCTAGAATTTAATGTGCAGTGAAAAGTGAAAGTTGCAATGTTTGAAGAGATACAGCCTTTCAGTGCCTAATATGTTGCACCCAGCTTTTGCCAGCAGAGACACACACACCAAGAACTGTTAGGCTACGGCCCCATGTTGCGGAAACGCAGCTTTTTTTGTTGCAGATTTTGCTGCGGGTTTTTGAGCCAAAGCCAGAAGTGGACTGAGCAGCAAGTAGAAGTATAAGAATCTCCTATATATTTCTAATTCCTTTTGTAGCCATTCTTGGCTTTGGCTCAAAAAATCGCAGCAAAATCTGCAACAAAAAAAGCTGCATTTCCGCAATGTGGGGCCATAGCCTTAAGCTGTTATCCCAAGCATAACAGCTTTTGGAACGTTCATCTTTAACAAAAACTACAGTGGCTTGCAAAAGTATTCATACCCCTTGAACTTTTTCACATTTTGTCACCTTACAACCACAAACTTAAATGTATTTTATTGAGATTTTAAATGATAGACCAACACAAAGTAGCAGATAATTATGAAGTGAAAGGAAAATGATACATGGTTTCAAAATTTTATCAAATAAAAATCTGAAAAGTGTGACATGCAAAAGTATTCAGCCCCCCTATATCAATACTTTGTAGAGCCACATTTCCCTGCAATTTCAGCGGCAAGTCTTTTGGGGTATGTCTCTACCAGCTTTGCACATCTAGATACTGAGATTTTTGCCCATTCTTCTTTACAAAATTACTCAAGCTAGATTGGATGGAGAGCGTCTGTGAACAGAAAATTCCATGTCTTGCCACAGATGCTCAATGAGATTTATATTGTGGTTTTTGCAAGCCACTGTAAAACTACAATATACAATAAGCATCATAGAAAGAATAGCTAGAAAGAATAATAATATAAATGTGCAATGTGCACTATTATATACAACGGCAATACATAATTATAATGTGAAATTGATGTGAAAAATAATAAAAAAAATAGTACAATAATAAAAAATATATCAGGTTGATATGAAAAAGAGTGAACATACATACATGAACAGTGAGTTACACTTCACAAGAGACACATCATGAACATTTCAATGTAAACCATTGTCAGGGGTTAAGTCATCCCCCCGGGATGGATGTCACCGTAATCCTAATTAAGTAAAGAACAGGTAACGAGCTCGGGAAACAAACGTACAGACACCCAGGTATCTAGTAAGAATGATTTCATTTATTGCATAGTTCATACAGGTTTTAAAGGCAAGCTGGTTACACAATAGTCATGTGACTAATGTACATATTTGGTCCTTCTGGTTCCGCTACTAGGCAGATTTACACAGTTTCTCATAACATTCCCTTATCTTTCCTGAGAACAGCAAAACTCCTCTTGAGTGCCGTCCCAGACTTAGTGTCTGTGCTTCCTATCTCTAAACTATGCAGGCTATCTGCAGACTATTTCACTCTCTGTATATACAGTGTATAGGATATAATACAAATTATATTTTAACCCTCACAATTCCCCCATTTTAGGACTTTATTTTTAATCAAATTCAATGAATACCTTCACACTGTTTGTGTGCCATCTTTGATGGATTCTCCATTGAGGAGGTTAAAAATAACATCCTATCTTACATATTGATTTACTGTGTTCCATTTCCTTCTCATGGAGCAGAATACATATAGATTGAATAATGACAACAACGCAAATAATATCATTATTACTATCAGGGGGTTAAATAACTAATTAGTAATTTTTACCATCGTTGGTGAATATCCTTTGAATATATCGTACCAATGGTGAGCAGTCAAATCTTGTATCTGTGAAGCTATATTTTTAAGATTACCTCTTGTGATTACTGCTCTTATCTGACTATCTTGTAAGGTATGATTAAACTTATTGATATGATTTTTCACTAACCCTGACATGTCCAATAACCTTTTTAAAGGATTTAAATCAATTTCATAATCCTTGATATTGTACACCTGCTCATGTACTTCTTTAGATATGTATAATATCACTTCTGGGTTAAACATATATGTTTTGTTATTCCATACTAGTTTAGACACATTTTTCAAGCATCCTGAAAATGGGGCATTATATCCCAGCGGTCTCATGGTTTCTGAATTATTTGTTACTATACAAACATATTGTGGACCCATTTCCACAAACATATTCCCTACCACTGTAGGTGTTCTAATTAAGTCACATATATTATCCTCATGTTCTAACAGACAGGGCTCATATACCTGGGTTCCCTGTCCACACACACTTCCTTGTTCTGTCAGATCACATAGAGTCAAATCATGTGTTTTATTTTTATTGTCTATATGGGTCCCTTTTATTCTAGGAGTCGAGAACTCAGTCTGTGCACCATGAACTAATATTGGCATAACTACAAACTTACATACTTTCATGGCTTTTTGTATTCTATATGCGTCGACAATTCCTGTACACCACTTACTTGGTTGACACCAAATATCTTTTACCTGTGGCTGGAACCACCACCCTTTGGTTTTCAAAATAGGGAACATTTCCTTCCAAATTTGAATATTACCTGTCATTAATTTAGTAACGGCTGTATTTACTTCCATCTGAGCTACTATGCCTTTTAAGGAACAGGCAGTGAAATTTATGAATGTATTCACTTTTGTCATCGTATTCATCTGTGTCAATATACTAGCATTAAATATTACATCTAAATTGTCTGTAAGTGTTAACTGTCCTTTTTGTAGATGCACTAGGGTGGGTAACCAGTCTGCTGTCAATTTTATGGAGCCAGATATTGCATCTCCCGTCCTTTTCCACTGATTTAACATATCCTCTATTTGTATCCCATTTAATATTCCCATACCTGTACCCGCCCCTCCTAAAAGAGTATCATACCATTCTCTTTTTCTCCTGATACAGTTTCTAAAATCAGGTAAATGTGTCATGGTTAAATTGAACGTTATTCTCACTTTCCCTGCATTAGTACTCATATTTACACATGAAGGAGTCTTGGGTCCTGTCTTTAACATCTTGCTTCCATCTCCATAGCCAAAATCAGAGCTCCTTCAACTGCACGCCTGGAGTCCAAGTAAAAGCAAAAAGTTCAACAGTTACTGTGCTTAAAAGGAAGAGCCAAAGAGTCCTCATTCTGGAGGCGCTTCAACTTTCTTGCAATGTGAAGCGTGTATCCAGGCGGGTTTCCCTTCAAGTTTCACTAAAGTGGCAGTTGTCAATAGAACTTGAAATGGACCATCAAACCTAGGTTCAAGGGTTTTCCTTTGATGTCTCTTTATAACTACCCAATCTCCAGGCTGCAGATTATGGGCACCTGTAAGATCGGAAGGGTCTGGAATAGAAGAAAACACTTGATCGTGTGTTACTTTTAATTTTTGGCATAGATTTTGTACATAGCTAGCAATACTGTCATAGTTAAGCTGTAAAGTCTGAGGGAAGTACAATCCTGTTTTAGGTGCGCTTTTAAACAATATTTCGAATGGTGATAATCCTGTCTTCCTGTTAGGGGTGGTTCTTACTGAGTAAAGAGCTAGAGATAGACACTCAGGCCAAGGTTTTCCTGTTTCTGCTATCGCCTTCTGAATTTTTAGCTTAAGAGTACCATTTAGTCTTTCAACCTTTCCAGAACTTTGCGGGTGATAGGGTGTATGGAAAGCTTGCTCCACCCCCAAGGCTGACATGACTTCCTTCATTATTGCACCTGTGAAATGTGTACCTCTGTCTGACTCAATCACCTCGGGCACTCCAAACCTACACACAAGCTCAGACATCAGTTTCTTGGCAGTTACTTGTGCAGTTGCTTTGCCTACAGGGTAGGCCTCAGGCCATCCTGAAAACAAATCCACACAGACCAATACATACTCGTATCCTCCAGACTTAGGCAACTGTATGTAATCTATTTGTATCCTCTGAAATGGGTACAGGGATTTTGGTGTGCATTTCGCTGGGGTTTTAACTACCTGTCCTGGGTTGTGTAGAGCACATATGTGACATGCTTTTACGTGATTGCTAGCAGTCCTTCCAAAACCTGGGGCGAACCACAGTTTACCCATAAATGACTCCATGGCATTTCGAGAGGCATGCACCTTACCGTGGGCCAAGCCGGCCATCTGGGGGTAGACTGCTGTGGGCAGACATAATCGATCCCCCATTTTCCACACACCATCATCTTCTGTAGCACCTGTTTTCTTCCAACTTTCTGTTTCCACACTGGTAACCTTTGAGTACAGCCCTTTAAGGTCTGCTAGGTCAATGTCCATTTTGCTCACCTGGTTGGGACCCCTTCTTGCCAGTAGTGCTGCTGCCTTGGCTGCTATGTCAGCTCTCTCATTTCCACGGCTTTCAGGGTCCCTTCCTTTTGCGTGAGCTCTGACTTTTACAATTGCCAACTGCTTTGGGAGCAGTATGGCCTCCATCAGTCGACTTACCACATCTCCATTCTTAATTGGCTTGCCCTGGGCCGTTAGGAAGTTCCTTGACCTCCATATCGGACCATAATCATGTGCAATGCCAAAAGCATACCTGGAGTCAGTGTATATGTTGGCTGTTCTACCTTTGGCTATCTTACAAGCCTGTATAAGGGCTTTGAGCTCAGCTTCTTGGGCTGACATGTGTGGTGGAAGGGCTTCTTGGACTATGATGTCATGTTCAGTGACTACAGCATACCCTGTAACAAATTTGCCTTCATCAGTTAGATACCTTGAGCCATCCACAAACATCTCATAATCAGGATTTTGTAATGGCACATCCGTGACATGGTCAAATCCCACTGTTTCCTGTGACATAAGAGCCACACAATCATGTTCATGCTGGCTATCAAAAAGTTCTTCTTCTGAGAGGGAGTTTAAGAATATCTCATCCTCCACTCCCCCCTTTGAATCATGAACTCCTACAGGAAGAAGAGTTGCAGGATTCAAAGTTAAACAGCATTGAAAGGAGATGTTTGAGGAGGACTGCAGGGCAAATTCCATTTTGCTCTGCCGTGCCAAAGAAAGGTGACGTCTGTCTTCTTGTGTGAGGATTGCATGGATGTCATGAGGTGTATACACAACCAATAAATGATCTAGGACAATGTCTGAGCTCTTATCAAGCAACGCTTGTACTGAGAGGACAACCCGCGCACAGGAGGGTGTCCCCCTGGCTACAGCATCTAACCGTGAGCTGTAATAGGCCACAGGGCGTTTCTTATCCCCATGTTGTTGTGTGAGAACTGCAGTTGCGTGTCCCATCATCTTAGTCACGTAGAGCTGAAAAGGTTTCTGATAGTCAGGTAGACCTAAGGCCGGAGCACTGACTATCTGCAACTTCAGCTGGTAAAACGCATCCAAGGCCTCAGATGTAAGGCTGAATGGTTTTGAGGAAAGGCAATCATACAGAGGTTGCATGGTCAGAGATGCAGATCTGATCCATGGCCTACAGTAGGATACCAATCCCAAAAAGGTGCGTAGCTGAGCATGAGAGGTCGGCACCTGCAGGTCTCTCACCACCTTGGTCCTCTCATCTGACAGGTGCTTGGTGCCCTGGCCAAGACAGTGTCCCAGAAATAACACTTTTTGTTTGCAAAATTGCAACTTATCCTTGCTGGCCTTGCAGCCGTTCTGGCAGAGGAAACACAACAGGCTGATGGTCGCTGCTTCACAAGTTGATTTGTATGGAGCACAAAGAAGAAGGTCATCAACATATTGTAACAAAACAACATCATCATGTGGTGGATACCAAGTACTCATGATTAGTGTAAGACATCTCGTAAATTGGTTAGGACTGTTTTGCGCCCCTTATGGTAGTACTGTCCAAGTGTACTGTTTTCCCCTAAATGTAAATGCAAACAAAACACTCAGAGAATCTGATATAGTGCAAAGAGAAAAACTGTACACCATCGGTATGATGTTTATTGGATTATGTATTATATATATATATATATATATATATATATATATATATATATATGTCAACCTGTATTTGTAGTATTCATTCTGTTTATATCAATGCCAGGATTCAACTTTTATGCTTTTTGTAAAATTAAATCCGCTTTCAGGAAATGTCCCCTAAAAAAGAAGAAAACTAGGATATTGTGATGTTCCACAGGGGTTCAACTTTTGGTTGGAATCCAGTGAAGAAAATTCTAAAGTCTGGCAGTTTGCCCTTAAGGTAACCTGAAGTACAACTCAGGGGTTTTCAACACCTGTGGTAATGACAAAAGGTGGGGTTTGGAAAATATTTGATAATTGTACAAAAATAGTAATATGTCATTTTGGTGGCAGTATTAACTGCTATCTGCTTGAATTGTATTCCTGTATTCTGTTGTAGCGCTCTGCAGATGTTCTGCAGGGAATAACCAAAACATTAACTGACTGCCAAGTAGCTCCAAGGACGTTGTATCTGATGTGATGGACACGCAGAAAATCACAAGCTAAACATGATGCTGTGTTACCCAATAATACTAAATGTCAATTCACAAAGTGAAACTTGGCTCTGGGCCTCCGGGGTCCGCAGCCTGGGTATGATGACTATTTATGCCCAAAGGGAAAATATTCTGATAAAAGTGTTAGCCTAAGGTTAAATGGAAAAGTAAGGTACAATTTGTATCACATGTAGGACAGGTCCATCCCTTCGGATTATAAGGGGGGGGGGGGGCTGAAGCGAGTCCTATCTTCCCCTTATTTCTATTCTATTGTTTCCTTCAATCAGGGCATATATGCCTCTTTGCAACTTATTGTCTTGAATCAATCCTGCATGGTCTAATCTCCACTGATCCCAAAATTTACTGTCTATCAACCCAGACTTGTGTATTCCTGCTCTTTTTAGGATTGTTTTTTTGTTTTTACCTGTGCGGCTACTTCTTTCCCTTCCCCTATTTCTATTAGTTCAAATGGGGTGTACCATATCTTAGAGGGTCCCTTCCCCATCTTGGCTGGTAGCTAATCAGCCGTGAGTCTCTCACTCCTCTAGGGCTACCTTGAGACAATAGAGGGTCACTTATGACTACTTAGTGAGAACTCCCAAACAGACACTTCTGTTTTCTTTGAACTATTTGTGCAAGTTCTGGAGTAGTGCTCAGGGCAATGCATAATTGGCTTCCACAGACTCAACTTTCTGTCTGTGTCCCCTTACCAAAACACTCCTGAATTATTGCACGCACTTTGCGCGGATTCTACTAAGTCCTTCTTGCTACTACTCAGGTTCCATTCGACCTTGACCGTCCAGGCACGGCTGGAGGCTAGTGTTCCAAAACAAGGACTTTTCAATCACTCAGTGCTTCTTAGTTCCGAACCTTGTCCGCAACTCTAGGGGTTTAAAACAGAGAACTCGCTTCCCCGTTCCTTTCAGCCTTATATATCTTATAATCTTATAACACAGGTAAGATACAAAAATCAGCAGGAGGGTAAGACAGAAAGCAAAGAAAACAACTTCTACATCATTTACAGGTGACATGTCCCTTTTTCAGGTTCTTCCGTACTATTTAATTGGCGTCGAGATGTCATATAAACATGCAGCAGCTTACCTCACTCATCGATACAGAGTATAAACACACAGGAGCTCAGATATACTAATTTGGCAAGACAAGGGTTTACCTACAGTACTGTTTTTCATCTATCTGAGGTCCTCTGGTCCCGTCCTCAAGTCGATCGGTGAGTGGGTCGGCACTCTATCGGCTGCACATCAGACGATCTCGTGGCCCCACGTTGGGCGCCAATTTCTGTCAGGGGTTAAGTCCCCCCCCGGGATGGATGTCACCGTAATCCTAATTAAGTAAAGAACAGGTAACGAGCTCGGGAAACAAACGTACAGACACCCAGGTATCTAGTAAGAATGATTTCATTTATTGCATAGTTCATACAGGTTTTAAAGGCAAGCTGGTTACACAATAGTCATGTGACTAATGTACATATTTGGTCCTTCCGGTTCCGCTACTAGGCAGATTTACACAATTTCTCATAACATTCCCTTATCTTTCCTGAGAACAGCAAAACTCCTCTTGAGTGCCGTCCCAGACTTAGTGTCTGTGCTTCCTATCTCTAAACTATGCAGGCTATCTGCAGACTATTTCACTCTCTGTATATACAGTGTATAGGATATAATACAAATTATATTTTAACCCTCACACCATGAAAAAACAGTCCAGGTCCAAATGATGCATTGAGTGGGTCAATAAAAGTTCTTCAAGGACCATATCCATGAATGCATAGTGGTTGAGGTCCCATACACAGATCAGCTCATTCTACTTCTTATTGTGTCAAAAAATGGACATCTCAATAAAGTGCAACAAAAGTTATGTGCGCAGCTCATAGTGGTATTTATCTGAGGTGAGGACGAGGTGAGTGACCATGTTTGCAGAGACATCTTTCCAAACATACTTGCCTGCAGTAACACTACAATTTTTATGTTAAGGTACAACTAGTATGTTCTGTCTTTCATGATGAGTTTGTTGGATCTCTACATCCCCAAGATATCTCTGGAACAGCAAATCAATATACAGTATGCTCTACTCAACATGAGGAAAAAACAGCATCCTGCTTGATCTTGCCATTGATTCAGCTGCGAAGTCCATGGCTTGGAAGTCCCTGCTGATATGGCCAGTGGTGAACCTAGCCTCTTTGCTGCCTAAGGCGGACTATAGAAAGACCCCCCCCCCCCCCAAAAAAAAAAAAAAGAGTCTCCATGCTACTAGCTTCACACACTGTTATTGTCGCACAATATACACAATACATAAAGTCATAAAACAGATTTTAAGAATTCTTCTTACTGCATTACTTCAGTATCAGAGATCAACAACACTGCATTAACAATGAAAGTAACTCCACACATCTTCTGCTTGGTGGATGGACGAGCCCACGTGGCCCCCATTCTCTATAATAGGAGCACCTCAGATAGCTGAGTACTGGACTTCGGATATCTTTGGCACTCCCATCGAAGTGAATGAGAGCCACACGGGTTTGTCAATCCACCAAGTTGCACGCCTATATTCAGCCACAGCCAGGCTGAATTCCCACCCATTGGGGGGAAAAACCCAATTCTCAGGCTCAGTGGGGGTCTCAGCAGACAGACCCCCTTCAATGAGGTATTTATCCTCTATCATTTAGGTGAATACAGGGCAGTAACATTTTGTGACTTACAGGTGACGTCTCTGACTAATCCTTCACATTTCCCTTCTCTTCCCTTTGGACCTCCATGACCACTTCTTCCAGCTGTGACTTGTCTCTGTAAAGTTTGCAACACAGACATCTTTGGCTCCTCACTTTTCCAGGCATCCAACCCACATTGTCCTCACCTGCACACCCATCCTGCTATTACCCCAGTTATAAAATATATGATATAACCCCCCATAATGAATAACTCCCAGGTGCATCTTTATATTAATAATATCCGTGTGTACCCTGTATAAATAGTGCCCCTTATTAATGCCCCAGGTTTTAACTAATTAAAAGGTTTTCCAGGTCATTAATAAAAATAATCAGTGGGGCTCAAAAACCCAGGACCCCTACTGATCAGCTGTTTGAATGGTACCTATGTAAGCGCCATGACCACTTCTCTGTTTACATAGTGTCATTCATCTCATAGCGGCCATGTAATGTAACTACAGCCTCGTCCTATACATGTCTATGTGACAAGGCTGTAATTACATCACACGGCCACTATAAACAGACAGCATATGATATAAACAGGCGCCATAGCCCCTGTTTATAACGCCCCATTTACGCACACTATAATGTTCACCAGCAGCCCCTTCACACAGTATTACACAGTATTATGCCCCTGCAGCGGCTCCTGCACACAGGGCCGGTTTTAGACAAAGTGGGGCCCTGGGAAAAAATTAAAAGCAGGGCCCCAAATGCTGATATGCAAACAACACCATCGTCTTCCAGTGACAACCCCTATAATAACACCTCCTTTCTGCCAACAAAAAAGTAATAACAAGCCCCATTTTACCACACACAATTCAAAATGAGCACCTTTGTACCACCTAATAGATTTTTGCACCTAATCATCAGTTATTATAGCGCCTCCTTATAAATAATAGTCCCTGCTTATAAATAATCTTACACCTTTATCAATAATAGCTCCCTTATAAATGATAAATAGTGCCCTGTATCAGTAATATTCCCCCTTATCAGTAACAGTCACCCTGTAAAAATAATACTGCTCCCTTATTAATAATAACCCCTTCATAAATAATAGTTACCCTTATAAATAATAGTCCCCATTATCACTAATAGCCCCCTTTATAAAATAAGCTCACTTAACAATTATACCCCCCTTATCAATAGTTCCCCTCTTATAACTAATAGCTCCCCCTTATAATGGATGCCTTATATATAATAGTTCCCCCCTTATAAATAATAGCCCGTCTTATAAATAATAGCTCCCTCTTATACTTAAGTTTCCCAAGTATATATAGTAACCCACCCTTATATATAATAGTTCTCCGTTATACAGTGTCGGACTGAAGGGGGAATGACATGGCCATGGGGCACTACACGTATGTGCAAGATTATAGTGAGGGAGCTGTGATGCATACATAGCACACAGGGCTACCAGCAGGAATTTTGAGCCCCTCCCCCCACAGTATAATGCTCCACATGGTATATAATGCTCCACATGGTATAAAATGCTCCCCTGAGCCCTCTACAGTTTCCCCACATGGTATATAATGCTCCACAGTGGACCCACACAGTATAAAATGCTCCCCTGAGCCACCCATAGTGGCCCCACATGGTATATAAGGCTCCACACAGTATAATACTCCACTGTGGCCCACACAGTATACTACCTCTTAGTGGCCCCAGACAGTACAATATGCTCCCCAGCAGCCCCACACAATATAATATGCTCCATACAGTATAATATGCATCCCACAGTGCCTCCCCAGTATAATTTTCCACAGTGGCCTAACAGTATAGCATGCTCCACAATGGCCCCACACAGTATAATATACTCCCCAGAGGGGTTGCCGAAATATAATGCTCCACAGTGATTACCCTCAGTATAATATGCTCCCCACAGTCCCACCCAGTATAATGCCCTACAATGGCCCCACAGAGTATAATATGCTCCCAAGAAGCCCCACACAATATAATATACTCCACAGTGACCCCACACAGTATAACAGGCTCCCACACTGCCCTTTCTCCACCAGTATAAAGCTCCACAGTGGCCCATAGTATAATATGGTCCCCAGAGGGCCCCCACTAGTATAATGCTCCACAGTGCCCCCAGTATTTTGCTCCACAGTGGCCCCATGCAATATATTATGCTCCCCAGAGTTTTCCCCCAGTATAATGCTCCACAGTAGGCCCCACGCAGTATAATATAGTCCCCAGAGGGCCCCCTAGTATAATGCTCCTTAGTTCCCGCCCCGAATAATGCTCCACAATGGCACCATGCCATATAATATGCTCTGCAGATGTCCCCCCAGAATAATGCTCCACAGTGACCCCACACAGTATAACATGCTCCAGAATGGCCTCCACACAGTATAATATACTGCCCAGAGAGGTTCCCCCAGTATAATGCTCCACAGTGGCCCAAAACAGTATAATATGCTCTCCAGAGGGGGCCCCCCACAGTATAATTCTCCACGGTTGCCCCACACAGTATAATATGATCTCCTGAGGGGCACCCCAGTATAAAGCTCCACAGTGGCCCCACACAGTATAATATGCTATCCAGAGGGGCCCCCCAGTATAATGCTCCACAGTGGCCCCACACAGTATAATATGCTATCCAGAGGGACCCCCCATTATAATGCTTCACAGAGGCCCCATACAGTATCCTATCCAGAGGGGCACCCCCAGTATAATGCTACACAGTGGCCCCACACAATATAATATGCTATCCAGAGGGGCCCTCAGTATAATGCTCCACAGTGGCCCCACAGACTCCCTTAGTGCTATTATTATATTATCCTCTGGGGTCTCTTCAGACCCCAGAGTATATCGAAGGCCCAGGGGAGGTAAGGGAAAATAACAAACAGTTATACTCACCTTGTCTTATCTCTCCTGGGCCTCTTCGCGCTACTCCGCTATCCCCGCCAGTGCCGGCTTCCTCTTCTTTGCGGCTGACATCACACGTTATGGACGTCACCACTGAGGACTGTGATTGGGCCTCAGTGGTTACGTGAGCACGCCCCACATGACCGCGGTGACATCCGAAACGCCAGAAGATGGCTTCGGACGCCAAGTACAGGTGAGTAAAAATGTTTGTTATTTTTACTCACCTCGGAAAGGAGCCCTGCGGCACATGATGCTGGGTCTCTTTCTGTTATTGATATGGCCAGTTGACTCCAGGATCCGGAGTCATCAGGTTTGGGGACAGGGCCCTGGGCAATTGCCCAGTTTACCCCCGCCCCTAACGCCCGGCCCGCCAGGGCCGTTTTAATGCACTGGGGGGCCCTGTGCAAACTTTTTGAAAGTGGGCCCCCCAATGCCCCCCCATAGTTTAATTTCCCCCAATAACCAATTTTACATTAAAAAAGAAAAAAAAAAAGAATACTCACTGAACTGCGTTCCTGTGGACCTGCAGGCTCCGACTGTAATGTCTGTGGCTCGACGCTCATTGCGCTTTCCTGCTGCAGAAATTATCAGCCGAAAGCTTATAGCTCGGTGCTCCACTATTGTATTCAACCTCTATCTGTGTCCTAAGGACACAGATAAAGGTGAAATCACTGCCTGCCGCCCAGAACAGTGGGATTCTTCCGCTCGATCCGGGGCGGCTGAGGGGGCCCCTGCAACTGCGTCGCCCCAGCCCGGCCTTGGCGAGTTCACGGTGCGAATAGGCCCGGTACTGGGGTCGACAGTGCCTTGAAAGGGAATAAAATAAATGTTTATCGTGACGCCAGTTGGGGTTTTTGCTTGCGATGGAGGCAAGCCCGGCACTGCTGGTTGGGCCTCTGGGAATAGGTAGTGATAGAGTGCCAGATATTGTACCCTCCCCCAACTAGGGCAGATCCCAGGGCCAATTGATATATGAGGAAGAGCTGGTGTGCAGGCAGAGGAGCAGTGAAGAGGAGATTAATAAGAAATACAGTCCAGTCAGGAATTAACCAAACACTTACGGTTTACTTCTGTAGTCAGCAAGGAATAACAGATCTTACAGGAGAATTCACCTTGCTCTGGTATAGTGAGATGCCAGTTTAACCACATGGGTAATTCAGCCTTCCAATGCTGCTGTACCTCTAATAGATTTCCCCTGATTCTGGATTCCAGAAGCTCAGAGGTCAGATATAACCAGATCTGTGGCTCTTCCAGACGGCAGGTAACGCGAGTTCTGTCGGGTGCTGGGTACGCACACTCACCCTAACTCTATGTGTTACTGAGCCTCCAGGAAATCTGCACTACTGGACCTGGATCCAGTAATTCTCTCGATGTTCTAAGTGTGGCAGACACTTAGCTAGGAATCGATGGTCCTTACTCTGCAGCTCCTTGTTTGATAGATACTTGTTCTCATCAAAACGCTGGACTCCTGTGCTGTCTCATTACCCTCTCTGCAGACTGTTGTATCACCAGCTCCGTGCAGCCCTGCCTCATGGATCCCCTCATGGATCCCCTCTCAAAAATGAAACTAAAACACTTCTAGGCAGTAGCTCCACCCCTTTTTAAAGAGGCAGTCACTGGGAATTTGTCTAATGCTAACAGGTTAACTGGTTCTCACTATACCTTCACAGTACACAGTAGAGATCACGTGAGGTGACATTTATAGCGACCCACTCTGTGGGGCGCTACACAACCATAGGGCCCGATGCAACTGCACCGTTGCACCTATGGTTAAAGCGGCCCTGCTGCCATGCAGTTTTACAGTTAATGACTCTGGACCAGAAGAGCCACACAGTGGAGGAGCTGCTTCGCTGTGTCCTGCAGCAAGTATCCTGCTGGATGGCTCCTCACTAACTCCTACTGGGCAGTGTTGCCAGAGACAATGACACCAGTGCCGCAACCCATATGGAGGGAACCGGAGGATGGTAGAAGCAGTGGCGGATGACGTGCCACTAGTTAGGCTGAGCACACTCAACCACGCACCCCAGCCCCTCTCCTGGGCTGGACACCTGAGGGGGGTCCTGCAGCACTACGTGATGCTGAAGGTAGTAGTTTTCCCCGGGGGACTTCCAGTTGGAGAGGGGACCTCTCTACTTTGAGCCGGTGATGGTGTTTGGAAGGGCCCTGATGTTAAAGCAGGAACGACTCAGGCAGCCAGTTGTGCAATTGAACAGGATAACGCTTTACTTTACAGCAACTGTAGAAGGTACAACAAGCATCTTCCAAATGGAGGTAGTAGTCTCTCAGTGTCCAACGCCCCAGCCTTGGTCTTAGAAGGGTGCCCAGGGATGGTAGAGGCTCTAAGAACGACTTCACTCCAATTACAACTCCTCTCATGTGCCACTCCCATCTATGGATACTGGGGACAGTAGTGCAGGGTAGTCTTGATAGGGACCTGGTTACCTTTGCTAAGGTCAACTCCTCCTGTCAGCGTACACCACTGCTCCTCCTGGCACAGAGTCCAAAGTCCTAACAGCCAAACTCCCTTTTCACAGGACTGTCTTTGGATGAGTCTAGGGTAGTGATGGCAAACCTTTTAGAGACCGAGTGCCCAAACTGCAAACGAAAACCCACTAAATTATCGCAAAGTGCCAACACAGCAATTTAACCTTAATAGTGTGGGGATCCACAATTGCAGACAGATACAGACCCGCAAAATACAGTGGCCCCCACACAGTATTATATGCTCCACAGTGGCCCCCACACAGTATTATATGCTCGACAGTGCGCCCACACACAGTAGTATATGCTCCACAGTGGCCCCCCCATACAGTATTATATGCTCCACTTTGGGTCCCCATACAGTATTATATGCTCCACTTTGGGACCACACACAGTATTATATACTCCACTTTGGGCCCCCATATAGTATTATATGCTCCACTTTGGGTCCCCATACAGTATTATATGCTCCACTTTGGGACCACACACAGTATTATATACTCCACTTTGGGCCCCCATATAGTATTATATGCTCCACTTTGGGCCCCCACACAGTATTTTATGCTCCACAGTAGGCCCCTGTTAGGACCGGAGCCGGCACCTCTGCAGTAGTGCTGTGAGGTTCCGCTCCAGTCCTCACACACTCCGGCACACTCGCTTTTCTAGGGGTTAACTTTCCAGAACTCACCTGTCTATTTAGCCTCCCTTCCAGCGCTCTGCTCTCGCTGGTTATTCATTTCTCCTGGGTGTCAGCTCCTCCTCGTGCTCGGTCCTGTTTGCCTTCCTTACCTACAGCTCCTCATTCCTGATCTTCAATCCTATCCTGCTGCCTCTGTGTTTATTGCTCCCTCCGGTTGTGACCACGGCTTCCCCTCCAGACCATCTCTCCTTGAACGCTGATTCTATACCTCGTGACCTCCTGAAATCGACCCGGCTTGTTTTGACTCTTCTTACGTCTCCTCCTCTGGTACTACGAGATTCTCCTGCTGCTGACACGGACTAATCGACAATTCTACTGCGCTGCTGCCACCTTCTGGAGAAAACCTGTTACTGCATCTTCTCCAGCTTTCAGTATTCATCTGTCTCCAAACTTGCTCAGGTGAGTGTTTTTTTTTATTCCGGGGCCCTTCTGTGACTTGTGGTGCGCCGTGTGCTCTGCGCCCTTAGGACTGTTGTGGTTCTGGCCGAAGATAGTGACCAAATCCAACTCCACCATCAGGAGCTCTGGCGAAGACCTCTGGAGGCTGATTCTGCTTCAGTTCAGGGGCGCTGGACGCTCGGCGCTCTTTTACCTTAGTGTACAGGGGCGGGTCTGGATTTCCTAAGACTAACTCTGTCCAGCACTGCGTTTGGTTCCTAACAGCCGTGGTCCCGGCTAGTGAGCCAGATTCCCCGTTAGTGAGCGATCAGGGCAACGGCACGCATGCCAGCATATAATGCTGTGTGGGGGCCCACTATGGAGCATATAAATACTGTGTGGGCCCACTGTGGAGCATATAATACTGTGTGGGGGCCACTGTGGAGCATATAATACTCTGTGGGGGCCCACTGTGGAGCATATTGTACTGTGTGGGGGCCACTGCGGAAGGGATTGTACTGTGTGGGGGCCACTGTGATTTGTATCATTGAAAGCTCTGTAACTTCCCATTCACACGACCGTATTTTGCGGGTCTGTAGCTATCTGCAATTGCGGACAGTTACAGACATATTCATTTCAATGAGACTGTGCACACGTCCAGTTTTTTTTTTATACAGTGAGTACGGAAAGTATTCAGACCCCTTTAAATTTTTCACTCTTTGTTTCATTACAGTCATTTGCTAAAAGCAAAAAAAGTTCATTTTATTTCTCTTTAATGTACACTCAGCACCCCATCTTGACAGAAAAAAAACAGAAATGTAGATATTTTTGCAAATTTATTAAAAAAGAAAAACTGAAATATCACATGGTCATAAGTATTCAGACCCTTTGCTCAGTATTGAGTAGAAGCACCCTTTTGAGCTAGTACAGCCATGAGTCTTCTTGGGAATGATGCGAGAAGTTTTTCACATCTATATTTGGGGATCCTCTGCCATTCTACCTTGCAGATCCTCTCCAGTTCCGTCAGGTTGGATGCTGAACAGCCATTTTCAGGTCTCTCCAGAGATGCTCAATTGGGTTGAGGTCAGGGCTCTGGCTGGGCCAGTCAAGAATGGTCACAGAGTTGTTCCGAACCCACTCCTTTGTTATTTTAGCTGTGTGGTTAGGATCATTGTTTTGTTGGAAGGTGAACCTTCGACCCAGAGCCCTCTGGAAGAGGTTTTCTTCAAGGATATCTCTGTACTTGGCCGCATTCATCTTTCCTTCAATTGTAACCAGCCGTCCTGCCCCTGCAGCTGAAAAACACCCCCATAGAATGATGCTGCCACCACCATGTTTCACTGTTGGGATTGTATTGGGCAGGTGATGAGCAGTGCCTGGTTTTCTCCACACATACCGCTTAGAATTAACGCCAAAAAGTTCAATCTTCGTCTCAACAGACCAGAGAATCTTATTCCTCATAGTCTGGGAGTCCTTCATGTGTTTTTTGGCAAACTCTATGTGGGCTTTCATATGTCTTGCACTGAGGAGAGGCTTCCTTCGGGCCACTCTGCCATAAAGCCCCGACTGTTGGAGGGCTGCAGTGATAGTTGACTTTGTGGAACTTTCTCCCATCTCCCTACTGCATCTCTGGAGCTCAGCCACAGTGATCTTTGGGTTCTTCTTTACCTCTCTCACCAAGGCTCTTCTCCCACGATTGCTCAGTTTGGCTGGACGGCCAGGTCTAGAAAGAATTCTGGTCGTCCCAAACTTCTTCCATTTAAGGATTATGGAGGCCACTGTGCTCTTAGGAACCTTAAGTGCTGCAGAAATTCTTTTGTATCCTTGGCCAGATCTGTGCCTTTCCACAATTCTGTCTCTGAGCTCCTTGGGCAGTTCCTTTGACCTCATGATTCTCATTTGCTCTGACATGCACTGTGAGCTGTGAGGTCTTATATAGACAGGTGTGTGCCTTTCCTAATCAAGTCCAATCAGTTTAATTAAACACAGCTGGACTCCAATGAAAGAGTAGAACCATCTCAAGGAGGAGCAGAAGGAAATGGACAGCATGTGAGTCAAATATGAGTGTCACAGCAAAGGGTCTGAATACTTATGACCATGTGATATTTCAGTTTTTCTTTTTTAATAAATTTGCAAAATATGTACATTTCTGTTTTTTTTCTGTCAAGATGGGGTACTGAGTGTACATTAATGAGAAATAAAATGAACTTTTTTGCTTTTAGCAAATGGCTGCAATGAAACAAAGAGTGAAAAATTTATAGGAGTCTGAATACTTTCCATTCCCACTGTATATATCATTATACGAACCACATTTGCGGACCCACATTTGTGGCCCACAGACAAGGCTACGGTCATGTGAATGGGGCATTATTGTGTTTTACTATTAAGACAAAAGATGTTAATGTATGAGTTGTTTTTTCTAAAATAAAACCTCAGTATTAAGGTTAAATTGCCGTGCTGGGTTTTGGGTTGCAGGTTGGGAGCTCAGTCTCTAAAAGGTTCGCCATCACTGACATAGAACATCGGGACAGGACATACCAACACAACCCAGAGGCACAAAAGAAAAAACACTTAAAGCAGTAGCACTCTGGGATGCTGCACCAGTATTGTTGCTGTGCTACAGTTAGGATGAATAACACATTGTCCCTGTATGGGGTATGTCCATAATCTGGTTCACCGCTTTATTAACTTCTATAGTGGCTTAAAAGAGGTTCTCCTCATGGCCAGAAAAGTCTCTGCGCATTTCAGCCATTCTTATGTCGCTAAAAAACATCCTGCTCGATCTGCAGCAACAAAACGGTCTGCCTTTGCATTGCCTTGTCTCTGAAGTCCCAACTCGGTGGAACGCATGCAATATGCTGGAGCATCTGTGTGAGCAGCAAAAGAATATTGCATGAAGCAGACCCAGTGGTGAACCTAGCCTCTTTGCTGCCTGAGGCAGACTATAGAAAGACGCCCCCCCCCCCCCCCAAAAAAAAAAAAAAAAAATTGAGTTTCCATGCTACTAGTTTAACACACTGTTATCGTCGCACAATATACACAATACACAAAGTTATAAAACAGTTTTTAAGAATTCTTCCTGTATTACTTCAGTATCAGATCAACAACAAAGCATTAACAATGAAAGTAACTTTCCACATCTTCTGCTTGGTGGATGGACGAGCCCACGTGGCCCCCATTCTCTATAATAGGAGCCCCGCAGATAGCTGAGGACTGGACTTCGGGTATCTTTGGCACTCCTATTGAAGTGAATGAGAGCCACGCGGGTTCGTCCATCCACCAAGTGACACACCTCTATATATGGCTGTGGTCAGGCTGAATTCCCACCTAGTGGGGGGAAAAACCCAATTCTCAGGCTCAGTGGGGGTCTCAGCAGACAGACCCCCATCAATCAGGTATTTATCCTCTATCATTTAGGTGAATACAGGGCAGTAACATTCTGTGACTTACAGGTGACGTCTCTGACTAATCCTTCACATTTCCCTTCTCTTCCCTCTGGACCGCCATGACCACTTCTTCCAGCTGTGACTTGTCTCTGTAAAGTTTGCAACACAGACATCTTTGGCTCCTCACTTTTCCAGGCATCCAACCCACATTGTCCTCACCTACACAAAGCCCCCATCCTGCTGCTACCCCCAATTATATAATATATGATATAACCCCCATAATGAATAATACCCCCAAGTGTATCTTTATATTAATAATGTCCGTGTGTACCCTGTATAAATAGTGCCCCTTATTAATAATACCCCAGGTGTTAACTAATTAAAAGGTTTTCCAGGTCATTAATAAACTAATCAGTGGGGTTCAAAAACCCAGGACCCCCACTGATCAGCTGTTTGAATGGTACCTGTGTAAGCGCCGTGACCGCTTCTCTGTTTACATAGTGTAATTCATCTCATAGCGGCCATGTAATGTAACTACAGCCTCGTCCTGTACATGTCTACAGTATGTGACAAGGCTACAATTACATCACACGGTCACTATAAACAGACAGCGTATAATATAAACAGGTGCCATAGCCCATGTTTATAGCACCCCATTTACACACACTATAATGTTCCACAGCAGCCCCTGCACACAGTATTACACAGTGTTATGGCCCGCAGCGGCCCCTGCACACTGTATTATGCCTCGCAGCGGCCCCTGCACACGGTATTATGCTCCATAGTGGCCCCTGCTCACAGTATTATGCCCCGCATTGACCACTGCACACGGTATTATGTTCTGCAGCAACTCCTGCACACAGTTTTATGCCCCATATTGGCCCCTGCACTGATATTATGCTCCATAGTGGCCCCTGCACTTGTATTATGCTCTATAGTGGCCCCAGCACACGGTATTATGCTCCATAGTGGCCCCTGCACTGGTATTATGCTCCAGAGTGGCCCCTGCACAGGGTATTATGCTCCATAGTGGCCCCTGCACTGGTATTATCCTCCATAGTGGCCCTTGCACTGGTATTATGCTCCATAGTGGCCCCTGCACTCGGTATTATGCTCTATAGTGGCCCCTGCACCCGGTATTATGCTCCAGAGTGGCCCCTGCACAGGTTATTATGCTCTACAGTGGTACCTGCACATGGTATTATGCCCCATAGTGGACCACCCATGAACTATTATTATACTCTGGGGTCTTTTCAGACCCCAGAGTATAATGATTGGAGACCCAGGGGAGAATACAAACATAAAAACCAGAGTTGCTTACCTATCCTGGACACCGGTGCACTCCTTGCAGCTTTCGGCCCTGTTTAATTGCGCACACACGTCACGTGATCAGGCCGGCGACGCGACCTGATAACGTCACCAGAGGCCCCAAGCCTGCTCGGAGTTACATCGGATCGCAGGAGGTGAGTAACACTGGTTTTTATGTTCCCTCACCAACCCTAGGCCTCCGAATATTATACTCCGGGGTCTGAATAGACCCCGGAGTATAATAATAGTAGTATTTGCGGCCCGCGGCCTAACTTACTGATCCCCGCGGCCGCTCACAGCGGCATCCGCTTCCCTTTCTGCGGCCCATAGCAGAAGGGGAAGCGAGGGCGGCCACGAGCAGACGCGGGTAGGTAAATAAATAGGCCCTGACCTGCCGGGGATACTCCAACAGGTTACGGCCTATTTATATAGATAAAAAAAAAGTTATACTCACCTGCGATGCCTTGATGCAGCCGCCGCCTCCTCCTCTTGTCCGCGACGTCTGTGTCTCAGCGTAGGCGGCGTGATGACGTCATTGTATCGCCGCCTGCGCTGAGATGAGACGTCTTGTAAACCAGCCCAGGACAGGCCGCGCTCAGCTCTGTTTTTTTTTTTTTTTTTTTTAAAGCGGCCTGTCCTGGGCTGGTTTACATTAAATAGTAAAATGCCGCCCCCTGGGCAGTGCTGCCCGAGGCAGCCGCCTCACCTCGCCTCATTAGCGGTGCACCCCTGAGCAGACCACAGGGATAAAGTGTTACTTCGAGTCATGTAATTGGAGGCTCATTAGGGAAGTGTGCCGACTTCACAAGAAGCCACCATATTTGTCAGCAGGGACAACTGCAGTGTCAGTGATTTGATCCCTCTATTGTATATCTTACAGGAAATACTTAAACTGTAGTGAGGAGTGAAAAAGCAGGAACAGTTTCCAAGAAACACTTAAACTCATGCAATGAGAAACAGAAGAGGAGGAACAGTTTCTACCTCTTGGTCAATGTTATTGATGTGTGTTGATAGAGGAGGATGAGGATCTGGATCAGGGTCATTATTAGAGATGAGCGAATTTTTCAAAAATTTGATTCGGCCGATTAGCTGAATTTTCCGTAACAATTTGATTCTATTCGAATGAATCTGCGGCGAATCACATTAACCCCTTCCCGACATTCGCCCTAATAGTACGGCGCTGCCAGGAAGGGTTTCCCGCAAACCACGGCAGAAGCATGGTGCACACACAGAAACTGTATGCACACCCTGCTTTGCGGGTGTCAGCCATATGTAACGGCTGACACTGTCCTCTAACACCCCCGGTCGGAGTAGAGCTCCGATCGCAGGTGTTAACCCCTGAGATGCATCTCAGAAATATCGCTGCTTCAATCCCCTATGGGGACAAAAAGAAAAAATGTGAATAAAAGTAAAAAAAAAAAAAAAAAAAAGACCCCCCCCCCCCAGAGTTGGTGCTATTATTATACTCTGGGGTCTCCTCAGGGAGGCCCAGGGGAAGTGATTAAAAATAACAAACACTTATACTCACCTTACCTCACCTCTTCTGGGATTCTGGGAATCCGATTGTCTGGAGCGTCCTCCTTGCTTATCTTCTTCCTTGCGACTGAAGTCCTGCTCCCCAGACGTCACTGCTGGGGCCTGTGATTGGGCCTCAGCGGTCACGTGGGGGCGCGATGACGACATTACGCCGACGAGCTCCATGTGACCGCTGGGGCCTAATCACAAGCCCCAGCAGTGAGGCCGGGAGAAGGCCGAAAGAGCTCCAGTGTTAATGCTGGGCCCAGGACAGGTGAATATCAGTATTATTTTATTTTTAATCACCGCGGGGGGGGGCTGAGGGGGACAGGTAGCATGGCGGAACCCTTTGGATGCTGCAGTCATGTTTGACCGTGGCATCCAAGGGGTTAAAAACCCCTACTGGAGCAGTGCGATTTGTTACCACGAAGTGTGAGGAAATCCGAAATCGATGCGAATCAAAGATTCCCTGAAATTCAGATCAAATTCTACTTCGTCAGCTTCGATTCGCTCATCTCTAGTCATTATGGTGGAGGAGTTGGGACTCCTAGACCGGAAGGGGAGGAGGAAGACTCTCCCTTGGATGCAGATGGGGCCCTTGATATGTGACAGGCACAGCCAGGGGAAGAGGCTGACTGTTCTTTCTTCCAAGATGATGATGACAACGACCACGATGACCAAGGACACCAAACATGACAGGAGGCCCCTGGACTTGTGCATATGCTAGCAAGCATGGCAGGCTGTATGCTCTGCTGCTTATACAGCGACAAGCGTATTATTATCATCAGACAGAGGAATGAATGCTAGATGGCAGTGCTCTTAGATCCTTGCTATAAAGACCAAATGGGGGGATTCCTCCCTGCTTCCCAAATGGAAGAAAAATTAGAATGTTATCAATATAGGCTGTATACCCAGCTTACCGCAGCATTTAGGAAGACCCCTGCAACTTCCAGTCGAACGGGTACCCAGGTGGCCTCTGCCTGCTCCCAGTCCACCTCATTCAGCCAGCGCTCCACCTGCCAGTGCCATAGCTCCAAGTGTCAGTGCCGCAACCCAGATGGAGGAGACCGGAGGATGGGAGTAGTAGTGGCGGATGCTGTGCCACCTAGCAGGCCGAGCACACTCACCAACCACTCCAGTCCCACTCCTAGGCCGGACAAAGTTGAGGGGGGTCCTACCGCACTACCGGATGGTGGTGGTAGTAGTTCTTTCCCCCAGGGTACTTCCAGTTGAAGAGGGGACCTCTTCTCTCGGAACAGGTGTGGTGTTGTTCGGAAGGGCCCTGATGGTGATGCACGCACGAATCAGGAGTCAACAGTGCAGGTAAACCAAACAGCCTTTTATTTGGCAACTGGAATATAAGAATGGCAGCTTCCAAATGGGGGTAGTTGTATAGTGTCCAATCCCCAGCCTTGGTTCTAGGAGGCCTGACAGGGTTCTGGTTACCTGAAAACTAGGCCCGATTCAATCCTCCTGTCAGGGTTCCCTCTGTTCCCCCTGGACCGGCACCGGGAAGCTCCACAATAATGGACAGCCGACAAGGTACTCCTGACTGTCTCTGGGGCCGATTATAATCCTCCTGGAGGTTGTGAAAGCTAACCGTTGGCTTTAGTTCAGCTTGTGGGGGCAGGAATACTCTGCACACCCTCACTGTCTCACTGCTCACACTAGCCTGCCTGAACTGAACTGAGACCAAGGGTTACCGTGTAGACAGAGTCTCCCACATCCCCGCCCAGCGGCCTATGATAGACCAGGGCTAAACCAAGGCTAGGTTTGAACACTGCAGGGAAGAACATACAGGAAAAAGCTGCAACAATACATTTAACATAAAACCCGGAACGTACCAACACAACCCAGAGGCACAGAGACGAACAGATCCTCTGGGATGCGGCATCAGGATGAGTAAAAGCAGCAGCATCAGCAGCCAGGCCCAATACAGTATCTGGACGATGAAGAACCACAAATTTTTCAGCTCGCAACACCAATCAGAGCCACAGCAGACAACTGACACTCACCGGCTGCACCAGAAGGTATAGTCGTACCAGTGGCGTAACTAGGAATGGCTGGGCCCCAAGGCGAACATTTGACATGGGGCCCTACCTTGAACCGCCCCCTCCAACCCCCCTGCACAAACTGCATTCCTGCGCAAACTATTATGTGCCATAGTGGCCCCTACACACACTATTATGTCCCATAGTGGCCCCTGCACACAGTATTATGCCCTATAGTGGCCCCTGCAAACAGTATTATGCCCCATAGTGGCCCCTACACATAATATTATGCCCCATAGTGGTCCCTGCACACAGTATTAAGCCCCATAGTGGCCCCTGCACACAGTATTATGCCCCATAGTGGCAGTATTATGCCCCATTGTGGACCACCCATGAACAATTATTATACTCTGGGGTCTTTTCAGAGTATAATAATTACAAACAAACAAACAAAAAAACAATGTTACCTACCTTTCCCTGGCTCCGGCGCACTCCCCACTACTTCAGCCATCTTCAGTGTTGGACCAGATCTCGCGTGAGTCAGGCCGGGCGTCGCGACGCATAATGACGTCGGCTGACGTCTGGGACATCACCAAACAGGCCCGAAGCCTGCCGGATCACAGGAGAGGTAAGTTAAAGTGTTTTTTATGTTCTCTCACCTCCCCTGGGCCTTCGATCGTTATACTCCGGGGTCAGACCCCAGAGTATAATGATAGCAGTGTTTGTGGGGTTCGCGGTAGCGGCTGCCACAGGGCTCCGGGCCCTGTGGCAGCCTCTACCGCTGCTACCCCGCTATTTACGCCCTTGAGTCGTACCTAGAGTGCACCTATAGTCCAGCAGATAACTCTCACACCATGAAATTCTGGGCCAATAGGTTAGAGCAGTGGAAGGAGCTGGACCAGTTTTCCATGGGAGTTTTATCTTGTCTGGCCTCAAGCATAATGGCCTAGAGGGTGTTCAGTGCTGCCAGTGGCGTTGTAACACCTAAAAGGACTGTCACACCTAGCGTGGAAAAAATTACTTTTGTCAAAATTAATCAGACATAGATCAATGAGGATTTTCAAACACATCAAGCTGATGCCTCCGAATAGTGGTGTCACCGTCTCCCTGTGTCATCATGGTCCATTTACTGTACTGCTGAAGCTGCCTGCTACTCCTAAACAGCTACCACCTCTCAGCCAAACATGTCCTGCGGCCTGGTCCATCATATCATGCCTTGCTGTACTGCCGCACATGTTGCCACAGCTACCTACCGCCACTGTAAGCACTCAACTAGACATGTCCTGCAGTACAAATCGATCATATTATACTATGGATTAACTGTAGTTTACACAAGGCATAATTATTATAAGGTTAAGTGGGGCTGTATGAATGCATATGCATCTAACTCCCCACACAGCATAATGCCCACTTACTGCCCCCACATAGTATAATGCCCCTTTAATAGCCCACAGACAGTATGATGCTCCTTAGTGTCCCCTAACCAGTTTAATGCCCCTTATGGTGCCGACACAGTGCCAATTGGTGCTATTTAGTGGATTATTCCAAAAGGTAATGGCCTCTAAAAATCAATTCTCAATCCCCTTCAGGCCCATTTCAAGTTTGGCTTCAGTCTGCTGCTACATATTATGTATTATATAAAATTTATGGAGGGGACAGGTTGTGGATGGCTTTGTATGCCAGTGATAACATTTTAAACTCTATTCACTGGGCGATGGGTAGCCAGTGAAGGGATTGGCAGGGGAGTAACTGATGAAAAACGTGGGGAGAGGTGGATTAACTGAGCGGAAGAGAGCATTTGCTGGGAGGCCAAGGAGAAGGGTGAACTAAGGGAGTAGTCGAAGCAGGAGATTATGAGGGCATGGACTAGAATTTTTGTAGTTTCAGGGGTGAGGAAGGAGCGGATTTGATGAATGTTCTTGAGTTGGAGGCGGCAGGAGGTGTTGAGAGCTTGGATGTGTAGCCTGAAGGATAAGTCAGAGTCAAGGGTCACCCCAAGGTAACGGATTTGTGGGACTGAGGTAAGTGTGGTACCAATAACTTTAAAAGATGGGTCAGGTGGGGGGGGCCATGCGAGATGGGGCGAAGATGATGAACTTGCTTTGAGAAAGCAAGGGGAGAGAATGGAGGCTATAGCTGCTAGACATTCTGGAACTCTGGACAACAGAGCAATAATATCTGATACAGAAAGATATATTTAAGTGTTATCGGCATAGCAATTGAAAACTGTGGGAATTTATGAGTTGGCCAAAGCCAAGAGTTTAGATGGAGAACAGGAGCCGTGTTGTTTAAGGAGTTTTGAGGCATACAAGAGCATTGAGGGCGATAGATGGCTGAAGAGCGATGGTTTCTTAGGGATGGGTGTGACAGTAGCGTATTTAACCCCTTAGCGACCCAAGGCATAATAGTACATCCTGCGTCGCATGAGGATGTATGGAGAGAGCTCAGGAGCTGAGCTCTCTCCATACAGGGAGGATGCCGGCTGTATAATATAGCCGGCACCCGCCGCTAACAGCAGTGATCGGTGCCTGCACCGATCGCAGCTGTTAACCCTTTAGATGTCGCGGTCAAACGGGACCACGGTGTCTTAATTGCACAGGCGCCACGGGCGCCGCCATTTTTCATCGATCTCCGCCCTCCAGATCGTCACCGGAGGGCGGCGATTAAGTTGCAATGACAGCCGGAAACCTATTGAAGGCTCCCAGGCTTCTCATTGCACTAGCTCTATTGCATGCTGCCAGAGGCAGCGTCTAATAGAAGTGAAGGCATTTTGCTATTCACTGCAATACAGTAGTTTGCAGTGAATAGTATGAGCGATCAGACCCCCTAGGTTTCAAGGTCCCTAGGTCTGATCATAAAAGTAAAAGAAGAAAAAAAAAGTTTTTAAAAGTATAAAAAAAAACACAAAAGTTAAAATCACCCCCCTTTCCCTAGATCAGATATAAAAGTAAATAAACAAAAGTAAACATAAACACATTAGGTATCCCTGCGTTCCAAAATACCCAAAATATTAAAATATTTATCCCATATGGTGAACGTCGTAGCAGCAAAATATCAAAATGGCCAAATAGTGTTTTTTTCAACATTTTGTCTCCTATAAAAATTTAATAAAAAGTGATCAAACCATCATATCTTTCCCCAAATGGTATCAATAAAAACGTCATGTTCTCCCGCATAAAAAGACGCCTTACACAGCTCCATACATGTAAATATGAAAAAGTTACAGGTGTCACAATATGGCGACACAAAATTTTTTTTTCTATTTTGCAAAGTTTTTTTTTAAAAGGTATCAAAACATCAAAAATACTATATAAACTTGGTATTGCCGTGTTCGTACTGATCTGCAGAATACAGGTAACATATCATTTTTACCACACAGTGAACGCCGTAAAAATTAAACCCATATAAAATTGGCGCAAATGCGGTTTCTCTCCAATTGCACCTCATTCTGAATTTTTTTCCAGCTTCCCAGTACATTGCACAGCATATTGAATGGTACCTTTACAAAGTACAATTTGTTTTGCAAACAATAAGCCATCATGTGACTCTGTGAACTGAAAATTGAAAAAGTTATGGCTCTTGGAATGTGGGGAGGGAAAAACGAAAATGCAAAAAACGAAAAATGGCCGGGTCCATAAGGGGTTAATGGCAGAAGGGAAGGTACCGCTGGTTAGAGATAGGTTAAAGAGGTGGGTTAGAGCAGGAGTAAAGACTTCAGTGAGGTTGGAGATGAGGTGTGATTTTTTAGTCAGGACCATGTGCCAGGGTTACCTATTGATTGGTCAAGCTCTGATGTGTGTGAGGGAGGGAGCTGAGTCCAGGGCTGAAGTAATGGTGGTGTAATAGAAAGCAGTGGCAGCCTCTTCATCCTGGAGCGAGGATATGCCAGAGAGTGGTAGAAGAGAGTCATTGAGTGTACTGATGTCAAAGTAGTTGTGGTTCCTGTGGGAGTGTGTTAGTTTCTGGATTGGCAGAGCCTCTTACTATAAGGTATCATTTATAGTACTGGTCTTCTCATATTATGAAGAGATATCTTATGGGCTCTGTACGGCTCTTGGGCCTGGATGTGACCAAACCCTCTGTAGCCCCCAGAGGCGTAGCTAGCGGGGGGGACAGAGGGGGCGGCTGCTGCGGGCCCACTGACATTTTAGGGTCCACCCCGGGGCCGCCATTAATACACCTTTTACTTTTAACTAGATCGGTGTCTACAGACACCGATCTAGTTAAAACGCTTCCTACAACTTGCTGTCTTGTAAACCGCAAGCCACTTCAGGCCTGCGGTTTATATGACAACGAGAACACAATCATGGGCATAGGTGGCGCGATGACGTCACAACATCGCGCCTCCTACGCTGAGACGCTGACTTCCTGTGCATGGACCCTGCGCACAGAGCACGGGTCAAGAAGAGAAAGCGATGACTCCGTTCGTCATGGTCGCTGGTAGGTGAGTATAACTTATATTTGTTTTGTTTTGTTTTAGCTTAGTTGTGGGTAATTTAATAGTATAAGGGGTTGTTAGGAGGGGGAATTATAACTATAAGGGAGGGGGCATTATGAAAATAAGGGGGGTCATTTATATAAGGGTTATTACGGGGGAGGTTATTTATATTAGGTATTATGAACATAAGGGGGTGGTCATCGATATAAGAGATATTAGGGGTGCAGTATTTATGTCAGGGGGAATCAGGGGCATAATATGAGGGGGCAGTTAACTTAATTAAAGTGACACATGGGCTTTATTAAGACTAAAGCCCCACATAACGGGCCGC